>CM051493.1:1799361-1840996 GCA_028031935.1 Paedocypris micromegethes
AAAAAAAAAAAAAAAAAAAAAAAAGAAATGCACACACACAAACTGTTTTGTGTGAACACCCAAAAAATAAATACAAAAACTCTCCAAAAGCAAATACAGAAAAGGTAATTCAACAGTGAGTTTTGTAAATAATAGAAGTGCTGACAGCAGACTGTTAATGGGAAATGTGGAAATGATCAAAACATTTCTAAAAATGTGTTGCTATTACTGCGATATAGTGAAACACTCACTTGGGTCCCGCAGACATCAGTGGGCAGCTTTCCTCAGAGCAGAAATCTGTGATGGTTCCATACAGCATGTTGATCTGGTTGAAGAAGTCCACAGCTGTTGCGCACACAAAAACACACCGTGAAGAACAATGATCAAAATACACCACAGAACTACTCAACAAATAGACAGCAATGTTTGAGTCTGTCATATTCTGCTGAACTTTACTTAAACAAAAAAATGTGTGAACATGTGAACCACTAACCACACCCGACGTTTGCATTTATTCATTAAACACTTTTATCCAAAGCAACTTACACTGCAATACAAATAACACATTGTAGCAACTTCAAGCTTTCCCTGATAATCGAAAACACAAAATTTGCTGCTGACTCCACCACGCTCCACTGATTGAGCTACAGGAAAAGCTAAAAACGAACAAAGCACTAGTGTTTCTAGCGTTATAAATAGAAATAGGTCACAAGCTGAATGAATCTAAACAAACGCCTTTCAAACATGGGAAAGATATGGTCCAAAAAAAAAGAATTACTTATGAAGAGCGCACCAAACTAACATTTGCCAAAACGGCTCTTCAAGCATCAAACCAAAAGAAAGATAACAGAATTCCAACTGTCCAATTAAAAAAAAAAGATGAACATAATTCTGACTCTATTGAAATGGATACAACCGATTCAATTTTAATCTTTGCAGTAAAATACATACACATGAAAAAACAACAACTCATAATGTAAGAACTCTTAATGCTATAATTATAAAGAAATTGTATCTATAACTTTAAAACAATAGGCATTTTAAAAAGTGAATATTGAAGAATGAGTTTGTCAAGTTCATTTTATGAGATTTTGGCTTCTCTTTTGCCGTTTTATTAAAATCTCGATAACAAAATTTACATAGAAACAAAACTCATTCTTACTGTTGACTGCCACCCATTCATTGAGGTCTTCTCCATCAGGCAACATGACAGCCATGCGCAGGTTCCCACTCCCCAACGTGGCCTCGGCGTGCTTCAGCAGCTCGTACTGGTGAGAGCCTTCCGGGATGTTCTTCTTCGGCTTAAATGTCTTCGACGAGCGACTTCCACTAAAAATGTCAGAAAGTAAGATGTCAGTAAAATAAAAACAAATTGAAACAACAAAACACCTCAAACAAACAAAAAAAAAACATCTAATCCTCACTTAAATCAGCACATTTAATCTAGAAAAACACAACTTCTAACAAAATTTGGCAAGCAAACCTAAATGAAATTACAAAAAATATTTATAACCAAAAATGTAAGGAGGGGTTGATATATAGACAATTATTTGTCCCACACTGATAATTACAGTCTTGTTCACATTTTGCCAATTTCCAGAGGAAAAAAAATCGGCTTTGTAGACCATAGGGCCATATGCATTTTTATATATATTATTGTGGAATCCAAATAAATTGCACCTTGCAGTTTACATTTGAACCAATCATAATTTTAAATCTAAGGCGGCGCGATGGCACAGTGAGTAGCATTGTTGCCCTACAGCAAGATGAACCTGTTCCAGACTCGAAGTTCAATACGCGATTGGGGTCTTCATGTGCAGCATTCTCTCCAAGTCCCCTGTTCCCTCTCTCAGAGTTTTGGCAATTTGGCATTGGAGAATGTGTGTGTCCGACCTCATGCCCAGAGTTGCAGAGATAGGCCCTGGCTCCCCGTTACCCAGAAATAGAGTAAGCGGTAGAACATGGATATATAGATGGATGGATAATTTGAAATCTTCTTCCAGCAAGAAATTGGCATTACTTTTGTATGTGAATAATGAGTTATGACACGACACTTGTGGCACATGTGGCATAATGGATGGATTTGAAGCAGGTACCATGACTGAAGGGTCCTTGAAGGCCACAGCTCAAGGCTGCCCACTGCTCCTGGAGTGTTCATGTGCACACTGAGCAGAATTCTGCCCAGAATTCCAAGTCTGGTTCTGACAAAGCAAAGCCACTTTCCCTCACCTTAATAACCCAGAACTCACACAAAAAGTCCGAAGGGAAAGTTCCATCAAATGTGATGTCACCATTTCCGTCTCCAGAAAACAAAAGAAATTACACCTGACCAAAAACAGTAAAAAAAAAAAAAAAAAAACAAACAACTACAACATAAAAATAAAAAAGAATTATTGTGTTTCCTGCCCAAGACTAAGAAACATACCACGAAATGCTTTAATGGCAAATGTTGGAAAATATGGAACAGGGGATGACAGGAATTAATTATGTAATTTGTAAACCTCTTGTACTATCGAGGACATAAACAAAATGTACGAGTAAGCAGATCATTTGAAGCAGCTAGTTAATGGCTGCATGGATTAATTATTCTTCAACAGCTTTATCTCTTGGTTTGCGGTGTGCTTATAATGTATCAACGTTCATTATCGGACCGATCTTCAGACACACTGATTTATCTTGTCATGTTTGTTTTTATTTACAAACAGTGATCTGGGACAGAAGCATATTTCGCTCGCTAACTAGCCATTACGTTCATATTTACATGACAAGACCATACTTACAATAAAAAGCTCATCTCTCCGTGAAGAAATCAGTATGTAGGCGAGAAACAGGTAGCGATGCGTTGCCTTGAATCTTAAGGAATGGTAAAGCAGAGGGTGGTTTGGCTTTAATGCACACACTCCAAATATATACTGATCCCGACCGTGTAAAAGTTCTCCTTATCATGGAAAGTCTCGTCTCAACAAATCTCGCGATATCATGACCGACGCTGTGTGGCACTTCCTTCTCACGTAAAAGTCACGATCGATGTAAAAAGAAATGATATTAAATTTGGTTTTTATTTATTTATATATTTATTTACCTAGGCACATGAAAAAAGGCACATGTTGCTTTTCTGACCATTTGTATTTTTTAAAAACCGCTATTAAAATCCTCGTGATTTATGCAAACTACTAAACGAGTTGCGATATTCCAATTGGTCGGCATGCCAACCGCCGTAAAACAAAAAAAAGAAGAAGAAGAAGAAGAAGAAGAAGAATTGGTCGGCAAAAGAAATTCCGCTGTCGCTTTATTTTGAAAAGCGTGTAAAGTTCCGGGTACATGACGCGTGTTCTGCACGTCGCACGTCTGTAGGTCAACCATCCTTCTCACATGACCGAATGATGCACCTTGAGAAAAGTAGTTTGTGTTGATTTCGGCAACGACTAATAATTAAACTCACATTTATTTATTACACTTGTTGTTTGGAAATGTCTGCGTTGAGCAAGAGAGCCCTCTTACTGGCTCTCGTTCGTGTCAGTAGGAAGCATCAGCCTCGATCCAACCTTCTGGGTCACGTTAGAACCTCGCAGACAATCCTAACCCGACCTGGACATCTTCAGTTTTGGCCAGCGAGGTATTTCTCAAACCACGATTTGAACTACCCGTCTCCATTAAATCAAGGGATCATTTCAACTGAGGTTATTGGCTTCTTTCATCGGTTCAGCATTGCTACGTCATATTTACATCCAGTGCCGTTAGAAGTTACGTAATCCTTTATTTCCTTTCATATTAGGAACGGTCTAAAGAAGACGAGTACCCACCTTTACCGAAGTACATCCCGTATAGAGAGCCTGAGGCAAAAGACGTCTTTATTGTCCAGGCTAAGGGTCTTCCATGGTCATGCACTGCAGAAGATATACTGAAGTTCTTTTCTGGTAATTATTTAACAATTATCCAACGTTTGGATTGTAAGATGACTGCTTACAAATTAATTTAATCCAAAATTACAAATTTAAACACATAGCCCTCCCCATCCCCATTTCAATTTCAACGCCTACTGATCTTCTGTCATTGTATTGAAGATTGTAGGGTGCGAGGTGGAGCTCAGGGAATTCATATAATTCACAAGAATGGAAGGGCGACCGGACAGGCGTTTATCGAGCTGACGCATGAGGATGATGTTGGCAAGGCATTGGATCAGCACCGCCGGTACCTGGGGCAGCGCTATGTTGAGGGTAAAGAGTTTGAATCAAGTTTCTAATGGCACTAATACCATGCAGATTATTTTTCAGATTATAAGGCGCACCATGCTTTTTATATATATATATAAACACATATACATACACACACGTGTGTATATATATATATAGATATATATATTCACAAACACACACATATATATATATATATATATATAAATACATTTTTTTATTTTTTTTTTTAAGAAAAATTAAGGCTTTTAGGTGCCTCTGATAGTCAAAAAAATACAGTAATTAAAAAAATTAACTGTCTGTTGTGTGTTGCAGTGTATGAGGTTACAAACAAAGATGCTGAGAGCATCTTAAACTCTACGGAGGAAAGTGCTGAGCCACGTGAAGTGGTGCGACTCAGGGGACTTCCGTTCAGCTGTACAGAAAAAGATATTGTCCAGTTTTTCTCCGGTATTATGCAACATAATGTGTTTTGTTTGATTATGCTCACACTGATATATATATATATATATATATATATATATATATATATATATATATATATAAAATTTTATTTTTTTTTTTAATATTGTGTACCATTTATTGCAGGATTAGAGATTGTCGAAGGAGGAGTTACAATCTGCCAGAACAGAAGAGGAAGGAACTCGGGTGATGCCTTTGTTCAATTCACCTCTGTTGAAATGGCTGAAAAGGCACTAGAAAAAGACAGAGATGTTATTGGAAACAGGTTGGGATATTCTGATAAATAAGAAATGATTTGAAATGGACAGAAATGAACTTTGAAATCTGGACGGAATTCTGCCACAATTAACTTTTTTTTCCTCTCAAATTATTGTAAATGCAGGTACATTGAAATTTTCCCAAGCAGGAAAAGTGAGATACAGACACAGTACAAAAAAGTACAAAATGGTTCTGTGTCACCAGCGTTTGACGAAACAAATCACTCGATGAAAACTGGTAAAACTATTTAATTTTCAAGTTTGTTCAAATTTTTAATAACTGCTGAATTTAAGGCACCTTTACTACCATCTATACAGCAATCAGTTCCACAAATCCAGCTGTACATCAGACCTTTTCCAAAACTGATAACCTCATTCACATGAGAGGTCTGCCATATGGAGCCAGAGGAGAGGACATAGTCAAGGTCATTAGATTACATTTTTCTGGTGATATTCTAATGCAGTTTTGATTCTGTATATTTTAAATGGCTAAATCCTTATTTTTGTTGCAGTTTTTTGCTCCCATCGGACTTGCAAGAATTCTCATGGAATACGGTCCTGATGGGAGACTCACCGGTGAGGCGGAGGCCTACTTCATGAAACACCAGGATGCTGTGTTAGCCATGGCCAAAGACAGACATTATATATGTAAGGATATGCATATGTTTGTATGACTTTCAACACTTTTATATGATATCAGATAAAAACATGTTTTTATCATGTTTGTATTTTTCTTTAACAGTGGGTCGATATATTGAGTTGTTCCTGAATTCTTCAGCACAGAGGGAAGAACAATCGACTTGTTTCACAAATGACCCACAATGTAAATAAATTATTCCCTTATTTTACGCTTTTGTTTTTCCTTTACTGCTGATATATTATAAAATCAATATTAAATGGTATGGCTTTTGTAAATAAGCATGTTGCTTATGCTTCAGTAAGTACCATCCAAATCATTCTTCTTGGTATAAAGTTTCAAACAAATGCTAAAGAAAAAACACTGCGAAACACAAATCACTGGAAAATTTTATTGGTTTGCTAAAAGGAAACAACAGTGTAAACGTAAAAGAGCGTCTCCCCTTAACGTAATTATATTTATTGTGAAAAGTTCAACAACATTTCAAAAACAGCCATTGCATATAGAAATCTCAGTAGTTTTTCTTTGAATTTCTTTTCATGAATCATCCCCTATATTATAGACAAGAATAATTCACCTTATTAAATTTTGTAAAATTAGATTTTCAAAAACACTTTACAAAGTACAAGAGTGAAGTCACTCATTTCCAGTTTAACAGATGAGGTGAAATTGTCATTTGTTACGAGAATTGCACGGAACTTGTACAATTCCTCCCTTTTTGGCAAACACTGACTGATCAAGCATGTGATTTTTGTTTGTAACTGCACTTAATAGTTGACAATGCTTTAATGGTACTGATAATACAGTCTGTGGAGATTCTTCAGGACGTGTTGGCAGAGTACAGATGGACTAAAAGCGCGTAGCAGTCATCACAAACATGTTCAGGGTTGATGCAGGAAGGCAGAGGAAGTTCATTAATCATGCAGTTCTCACAAAACACTCCACCACAGTTCTTGCACAGCCTCTGGAATTTCATCAAGAACAAATATAAGATATTAATAAATAATTGAATAAAAATACATTAGATAAACAATCTAAATCTAAAACTCTTGCTTCATTATTGTGTATCATTTTGTGTGGATCGCTTTAAAATAAAAACAAATGGATGGACAATGGGTTACTGACAGCTATATTGACCAATCAGATGTATTTGCTGGTACATGATATATATCATACTTTTCTAAAATGTATGAATTTTTCTCACTGTATCTACATTGGGCCCAGAACTATAGCTAAAAATCAAACAATTGTCCTGTTGAAATGTAACCACTGTAGAATATAAGATTTCAGGTGCAAGTGTCCAAAAATACACTTGCGACATATAATGAACTTAATGTCTACATAAGTCTGATACAATTATTTTGAATGTTTTTGATCAGATTGTCATGGGGTGTTTCCTTATAACAGACCGTGATCCGTTATTATAATACATATTTCTGCATGGATATTTGTCAATTTGTGTACAGTAATCCCTCGTACAGTGAATCCGTGATAGTCGAACCGCGAAGTAGCGAGGGATTACTGTAAATCTTTACTGTTCTTTCCAAAATATCCTCAGAATATAATGTTAAAATTAAATAAATGGGAAAGCTGCAAAAGCATAGAAACATAATTTCAGACTCGCAGATAAGACAGATTTATTACCTTTTGTGCGGAAAGAGAGTCTTGACTTTCACACTTGGAACAGATGGAAGGGCCATTGTCTTTAGATAATAATGTATGGTTCTGTTAAGTAAAGCACAAAATCTTCTTAGAACAAAGGCAGCAAATCAGACTTTAAAAATAATATGACGGTGTACCTCATCATCTTCATGTGACAGTGACCTAGAAAAACAGATTTGGTGTGAGATATGGTTTTAAATCCTCTATTAACAAGTGTTTGCAGCTTTTTCAATGTAAAAATGACTTACAAGCTGGAACCAAGGCTGGACTTTTCCTCAAGGGCAGTGCGCAAAGTGTCATTTTCCTTCCTAACTATCTCCAATTCCTTTATCATGAAACAACATATGAAACAACTTATTTGAGTGGATTTCATTTTTAGCAAAATAGTAGAAACATATCAGAAACATAAGTAGAAACATTTTTCTAAGCCTCACTTTTCTGATGTCATCCATCTGCTTTCTTGCGTCTCTCTGTGGGGACGCTAACGTGGCTGGTGGTTGCTCCTTCACGAAGCCTTGATGATGTCCTTTCCACTTTTTGAGCTCCTGTTCTAAAACCAATCTATCAATCGCCACAAAAGACAGTGTTATTGATCACCTTTGATGAATCTGGGATCTGCTGCGTTTCAACAGACACCACGATAAAACTTCACTGATAAATCAGGGCAATTTTTATATTATGACAAATATATATGCAACTAACAAATGTAACTCCAATATAATATATTTTTCCAATAGAAACCTGGACAAGCCCAAAGTTATTTGCACCTCATTCAATGTCGAGTTTTTTTCCATCTCTATTGCCATTTAATCGCAAAGTATTGCTTAACCAATATAGAAAATGTATTTGCTTTAGACATTAATTTACATTGATCTAGATTAAAAATAATTAATCTATATACTGTACAGTTATTCCAAAATATGTGTGATTAATATAGATTAAAATAATTAAGATTAATATGGATTAAAAAATGTGAGATTTTTTCCTCAATGAGATTAATATAGATCAAAAAGTTAGATTAATATAGATTACAAAAAATATCTATGCCCAAAGATATATTCCGTATATAGATCACGCACAAGCATTATTAAAATCCTAATACCTGTGCTTTTGTAGCATCTCCACCTCTCTCTGCAGAGTTACAATCTTGTCCCCAAACTCCTGCTTAAAAAGTCGATTGGCTTCATCTGCAAGGTCTCGCTCACGTTCGGCCTTCTTACATCTGAAGCCACATTAACTTAATGAGGTGAAATGAAAACTAAAAACCATGGAAAACCAAAATGAATTAATAATAACAAGCTGAAGAAAGGAGCGACTGAAAAAGGCAGCAGGAGAAGAGCAGTGGATGTATTACTGTAGGTGTTTCTAAAAATCACTCCGACAAACTGATTCCTTCTTTTTTTATTTTTTTAAGCTATGTTTGTACTACAGTTCACATCAATGTTATTTTTGAATACAGTATGCTTCTGTCCATACACAATTAAAAGAAGTTCGTCATTATTCATCACCATATTTTCAAAGCTTTAATATTTGGCATCAACTCCATCCGTATCAAATTCTGTATTGAATTGAGCTTAAACATAAAAGCTTTAAATTTAACAGACACACAATCTTGCGCTTGATTCTTGCAAAAACCAAAAGGGTGTTTTGGGTTAGGTATCAAAGAACGTGACTATTAGGTCCAAGATTTTTTAATTTCTAATAAAATAAAAAATAATAATAAAATAAAAAGTTAATTTTCACAAATCTATGATGTTGCATATATTTATAGATTGTTCACTTTTTAGTTGCCTTTCCCATGCTTTACTGAACTGCTGTTTCTGAATGGTTAAGAAGCTTCCTACTCGGTTTCTGTTATGATGAGACATGTAGAGACCGTGGAGACATAACAGAGATAGAAATATATGTGGTTTTCAAGCTGGATTTGTTCTAAGAAAACAGCAAATTTCACTTTAGCTAAAATATACAAACGCAAACCGAAGACAGAAGCACCCGATTAGCCATTCAATATTGATAGACGGGATTGAGAAACAATATAAATGATTCTCAGTTGGGTACAGTCACATTTAAAAAGAATTTAATCAGATAAAATAAAGACCCAAGCCAAAAAGCAAAGCTAAATCAAACCGTAAAAGCTGTTTTTCGGAAACTATCAGTATTTGCTTTAAAAATGTTTTATTGTGGTCGCTGAAGTAGTTTTTCAGCAGCTGTGTTCAAGCTCCGTGCCTGTTTAGCCATGTCTTTCTCACTGCTCAAGGAAGAGGAGAAGGAGCAAAAGAAAGCGTGCAAATGTGAGAAACAAGATAAAAGACAAAGGGATGGTTCAGAGGAAACAGAAACATAGGACAGAAGTTATTGTAGGATCAGACCTGTAGGAGGCAGCAACCTAAATATTACACTACATTTAGGAGACACTTTTGCCAAAGCAACATAAAAAAAAACGATTTCTTTTACTATGGGAAGAATTTTCCCTTTGCGAGGGAATCAAAACTATGACCTTCAAATAAAGGTTCAATTATTATTATTAAACTGCAGTTCTACTGACCAGGTAAACCAACAAGCTATATTGAAATTACTTTACAAGTATATTTCTTTATAGTCTACACATTTTATAGGCTACACTACAAGGCTTGCACAACAATTTTGCTTCTGGAAAATTTAAGTTGAGAACTATGGAATCAGATTAGTGGCAAAAAATTGCATACGCTTCATGTGGGGGACGGCCCTCACTCTGATTGGCTGGTCTGAATGTGATTGTTAGCAGTGTTGACCAGGAAGTGTGGGACAAGTTCACTGTGATTAAAGTGTTTTATTCTGCACAATATTGCTAAATTCATGTGGTGGCAGACTACTTCAGAATAATAGTAGACATTTTTGTTTCTTCACATCAAAATACTGTACTGAATTATGAAACTGTATGTGCAGAGATCCCAATTCCTGGCCAATCACATTTTCATCAGCGTAAGGACCATCCCCCGCGTGAAGCTTGTGCCAGAGGTCCCAAAAAAAAAAATTAAACGAATGAAAAAATCTGACACGAAAACAAAAGTGTTTCGAATGAATATGTAAAATTGAAAAATTAAAAAACAACCGTAATGTGAAGTATTTTCGTTCGTTTCTTAGAAATTTACGTTTGATATTTTTGGCACTAATCTGATTCCATAGGGAACCTACATACCAGAGATTCCGAATAGTCTCTTACAGAAGTGAAACGTTTAAGAAATAAACTATAATTTTAAGTTAAATTAAAAATCTTTACAAGTAAACTTATTCATCACGTCACAATACTTCTTCCGTTCATAAAAATGGTTATTATAAAAAGTATATTGAATTCTGTGTGATGTCCCTCACCTGCTCTCCAGCTGTTTAATAATGTTCCCCATCTGATTCGTCTTTTCCTCCAAGCGGCTGATGATGTCACTCTTTTGTTTTGCGCTGGTCTCTGAACTCTGCAGGACACAATTATTTCAAATCAATTGTAATAACATGTACCAGCAATTCGGTTTAATGAACACAGGACCTGAACACTTTATTAATATGATAAACTAATTTACATGAATGGAAAAAAAATAGTAGCAAAGGACTAGAGATGTGCTGATCTTAATGTCAGATCTGCACGTGTAAAAGATTCTGTGTATAAAATATCAGTGACTGTGTGTGTGTTTTTGAATGTGTGACTGTTTTGTGTGACATGAGTGTCTAAAGATGTGTGAAAAAGTACATTTTAAGTGTGTGTCTGTTTGACTTATTTGAGTTTTTTTGGGTGTGGGGGTGTGAAAAAGAAAGAGGGAGAAAGAGTGAGTCTGTGTGTGTGTGTGTGTGTGTGTGTGTGTGTGTGTGTGTGTGTGTGTGTGTGTCCTAAAAAACTATCATTACATGTAAAGAAAACTACAGTGCTGCCATTTCCTCATGTATGAAATCTGAAATGATTTCTCTTATTCTTTACCTGTGACTTGAGGGTCATTTCATGGTTGATTATTCGAAGATCATCCAACTGAAGTCTGAGCTCCACCAGAGCATCATGCTTTTCACAGACGTCCTTCTCTAACATTTTCATTGATATCTCCATCTCTTGCTTCATTCCAATTTGCATCTCCAGCTCCTTCTCAACATCCTACACAAAGACACATACAGACAACTTTCAAATGCATTATTTAAACTAAAACCACAATTATTCAACTAAACGTTACTTTTTTACCACTAACAGAATCTGTAACAGAAAAGTTTTTTTTCCATAGATCATTTTCTGTAATGGCCAGAGTTGTTTTTTTTCTCATAGGGTATTATTTTCCTCACCAGTCTGAGCTGAGTCTCCTCTTTGAGCTGCTTACGGGTTTCTCCAAGAACCTGTCCATTAGCTGTACCTTCTGCCCTCGATGCCTTAAAGAGAACAATATTATTACTGCTAAATGACACCACACCAG
The DNA here is from genome assembly GCA_028031935.1 of Paedocypris micromegethes. Taxonomy (NCBI): domain Eukaryota; kingdom Metazoa; phylum Chordata; class Actinopteri; order Cypriniformes; genus Paedocypris; species Paedocypris micromegethes. The sequence goes on from CM051493.1 coordinate 1,810,976, forward strand.
AATCAAGACTGTCTCTCCATAATTGCCACTTTGGTGATTCACCTTGCGACTGGATTCCACAATATAAGAGCTTTCCTCTTTTATTCTTTCCAGTTCCTCCTGCAGTGTGATGATCCTGTTGTTTGCCACAGCAAGCTAAATAAATAAAGACACAACTGGATTACTCCAATTTTTTTCTCATGACTAGTTATCCTGTTAACTTCAATTATACAGCCAGCACTTCACTTCATCTGAGAGAGCTACGCGTGAGATTACGGAAGTGAAGTTGTCCTGTACAAGAAATATATTCTAATCTTTTATAAAACTAATCTAAATGTGTGCTGATAGTTCACACATCTATTTTGGTCACTTACCTCCTCTGTAAGTTTGGTGTTGGACTTTTCTAGTGCATCCACTTTAGCCTGCAGGTTATTCACAGACGCACTACAAAAAAAGAAAAGTAATGTGAGAGATTGTTCGTGATCTCGTCTTTTTTCATTATCAGTTTAATTTGTGTCCTACAGGTTAATGCTAGGTAAAGTGTCTTAACCTTAAATGCCTGTTCAGTTCCTCGACATAATTCTTCTGGTCAAGAATGGCTGTGATCTGTCCATCACTGCGACCAAAAAGCAGCTTTAGGATCATGTTCTTCCTAAACATCTAGCTTCATATGAACACAGACTCACCCCTCAGTACTTTTGCTGCTGTTGCCCCCGTCTTTCAAATACATTGAAAAATCAATGACTCCAACCTAAGATAAGATATTTCAATATCAGGATATAAAAAAAATTCTGTCTCAGAGTAATGGCGCTAAATATAAATACCTGCGAGTCCAAATCTTCTCCCTTCATACACAAGTTGGCATCAATGACATTGAGTCCAACCAAAAGTCCAGCAATCACTGCGCCTTCCTCTTCCATCATAAGTGCATTGGGCTCATAAAATTCACTTCAGGGACATAAAACAAAGAATAAATATTTGGTTTTGAGACAAAATTATTAGAACTGTAAGGAACTGTACCTGAGAAGGTCTTTTCGATTGATGATAGTCTTCATATAGTCTGACAGCTTCTTCTGCATTAAAGCCAAACGAAGCCAAGCTCTGCCTCTTCCTAACGGGGTCCTGAGAAATCACACGAGGGGCTTTAGAATCATATGTGCCACATGACTATTTAAATTGCCTTTATTAAAGATTTCTCACTTGAGTCCAGGAAGGTCTTTGACACTGGCTGTGATCTCGCCTGCTTCAGGAGTTAGTTTTTCCACCAGCTCCAAAGGACCCCAGAAAGACTTATTCTGACCAAGAAATGTCTTCTTACCTGTAAAGAATATTGAATTGATATTGAATTGAAAACAGCTTTATTTTTCCCACAGCAGAGAAATTGTTTCTTACCACAGCAGAAAGAAATTGAACAAACCTGTTTCCAAACTGTGGGACAATGTACAAATTGTGATAAACTAATATTTTACTCACATTCAAATGTAGAAAACATGTCAAATGTTGAACATTTTGGCTACATACTGGGATATATTCTTGAGACGTATATTCTTGCACATTCCAAAAAAGTTGGGGCAGGCCAAAAAAGTTAAATGAACCCTTAAGGACAAACCGGAGGATCAGATTGCAACTGATTAGATCAATTGGCAACATGCTTGGGTATAAAAAGAACAGAGTGGCAGTGTTTCTCAGAAGTCAAGATGGGCAGAGGATCACTAATTCTCTCAATGCTGACAAAAAAATTGTCGAGCATAATCAGAAAGGAATTTCTCAGAGAAATATTGGAAATATTTTATAGTCATCTACAGTACATATCATCCGAATACAAGATTCTCCCAAAACGGGAGAATGTGAGTTTCCTCATAAGAGCAGCACGATTGCATACACACTCTCATGCACATCTATTAACCAAGCGACTATGGAAGGGTCAGTGGAGCTCCGCAGACCAAACGATTCAAAATTACAGCCACAAGCTAACCTGAGCAACAGAATCCATTGCTTCAGTGAAAGCGCCACTCTTCCCTATTATCAAATGTTAAGTCCGCATCAATATGCTTCATAACAAATGAATTCAGACAAATAAATATCAAATTATTCGTATTTTTCTCTTCTTTAACAGTACGTGAATGACAAAGGTAGCATGAAAATCTACAGCCTCTATCTGTAACTACTAGTATTACTTTATACATCGCAACGTAAGCGCACTCGAGCACGATTGCAAAACCCTAGTGTGAGTGCGGGCCAGCGGGGGAGGGGGGACAATCATACCCAGGCACGGATCGCGGTCCCGGCACCTAGTGTGAGTACAGCCTCAGACGCCACTGCATGGAATTAAACCTTGGAAACTCTATAAGGCAAAAAAGAAGACACATCTGAACATCATCCAGGGGCTCAGGCGTGTTCTCTGGGCTGAGGCTCGTTTAAAATGGACTGTGGCAAAGTGGGAAACTGTTCTGTGGTCAGACGAATCAAAATTTGATGTTCTTTTTGGAATAACGGGACGCCAACTGAACAAGGACAACCTAAGTTGTTATCAGCGCTCAGACCAGAAGCCAGCATCTCTGATGGTGTGGGGCTGCATGAGCGCATGTGGCATGGGCAGCTTACACATCTGATAAGACACATCAATGCTAAAAGGTATATCCAAGTTCTAGAACAACTTGTGCACTCATCCCATCCAGAAGACCTTTGAGCAACTGGAAGCCTGTATCACACAAGAATGGGACAAAATTCCTATTTCTAAACTTGAGCAACGCGTCTCCTCAGTCCCCAGATGTTTGCAGACTGAGATTAAAAAAAAAGAGGGGATTCTATACGGTAGTAAACATAGCCTTGTCCCAACTTTTTTGAGATGTGTTGATGCCTTGAAATTTTAAATCAACTTATACATTTATCAGTTTAAACATTTGAAAATTCATCTATGTTGTATTTTGAATAAAACATTGATATTTGAAACTTCATTGCATTCTGTTTTTATTCACAATATGTGCAATGTCCCAACTTTTTTGGAATTGGGTTTGTAAAAGAATAGAAAATCGATATAAAAACACATTTTTGATACATTTTTATACACATTTAAACACAAAGTTAAATTAAAATTGTAAGCCATGCTTAAATGTAATAGATGACCATTTTTAACCTGTTGTTAAAATGTAGTGCATGTATTGTGTAATAAGAATTTAGCAAATTATTGAATAATTGTTCAGACTTGAGACTCATGTTAGTACAAAAATCAAGGACAAGTATGAGCCTTACTTTACCTAAAGTATGATTAGCCCTATAGAGCCACCAAACGCATTGATGTTCATATCAAACCAAATGTCGTAATGTAAGTTTGTCATGACAAAATGTATATCTCAGATTTTGTGTATTACAATACATTTATAAAGCATTTGAAATATGCCTGATATGCTGTTTGTAAATCAGCATACTGTGTGAAAATGCATTCAGTATAAAGCAACCATAATATAGCAAAAATAATTTCAAATAAAAAAAAATGTAAAGAAAATAAAATTATTACAGCAGAAACAGAGTCCAATTGCAATGTTTAAATTGACTGAAAGAAGAGTTGCTAGTTGATGGTTCATGCTAGTTGAGTGTGTGTGTGTGTGTGTGTGTGTGTGTGCGTGCGTGCGTGCGTGTATGTTGGCATTTAGCACAAACGGGGGACCTTAGAACACCACATGTGAAGGCTATGGTGGAATTTTCGGGTGGATGTCAAAATTGAGTTTAAAGGTGAGAGTGTAATGGTTAGAGCAAAACTGTGATATGCCCCGGTGATGGAGTTCTTACTTTTAATTCCATGTTTCAGGCAATGTTCCATTACAACAAAAAACTGCTGTAGAGGGGCGTAGTCTGAATCCAGTGTGCGGCCCAGGTTCAGTGCAGACTCTATCAGGCCCTTGATGCTCAGCTTGGCCATGTTCATCAGGTTCAGCCTCTCGATGGCAATGGGGTCCTTGGGATCTAGAGTCAAAAGGATTTTAAATTTGCATTAATGCTTGCCGTATCATATCATATCCTTCCATTGCGACTTTAATTTTTTGAAGAAGCACGGTTTGCAATTTAATGACAGCCAAAATGCATCTCAGTTTAATAACATAAAGGAAGTCATTTTTCACTAGATATTAAAAAAAACCTGACCAGAACTCACTCACGAAAGAAATCTGACAAAAGTGGCAGATTTGATGGAACATCACAGACTACTTGCAGAAAACTTTGCATTATGCTAAAAAAATTGTGAATACATATATAGAAGAAGCTGAAGATATAGATGAATGGTGAATCTAATTATGATAAAATCTATAACTGTTCTATTGGGATAAAGTAGGAATTTTTAAATCAGATTTAGTTTTTATTTGTAAGAGATTCCTTAAACTGCTTCTTTTAATTCCATTTTGTCCTGCCTTTCCTACAGTGATTTGCATTACGTTAAATCATTATCATGCAATCGACAAGCTAAAATGTCCTGAGCATGAGACAGCCAAGACGAGAGAGAAACAAAAAAGGAAACGTCAGGCCAAACAATAGCAACTCAATGATAAGAGCCAGCCGTTTTGAAACAATTGAGAGCTAACAAACAGCTAACACAAGTCATACGTATCAAAAGTAGAAATGGAAATAAATAAATAAAAAAAGTAAAAAATGAGCAAAAATAGATAGCGATTTTCAAGCTAAGTGGTAATGTTGGCCAGGAAAGGCAAGGCCACGAAGCCTCCGCAAATGAAACTGAGGTGGACGGAAGAAATTGACGCCACCATACGCACCTTTAAACTCATCAAGCAATTGCATTTGTTCCACCAAATCTGTGAAATCCTCCCAAGAGTCTTTGCAAAAGAAAATGAAAAACACAAAAAAGAAGCAGAAAAGGATCGGGTCATGCATCTCATGGGATTAAATAAAAGCAATAAAAGAACACAATGATTTAGAAGATAGCCAGGAGCCTTAAATTTACCATGTTGTGTAATAAAAATGACTGCTTGGTTTTCCTTATCGATTCAGGATCAATCTGAATTAATGGAGCCGCATGTATAAACAAAAAACCAAAACGAGCAATATCATTTCAACATCTATTTAATAATTTCTGATGACTTTTTCATTGATATGTATTTGCAATTTTTTTTTGTATTGTTTTGTATTTTTGTAATGTGATATCACATTGTGTTTATATTTATAAGCATCTTGTTTATGTAACAAACAAAAACTTGTCTTAATATTGTGTATTTTAATTGAATTTTTGTCTATTTTCCTTGCCTGTTCTGCTGCACTTCATTCGCACACGTGGATGAACCGAAGTCTCGACGAAGGACAACAAAAAAAACCATAAGCCAAATGACTACATGTAGAAAAAGGAAATTAGAGTTAAACCTCAGACGATTCTTCTTGCTTAGCTTATAATTCTCTGGGTTAGTCTTGTCTCTGATCACAAATTTACTGGACCAAAGGCAACTCCCTGACAGGAAATGTCAGGAAAAGCTTTGCCTTCTAAATTATTGCTTTCATTTTCTCTCTTACAGAAATAAATCCAAATCCGTCCTAAAATATGACATCGCACTTTATAAACATTATTTATCAAAAACTCCAATGCAAACCAAAATGCAAAGTACAAATATAAAAACAAACACATTCTGATACTGTACAATATCGGAAGAAAAAAGTTAAAAATTCAAAATTTAAGTTCCAATTTGAATTCCCGACAACACAGTACATTTGACAATTTACACTTACATTAAACAACCAATTAAAAACATAGAAAACATTGAGGAGGAAAAAAAACGTTTGATATTCAGGCATTTCCAAACATGCCTGATGTAGAGAAGCACGATGGAGGAAAGCTTGTCCATCACCGCCCAGCACAGAGGCCTAGTGATGCTGTGTGGGTTTACCTTCATGCGCCGGCTCTGGATCTGGTGTGAGCGAGATGTCGTTAAGTTCACGTAGACACAGCCATTCCCCGTCCACTGACACACGGAAGTTGCAAAGGTAGATGGTCTCTCTAGCAGCTTGTGTGATTTTGTCAGTAGTGGGGGTGGGGGCCTCGCTCTGGGGCGTTAGATCAGACATGGTGACTCAGCTGATAGCTGCTGCGACGACAACAACAAATACAATGACGACCCCTAAGCAAAGTGTCGATGCAAGTCTGCAATTCCAGCAAGGGAAAAAGATGGAGACAAAAAAAAATCCAATCCAGCTAACAGCGCCTTCCAGAACAAAGAAATAAGGAACGAGCTCTGAGCAAAAAGAATCAGACAGCCCCTTACAGCACCCCTGAAGGATGCTATTCTTCTGGTGGATAACAATCTCGTCCAGATTCCGTAATGAGCAACGCTGGCTAAAATTCACCCTGTGAGTAAATGGCTCGGTGCACTGGCTCGGCACAGCCAGGGAATTGAGATGCTGTGTGTGATCCTCAGTGAAGCTACAATCAGAGACGTCGCTTTCCCTCACAGTCCCTCCCTCACAGATCCTGTTTGCTTTAACTGGATTGGCTGCACACTCTGAAATAGGGAGGGTGGGAAGCAAGATGGCTGCCGTGGTGCTGAGGAGGATTGTGGGAGTCACATGAGCAGATGGTGTCTGGGGACATGCATCCCAAGTCACGTGAGGGGAGCTGATGTCATTGATGCATTCTTTGATGGGAGGCTGGTGAACTTTTATTGCATATTATTTGAAATTAATAAGGAAGGTCATTGAGAAATCGGAGATCAGAAATATAAAAGGCAGTGATGTAAATCATCAAATGCAAATAACCTTTTTAAAATACAACACTCCTCTACGTACAATGTACAATTTCCGGTTAGGATGTGGGGAAAAAACGTTGATTAAACCGTTTAATAAATAAAGGGTCGGGTTTTAAATTATGCTGCAATTGCAAGCCACGTGTTTCACGATGGCAATGTTTTTTAGTAAGGAAAGCTCATGCCTAAATTGATGAAATAAATAGAAACTACACAAACAACAATAAATCTAAAACAAAAGCACACGTCAAACTTGCAGGACGACCGCAGTGACAGCCATTGCGCAATGTTGTTGACATTGAGACGAGCGGAAACCCAAGAAAGAAAGGTTCGGGTCGCTAGTCCAAATCAAAACCAGCCAACAAAGCAAATACTAGACTGGTAAATGATATACTCACTTCTATATTTCTTATTGGTCTTCTCAATTTGAAAATCATATCTCACTGGTGCAGGAAGAGACGAGTCCGTCTTCGAGAACTGGATTTTTGATTTATAAGTTAGCGCCTCCTTAAAATAAATGACAGACGCCGGGGAAAGCGACTCTTCCGGACTGTTCGGCAAGAGATGATCGCTGCCGTGAAGATTCGGCTTGGCAAACTCATTAGATGACACGAAAGTTTTCGAAACTTCAGTGTTGTGTTGCTTCACTGAACCGGAGCTCTGGTCCGCCATTTCAAATTCCTGTGTCCAGCTTTCCGTTAACTCAGCATTACACTCCTCGCTCTGTTCTCACACGTGAAGCATCCTCTAACCGTCTGCACATCTGTTTCACCTCTACTGCGATACACACGTGTATAACACGCGTTGATTTTAGTCCTCGACCCTATAGTGAGAAAACACAACTAAGCGTAATGCAGGTCACGGGTTGTGACGTAGACTCCACCTGAGCGCGCGCAGTTAAAGAAACAGTAGCAGATGTGCACGGACACGATTCTCTGACGTCACCACACATTACGACACCATATATTTTAACCCCAACACCAAAATTAAAGACATTATACACGAGTATCAGATGAATACCACAGAAATAGTGTTTAAAATCTGAACAAGTATTTGAATGTGCATGCAAACGCAAACTGTTTTTCTGTCAATGATGGATCATGTGCTTGTGTCGGTTATTTGGTTCTCAATTAAACGCGATTTCATTCGAATCATGTGTAGTATTTTGGAGGGAAAAAATGGAGAGCGTTGCGATTCAGCAAAAACAAAACAAAAAATAACAAATTATTGAAAAAAGGTGAAATCTGCACAACATAAAGATAATTCATAATTTATTACGTTGAGTATTACTCTGTCTGGATTCACTTAATGGGTTAAATGCAGAGCACAATTTCGATGTGGACCCAGACTCCAGTGCCCATATGGACAAAATCATCTCACTTTGAATACAGTAAATGCAGAAAGAATGTGCCTTTATTTAAGGCAGAAATAGATAATATCTTAAGTACATTTTTAGTAAATGTGAAAATTAACATACAAGATCTTTAGCATGCAACTGGACAACTACAACAGGCTTACTAATTACTATTAAAAACCAAAGACTACGTTGCATTATAAATATAGATTTTTGCACAATTTCTACTGTTTTTAAATATTGCTGCTGTTAAACAAAGAAATTTCCCCTAGTGGGATAAATAAAGTCTTCATTCATTCATTCATTCATTCATTCATGCGCGTAAATGTCTTGAGCGACCTCTTGTGGTTGTCTGAGGGAGAGCTATTTTGAAATGTGCTGCCTTATCAAAAATTCCAAGTATAATTGTGATACAACAAACAGCAAACATTAAAATTCTCAATCACACTTACAGTTGAGATCAAAGCCCCAAAGGTACTAAGAGGAGGGGGTGACTAATAATTTTGTTCTCAACTGAATTGGCAAATTTTCTAGACTCCGATTTTCCTGACCGTGTATGTTTGTGTGGGGAAACCGTAGAGCTGGAAGAAACCTTGGAAGAAATACATTTCCAAGTACCAATCCAAGTCTGTGGCCTAGTGGTAGGAAGTTGGATCGGACACGCAGACATTGCAGGTTTGAATTTGAGTATGTTTAGTTCCATCTGAAGTGTCCTTGATGAAAAACATGATTTATCTTTTTTTTTCTTTTTATTTATTTTGTGAAAAAAGTGCTTTAAACAGTTAACAGTTAAACTTGAAACGGTTTTTCATTGAAAAACTATTGAAAAATATGCTACTCAATTATAAGACATACATACTACATAACATACTACAAATATTCAAAAATGCTATTCTAGTCTAGTCTACTCTAATGCTAGTCTATTTTAACATTTATGAAAATAAAATTCATTATAGCTCATTCAAGAAGCTATAATTCCTATACCAATATCTTTTTTAATGAAGTAACATTTTCCAATTTGAATTCAATATAATTTGTTACTGTCACATTTGAAATATAATCTGTAAAATTACTCTTTATTTTGTTGTTAAAAAGGAAAATTGTTTGATCTTAACTCCAAACCATGAAACCCACACAAGCACGAGAATAACATGAAAACTCCACACAGACAGTTCTGGTGCAGGCCTCAACCCAGACTCTCAAGCAGGTTCTCCTTGCCCTGTAGCGATAGCACAATCCAATGGGCCATCATGCCGCCTCTCTTATCTCATGGCCTTCTACTCTGAAACAGGACAGTACAAGGCATATTCCAACAACCAGCTATCAATCAGTGTGTGTGTGTGTGGGGGGGGGGTGCGGGTGTGTGTGCTTTTGTGTGTTTCTAACCTTGGCCAAGACAATTTTCTCTTGTCAGCCTGTAAATGTACTTTACAAAATTATAATTTTGCTACAGAAATGATGGAACGTGAGTTCAAATTTATGTTTTAAATTATTTCTAAACATTTAAAATTGTGAAAATCCTTATGCAGGGCGGCACAGTGGATAGCGCTGTCGCCTCAAAGCATGAAGATTCCGTTTGGTATGGACCTTTCTGTGTGGAGTTTGCATGTTCTCCCAGTGCTGATCTCCGGTTTCCTCCCACAGTTCAAAAATATGCTATTCAGGTGAACTGGCATTGGAAAATTGACCACATGAGTATGAGTGTGTGAATGTGTTTTGTATGGTTGTGCCACCAATCCAGAGTGTGTATCCTCTGGCCCTAAGACATTGAGATAGGCCTGTAAGATAGACCCTGTAAATGACTAAGCGGTAAAAGATGATATACTGTACGTACTTGAAATACTTGTGTACATATTTTGTCACAATGTGTCTTACACAAAACAACGCCATTAAAGAGACAGCATCATCAAGGCAAGACATGACTTTTGTATAAATAAGTAAACACACACACACACGCGTGCGCGCACACACACACACACACACATTGTAGTTCCACAAATATTGGGTGATCAAAACTGGGATACATATTATCATCATTTATAATACATTTAAAAAGCCCTTATATCCAGGCCCTCGTGTCTAAGAAGCAAATAAATAGAGCAGTTTAATTAGAATAAGACTACTAAACTCAACACGGTCTAAAACACACATTAAATACTATTTTGGATATGTTTATGATTGGTTTTAGTAAGGTGAACTTTTTTATGTTTTCACAAAGCTAATATAGGTGGATTTATACGTCAGATTATTATATCAATCAGTAGCAATATGTCTTTCATAAAAAGAAAAACATACTCGTGGTCAAAGTCAACTTTTATTTGTCAATTCTACTGTATGTACAATTCTATTCTCACCCATATCACAAACACAGGTCCAATCCTTTGATCATAGTCAGTCTCTGGTTGAATTGTGTCTGGTCATAAAGAATACTGAGTGGGTGAGAAGAATTTTCCGAAATCATTTGGACAGAATCTTCTCCTTCTTTGCAATTTGGACAGAAATTTCCTTAATGCTACAACATTAATCCAGTCATCTAATGGTGAAATGAACATCACTGCCACTCACCTGGTTAAAGATGCATCTCTTTTTTATTTGATAATAATAATAATAATAATTTAGCTTGCTTTAAGTTTCATTTTCCTCCTTTGCTATCAGTATTTACAGCTCTCAATGATTTTTACAGAAAAACAATGTGTCTCTTCCTATTAAAACAAGATAAAACAGACGACAAGATAATAGAAGTGCCACATGTAATAAACTTTCAAGGTCTAAGGAAATAAATAAAAAAAGAAAATATTATATTTTATAAATAAAAAGAATACAATCCATTCAGATATGTCAAGAAAAAGAGAAAGCATATATTTACATCACATAAAACACACATGTTAAGGTTTTTAATTTGTCAAAAAGTGATTCATTGCCCTTATGATTACATATATACAATATACACACATAATATACACTATTTATAAATATACTGTCTATATATAAATACATGCATACATCATTTAGTGTTTATAGTTTTTCTTATTATCATTTATCATTTTTTTTTATTTGTTATTCTTGTTAATTTGTGTATGTAATTAAATTTTTTCACAGATTTTTCACTACAGGACTGTCTCTCTAACCATACACTTATTAAGGTGTTCGAGAAACTTATTGTGGATACATTTAATCCTTAGATGAAGTCTCCTCTTGACCCTCTTCATTTACAGTAATTATTTTCAATGACATCCATTCCTGAGAGTAGAGAATGGAAATTCAGCTTCTCCATCGAGCCTACTCTCACTTTGCTAAACCTGGGAACACTGTTATGTTCTTTGATTTTGACATGGTTCTGTCTGTTTATTTGGCATTAGGTATCTAATTCAAGCTACCTATAGAAATGTTCTGATGACTGGATGTTGGATGCATCAAACATAGTGTTATACAGTACATTTCCAAGTACCAGTCTGTGGCCTAGTGGTAGGAAGTTGGATCGGACACGCAGACATTGCAGGTTTGAATTTGTGTCTGTTTAGTTCTATCTGAAGTGTCCTTGATCAAAAACATGATTTATCTTTTCTTTTTTCTTTTTATTTATTTTGTGAAAAAAGTGTATTAAACAGTTAACAGTTAAACTTCTATTGTTTTTCCTTTCCAATATTTAGGGTTTAATCAATCTATGGAGAAATTAAAAGCCTGCGAAAAAAAAAGACAAACATCTATGGAGAAACACACACATTTTGTACAACCAATTTTGGGACCACTCAAATATGCTACTCAATTATAAGACATACATACATACTACATAGCATACTACATGTATTAAAAAATGCTAGATGTGATTATAAACAGGTAGTAGCTATGGTATTGTCTATTTCGTAAAATCCTTGCACATTTTACTAGACTATTTTAACATGTATGAAAATAAAATTTATTATAGCTCATTCAAGAAGCTATAATTCCTATAGCAACATCTTTTTTAATGAAGTAAAAAATTCCAATTTTAATTCAATATAATTTGTAAATTTATATTTTAATACAATATAATTTAATTTTAATTAAAACAATATAATTTCAACACATTTGAAATATAATATGTAAAGTTACTCTTTATTTTGTTGTTAAAATGGAAAATAGTTTTATCTTAACTCCAAACCTTGAAAGCCTTTTAGACGTCACATCACTATTATCATGTTAAGACAAAGACTGTCTGACATGTAAAACACAAACTGTCCCACTTTAGAAAAATACAGTTTAAATACAAATTCTAAACAAATGAACATATCTAAAATAAAACTAAAGTTTAAATCAGTCAATCATATATTTGTCACATATGCAGGAAATATAAGAGGCATGTACTGGTGTGTGTGGGTGTGTGTCGGTGTGTGTTATGTGTGAATAACTCTTTTATTTTAAATGATTTTTTTTAATCAATAATAATGGATTTTTAGTAAATGTAAGTGTTTATTGAAAAAACATTGAAGAAGCTATGTTTATTGTAGCTGAAGATATCATTAGCCAAAAAAAAAGTATTATTATTACTATTTAACAACATATATTACTATGTTGAAAGAAATTGTTGTGTCCACTTTCCAAAAAGTAGTTAAATTACTCAAAAATTGACTAGTTTAAATTAATTATTTAAGCATGATGTATTTGGGCATTGTACTAAATGCTCTATAAAAGAAGATATACAGTATCCTCTGTAACACAAAATTAGGTCATGTTCGGAGTATGATATCAGTGAACCAGAAGATTAGGAAATGAAAATAAAAATGTGCTATAAAAGTGAAGAGTGTAGAAGGAGGAGACAGTTCTTGACAGCTCAAGATTGCTATATCTGATGAAGCTTGTCATGAATCTAGTCGTACTTACATTGTGTGCTCTAGCTTTTGGATTGAGCCACGCACAAAATGAAGGTAAATTGAACTAGTATGTATTTGTTTTGCTGAAAAGTTTAGTTAATCTCAATTTAGTTAAATTTACAAATGCGTTAAAAGCATATGTTCAAATTGTGTCACGAAGCAAAAGACACAGAATTCATTTTCAGAGCCAAATATATATTTTATAAATGTAATTCCATTTTATTCCATTGTTTTACAGGACAGCAATTGGAGAACACACCAAGCTGCTTTTGCAAAAGAAAGGTTAAAGCAGTAAGACCTCGATGCATTCGTTCAGTCCAGGTTTTACCACCTACTAAATTCTGCTTAAGGACAGAAATAATGTAAGTAGGCCTTAATTGTTGTGTTCAATAATAGACAATTTATTAGACTTCTAAAAGCAAATTAACAGCACATTTGGTTAACAATGTAATGAATTATTTACCAACATGTTGTGCTTTACCTACTACTGTACTCAACTTATTTGTATTTCAATAACTTGCTTTACAATTGCTTTTAGAGTTACTTTAAAGCAAAAAGGACAAAAAGTTTGCTTGGATCCAAATGGGAAGCAAGGAAAAGAATTCCTCAGTAGGGAAGAGTAAGTAATAATCAACTCTCAATATTCTATTGTTACTGTGCTGTGTGTAATTGCAAGATGGTGTTTTCTACTGTTCAATAGTTTGCAACATGGAGAAATAAAATGGCATAATAATAATAATAATAATGGTAAAAAAGAAGGCGAAAGGGACCATCATAAAAACAACGACAATGAGGATGAAAACAACAAAAAAGACAGCAATAAACAAAATGATAATGAAAAACATGACAGAAAAAGCAACAATGAGAAAAAAGACATGGACAAGAAAGACACTGGGAAAGAAAAGGAAAACAACAAGGACAGAAACCATGGACGTAAAGAAAAGAACAACCTGAAGAGTGACAACAAAAACAGAGATAGCAAAGAAACTAACACCAGAATGGAAAATAGTGACAAGGAAGACAGAACAAACAATGACCAAAAAGAAAAGAAAAGTCAACACAACAAAGAAAATAGCAACAAAGACTACAGCAAAGAACATGACAAAGAAAGAGACCACAGCAAAGAACATGATATGGAAGGAGACGACAGCACAGAAAATGACCAAGAAAGAGACGACAGCAAAGAACATGTCATGGAAGGAGACGACAGCAAAGAAAATGACAAAAAACAAGACTACAGCAAAGAACATGTGATGGAAGGTGACGACAGCAAAGAAAATTACAAAGAAAGAGACTACAGCAAAGAAATTGAAAAAGAAAGAAACTACAGCAAAGAACATGACAAAGAGACAACTGACAAACATGACAACAATATAGAAGACAACAACAAAGGTGACAACAATGAAGGAGAAAACAACAAAGGTGACAACAACAAAGGAGACAACAACAAAGGTGACAACAACAAAGGTGACAACAACAAAGGCGACAACAACAAAGGTGGCAACGGCAATGGAGACAATGACAAAGGTGAAAACAACAACGATGATGATGATGATGATAATGAAAGGAACAACAATGGTGACAATGAACAAGACAACAGCCAACAGGACGATAATGAAATACACACAAACAAGAAAGGCTCAAGAAAAGGAGAAAAGAGAGACAACAAAAAAGAAGACAGAGATGATGTTGATGATGAGGATGATGATGATGATGATGATGATGATGAGAATGAAAATGGAGATAATGGACATAACAGTATGACTTCTAATAGCAAAGAACGTGACAGAGAATCAGACAATAGCAAAGAACATGACAAAAAGAAATACAAAGGTGACAACAACAAAGGTGACAATGACAAGGGTGACAACAACAAAGGAGACAACAACAAAGGTGAAAACAATAAAGGAGACAACAACAAAGCTGACAACAAAGGTGACAACAACAAAGGAGACAATGACAAGGGTGACAACAACAAAGGTGACGAAAGCAACAAAGGTGACGACAACAACAAGGGTGACAACAACAAAGGTGACGAAAGCAACAAAGGTGACGACAACAACAAAGGTGACAGCAACAAAGGTGACAATGACAAGGGCGACAACAACAAAGGAGACAACGACAAGGGTGACAACAACAAAGGAGAAAACAACAAAGGTGACAACGACAAGGGTGACAACAACAAAGGTGACAACACCAAAGGTGACAACACTAAAGGAGACAATGACAAAGGTGACAACAACAAAGGAGACAATGACAAGGGTGACAATGACAAGGGTGACAACAACAAAGGAGACAACAACAAAGGAGACAATGACAAGGGTGACAACAACAAAGGTGACAACAACAAAGGTGACAACGACAAGGGTGACAAGAACAAAGGAGACAACAACAACGGAGACAATGACAAGGGTGACAACAACAAAGGTGACAACAACAAAGGAGACAACAACAACGGAGACCACGACAAGGGTGACAACAACAAAGGAGACAATGACAAGGGTGACAACAACAAAGGAGACAACAACAAAGGAGACAATGACAAGGGTGACAACAACAAAGGTGACAACGACAAGGGCGACCACAACAAAGGTGACGACAACAAAGGTGATGACAACAACAAAGGTGACAACAACAAAGGTGACAACAACAAAGGAGACAATGACAAGGGTGACAACAACAAAGGAGACAACAATAAAGGAGAAAACAACAAAGGTGACAACAACAAAGGAGACAACAACAAAGGAGACAACAACAACGGTGACAACACCAAAGGAGACAATGACAAAGGTGACAACAACAAAGGAGACAATGACAAGGGTGACAACAACAAAGGAGACAACAACAAAGGTGACAACAACAAAGGAGACAACAACAAAGGAGACAATGACAAGGGTGACAACAACAAAGGTGACAACAACAAAGGAGACAACAACAACGGAGACAATGACAAGGGTGACAATAACAAAGGAGACCATGACAAGGGTGACGACAGCAAAGGAGACAATGACAAAGGTGAAAACAACAGAGGAGACAACAACAAAAAAGACAATGATAAGGGTGAGAACAACAAGGGGGGCAACAGAAATGATGACAACAAGGACAGAAAGAAGGGAAGTAGTAAAAAGAAACAAAACGGTGAAGACAGCGAGGAACATAACAGAGATTTTGACATGAGTGATGAATATAACGGACAAGAGATTTACAGCAATACCCATGAAAAAGAAAGTATTAAAGGCAAAGAACATGACACAGAAAAAGATGTCAGCACTGAATATGTCAGTGAAAGAATTATCATTAAGGAGCATGACAATAAATTGAACTACAGCAAGGACAATGACAAAGAAAGGGATTACAGCAAGGAATATGACAGAGAAAAGATATACAGCAGTACTAATGACAATGAAAGAATTGACATTCACGAACATGGCACAGGAAAGGATGACAGTGAGGAAAATAACAGAAAACTGAACAACACCTCAGAATATTACAGAAAAAACAACAAAAATGAAAAACATGATGAGAAAGTTGAGAAATTGATTGTTACAAACGAGAAAATGTTGGACATGAACAAAACAGAAATCGAGATTGATTACGTGAAAAGTGATGTGAAGCAGGATGGGAATATGAATGATGAAACTGTGACCATTGAAAAACTTGATTACATAAATCTTGACAACATAAAACAAAGAGAAGTAATCAAAGAGGTCAAGAACAAAGATTCCAGCATGAAGAATTCATCAAAGGTTCATTTCAGCAAGGAGTACGACAGAGAAAAGATTTACAACAAAGAACATATCAAGAAGAGTAATGACAGCAAGGAACGTGTCAAAGAAACGGATGACAACTACAGAAATGGCACAGAAAAGGAGAACACCAAAGAATATTACAAAGAACACATTTTTGAGAAGGACATTACCAGACAAGGGAATGACAACAATGTAAATATTACAGAAAAGGATGACACCAAAGCATATCACAAAGAACACATTTTTGAGAAGGACATTACCAGAGAAGGGAATGACAACAATGTAAATATTACAAAAAAGGATGACACCAAAGAATATCACAAAGAACACATTTTTGAGAAGGACATTACCAGAGAAGGGAATGACAACAATGGAAATATTACAAAAAAGGATGACACCAAAGAATATCACAAAGAACACATTTTTGAGAAGGACATTACCAGAGAAGGAAATGACAACTACAGAAACGGCACAGAAATGGATGACAACAAAGAATATTACAAAGAACACATTTTTGAGAAGGACATTACCAGAGAAACGAATGACAACTACAGAAACGGCACAAAAATGGATGACACCAAAGAATATCACAGAGAACACATGTTTGAGAAGGACATTACCAGAGACGGGAATGACAACAATGTAAATATTACAAAAAAGGATGACACCAAAGAATATCACAAAGAACACATTTTTGAGAAGGACATTACCAGAGAAGGGAATGACATACATGTAAATATTACAGAAAAGGATGACACAGAAGAACACGACAGAGAAAAGTTTTACAGTAAAGATATTACCAGAGAGAGGATTGACGTCACCGAGTATAACGCAGGAAGGAATGACAGCAGGGAATACGTCAGAGAAAGGATTGTCAGCAGAAAAGTTGTAAAAACAAGTAATGACAGCAAAGAAAACAACAGCGAAAGTGATGACAGCAATGAACATGACAGCAAAAAGATTGACAGCAATGAAAATGACAGCAAAAGTGACGACAGCAATGAACAAGACAGAAAAAAGATTGACAGTAAGGAAAAGGACAGCAAAAGTGAGGAGAGCAGTGAACACGGCGAGGTAAATGACAAGAGCAAGGAAAATGACAGAACAATAAAAGACGGCAAGAAACACCACAGAAAAGTGGACGACAACAAGTTCCATGATAGAGAGCGAAACAACACTTTAGAATATTACAAAAGAAAAGACGACAACAACACCAACGACAGAGATGGCAACAAGAAAATTGAGAAATGGATAGTTACAAAAGAAAAAGTGGATGTGAACGAAAAAGATGTTGAGACTGATTACGTGAAAAGTGATGTGAAGCAGGATGGAAATTCGAATTATGAAACTCTCACCATTGAAAAACTTGATTACATAAATCTTGACAACATAAAACAAAGAGAAGAAATCAAACAGGTCAAGAACAAAGATTCCACCATGAAGAATTCATCAAAGGTTCATTTCAGCAAGGAGTACGACAGAGAAAAGATTTACAACAAAGAACATATCAAGAAGAGTAATGACAGCAAGGAACGTGTCAAAGAAACGAATGACAACTACAGAAACGGCACAGGAAATGATGACACTAAAGAATATTACAAAGAACACATTTTTGAGAAGGACATTACCAGAGAAACGAATGACAACTACAGAAACGGCACAGAAATGGATGACACCAAAGAATATCACAGAGAACACATTTTTGAGAAGGACATTACCAGAGAAGGGAATGACATACATGTAAATATTACAGAAAAGGATGACACAGAAGAACACGACAGAGAAAAGTTTTACAGTAAAGACATTACCAGAGAGAGGATTGACGTCACCGAGTATAACGCAGGAAGGAATGACAGCAGGGAATACGTCAGAGAAAGGATTGTCAGCAGAAAAGTTGTAAAAACAAGTAATGACAGCAAAGAAAATGACAGCGAAAGTGACGACAGCAATGAACATGACAGCAAAAAGATTGACAGCAACGAAAATGACAGCAAAAGTGACGACAGCAATGAACAAGACAGAAAAAAGATTGACAGTAAGGAAAAGGACAGCAAAAGTGAGGAGAGCAATGAACACGGCGAGGTAAATGACAAGAGCAAGGAAAATGACAGAACAATAATCGATGGAAAGAAACACCACAGAAAAGTGGACGACAACAAGTTCCATGATAGAGAGCGAAACAACACTTTAGAATATTACAGAAGAAAAGACAACAACACCAACGACAGCGACAGAGATGGCAACAAGAAAATTGAGAAATGGATAGTTAGAAAAGAAAAAGTGGATGTGAACGAAAAAGATGTTGAGACTGATTACGTGAAAAGTGATGAGAAGCAGGATGGAAATTCGAATTATGAAACTCTCACCATTGAAAAACTTGATTACATAAATCTTGACAACATAAAACAAAGAGAAGAAATCAAACAGGTCAAGAACAAAGATTCCACCATGAAGAATTCATCAAAGGTTCATTTCAGCAAGGAATACGACAGAGAAAAGATTTACAACAAAGAACATATCAAGAAGAGTAATGACAGCAAGGAACGTGTCAAAGAAACGAATGACAACTACAGAAATGGCACAGAAAAGGATGACACCAAAGAATATTACAAAAAACACATTTTTGAGAAGGACATTATCAGAGAAGAGAATGACAACAACATAAACATTACAGAAAAGGATGACATCAAAGAATATTACAAAGAACACATTTTTGAGAAGGACATTACCAGACAAGGGAATGACGACAATTTAAATGTTACCGAAAAGGATGACACTAAAGAATATCACAAAGAACACATTTTTGAGAAGGACATTACCAGAGAAGGGAATGACAACAATGTAAATATTACAGAAAAGGATGACACAGAAGAACACGACAGAGAAAAGTTTTACAGTAAAGACATTACCAGAGAAAGGATTGACGTCACCGAGTATAACGCTGGAATGAATGACAGCAGGGAATACGTCAGTGAAAGGATTGTCAGCAGAAATTATGTAAAAACAAGTAATGACAGCAAAGAAAATGACAGCGCAGGTGATGGCAGCAATGAACATGACAGCAAAAAGATTGACAGCAACGAAAATGACAGCAAAAGTGAGGAGAGCAATGAACACGGCGAGGTAAATGACAAGAGCAAGGAAAATGACAGAACAAGAATCGATGGAAAGAAACACCACAGAAAAGTGGACGACAACAAGTTCCATGATAGAGAGCGAAACAACACTTTAGAATATTACAAAAGAAAAGACGACAACAACACCAACGACAGCGACAGAGATGGCAACAAGAAAATTGAGAAATGGATAGTTACAAAAGAAAAAGTGGATGTGAACGAAAAAGATGTTGAGACTGATTACGTGAAAAGTGATGTGAAGCAGGATGGAAATTCAAATTATGAAACTCTCACCATTGAAAAACTTGATTACATAAATCTTGACAACATAAAACAAAGAGAAGAAATCAAACAGGTCAAGAACAAAGATTCCACCATGAAGAATTCATCAAAGGTTCATTTCAGCAAGGAATACGACAGGGAAAAGATTTACAACAAAGAACATATCAAGAAGAGTAATGACAGCAAAGAATTTGTCAAAGAAACGAATGACAACTACAGAAATGGCACAGGAAATGATGACACTAAAGAATATTACAAAGAACACATTTTTGAGAAGGACATTACCAGACAAGAGAATGACAACAATGGAAATATTACAGAAAAGGATGACACCAAAGCATATCACAAAGAACACATTTTTGAGAAGGACATTACTAGAGAAACGAATGACAACTACAGAAACGGCACAGAAATGGATGACACCAAAGAATATCACAGAGAACACATTTTTGAGAAGGACATTACCAGAGAAGGGAATGACATACATGTAAATATTACAGAAAAGGATGACACAGAAGAACACGACAGAGAAAAGTTTTACAGTAAAGACATTACCAGAGAGAGGATGGACGTCACCGAGTATAACGCAGGAAGGAATGACAGCAGGGAATACGTCAGAGAAAGGATTGTCAGCAGAAAAGTTGTAAAAACAAGTAATGACAGCAAAGAAAATGACAGCGAAAGTGACGACAGCAATGAACATGACAGCAAAAAGATGGACAGCAATGAAAATGACAGCAAAAGTGACGACAGCAATGAACAAGACAGAAAAAAGATTGACAGTAAGGAAAAGGACAGCAAAAGTGAGGAGAGCAGTGAACACGGCGAGGTAAATGACAAGAGCAAGGAAAATGACAGAACAATAATCGACGGCAAGAAACACCACCGAAAAGTGGACAACAACAAGTTCCATGATAGAGAGCGAAACAACACTTTAGAATATTACAAAAGAAAAGACAACAACACCAACGACAGCGACAGAGATGGCAACAAGAAAATTGAGAAATGGATAGTTACAAAAGAAAAAGTGGATGTGAACGAAAAAGATGTTGAGACTGATTACGTGAAAAGTGATGTGAAGCAGGATGGAAATTCGAATTATGAAACTCTCACCATTGAAAAACTTGATTACATAAATCTTGACAACATAAAACAAAGAGAAGAAATCAAACAGGTCAAGAACAAAGATTCCACCATGAAGAATTCATCAAAGGTTCATTTCAGCAAGGAATACGACAGAGAAAAGATTTACAACAAAGAACATATCAAGAAGAGTAATGACAGCAAGGAACGTTTCAACAAAACGAATGACAACTACAGAAATGGCACAGAAAGGGATGACACCAAAGAATATTACAAAAAACACATTGTTGAGATGGACATTATCAGAGAAGAGAATGACAATAACGTAAACATTACAGAAAAGGATGACACCAAAGAATATTACAAAGAACACTTTTTTGAGAAGGACATTACCAGAGACGGAAATGACAACAATGTAAATATTACAAAAAAGGATGACACCAAAGAATATCACAATGAACACATTTTTGAGAAGGACATTACCAGAGAAGGGAATGACAACAACGTAAATATTACAGAAAAGGATGACACCAAAGAATATTACAAAGAACACATTGTTGAGACGGACATTATCAGAAAAGAGAAAGACAACAACGTAAATATTACAGAAAAGAATGACACCAAAGAACATGATAGAGAAAGATTCTACAGTAAAGACATTACCAGAGAAAGGGTTGACAGCACCAAGCATAACACAAGAAGGAATGAAAGCAAGGAATATTTCAGCGAAAAGATTGTCACCAGGAAATTTGTAAAAAATAAGGACAGCAATGAAAACAACAGCAAAAGTGACGACAGCAATGAACATGACAGCGAAAAGATTGACAGCAATGAAAACAACAGCGAAAGTGATGAAAGAAATGAAAATGACAGCAAAAAGATTGACAGTAAGGAAAATGACAGCAAAAGTGAGGAGAGCAGTGAACATGGCGAGGTAAAGAACAAGAGCAAGGAAAATGACAGAACAATAATCGACGGGAGAAAATTGGCCGACAACAAGTTCTATGACATAGAACGAAAACACACTTTAGAATATTACAGAAGAAAAGACAACAACACCAACGACAGCGACAGAGATGGCAACGAGAAAACTGACAAATGGATAGTTACAAAAAAGAAAATGGATGCTAGCAAAAAAGAAGTTGATTTTGAAAACATGAAAACCGATGGAAAGAAGGATAGAAATTTGAAGGATGAAACGACAGAGACTGAAAAACTTGATTACATAAATCTTGACAATATGAAGCAAAGAGAAGATATCAAAAAGGACAACAACAAAGAATCTAGCATGAAGAATTCTTCGAAAGTTCAGAAAACATTTGCTAACTTCAACAAGAAAGACGATGGAAAGAAGGACAATAAGAAGCAAAATAATTGAAATGTTCTGACAACATAAAAAAACTAAGCTGAGGCAATATAATGACAAGAATAATTACCAAATCAACAAACTAAAACAGTAAGCATGCACTGTTCTCTTTTTAAAGCTGATTTTAATATTTTGGTTGTAATTTTGAATGTGTGCCAAATCAAACAGAATAAAATAATAATATAATCATAAACTTGTGCAAATTATTGAAAATGGGATATAATGTATCATGTACATTATACTGTTCTGATGTCGATCTTTAAGAACAAAGGTGACACGCAGAACTGCAGCAACTAGAGAGGAATAAAGCTGATGAGACACACGATGCTGTGGGAAAGAGTAGAGGAAGCCAGGCTTGGGAATGAGGTAGAGATTTGTGAGCAGCAGTATGGTTTTATGCCCGTTAGAGTACCACTGATGTCATTTTTGCTTTGAGAATGTTGATCGAAAAGTACAGTGTCAGTGTTAGAGTTATTGTGATACTCTCTATTTTATGTTGAAAGTTGACATTTAATATTAAAAACTTAAAAGTATGGAACTGTTAAGTTCAAACCTGCCTAAAAGCAGGGCAAGTTGATTGTTTAAACATACCAGTCTGGTCACAGCTTGTGACCAGTTAAAGGTAAACGGACCAGCTACGAGAACATCCTGACTGACGATTCGCGACAACTGTCGAGGCCAAAAGGCTCACGGGAACATCCTGTTGCAGAACTGTAGTGTGAAATTTCTTTATTGTGAACAGTATAAATAAAGCTCAAGTGCAGCGAACGTGGAGACAGTCGGTCGGTGCAGACTGCGACGGCTGCTCCCACGGCAAGCTAACATCAGAATGACTTGTCGTGTGTCTTTTTATCCTTAAATTGTTTCCTCCGCTGAAGAACTGAGTCTTTGGGTCTTTGGTACTGTCTGATTCTGCCGGAACTGGGAGAGAAGTCTAGGATGCTGGAAGGTTCTGTTAAATCCACAACAATGCTGCGTGTAACCTTGTCCGCTGTATTACATAGCACCGCAAAATGTCTCTCTTAATCCAAGAGACACAGTCGCAAACTCTCAACTCCGTTACAGCTGAAAGTGATCACAGTTTTTATTGGAAAACACCCACATCATTAAACTCATTATACCTGAATTAAACAGGTCAATACAAGAGCTCATTTAAACAAAATAAACTTACGGCTATACAAAACTATAATTAATTGGGATCACATATTAACACAGAACATGTACGAGAGGAGTATTACTGTCGAGATGTTCTGTAGGCCAGCCAGAGTAGTTCAGGATTGAGGTAGGACTACACCAAGGATCAGCTTTGAGTCCCTTCTTGATTGCTATGCTGATGGACACGTTGACCGGTGAGGCCAGCCAGAAATCTCCCTGGACGGCAGATGATATTGTGATCTGCAGTGTGAGTAGAGAGCAGGTGGAGGAACAGTTGAGTAAGACAGAATACATGTGAAATGAGAAGGTGCAGGGTGGAAGGGAGGTGCAGAAGATGGTGCATAAGTTTAGGTACTTGGGATCAACTTACTTAGGTACAGTGGAATGGGGAGTGTGGAAAAGACGTGAAGAGGCGAGTGCAGGCAGTGTGGAGCGGGTGGAGAAAAGTGTCAGGAGTGTTGTGTGTCAGCAAGACTCAAAGGAAAGGTGTACAAGACAGTGGTGAGACCAGCTCTGCTCTATGGCTTTGAGACAGTAGCAGGGAGAAAGAAACAGGAGGCAGACATGGAGGAAGCAGAGATGAAGATGTTGAAGTTCTTCTAGGAAGTGACGAAGCCGGACAGAAAAGGAATGAGCAGAATAAAGAACGAGGGACAGCTCACGTTACCTGCGTTAGCAACAATGTCAGAGGCCCGACTGAGATTGTTTGGACATGTGCAGTGCAGAGGATAGATAGTGAGTATATTGATAGAAGGAATATACCAATTGTGATGTTCTTACATATTCCAGTCAGTAGATGGCGCGATTGTAATGTGCATGTGTGAGTGTGCGTGAGTTGGAGAAGAGGAGAGAAGAGTTTGGTGGTTGAGCGTATGCCATGCGTTGATGTAAAAACAATAAAAGAACCAGTTCCAGAAGACTTCGTGTTACTGTTACTAAACACAACAAAATTGGCGACGAGGAAGTTTTTTTTTTTGCATTTTTGAAGGATGTCATCTGTCAGTGCTCCGTTTCCAGTTCCATTTTTGTCGTGTCCCGGTGAGCCGCCGATTCCGTTAGCCACATGGCTAAAGATGTTTCAAAACTACTTGTTAGTTATTAATGCTACAGGTGAAGCCTGGCCAGCTCGAAGAAAACGTGCTCTGCTTCTACATTGCCTTGGTTCAGAAGGTCAGAGATTGTTTTATACTTTGCCTGCTACTGGTGACACGCTGGATGATGCTATTAAAGCGTTGGAGGAACATTTTTTTGCCGGAGAGGAACGTGGTGGTGGAAAGACACGCGTTCAGAAAACGTGCGCAACGCGCCGGTGAGACTGTTGTCCAATATCTGGCTGCTCTTAGAGACCTTGCTGCTACGTGTGATTTTGCTGACACTGAGGATGATATGCTGCGTGACCAGCTGGTCGAAAATATTGCAAACCCTCGTATTCGTGAAAGACTTTTATTGGAAGCTACGCTAACACTGGAACTTGCAGTTACACTTGCTACACAACTAGAGGCTGCTGATGCCCAAGCTAAAGCCATGGTGACGCGTGATCTGCTCCTGTACATGCTGTACACACTGCCCCTGCGTCTGGTCGACAACGTCCGAAGTTCAAGCCCAGGACACAAGCGTCACTTAAAGCACCTGCTACAATGTCGTCACGATCGTGTTTCCGATGTGGATCCAACAGTCATCTTGCAAATGCACAGAATTGTCCTGCGTCTTCAGCTAAATGTAAGACCTGCCATAAGATCGGACATTTTGCTCGAGTCTGTCGCTCTGCTCCTGTACATTCAGTGCAATCAGTGGAATTGCCCGAAGTTTGCATCCTTCATCTGCCGGGTGATGTTGATCGTTTGGTGTGTGATGTGACCATTACAACTAAACCTGCTGCTGCTGCACCAGTGACTCTTCAGCTTACTGTGGATTCTGGTTCATCTGTGTCGTTTCTACCAAGACACTGGTATGACCAGCACTTCTACTCTGCAACTTTACAGCCTCCTACTGCTCGTCTGGTCACATATTCCAAAGAACCAATTTCTGTACTTGGCTGCTTGCCAACAACTGTCAAAAGACGGCCTTTCTTGCTTTGCAAATTTCTTTATTGTTGATGAAGGAACAGCTTTATTAGGCATGGACCTAATTAAAGGCCTTCAGCTCTGCTTTGATGGACACAGTGTGATGCCTTCTCCACAACTGCTTCTGTTCGTGCTCTGACTACACCACCAACACAAAATACTTTGGTTGGATGTGTGAAGAACTTTGCTCACCGAATTAACATATCTGATGCTGTACTTCCCATTAGATGCAAGTTACGTCGGTTACCCTTCTCTGTTCGTGATGCTGTATCAAAAGAACTGTCACGACTCTTAGATGCAGATATTATCGAGAAGATCGATTCATCTCCTTGGGTGTCTCCAATTGTGGTGGTCCAGAAGAAAACAGGAGGAATCCGAATGTGCGTGGATCTGCGTGGACCAAATAAAGCCGTTATAGTTGACAGCTACCCCTTACCACACATGGAGGAGATGATGACTTTGCTACACGGTGCTACATTCTTCTCAACTATTGATTTAGAAAGTGCATATCACCAAGTGCCACTGCATGAGGACAGCAGAGACCTTACAGCGTTTATTACACATGAAGGTCTGTTCAGGTTCAAACGAGTGCCAAACGGTTTGGCTTCAGCTCCATCTGCGTTCCAGAAAATGATGGTCATCATCTTGAAAGATCTTCCCAATGTTGCTAACTACTTGGATGATATCATTGTCTGGGGACGTACTTTGCAGGAGCATGATCAAGCATTACAGAAAGTGCTACAACGCCTCAAAAATGCTGGACTACTGCTGAGTCAAAGTGCCAATTCAGAAAAGAGAGCTTAAAGTTCCTAGGACATGTGGTTACTCCACAAGGAACATCTCTGGATCAGGAACATCTCTCTGCCATACTTGATGCACCTGCACCATCAGATGCTGTTCAGCTAAGATCACTACTGGGATTGTTGTCGTGGTATAACAAGTTCATTCCTAACTTTGCAACGGTTGTGGCTCCTCTGCGTACATGTCTGAAAGCGGAAAGTGGTTTTTCCTGGTCTGAAGAAGCACAAAACAGCTTGACTAAGTGAAAAACTTACTTGTACACAGTCCTGCTCTTGCATTATTTCACCCAGATCTGCCTGTGATTATTTCTACAGATGCGTCTGCATATGGACTCGGTGCTGTGTTCACACAGTTATGTTCTGATGGACAGGAACGTACTGTTGCTTTTGCGTCCAGGACACTCACTTCAGCTGAGCAGAAGTACTCGACAGTTGAAAAAGAGGCTCTCGCCTGTGTGTGGGCTGTTGAGAAATGGAGAACATATCTGTGGGGTCGCAGATTTACATTACGGACTGATCATCAAGCCCTGACCACACTGCTGACCACAAAAGGCACTGACCGAGCTGGAATGCGTATTGCTCGGTGGGCTGCTCGATTACTGTGCTTCGACTACACAGTTCAGTATCGTGCAGGATCTGCTAATTTCACAGCGGATTGTTTGTCCCGTCTGCCTTTGCCTCTTGCTTCTGATGATTCACCAGCTGCTGAACCTGAGTTTGTGGCATTAGTATCTGCGGGCATGACAGCCATATCCACTCAACGGTTGTCTGCTGCGTCTGGTTGCTGCCCTTAACTTTCAGCACTCCGTGCACAAATTACTTGTGGCTGGCCCGCATCATCATCTGCTCTGTATTCGGTACTTCTTCCATACTACAAACTGAGAAATGAGCTCAGTGTACAGGCCGAACTTGTGTTTCGAGGTTCTAGACTGATAGTACCACAAGAACTGCGTGAACCCTTGTCTGCATTGCTCATGAAAGCCATCAAGGAATAGTCAGGACGAAGCAACGATTGAGAGACTTGTACTGGTGGCCAAAGATGGATACTGATGTGTCAGACAAGATTTCATCGTGTCAATTGTGCCTTGCTCTGGATAAGACTGCTAAACCTTCTACCGTGCCATTGCAACCAGTTCCTTTGCCTTCTGTACCGTGGGAAAAGTTGGCATTGATATTGTTGGTCCTTTTGAGACTGCTGTTTGGGACTGTAGATACGCCATTACACTTACTGACTACTACAGTAAATGGCCTGAAGTTGCTTTCACTGCTTCCATTACAACCAAACAAGTGACTTCCTTTCTCACGTCTATTATTAGTCGACATGGTGACCCAACATCCAGCTGCGAACGGCGCTATAGAACGGTTTCATAGAGTTCTCAAGAGTACTGTTCAATCTGCCATACTCCAATCAGCACCTTGGAAAGAGACGGTGACTGAGTTTTTGCAAGTGTACAGAGCAAATCCACATGCCATGACTGGTGTTTTGCCCTTTGAATTACTTCATGGACGGAAGATGCGTACACGTCTTAATGTGTTGAGACCTCCTTCTGTCATGGATGATGTGCAACTGCGAGAACGAGTGATGACACGTCAAGAGAACATGAAGTCTCGCTTTGATCGATCACGTCATGCACGTCCACTTTCTTTCGAAAACGGGCAAAAGGTGCGCATAAGAAAAGAAATGGAAAGAAATGGCATGCTTCATGTCTTGCTCCTGTGCCAGAGACGGTATCAGCAAATGTCCCTGCTTCTTCTCCTGAAAACCAAACCTCTCAAAACAGTTCAGTAGTGGAGAGTGCGGATTGTTCTAATGTTGGTCCGTTGGAGAACCACCAGTGTAAAAAACCTGCTTGGTTGAATGACTATGTGTCTTGAAAAGCATGTATAATGTTGGAAAAGTTATTATGTTTAGTCCAATGTCATGCTGTCATTCTTTACAAAATTTGTTGTTATTACTTACTGGAATATGTAAGAACATCACATTCCCCTTTTACTTAAAAGAATTCTATCTCTCGCAGGAACACAGAAAGACAATCATGAATAATGCAGTCAGTAGATGGCGCTGACGTATTACCGATTGTAATGTGCATGTGTGAGTGTGCGTGAGTTGGATTCTCTGTGGCGAATCATGCGAATGTTGCGAATGTTCCCTCATGAGGGAAAAGCCGAAAGAGAAGTAGTGGTAGTAGTAGATAAAGTATATTGTTTACACAAAAAGAAGTACAGTACAAATGTATTTGTTTAAAATCAAATCCAGAGGACATAAACTTTATATACAATTTTCAGGATATTGATTTGTATTTTTGATATTTCTAAAGATTAGAGAACAACTAATAATTAAAAAAAATCCCTAAAATGAATATAAATGTTAATTTCTATCATTCGTAATAGCTTTTATCTTAAACATTTAAGGAAAAAAAAACATAAACATGTTTTAATGAATCATGTGCTTTCTTTGGCTTCCTTCATGAATAGGAGTCTGATGACTTTTTATGGTCCCAATGTAAAGAAAAACAGAAAGTGAAATGGCCCAACAATGTAAATAGGACATTCAACTCTGCAATGCCATGTCTTTGTACTGATTGGCACTAAATATCTTCTGTCTGTAGTGTGTTTTATTTTTTTTTGCTTATATTCGCATAAATA
This sequence comes from Paedocypris micromegethes, assembly GCA_028031935.1. Lineage (NCBI taxonomy): Eukaryota > Metazoa > Chordata > Actinopteri > Cypriniformes > Paedocypris > Paedocypris micromegethes. Next base: position 1,840,153 of record CM051493.1, read on the forward strand.
TGGTATATGTATTTATACAGTTATTTCGCACTAATGCATTTCTGTTTTTATTCACATAAGTGAATAAAAGTGACACATATAATAACATAAATATATGTATCTGTAATGTATGATGTACATATGTATTTCTGCGTTTATATATATATGTAGAGATGTGGTAATGCGTCTCCTGTAGGGGGGGGACTGTTTTATTTGTGTTGTAGCGTCATTTTCCAGCACGTCCTCACTTCTTCTTTGCGTTTGAGAAGGTAGGACGCTGCCAAACTGCATCTTTTAATCAGTTGAAGTTTTATAAGGCATCCGTGTTATTTACTGTTATATGTTGTTGTTGTTGTTGTTATTGGAATGATGAGTCCATATGTTATTTGGGTATTATTTTGAATTTTATGTTGAATTTGTATTCCATTTGTGTTCGTGTGATGGCGCGACATTTTTTGAGTTAATTTATGCGGTTGAGCTTTTGAGTTAAATTATTCACTGCTTTAATATGTTTGATGTCAATGTTTTTGTACTGTAAAAGTGACTGTGACTTCTCCTTTGCGTTTGAGAAGAAGACTGCCGCACACCTGTTTTGAGTTTGGATAATAAAGCGAGCTGCACCTCATTGACAACAAGCGATCTCCCTGTCCTCTCTCTTCGCACCCCGAAACACAACGCAGAGCAGAGTGAGGGAGCCACGCGGACGAGGAGGTTTACATATAATAATAATAATAATAATACATTTAATTTAGTGGTGCCTTTCTAAGCACTCAGGGACACCTTACATACAATATACAAGTACAAATTGTAAAATCACACAGCAAAACAGAGATACAGGCTAAGAGAATAAATATATACATAAGTA
>CM051493.1:1851649-1895262 GCA_028031935.1 Paedocypris micromegethes
TATGGAGCCAGATATAAATCGGGAATCAATACTTATTGTGACAGTGTACAGACCGCCAAAGCACAATACTGACTTTTTAAATGAATTTGGGCAACTACTAGCAGAATGCATTATTAGAGCAGATAAAGTGATTATACTCGGTGACTTTAACATCCACCTAGATGATGTTAGTGACTCTCTAACTCGCTCTTTTTATGATATTCTAAATTCCACCAGTTTTAAGCAAAACGTTATTGGCTCCACTCATAAGTTTAACCATACATTAGATTTGATTCTTTCATACGGTATCGTAGTTCACGATGTAGATATTGTTTCGGTAAGTGACTGCATTTCTGATCACTGTGTTTCCTGCTTAATAAATATAGACATCCCAGCTGTGATCTCATCGCAATATCGCTCTTGTAGACTCATTAATTCCAGCACAAAAGACAATTTTTTTAAACGTCTTCCTGATCTTACCATTTATATCCCTGAAAGAACAGAAGAGCTTGAGAATTTGACTGCAGACTTAAATCTAACTTTGTCAAGTACCCTTGACTCTATTGCCCCTCTTAGGGAAAAGAGACTAAACACACAAAACAAAGTGTTATGGTACACTAATGACCTTAAAAGCCTTAAAATTATCAAGTAGAAAGTTAGAAAGGAAATGGAGAAAAACTAAACTCGATGTTTTTCGCAGTGCCTGGAATGACAGTCTAATCGCATATAAACAGGCCCTAATATCCACACGATCTACATATTTTAGTAAACTTATCTCTGCAAATCAAAATAATCCTCGTTATCTGTTTAAAACTGTAGCTCAGTTAACAAAGAAAAAGGACACAGTAGACTCCGCAATCCCTCCACAGCTCACTAGTGTCGACTTTATCAACTGCTTTAATGACAAAATTATTAATATCAGAATGAAAATTGTATCCACAAATACTAGCCCACAACTGGCTATACCGAAAATAAACCCACCCGCTGTCAAGTTAGCACTTTCAAACAGGTCAGCTCTGATGAGCTCACTGAGATTATAGCTAAAACCAAGACGACCTCCTGCTTACTTGACCCTATACCAACTTTTTTACTTAAAGAAGTCCTACCATTAGTTATCGAACCAATGTTGAATATTATAAATTCGTCACTAGTTCTTGGTCACGTGCCACAAGCGTTCAGACAGGCCGTCATAAAACCGCTTATTAAGAAGCCACAACTTGATGCCGACGTGATTGCTAATTATAGACCAATTTCAAACCTTCCATTATATACTTCCAACTTCCATTTATATCTAAAATTCTTGAAAAAGTTATTTCGGGACAACTCTGTAAATTTCTGGAACAGAACGATAGATTTGAAAATTTTCAATCCGGCTTTAGATCGCACCACAGCACAGAAACGGCACTAATCCGAGTCACCAACGATCTTCTAATGGCATCAGATAAAGGGAACGTTTCACTCTTAGTTCTGTTAGATCTTAGTGCTGCTTTCGACACTGTTGACCATGATATTTTAATACATAGACTTGATCTTTACGTTGGTATTTCTGGACACGCGTTAGATGGTTTAGGTCCTATCTGTCTGATCGCTCTCATTTCGTCCATGTAAATGGAGTCTCATCACCCAGATTTAGTGTTAAATATGGAGTTCCACAAGGCTCGTGCTCGGCCCAATCCTATTTGCACTTTATATGCTTCCACTAGGGGACATAATCAGAAAGCATGGTCATAGCTTCCACTGTTACGCAGATGACACACAAATTTATATCTCGGCACGGCCTAATGAAATCTCAAAATTTGCAAATATATTAGATTGCTTCAGCGACATTAGTGATTGGATGACAAGTAATTTTCTCATGCTGAACTCAGACAAAACCGAATTATTACTTGTTGACTCAAACTTAAAGTCTGATGCACCCGAATACAGTATGAATCTTAACGGGCTTGAAATCTCATCCTCACCTAAAGTGAAAAGCTTAGGTGTCATTTTAGATAGCAAACTCTCTTTTGAAAGTCACGTGCACAACGTCTGTATAACTGCCTTTTTTCACCTCAGGAATATCTCAAAGCTGCGTCACATGCTCTCCCGACCGGATGCGGAAAAACTGATACATGCGTTTATGACATCACGGTTAGATTACTGTAATGGTCATCTGGGAGGTTCTCCTGCTAAACTAATAGATAAACTTCAGTTGGTTCAGAATGCAGCTGCTAGATTACTAACCAGAACAAAAAAATTTAGCCATATTAGTCCAGTGTTAATGTCGCTACACTGGTTACCTGTTAAATATCGCATGCAGTTTAAAATTCTCTTAATCACGTATAAAGCACTAAACGGTTTAGCTCCTCTATATCTCAGTGAGCTCATCACTTACTACGAGCCTACACGACTGCTGCGCTCTCAAAACTCCGGCCAGCTTAAAATACCGCGAATCTCTAAAATCTACCAGGGAGGAAGATCATTTTCATACTTGGCACCCAAGCTATGGAATGCTCTGCCTAGTCCAATTCGAGACTCAGAATCAGTGAGTCAATTTAAGTCTAGACTGAAGACGCGTCTCTTCAATGAAGCATATATTGACCTGTTATAATAACTTACAGAAAATATTAATATATCGTATAGAAAGGCTGCCTAGTAAGTGCTCGGAACCGAATTACACCTGCACCTTCAGAAAATTGTCAAAATCTATAGTACTTGAAGTTATTCTAATTGCCTTGTATTTTTTTTTTTTTTTTTCATCCTTTCCTGAGCGCCAAGTGTCGTACGACCGGAATCTCCTAGGAGCTTCGGGATCATCGGTGGTGCTTCCTCGACCTCTGTGGACCTGATGACGCTGTTGGCGTGGAGAAGTTGAGCCGCCTCTTTCCCCACTGAGGAGGGAAACATCGTTCCTGAATCATCATTAAAAATGACGCGGAACTACCAACGCACTGATTTTGTAGCGTTAGAATGCCGGAGGAGACTGGCACCAGTGAGCCGGGTTCTCCCCAGGGTTTTACCTCGTTAAAGAGGTTTTTTTACCTGGCCACTGTTGCGTATGTGCTTGCTCGCTGGTCTTTGTCTTTGTCTTGTCATAACCGCATCCACTTAGTTAACACCAACAATCCAGACGACAAATTGAAAAAAAAGCAACATTTCCCTTACATATTTACATGTGCGCTTTGAGACAGTTAACTGTGAAAAGCGCCTTACAAATACTCATTATTATTATATATTATGGGACTCTTATGTTGAAGTCGATCGGTACAGACCGGTACAGTCTGCCCCCATCTTGGCCTATCCATATGTTTTGTGCGATCGTTTGTAACCCAGGTGTGTGATTCATGATTATCGGTCATTACCTCATGTATTTAAGCCTAAGTGAATTCCCTTGTCATTTGCCAGATTGTGAGTGCTCATGCCTACTCTCCAGCGTTTCTCGTGTTTTGCCTCGTCTTGTCTCGACCCCTGTTTCCTGTCTTGGATTATTGCCTTTGCCTTCCGATTTGGATTTGTTTTGCCGATCTCGTTGCCAACTCTCGCCTGTCTCTCCGGATTACGCTGTTTGCCTTGCCTCTGCCATTACTGTCTGCCGTTTCTGATCTTCTCTGCCTGCCCGACCACGATTAAAACGCCTTGTGAACTCTACCCTCCGTCTAACTCCATTTGTGCATGTGGGTCCAACGCTTACGGACTGTGTCAGCACAATCTGGCCAACAACCGGATCTAGCCAATATGGAGGTACTGCAAGCAGAGATGCGTAGACTCACGGAGATCTCGCTGAATCAAGCCGCTACCACGAATTCCTCCATTGAGCAACTCGCGGCGCTCGTCGCGCGCCAGGATGTTACGATCAAGCAACTAAATAACCGTCTCGATGCGATCCAAACTCTCGATAGAGGTGAAACCGCTCCTGCTCCCGACCCCGCTCCAGTTGTGATCCCCGAGCCTCCACCAGCACAAGCTACGGCCGCTCCAGCTGTCCAATTGGGTGCACCCGCAAAGTTTACCGGTGAGTCAGGCGACTGCCGAGCCTTCCTAACACAATGCGAGATTCATTTTGAATTGCATGCGGTTACGTTCCCAACGGAGCGCGCAAAAGTAGCGTACGCTATCTCTCACCTGGCGGGAGGAGCCAAGACTTGGGCTACTGCGGAACGGCAAAACAAGTATTGTAACATCTTCCCGAATTTGCCACGGGGATGTGCCGAAAAACAAGCAGACAGTTGATTGTAAGTTCACAAAAATACCTTTATTAGGCCGTATATCCCCGTCTGTGTCATTCGTGGGAGATCGTTACAAAAAGGAAAATAAACCGGTACTTGCAGAACATACTAACAGAGCTACATGCTTGTCTCGTCTTTCTCGGTCTTTCTCTCTGATGTCACCTGTCAACGTCAGCACGTCACTCACGCTACTGCAATATGGCTTAAAGGCATATTACCGTTCCGGCCGTTACAGTATGAACAATTTTATTGATTTCTCAAGTGCACTCAAGCGTATTTTTCAGGAGGTTTCCCCCGGTCGTGAGGCTGCTCAGCGATTAGTCAGTTTACGCCAAGGATCGCAAACAGTTTCGGCATATGCGACCAAATTCCGCACCCTCGCGGCTGAAGCAGGATGGGATGCTACGGCCCTGTGTGATGTGTTCGTGAAAGGTTTAAACCGACGGATTAAAGACTGCTTAGCATCAATGGATTTATCACCAGATATTGAGCTGCTTATGTCCCAGGTTATCCGAGTAGATCGGCGGTTGGCGAATAATGCTCAGGAGAGTCGAGAGAACGGCCACCAATTTTGCCCTTCATGGATGCCCCGCAGAGAGTCACCGTCCAGGGGTTTAACCACGGATCAGTTCCGCCCACGACGCCCTCACCACCAGGTGGCACTACCCAGTTCTCGCCGTTGCAGCACTTCAGAGAGCAAGAGTAAAACTCCTGACACCAGTGAGCCCATGGAGTTGGGAAGATTCAGACTTTCCGAGACGGAGAAACTCCGCCGTCAGAGTCTTGGTTTGTGCAGATATTGTGGGCGAGAAGGTCATTTCGCTCGATCATGTCCAGTAAAAGAGGAGACTCATCATTAAAGCAGAGGATAGTGGTGAGTCGCTCCAATGTTCCTAATGCCTCTGCACGTATATTACCAACTGTCACGTTATCGTTTGGCGACAGGTCCATCCAGCAGGGGGTGTTGATTGACTCAGGTGCTGATGTCAGTCTTATGGATGCTCAGTTGGCAAAGAGACTTAAGGTGCCGCTTCACACCCTACCCGAACCATTAGAAGCCACCGGACTGGATGGACGGCCATTATGGAGTGTTACCCACAGTAGTGGGCCGGTTGTCATGATTTTCTCCGACACTCACTCAGAAACTATTCATTTCCACATTGTAGATCACTCCCATCATCCTGTTGTCCTGGGTCACACCTGGTTAAGGCGGCACAACCCACGTTTGAACTGGAGAACGGGTGAGGTCACAGAGTGGGGTCCCGATTGTAATCATTCTTGTTTTACCCCTGATGAACAGATTCCTGAACCCTGTGCACCAATGGATTTAGCGGGAGTTCCATCTTGTTATTACGACCTTGGACCTGTGTTCAGTAAACAAAAGGCCACGGCCCTACCTCCACACCGAGGACATGATTGCGCCATCAATCTGCGACCTGGGACCACACCTCCTAAAGGTAGTCTCTACTCACTTAATCCTCCCGAACAGCAGGCTATGAAGGAATATATCACGGAGTCATTGAAGACGGGTCTTATTCGACCTTCTTCGTCACCAGCAGGAGCAGGTTTCTTCTTCGTAAAGAAAAAAGATGGATCTTTTTAATCTTACAATTGATTATTGTAAGATTAATAATTATTATGAATGATTATTATAAGTCGAAAGAAGTCATCCGCAGCGGTCAATCGGTGTTCTCTCTCTCTGTATCCTGTAGCGGCGTGTTCAATGAGCGGATCCGGAGACAATGATACGCAGAGCGGAAAAACCAACGTTAGGGTATAACAAATAGTTTTAATCCAAGCATCAGCATATCATTATCCGATTACATGAAAGTCATGGCGTCATTATATACCGATACAAACATGCATTGTTGCAAAGAAAGTCCAATGACGAAAGAACAGCGGGTGGGAGTTGGTCTCTTGGTCCAATCGGCAAAGAGGGAAACAAGGGAGCCTAGTTTTAATTGATCCAATGACGAAAGAGCACCAGTGCGTCACGTGTAAGTCTTTGATCTGATCGATGGCAAGGGGCGGGGCGGTAGATGCAAATATCTGTGCCGCACTTCTCTCCAGGACTCCGACTTCAACCAGCGGGGTTTCTCTGCATGTCCGGAGATTGTGACAGGGGTTCTGGGCCGCCAGCCTGGGAGGCATGTGGTTTGAAAGGCATTCCTAATTTTATCATATTTACAGTTTCGCGTGGTAACAAAACATTCAGGACAAAATGAGACATCAAAGCGAAGTAGGAACTCGAGAAATAAACACATCAAAGCATGAATGCATTACAGAATAAAACTGAAATAAAATATGAAGAAAGACAACGTATAAATAATTTCTCACAATTATCGAGGATTAAATGCCGTGACGGTTAGAGACTGCTACCCCTTGCCACTCCTTTCATCAGCGTTTGAATTACTGTCCGAAGCCAGACATTTCACCAAGCTCAACCTACGTAATGCTTATCACCTGGTCCGGATACGCAAAGGAGATGAGTGGAAAACAACGTTCAACACTCCAATAGGACATTTGTGAGTATCTCGTCATGCTCGTCATTAACTAATGCCCCAGCTGTCTTTCAGGCCTTTGTAAATGACATTCTTGGTCCCATGATCAATGTTTTTGCTTTTGTGTATCTTGATGATATCCTTGTGTTTTCCAAGACAGAGGAGGAGCATCGCCAACACGTGCAACAGATCCTAAAGAGACTGTTGGAACATAAATTATACGTCAAGGCCGAGAAATGTGAGTTTCACGTGTCCACTGTCTCGTTTCTGGGATTTGTGATTTCCCCCGAAGGAATCCTGATGGACCCAGGAAAGACCCAGGCGGTGCAAGAATGGCCTACACCCCAGACACGAAAGGATGTTCAGCGATTCCTGGGTTTCGCAAATTTTTATTGTCGGTTCATTAGAAACTTCAGTTCCATCCCCTCCATTCACTTACCTCCGCTCGTTTCAGATTTCAATGGTCTCCAGAGGCAGAAAGAGCGTTCCAGCAACTCAAGAAATGTTTCACTACTGCCCCAGTACTCCGAGTGCCAGATCCAGCGCTTCAGTTCGTAGTAGAAGTGGACGCCTCCAATACTGGACTGGGGGCCGTCCTGTCTCAGCGGGATCCACAGAAAGGGAAGTTACACCCATGTGCGTTCCTGTCTCGTAAACTCTCCCCAGCTGAGAAGAACTACGACATTGGCAACCGGGAGCTGCTGGCCGTTAAAGTTGCACTTGAGGAGTGGCGTCATTGGCTCGAGGGAGCAGAACAATCTTTTCTTATTTTTACCGATCACAAGAATCTGGAGTATTTGAAAACCGCCAAGAGACTGAATTCAAGACAAGCTGGTCATTGTTCTTTTCTCGCTTCAATTTTCATCTGTCATATCGCCCAGGCTCCCGCAATCTCAAACCCGACGCATTATCTCGACTCCATGGCACTGAAGAGGACCCTGAAGAACCCACAACCATCCTCCCAGCTTCCTGTATTGTTGGGGCAATAACCTGGTCCATAGAAAATAGAGTCAAGGAGTCAAGGCATCTGCAACTTACCTGCTAGCCCCGCTTGTCCTCCTAACCGTCTGTTTGTACCTTTCGAATTACGAGGTGAGGTCATACACTGGGCTCATACGTCCAATTTCAGTGTCCATCCAGGGGTTCAGAGGACGGTCTTCGTCATCGGCCGCCGTTTCTGGTGGCCCTCAGTGAATCGAGACGTAAGGGAATATATATCTGCCTGTCCTACCTGCGCCACTCATCGTCCTCCGCCAGGGAATGATTGCCCTAGATTTTGTCTCCGGCCTACCCACGTCTAATGGCAACACAGTGGTCCTGACGGTCATTGACCGATTCTCTCGCCTAGCACACTTTATTCCCATGCCTAAACTCCCATCCGCCAAGCAAACTGCTCAAGCTATGTTACAGCATGTTTTCCGCTTACGTGGTTTTCCCTGAGACATTGTGTCAGATCGTGGCCCACAATTTATCTCACGGTTCTGGAAAGAATTCTGTTCCCTCTTAGAGGCCGAGGTCAGCCTGTCATCGGGCTATCATCCACAGAGTAACGGCGTCACGGAGAGAGCCAATCAGGAACTAGAGGCGGGGCTCAGACTATCTTCTACTATCCCGTCAACCTGGAGTCAGAAATTTATGTGGGTAGAGTACGCCCACAACACCCTACCATGCTCGTCGACTGGTCTCTCCTCGTTCCAATGTGCCTACGGGCAGTGTTGGGAGTAACGCGTTACAAAAGTAACGACGTTCCCACGACGTTCCCCCGACGTTCCACGTCAGCCGCATCAAGCCTGTCACGACCAGCCCGCTGGTACCTCCTGCTCCGCTTCCTCCTCCTCCTCCTCCTGTGGTCATCGAGGGCGAGCCGGTCTACAGGGTCCAGAAAATCCTGGACAGCCGCAGAGTGGGCCGAGGTTTCCAGTACCTCGTGGACTGGGAGGGGTACAGACCTGATGAACGTTCCTGGGTTCCCGGAAGAGACATTCTGGATCCTTCACTTTTTGAGGACTAGTTCCGAGACTCCTGGCCCGTCTGGAATCCGGGCTAGGGGGGAGGGTTCTGTCATGGATCACGAGTCACGTGACGACAGACTTTGATTTTGAACTTCTCATGGGACTCTTATGTTGAAGTGTACCGGTCTGCCGCCATCTTGGCCTATCCATATGTTTTGTGCGATCCTTTGTAACCCAGGTGTGTGTGATTCATGATTATCGGTCATTACCTCATGTATTTAAGCCTAAGTGAATTCCCGTGTCATTTGCCAGTTTGTTAGTGCTCATGCCTACTCTCCAGCGTTTCTCGTGTTTTGCCTCGTCTTGTCTCGACCCCTGTTTCTTGTCTTGGATTATTGCCTTTGCCTGCCAATTTGGATTTGTTTTGCCGATCTCGTTGCCAACTCTCGCCTGTCTCTCCGGATTACGCTGTTTGCCTTGCCTCTGCCATTACTGTCTGCCGTTGCTGATCTTCTCTGCCTGCCCGACCACGATTGGTCTTGTGAACTCTACCCTCCGTCTAACTCCATTTGTGCATGTGGGTCCAACGCTTACGGACTGTGTCACTACCGAATCCGGTCACTTGAACTCTCCGGCGAAACACAGGATTCCGTTTCTGATGGTTTGCTGGATTCATCCTACGACGAACAGTCACTTGAGTTGCCATTGAAGGATGACTCGCTGTCGGTGTTGGAGGATATGGTTGTGGCGCCGGCAGAGACGCCGGTTCGATCACGTTCCGATAGCCGGTTTGCAGTAGCGCTAGTTCGGGTCGCGAGGAAGGTGGGCTTGGAGTTGGAGATTCCGCCTCAGCCTGCGGTTGGATGATTGGTGTCCGGCTAAACAACCGGAGACATGGTTCCTTTCTTCCCCGAGCTGCACGTGAAGCTGACTAAGATGTGACTCCTTCCTCACTTCTCTTTCAGGGGTTTCAGAGTTATTTGGACTTTCCCTCCACGGAGCGGGCTATTTTGTGTCCCAAATTAGCCACTGCCTGGAAAAACCGTCCAAATCTTCCGACCAAAGCGGCAAGGTTCCTGCAAGCGTTATATGCTAAAGGCTATGCCTTCAATGGTCAGACCGCCTCCGCACTCCATGCACTATCGGCAGTCGCCGTTTACCAAGCACAGGTGATATCGGAGCTCGGAGGGGAAGCAGCGCCCCGTGACTTAGTCCAGGAAGTGCGTGTTACGACCGACCGATCCTACGGGCCGCCAAGGTCGCGACGTGCACGACGGGCGGTGTCAAATTGCAACTCTAATGGTTCAGAAGTGCCACTAATGGCTCGACCTAGAAGACATGCCGCGCGCCAACAACAGGAACCAGTTCTTGAACGGTGGAGCAGCTGTGTAAACAGTTCTCCGCCCTCCAGCTACAAAAGGCAATTTCACACATCTTTTCTAGGCCCGTGGCGAAAGTTGTCCCAGATGGAAATCGCTGGCGGCGCCCATGCTGGCGAGATACCCACACTCACACTCCCTCCACTTCTACCGGCGAACAGAAGCCTCCTCTGTTCCCTTGCAGGTTGAGACGTCCGCTAACACCAGATATTTCCTGTATCGGCCCGCCGGAGTTCCAGGCATGGGGTCACACCTACCTCCACGCCAGGTGCTTGGAGGAAAAAGGGCCCCCCTCCCACCAGACGGGTCGAGCCGCAGGCCTAGGCCTAGTCTTTTTTGCGCTTTGCGTTCGAAGGCCGAGCATATCAGTTCAAGGTCCTGCCCTTCGACCTCTCCCTCGCCGTGAGTCTTTACGAAGATAGCGCAGGCCGCCCTCTCTCCCCTGAGAGCGCGCGGCTTCAGGATCCTGAACTACCTGGACGACTGGCTTCTGCTAGCCAGTTCATGGAGTCAATTGATCGCGCAAAGGGAGGGAGTGCTCAGGCACGTAGGCCGACTAGGGCTCCTCATTTTGGAGAAGAGTACTCTGACCCCGTGTCACCAGATCTCTTTTCTCGGGCTCAACCTCGACTCCGTTCAGATGTGCGGCAGGCTATCTCCCGGGCTCCGTGCAAACTGTTCCAGGGGTTCCAGCCTGGCGGCCGGGGGACTTTGGGTCCTAGTCACACCCGAATGTCCCCACCTGTTCCACCCTTGGTCAGAGACGAGCTTCCTACGGGCAGGTGTCTCCCTAGGAACCGTCTCCTGTGATGTTGTGGTATCTAGGGTTTCCACCCGTCCCTTGAAATACGGAATCGTCCCGTATTTGAGAACGAAATTGCGAGATTTGTCCCGTATTGTTAATCATGTCATGACGTTCTTCATGACGCTTCGAACAAATCGACCCAACTGTTCACTCTGGTTTGTGCAAACCGAGGCGCCCCTCGATATGGACGCTTTTGCCCACCCATGGCCTCACCACCTGAGGAAGTACGCCTTCCTGCCAGTTACCCTGATTCCCCAGCTACTGAGTCGAGTCAGGAAGGAGGGTCATCAGGTGACTTCAGGTGACATCAGGTGACTTTCCCTCCGAGAGCGGACCTCCTCTCGCAAGCACTGGGCTCGCTCTGGCATCCGCGACCAGACCTCTGGAACCTCCATGTCTGGTCGCTGGACGGGTCACCTCGTTAGATGAACTGCCACAGTCGGTACAGGACACCGCTTAGGCGCGTGCACCCTCTACTCTGCGGTTGTACGACCTGAAATGCCAGACTTTCGTCATCTGGTGCCGCCAGAAAAAACGAAAACCCACTGAGTTGCCCCGTCGGTTCGATTCTCTCGTTTCTCTAGCAGAAACTCGAAGAGGACCTGGCCCCTTCCACTCTGAGAGTCTTTGTGGCTGCGATATCTGCCTCCCATGACCTCATCGAGGGCAAGACAGACGGCCGGCACGACCTGACGATTTGGTTTCTAAGAGGTGCTCGGAGGGTACGTCCTTCCAAACCTCACCCGACCCCGGGGTGGGATCTGAGCTTGGTGTTGGCAACTCTTTGCTCTCCCCCCTTTGAGCCGCTGGAGACTGAAGTCTTAAGCTGCTCAAACTGTTACTCCCAGCGCTAGCCTCAGTGAAATGGGTCGGGGACCTAGAGGTGTTCTCTGCAGATCCTCAGTGCCTTTACTTTACTTTACTTTACAGTCATTTGGCAGACGCTTTTATCCAAAGCGACTTACAAAAAGAGGAGCAAGTGAAGCAATTTGTCTACAATAGGCTACAGTAGATGTCAACACAGGCTATACAAGGAAACTTACTAGACAGAACAGCATGACAGTCAACAAAAACAGTGAACACAAGACAAGAAACACAGGACAAGGTTTATTTTTATTTATTTATTTTTTTTGTTAATCAGTGTTAAGGTGCTGGTGGAAGAGCTCAGTTTTTAGTCCTTTTTTAAATGTTGAGAAGGTTGCAGACTTTCTAAGAGGAATACGTAAATTGTTCCACCAGACAGCCGCTGAACGAGAGAAGGTTTTTGTGAGAGATTTCAAGCCGCGTTGTAGAGGGACGACTAGCCGACGTTCGTTCTCGGATCGCAGACTACGTGCGGGAGAGTATTCCTGAATCAGGGAGTTGAGGTAGCATGGTGCCGCACCAGTGATGGTCTTGAAGGTCAGTGATAGAGCTTTGAACTTGATCCTGGCAGCAATTGGCAGCCAGTGCAGAGAGACGAGCAGTGGAGTGACATGAGTGGTGAGAGGACAGGTGTTATCAAGACATGTTGTTAGGGTGGAGCTGAGAGTGTCAGTAGCGGTATCTAGATCAAGTGAAGAAAAGTGGGAGAGAGGAGGTAGAGAATTAGTGACAAGAGAGGAGAAGTGGGTTGGAGACAGGGAACGGAGATTGCGACGAAAGGAGACTGTGTTATGTTGAGGTTTCATGGTTTGTGTTAGTGTCTGAGTGCCTGACCTTTGGCCTTGGAGACTCGCACCTAGTGCTGAGACCCAGGCCTGGTTACGTGCCCAATGTGCCCTCTACCCCTTCAGGGACCAGGTAGTGACGTTGCAGGCCCTCCCCGCAGGGGAGCAAGACCTGGCCGGTCATGCGTTGTGCTCAGTACGTGCTACACGCACCTACATGCGGCGCATGGAGATCTTCAGGCTCTCACAACAGCTCTTTGTCTGCTATGGTGGTCGACAGAAAGGGAATGCTGTCACTAAGCAGAGACTCTCGCACTGGATCGTTGACGCGATTATGTTCGCATATCACGTCCGTAAGATGCCTTACCCGCTAGACGTGAGAGCACACTCTACCAGGAGTGTGGCCCCATCGGTCGCGGTGTAAAGAGGAGTCTCTCTAGCTGCTAGCAGACATCTGTAGTGCTGCCAGCTGGGCTACACCCAACACCTTCATTCGGTTCTAAGGCGGCGGTAACCACACAGGTACTCTCTGCAGTGGAGGGCAATACCAACACGGTGTAGGCCTGCGGAGCTAACCCCAGTCTGGGGCCAGTCTTCGTTTCTAGTGTTCTTCTACCCTCGAGTTAGGCTAGAGACACGTCCAGTCCGCTCAGCATGCTAGGGGTTGCGGCCATCAGAGGGCCGAGCCCTTGGGGGCCCCAGCCTCTGTTCCCCGGAAGGGAGAACAGGCGTAAGAGTCCGTGCCATCGAGTCCAGACTAGTTGCCTAGTTCCTGGCTGTGTTTCTCCACAAGAGCGATACTCGCGATACTGCCTGTGTTTCCCTAGAGATGAGGTCGAGTAGTAGGGCTATGCTCGCCTACCTCTCCCGAGCTTTACTCTGTTTACGACAGACACTGGGCTTCTTTCAAAGAGTGACGTCTCGCGCCATCTCAACGCAACACTTTGCACCAGGTGAGAGGTGTTCTCTGTCTACCCTAGCGAGGGTCCCTCACGTTATGGGTCAAGAGCCAACAGATTCCTTGGTTGCCCCTGTGGAGGTGAGTGCTGTTACCCTTCGGGCTAGGCCCCCCTCTAGATTCTGTGGAAGATCCACTGACTACACCTCGGCGAGGGTACCTTTTCGGTAGGATGCTACCCTGGATGTGGTCTGTTGTAGTATCCCATAGTCAGGTAACTGACTGACGTCGAAGTGACCTGACTATGAAAGGGAACGTCTATGGTTACTTGCGTAACCTCAGTTCCCTGAATAGATCAGGGAACGAGACGTCTCTTTCCGCAGCCACATTCAGGATATGCCGCTGGAAGTCTGCGTTGGCCCGACCGGCTTCAATCATCAGAAAGGTAATGAGCGTGATGTACGCACTGCCTTTTATACCACCTGTTACAGGTCAAAGGTGACATGCAAATTCATGCAGCCATGAACTTGACCGTTCATTGGCCAGTTGTAAAGATTTGAGGCACGACTGGCTAGCCATCCGATATCCCATAGTTAGGTAACTAAGTGACGTCTCGTTCCCTGACCTATTCAGAGAACTGAGGTTACGCAAGTAACCATAGACGTCAAGATTGAACATTTAACTAACTTCAAAGGTTACACAATTTCTTGAACTGTCAGGAGACAGTAAAGTTTCACTTTTCCCAATGGTTATTTACTGGTCATGACAGTTACCTGTACTGTAGCAACTGAAGTTTAAGACTAATTACATTTTGATTACACCTCAAAAGTAGTTCAGCATTATCTGAGATGTGGATACAAATAAGTGCACACCTTTTGTTATCTTTCATAATGTATTCTTTAAACATTTAATTTATATAAATGGCTTTAATTTCTTAAATGACATGCCTGTGTTTTTCTATAAAGCATTTTCTTTGAAAAGGTTTTGTAATGCAAACCTTTGTAGTGAAAACATAATTCTAATTGTCTTTTGTTTGGCTGTCAGAATTTTTTTTCTAATGCTATCAATTATGACATGTTTAAGAAAAAAAGAAATGGGGAAAAAAAAACTGCTGCATTTTTAAACTAAAACCAAAACTCATTCATTTTGCATTGCTTATGAGAAATCCCAGATTTATCATCGTGAAGTTAAGAGAAAAAAAAGATTATATCCATTAACATCAACATAAAGACTTCAGTAATTTTGTCTTTCTGTGCAGACAAAGGTCAATAAGAACATTGATAATCTTTCTGCAATTTTTATACAGAATTTATATAAATAATTTAGCAATTACATTATTCTAACTATGCAGTTGGTTTCAGTTCAGCTTTTATCTCTGTTTCATCATTTTCGGAGTTTGGAGTTTAGGAGAATACAGAGCATAAACGTTCAGATTCAGATTCTAGAATCACTCAGAATATAGTTCTAATCATTATTATTTACTATTTTTTTTTCAGTATGTGATGACAGAAGTCATGCGTTTAGGCTGACTTCAAATAAAGAGGTAGTGAAACCATGTACCAGTTTTCCAGAGAAACGTGCAATTTCTTTGACATCCTATATTCTTTTGTTTTTTTCACTTGAATCTATTTTTGGGGGGAAAAAACTTTTGCTCACAATATTTTTGTTACATTAGATAGGAAAGTAGTATATTAAATAATAAAAAGTGATACAATACAATACAATACAATACAATACAATGGAATACAATACAATACAATACAATTGTCACGATCCTGGGGTTTATCTCCCCCTGGTGGCGGCCCAGGAGAACTAATTGGGACAATCTGTCATCTGCAGCTCATCTCCCTCCGCGACAGGTGTGCCTCATCACCAAAGGATTCTTAAGGGATCGCGGAGGGAGCATGAGCTGCCGATCAAACTTGATTATGAGTCCTGAGTGGAGCCACGTCGGCCTGGCTCACGTTTATGTTTGTATTCCTATTTGAGTTCTTATTCTTCTTCATCTGGTTCTTTTGGATTTTCATTAAAAACCCTGAGTTCGGATCCTCGCCATCATCTGTGTCTTCAGCAAGCGTAACAACAATACAATACAATGATATTTGTCACACACACACACACACACACACACATTCTGCCCGTTCTAATGAACTGACTCATCAAAACTAGACTGATTCTTAATAATTATATTTAAATACTCATAATAATAGTAAAGCATGGTTAACAAGTGTCTGAACCTGCTTCTTTTTAAACTCTGAACAGGAAAACAAAATGCAAAAGTAAAGTGAAAGTAACCTGTTTCAGCTCTGCTTTAAGTCACACTTAGTAAGAGAGAAATGTCTGTCATTCACTGTGTTGAAGTCACTTTAATCAAGAGGACATTATTATCACGCCTCATGTCGCATGCGTCATGGCTGATGGCCATGGATTGGAAATTCCTCATACACACATTTATTGGAGAATTGGTGGCCAACCATACACAGAGCAGGACATAAACACATTGTCTCACACCTATGGATATTTTCCAAACCTGTAATTCTCCTGAAACGCGTGTTTTTTGGACTGCGTGTTTTTAGGAAACCAGAGACTCAGAGGAGACCCACGCAAGCATTGGGAGAACTTGCAAACTCTGTACCAAAAAACCTCATTCAGGTCTCAAACTCACACAGCACACCACTTGTTTTTAAACTTGTTTTTAACACATCAATTTTATACACATGAGTAAATACGATGATGAAAAGCTGCAACATTCTGAACTTGCTTCTGACTGATCAGCAACAACATTGTTTTTCGACTTGTTTTATTTGCTATGAAAATATGGTTTGATATTTCTGCTAATAAAAATGAATCTTCCTTTGCTGCAACCTTTTCACATTTACACACATTTTAATAGCTTGTTGTTTAAAGCACATTTATTTTGTATGCAATATATTTATTTAATATGTTCTGACTTTGGACCAATTATTTTCTTCCCCATTCTGTGAAAGGACAGCTTTTAAACGGTTTTCTGAGAAATTCTGGAAGGAAAAAGTAAGTGGATTAGTGAAACTGAAACTGGGAAGGATATCCTGGGGAACCACCGAAGCTTGGGTATTTAATGCAGCTCTAACAAGCCACAATTCAGAACCTCAATCATCCACCAGTACAGCATTAACAAGAAGCCTGCGAATCCTGAAGGCAATGCGGACCGTGGGCGCTTTGATGATTCTTATCTGCCTGATTGCTCTCGAAGTGAAAGGTGAGTTTTTCTTTTACCTCTAACTATACACAACATTGTTAAATATAAAGTAATATTTTTTTTTTCTTTTAGGGCAGCATGGAACCAGGGGCAGATGCTTATGTTCTGGAAAACTGTATAAAAATGTTAAAAAAGACACTATTGACAAACTTGAACACCACTCTTCAGGCCCAGCTTGTAAAAATGTAGAGATTGTGTGAGTTACAAATTGCGTTACAAATTGCTTGTGAGTTACACAGTGTATACATATTTGATTTATTATGTCTGACTCTGGAATAGTATGGAAATAACGTGCATTTAACCGTTGCTTTTATTATGGTTATAATGTTATTTTCTTTTTATTATTTCTTTTTACTTATTGTTATTTTTTCTCCATAGTGTCACTCTTAAGAACAATGCTGGTAAAAAGTGCCTGGATCCAGAATCGAAGTTTACTAAAAGTTTACCCAAGGACAAATACTTCAGGTGAGAAGACCAATACAGCTTAATAACAATGCCATACAGAATACATTACACTTTTATATATTTTTTAATATTACACAATTATTATTGCACTCAAAACTTGACAAAAACATGAGTTTGAAAAATGAAAGGTTTTTTTATTCCGCTACATTTTATGTAGTAATTATGTAGTAATTATGTAGTAAATTACTTTATGTTATAAAGTAATTTACTCGTTTTTTAATTATTCTCATTTTCAGAAACTACATGAATGGGACTGCCAGCACAGCCAGTACAGCCAATACAACCAGTACAACCACAAAAATCTATTGAGATTTGTCACAGTTTTATATTGTTAAAGAACATCCGCACACCAAATCCTTTCAAAACATGTATTAGACTAACATGTTTTTGCTGCGCATTTGTTGTTTAATGTAGAGAAAGCAAAGCAAATTGCTGTTCTGTCTATAAGTTTAGATGCTCATCATTCACACTTAAACCATACCTCTTTCCATGTGTCATATGTATAGCTTTTAAGATTTCCTTTTTGTAAACTTTTTTTTATGATTTACATGATTAAAGATGTCAAATAAAGCTTTTTTGACAAATAAAGTTCTTCAGTGAGATAATTGAAGCAAAGAACATTGACGCCCTCTGCTGGACAAAAGCATACAGCAGCGTCATGAGAAGGCGTGTACTTTCGACGCCATATCCGAAGAAGGGCGGTGACGATGTTGTGTAGTCGTTGCAAGTCGAAAATTGTGAACAGCGTCTGTGCATCAAAAGCGGCGTTGAGTTTGTTTATTTTGCTTAATATATTTTAACTATCATTCGGGGGAAAAAACGACAGAGGCGAAAAGAACGAAATACAATCTGTGCTTTGAAGCGTTTTTAAGACGTTTGACTGTAAAACATGGGGAATTGCTACACGGTTGGACCCAATGAAGCCTTGGTGGTGTCAGGTAACCAGTTGTTTGCATTGTAGAGCTGCTCAACCGATTCATTAATCATTTCATCAACATGTAACTATCATTTGATGTGTTAAACGGTAAAAATGATGGAGCATTGTCGAAATAGGTCCCCTCCCCGCGTCTATCTTCTACCGAATAACGCGAAAACTCTCGGCTCGTGTTTGGTGAAAAAATCCATCACGACTCTCCACGTGCTGCAAATGTAGCAAAAACTCAAGACGTTAAATTAAAAGTACTGAAATTACTTAAAGTACTGTTTTACAAATTACTTTTTGTAAAAACTATTCCGAGCGCAAATTACCTTTTTGGCTGGTTGCATACATGTTCTTCATTGGTCTGTTAGAAGTAGTTCTGTTATTGGTTTATTTATTATGTTTCTCATATAGTACGAAAATGTTGTTACAGATGTGTTTCTTCATCATAACGACATGTTTAAGCAAACACTAGTCTCACGAAATATTTTTGTTGTGATGTTCTCTCTTTGTGAGATTATCATTTATACGCATTATTGCCTATTTGAGTGTAAATAGTGTATAAATATACCATGTATTGAAAATACAACGTTTTGGGTTTGTTTTGAATTGATAAGACTAATGAAATGATTAATCCCACCATACATCAACCAAACATCAACTCCAAAGTGATGTTTATAATAAAATGCATTTATTGCCATTAATAAAATACTTTTTAGCAGCATAGTGAAGATAGAATATATTGAAATGTTTTAGTAAATTATAAATATTAGCTAAATATTAGTAGCTTTAGTTATGTGTTTACTAATAACATTACATTGCACATGTTGCAAAGGATAAATGTAGCTGATTCTTGTCAGAGAATCACTGGAAAAGTCTAGCATCTTTTTTCAGTCATTACTGTTTTTCTTCATTCTCACTGGATTTAACGCCAAATCAATACAAAGTTCCAGTTCTTTCTGCAAATTTTGTCACGAAAAATTGCGATAAACTACATTCAGAATGATTAATTTATAGTGATTTAATCTCTCGAGATCTCTCTTTCTGTAAAATCTAGAAATATCTCAAATATAATTCTGTAAAGTGTATACATACAACCTGAACAGAAAAAAACTCTAGCCCACCAGGAGAATGCACTGTACAAGAATACTAACATACACACCAAAAGTGCACAGTTTTTACCGTAATAGCTGGAGTAGGAATGCAAGAAAAACATTTTAACATGAACCGAAATAGGTAAGCAAGCAGATGACCATGTGGGAGAATCGAGGAAGTAACAGTGTGAATCTTAAAATGAAGCTTTAGTAGTTGAATTGGACTGAATTGGACATGTGGACAACAGCTAGCTTTTAAAAGGTGAAGTGTTTCAAAATTGGTAAAACTATAATGAACAACTTTTTGATGTGATTTGTGCCACATACATATATTGTGCATTTAACATATGGTATGTGATATTCAACACATTCAGGTTTTGGCAAATTTATGGAAATTATTTTATTATCGTTTTTGTTTCTATTTATTTTTTTTACTTCTTTATTTGCAAAAATCACTAAAGATAATTTCATGACATCATGACAAAGACAAAAGTCCATGACATCATGAAGCATTTTTTTTACGGTAATATGATCAGATTGATTGATTAATTAATAACAGAGATTCCATTAAGTCAAATTAAGTAGACACACAGAAATGTTTACACAGTGTAAATCATTTTCACATTATTTTATTATTGTTCTTTAAAAGTATTAATTAAAAAGGGCGTGTTAAATTCTGTAACCATAGATGACCACAAAACAATTTCTAACGGTGTGTGTGTATGTGTCTTGTTTTTTCTTTTTTGCTTTATTTCAAAGTAATTGCTCATGTAAATAAGGTCATAGACACTTAGTTGTAACAATTATAAACCGTTTTAGTTGTGTACTAAAAGTGCTTTTCTTGTTTGTTTTCATGCTACATTACTCAGTATGCCATTTTTTTTTTGTTGGAAAATGACATTCCTTGATGATTGGGAGTCTAGTACGCTTGGTATAGCCATGATGGTATATATTGTCATCACCTCACTTTCCTTTTCTTTCCTTTCCTTTCCGTATAGTACGCAACAAAAAGTTGATCAAACTGCACATATGCAAGTGATCTGAGTTGAAAACTCAAGGCACAACACAAACAGAGAAGCTGCTGAAATGGTTTCCATAACCTCTTATACACAACTTGTACAGGGACGATTTCAGACCCTCGTAATCCTTGCAAACACTGTTAATGGCATCCGTGTTCACTTCACGCAAAAGCGCTTTTGAAAAACTCTGCAGAGAAAAATTGAGTGTTTGTGTAAGAAGACAGTTTTCCTGACGACCAGCTTGTTTTTTGCCGTTCTGGTTGATTATTGACTAGGGTAGAGTTCTGCAAATCTGCAACTCTCAGCATGCAATTCTTATGGCCGCAGCACCATGTTTTGAACATTTTAATGTTGTTGAAAGTAGTGTCTGGCAAATAGATAGTACAGTTTGATTCAAATCCAAACTCTAACTACTTTTTTTTTTCAGGTGGCTGCTGTGGCTCGGATGAAAAGAGCTATACAGTCGGCGGCTGGGCCTGGGCATGGTGGCTTATCACAGACATTCAGAAGTAGGAATGCTCATTTATTACACCCACTCACTGTAAAGCAAACACAATATCAACAACTAGACTAGTTTTGCAAGGCATGTACATCTCGGGTTACACGGATTGAGGATTAAGTGAAATAAACATGTTGGAACACGTTGACTAAATTTTCTTATCTTTGCAAATTCAAGTGAAGAAAAAATTAAATGCAGAATGTTGTCATTGCGTTGTTTTTTTTTTTTTAATATTGACATTATTATGTTGTTCACATTGGCTGTGGTACAAGCCTCACAGGTTTTAAACTAATAATTAGTATCCTGACTTATCCTGATATATTATTAAACTAATAATATTTTAATCCTGAATGCTTTCACATTGGTCTGCAGCCAAGCGTCATTATAATAATATGCTTAAAATAAAACTGTTTTTGTTGTGCTTCTGCTGCTGCTCTAAAGTAGAAAGATATATGAAGCATCCTCAATGATGCTAATGGTTCATGAGTAAATTAAAAGATCATGTCCATGCTGCAGGAATGCGAAGAAAAACAAATGATAACAGTGGGAAAACACCCACGCCTGCTTTTCAGTGATATTGTCATTAAGCTGAACATTTTTTTAAACAAAGGATGTTTAGGATATAGAAATTTAGGCTTGTTCGGACACAACCTATGCTTGAAGGCATCTCAGTCCAAGGCCGGCGTGTGGAAATATAAACAAGACTTAACAATGCCACAGAACTGACACGCTTCCGCGTCAGCGGCTAAAAGACTAATAAAAAGAGGTACGTCGGTTAATGGAGAGGAAAAAACTATTAAATGTATACATCCCCAAATTTACATTACCGTGTTGTTCCGTTTACTAAACCTATGTAGTGTATCCTGTGTTTATAAAATAATTTTTGTTCTATTCCAAGCACTTTTGTTACTGATTTAACAATTTTTCATACATTAATAATGGACATGGAAACTTTGCAATATGCAAACAAAGATACCAACCTTATGCAAACCTTTTCTGTAAACAAAAGTATGATTAATTTGCTCACATTGTGAAATCAGACTTAGTTATATTTGCAAGTAATTATATGCAAAATCAAAACAAATGAATCATATTTACATCACTAATATCAACACATTTAAAATTGTTCTTGCAGTTATTAAATAGTCGAATTATTTATTTCTGGACATGTACAATTGTAAGTTGTTCGTTGTGTACTGTTTTATTATGTAGCATGTAATGAGCTGATTTAAGTTTTTTAATTTTATATATTTTATCAATTGTTCATAACTGATGATGCATGTGCATTTTAAATAATCAGCTTTGCATTTCTTTAATGCCTTTTGTGTTTTTTGTTTTGTTTGTTTGTCAAGCTAACCTGCCCAATGCAACGGATTTACCCTCGCATTTCTGCCTCCTCGGTCCTTTCTCATTACAGAGTTAATTTATCATATCTTGAAACGGTAGATATTTACAGCACAAAATTCACTATTTCTTTACAAAAATTTCACTTTAGCTACAACGGGTATAATCGCAGAGAATAATATATAGAATAACAACGGTTTTTAGTTTTACTTATGGACTGCACAATAAGAGAGAAAAATCATAGTGTTTTTCATAAAAATCTAAATCATGATTATATCAAAACGTTTTTTTGCTAATAACAGCCATGTATTGTTAGATATAAACTGACTATATGCTCAGCTCTAAATATGACTGGATGGAATTTTTCTTACCATCCCCCCATTCCTGTTGAACAACTTCGTAATCTGGTTTACTGGCAGCACTAAGAGCTGCATTGATCTAATTTTAAATGATCGAGCAAGGGAGAAAGGAGACTTTGCTACAGCACCAGGGCTTCCTTTTGCATGTCTGAAAGGATGATCAAGATGTATTTCATTCATTAGATAACACCATTTCCAGAGCTGTTTTAACAGGACGTTATTATTCAAGAGGATAGTAAAGCCATTATTTCCATGGAGTGAAATCATACAGTGCACAATATGTCTTAACTCCCACCTAGACGGCATCTGCCAGAAGGTCTAGATTTGATTTGTCCTCCCAACCATAACCTTGTCCAATGTCCTTCCCTCTCACATGTTACCGCAATGATGACTGTTTACTGTCCTGCCTCCCTTTCTTCCCTCTCCCCTCCGAACCCATCTCCCTACATAGACTATCACTGGAGATAATGACCATCCTCTGTCGCTGTGAGAATATCGAAACTGCGGAGGGTGTCCCCTTGGATGTGACAGGGGTCGCTCAGGTAAACACTGTGACTGAAACAAGCCAAGCAAATGTGTGAAAGAACAAAACGACTACTTTGGCTCTTAGGTCTAGAAGACAGTGGCCTGGATCCATTTAGTGCGATAGTCACGTTCATACATTTGCTCTCTTACAGTGGAGGAGAGCGAATCATTTCTCACTGTCTTTGTCTGGTGTTTGGCTTTGCAGCACGCTCATGGCTCACAACTAATGCCTCACAGCAGCGTGTTTTGATGCTGAATGTCTGTAATGGACGACGAACAATGCGAGCTATTGAGAAGTTGTTTAGGGCAAAATATTTCCATTACAGTCTCACTATCAAAACACCTGGTTTGGATGGACTAAGTGTTCTTTCTGTATTTTCAGCTCAAGTCAGATTTGTTTTGTGTCGTTTACTTCAATGTCTTTGTTTTGTTTCACTTCAGTTTCTCTTTCCACGCAGAGTTTATTTTCGTTACATACTTCCCATAGTCTTTAGCCAACATTTTTGGTTTGTTTCCCTTTTTTTGCGTTTTCCACAGGATAACTCTTGAGATTATGACCCTGCAGCCCAAGTGTGAGGATGTAGAGACAGCGGAGGGGGTAGCTATTACTGTCACAGGTGTGGCACAGGTAAACCACCTTACCTCAACTAACCAAAGCTCCAAAATCCCTCTTTCAGGTTTCAAATTCTTTTTTTTTTAATCTGCTTTTCAGTTTTCACAGTCAATTATTGGATGACTCAGGGTGGAATTTACCCATTTTAATTCTCCAATTTGATTACCAATTAAGTTTTTCTTGGGCAACTTTTGTGTAATACACAAAATGTGTTGTAGCTTATCCACCTTTATGTACTTGAATTTACTGTGCCAAGGCCTTCTTTTCACATGGGGATTTAAGAAAGAATGCACAAAATGTCCTCCTGTTTTTATTTCCTCATATTTATGGGTTTTGTTGCCAAAGGGGAAAAAAGCACGTCAAAGTGGAAATGGCTTTTAGCTGGTCCAACCTTACAATCTGCTTTCGGCTGTAGTGGCTGTGAACTATTCAAGTCAATGTCTCTCCTGATTGGATGAGGAATTTAAACATAACATTCCACAATCCAGTCGCCATAGTGACTTGGACTGTTGGACTCTACACAGAGAGATATAGAGATTACATTCATCATTGCTGTTTAAATACAGATGGTTTGTCTATGAAGTAAACAGAATGGATCTGTTACAGAGTCCAGTCATTAAGACCACATCCAATTTTAGAGGAATTCCGAGGGGCGTGTTTATGTTTTGAAAGAGGAGGTCTTGCAGCTGTTGAAATAGTGGGACCACTTATCGGTTGACCACCAAATTCTTTCAGAGTCAGTTTCTCTGTATTTAATCAGTCTTTATTGATTTAGTTGATGGTAGAGACATGTCTTGACTTTTTCAGTGTGCCATAGCTTCTTTTAACTTACAAAAATATGTATAATTTTAGTTGTTGAAAAAAATCTTACTTTTCTCACATTTATTTCCCCATGTGTTACATGATTCCTTTGTTTTTCTGTTGTGGTTTCTCACTAAAGTAGTTTGTTTCAGTTGTGTTGGGGTTTTTTATATGCATGCAGCACATTGAATGCTTGTCAGGACACTGTGACGCTGTGGTGCATGCTTCACTACAAAGAAGTTACGTTTCCCCATTTCTGTTCCTGTGGTTTAATGTTTTTTCAAGTTTTTTTTTTTTTTTTTTTTCTTTTTTTTTTTTGTCCATTCAAGAATTATGTTTGCAAAGATGGCTCCAGGTCACACAGATACAGAAAGGCATTATAAAGCCATCAGCTATCAAATCCCGTCTTCATGCGTCTCTGTTGCCTCGTGTTGTGTTGATTGTGATGTACCGTCTCAGAATTGATTGTAGAGTCTATATCTTTGACCGTCTAAACTTCTTTGTCATTTACATTCTGCTGCAATCAGCTAAATTATTTCTTTTCATTTTTGATTTGTTAATATGGAAATAGGACGCAGAAGCAAAAGAAATTTGTCTTTTCCCAAGATTCAGTTCCTACTTCCCTTTTTCTTCCCGTATTTTGTTTTTGTTTCTTTTTTAATCAAAAGTAAGTCACCCAAGTTTTGACAAAACTGTAAGTTTTATACTAATAAGTGACATGACAAATCATTTCTTAAAGTTGATTATTCAACGAGTAATCAAGTGAATATTGCTTTAATATTGTTTAAATGTTTCTTAATTATTCATTAAGAAAATGTCCTTGTTATTATTGCATTTTTGCAACAATTTAGCAATTTATTGCTGCAACAATGTAATATTGTGTGTTTTAATAATGGATTGTTGATGAGATTTTTGCATAGGGTAACATTTGTCAAATGAAATGCTCAAAAAATGGGTACGTTGATAGTTTTCATAAAATACATGTAGCCAACGCTTTCATAGAAAGCAATATGTTGAAATGTAGTAATACATAGAAGCGACTTCATGCTGAGAATAAATCTCACAACCTGACTGATCATCAGAACAGTCAATTCATAATTGAACTTACTCTTTCTTTGTAATATTTACTTCACAAACATTTTTGGAGTTATTTCATCAGCAATTCAGCTTTTTCTGCTTTTATAAAAATCAGTTTCAAATGTTGGACAATGACTGGTTTGACTCCTGTTGTCAGGTGAAGGTCATGACAGACAATGAGCTGCTTGGATACGCTTGTGAGCAGTTCCTGGGAAAAACTGTGGCAGAGATTAAAAGTGTCATTCTGCAGACCCTGGAAGGTCATCTACGCTCTATTCTGGGTGAGTGACACCAGACACTTATCTCTTTTCGGGACCTCTTCCAAAAGGCCATCTTACATTTTTGGAGGGGCTTACCTGATTGGGTGACCTTACATGCCATGAGGTCGGGGGATTTAAAGCTCCTGTTAGGGTTTTCTATGATTAAAAACAGTTGATGGGACACTAAGAAATGTAAACATTTTTTAATACTTATGGCAGGCTGTTTTTGAATGGCAACCCAGTGGAGAAAAGGCTTTGATAGATGGTTTATATTTTGGAGAAATTTAATTTTTTTTTTTTCATGAAGTTTCACTGTTTTGCACACAGGAACCCTGACTGTTGAGCAGATCTACCAGGACCGAGATCAGTTTGCCAAGCTGGTGAGAGAGGTGGCAGCCCCTGACGTGGGAAGGATGGGTATTGAGATCTTGAGCTTTACCATTAAGGTGGGGATTATTTATAAATAGATCTGAATGATGAAAGCGTTGAAAGCACTTTACTAGTCAAACAGAAAGCAAAGCAGTATTTGCTTTCTCTAAACAGGATGTCTATGACAAAGTTGAGTACTTGAGCTCGCTGGGTAAATCTCAGACCGCTGCTGTTCAGAGAGATGCAGACATTGGCGTGGCTGAAGCTGAGAGGGATGCTGGAATCAGGGCGAGTTGTTTATGTTTGTTTTTTCTTTTTGCGTAAATGATATTGCCTTTTTTAGACTAATGTCTTCTGCTGTAATTTTAAATTAGTTTTTTTAAAACAATGAAAAGGAATTACAATTTGCTGTTTAGTGAAATAGCTCATCTGTGTAGTGAAACAATGAAAGGAAAGAGTCAATCTTTACTTCTCTTTTCTCATGTTACAGGAAGCAGAGTGTAAGAAGGAGATGATGGATGTGAAATTCCTAGCAGACACAAAAATGGCCGACTCTAAACGAGAGCTGGAGATGCAGAAGGCTGCGTTTAATCAAGAAGTGAACACAAAGGTAAAGGTTTCATTAGTTGTTCTTGCTAAATGCAGGTCATGTGCTTGATATTGTTACATGCTTTGAATTATTATTGTTATTAATATTATTCAGAAAGCTGAAGCTCAGTTAGCATATGAGCTTCAAGCTGCCAAGGAGCAGCAAAAGATCCGACTGGAGGAGATCGAAATTGAGGTGGTTCAGAGGAAGAAACAGATCTCCATTGAGGAAAAAGAGATTCTCCGGACGGATAAAGAACTGATCGCAACCGTAAGGAGACCAGCCGAAGCTGAAGCCTACAAGATGCAGCAACTTGCAGAAGCAAAAAAGTGAGTGAACTCAATAACTTCGCTAAGTTTAACCTGAGTTAATTCAGATAACTGAAAACTGAAATCACTTCAGAAAATACCAAGTCATGTTTTTGTCCCTTTATCCCATCAGGATAAAGAAAGTGTTGACAGCACAGGCTGAAGCCGAGAAGATCAAGCGTATTGGAGAAGCAGAGGCTGGTTCTATTGAAGCTGTGGGGAAAGCTGAAGCAGAAAAAATGCGCCTCAAAGCCGAGGCCTATCAGCATTATGGGGAAGCTGCAAAAACCGCTCTTGTCTTGGAGGCCCTACCAAAGGTTTGTAAAGAATATTATGTTATACATTTGAATTTGTATTCATTGCAAAAAACTGTGATTTTGATTACCAGAGTTCAGTGGGCTACTGTGAGTTTTTTACTTGCTTACGGGGAAAAGGTCATTTAGAGTGAAATTGAAACCAACAACAAGCTCCATTAACACCGAGAGTCACAACTGAAGCACCACTGAAATTAAACACAATGATCAATGTGATCAGTTAAAAAAAAAAAAAAAAAAGATCCATAAGCATATCCAGTAATCTCATTTTCAAAAGTACCTAGAAGGATGTATCTTTATAGAAGTTTATAAAGTTAGAAGGGATTTGTGAAGGTTGAGTCATATGGGTTTGTATATTTATGAGGATTATAGATTTGTTTTAATTTTACTTTTTACAGACTTGTTAGAATCTTGTGTGTCTTACTGTGAATCTTAAGGTTTTATGTTGCAGCATTATGAAATCAAACCAAATCGATTTTTATGTCACGTACATTTTTTTTCTTTTTAAGGGGGTGAAGTTGGGAGTAGTACAAATGTGGGTTTTTTTTTATTTTATCAGAATTTAACAATTCTTGTAATATGAACAGGAGTTTGTTATCTGAGCATTTATCACACATGTCAACTATTCAATGCCTGTCTATTTTGTTTTCCCAACACAGATTGCTGAGAAGGTATCAGCTCCTTTGAGCCGTACCAATGAGATTGTGATCCTGAGCGGGGATGGTGGCCGTGTCACTGGGGAAGTAAATCGTCTGTTGGCCGAGCTTCCAGTGTCTGTAAATGCCCTCACAGGAGTGGATCTGTCCAAGGTCAGTCAGTCAGGAAGTAGTAGATGATAAAAGTTAGTGATGGGCTGTTAATGGGTTTTATCGCACAATAAAATAATTATCACTGTTAATTTTTTCTTAAACAGTACCTATTCGATTGCACTGTAGAGGCGAATTGCACATACAAGATTGGTTGAAGTTACAATAGTGTAAAAAGTGGTTTTCTGGACATAATTTAAAAGACTCTATTCCTGTATGTCTACTGTAAAGCAACCAGTCAAAGCAATATATCAAACGTGACGTGCTAACATGGATGCAGCTGTTAAGCCTCCGTTTCTTACTTGTTAGGGGACATTTGTTTTTTTATGAAACCTTTTATAGGTAAGACTAAATTTATTTACACCGTGGGCAATGGAGAATTACTTTGCATTTCAAGACTGAAAGAACTCCTATAGTAAAGCATCCCTTGAAAGCAGAAAATATTTATTTGCTACGATAAGAGATTTAGAGACTAATCTACGGTACTACGGTAGATTAAATTTGCTTAATCTAGATTAATTCCAAGATTACAAGGAGATTAAACTAGATTAAAAGAAGGAATCTATGACCACGTCTAGTTTGTCTTTATTTGTGAAATTGTGTAAATCAGAGGTCACTTACCGTTTTAGTCCGAAAGGTATTTTTTTTATTAATGCAAAAGACTATTAATAATATTATATGCAATTTTTAATAAGCAATACAAACTTGCAATTCAGTACATTTTCATTACGTTCGATTTATTCAATTTTGTTACATTTAAACATTTTCATGTAATGAATAAGCTAATAATTGCTTTTGTTCATATGCTTGAGTCATTACTTTATAAGTAAATGTGTTTTTTCTTCTGTACAGATTCCATTGCTGCAGAAAATGACCAACCCTCAAGCGTAATCTTCCCCGTCTCCTGCCTTGCGCACTCTGCGACTGATTGCCTTGAAATGCTTTTTCTTCTTTTGTTTCCCACTAATCTTATTTTGTTTGATAAACCCCCGTTGCCTTAACTCTACAGGACCAGGATCACTGCTCGTGACTTCTTCACCTTTGTTTTAACAGTTCTTTGTTTCGTTTTAACAGTGTACCTCATCCTTTTCATTTTTGATCAATAATATTTTCGATTAGCACTGTCCAAAGTTACAGAAGGTATATATATATATGAAGTTAAGCAGAAGAAATAAGAAGTCATGACATGCTTTAAAACACAGTTAATTGTATGCCTCGGGAAAGTTGTTTTCAACATCTTAAATGTCTTGAACCGAGTCGTGACAAGTGATGTATATTTTTCAATGTGGCAGATTTTGAATGTCAATGTCAGATTTGTTGCAGGTCAGATCACACTTGTCCACATTCATGTTCATGTTTGACAGTAAATTGTCTCCCAAGTGCTTTCTAACCTATAGCTAGCAAGCGTAGGGCAATTATGCAGGTGACAAAGACCACAGCCATTATACCTCACTAGATTTATATGCAGATGGTGGCGAAGAAGCCTCAGAGTCCTTGTTCCAACAGTTTCATGCACCTGTGCCGTTTATACTTTGTGAAATACTTTTTTTTCCATATTTAGTTTTTTTGTGTACACGGCTATATTTTCGGATGTAATGGTTATTGGCCTGTGATGGTGCATTATTACTTGCTGGAAAACTAGTTCATATCAAAGTCCAGATAATGTGAGTTGTGTCTGGTGTGTTGTCGTGTGAATCTAAACGCATCACTTGCCGTGTTCGACATTAGCAGTGACTTGAATGTGTTACGTGCTTTTTTTTTTACCGTGTTTTTTCAGCTTCCAGTTCTATTTTGGGCTCAAAAATTGGTCCGTCATCAGTAGTTCAAATAGATCTCACGTTGCTGCTTCGTTTTTGTCCATTTTAATTACTGTTTGTGGTCTTTTTTTGTGGTAGAAAGATGCCAAATATGACAATGTTGTTGATGCATTTGTTAATTCATTGCAAATTTTGTTTTCACGGCCGGATCCATTGAGATTTATTTTTATGCTGGTTAAAGGGACTGTAGCTGTTATAGTTCAGACGCTACAGTCAAACCGATTTTAGTACTTGAAGCATTTTATGACTGATCGGCTGTTGTGTCTGAGTGTTCGCTCTCAAACTTTGTATCGTTTCTACTAACAAACACATAGCGAATGTTATATAACAGTTAATGCCTTTGTCTCACTATAGAATGACTATATAGTTTACTCTGTATGTAGTGTATCTGTTTTCAAACACATTAAATGTGTCTTGTTATACTTTAATGTTTCCTGTCTTAATCAGTAGTTTGGCTGGTGAGCGCACGCACAGTATTAATAATTGTATAGTAATGAATATATATTATGTCATAAATAAATAATATTATTTGTTCAGATCATTGCGGGAATGTGTAAAGCGTATTGAATTTAATTGAATGTGATCGATTGGGGGATTTTACACAACAGTTCTATTTTCAAGATTTTTTCACCACAAAGGTTTTTATAATTCACATCAGAAGTCAATATGAAAGGATTTGATGTCATTTTTAAGTTCTCTGTTGTGGGTCTATTGCCATTTATTGGTTTTGAATAGATCTGAAATGTAAAATTGCGAGCAGCAAAAACCATATTGCCGTTAATCCTGAAATGGTGTAAAAAAAAAAAAAGTATACGAATTAAATTTAATTTATATGGTATTTAAAGACCCTCAAGGTCGCCAAGCAACAAAAAGCTTTAGGCCACAAATGGGCGAAATGTGCCTTTATTAAACCGTTTAGCCAGTTTGATTATCAACTTAATCTACAGGCTGTTTTACGCCAGTCCATATATATAAAAAAAAAAACGCATCACTGTGCCACCTCAGTCAGCGCCAACGTTTAACCGCTGGTGTGAGAGCAAAAGATCTTTTTAAAAAGTATTTTATTCTTTGACACAATATACACAAGAAAAATAGATTTAAATGTTTCTCCAAAAGTCCTTTCAACGCAGAATCATCCTGCACAATTTCGGCAACAAATTATGACTGTTATCCAATTCTTCCAAAACATTTCAATTCCCGTTGTTCTGGTTCCGACAGTAATCATGCTGAGGTCTTGGACTGGGACGGTCCATTGGTGCCCGCAGTCGTGCTGGTGGTGTCAGCAGAGGGCTCAGAGCAAACGCTTGACCATAGTTCCCCTGGATCTGGATCTCTCGTTCCGACTCCCATGCAAAGTTCTCAGATGGGAGATGTTGTGCCACCTTCACTGATGCTCCTCGCACTGGAACCCTGTTAAGAATGTCAGTGAGCGGCCTGAGACTAACATGGTCTGGTCCGATCATCTCCAGGTTCCTCAGAGCACTTTCCGGCAGCTGCACCCTGCTGACTTTAGGAGGCAGCATCAGACACGGTTCTGTAGTGGGGCAAATGGGCAGGGTTTGGAAGAAAGGTTGGAACTGTGGACTCCTGGCCTGGATGGGATGAATTTGAGACGTTTCAGAGGCTTGTGACCCTTGGCTTTGAAAGTGCCCTTGTTGAGGAGGACTGCTGACATGAGATGGAAGTCTGATGACGTTCTGGTCAACGGAAGAGGACTGGACACATGGACTCTGGACCATAGGGAATGATGCGTCTGTACCAGGGAAGCTGTAAGGTCTGGCTTCTTTAGGGCTGAAGGACAAATAAGGTTTACAAACACTGCGTTTATGGCATTTACAGCATGTCTCACATCTAAAGCTGAAATCACCTGCTCATATTTCTGTGGTTGTAAAGGTGAGATGAAGGTGCTGCAGTGTCGGTCCTAATGAAGGCTGATATAAAAGGGTTGGAATTCATGTCTGAAGATTTTAATGTATTGCTGCAGTCCACTGAGCTAGAAACGGTGACGTCGCCATCCTCTTCTTTCTGTGATTGTCCAACTGTAAGTGTAAAGAGAATAGATTCAAATTAGATGTGTTTTTGAAGACTTGTGAAAATATAAAGTGTTTCCTATACAACAGGAAATGTTAAATTAGGTCACATTAAATAAAAACTAGAGCTAAGCCAGCTTAAATCTTGGTCTTCCGCCCCCTGCTAGACAACAGACGCTCTAACAATTACACAAAATAGAGCATTATAAACACATTTCCTGCTACCTTTTATGTATATAAAGTATTAAAAACACCATACCAAGCTTGTTTGGAGAAGAATGTACTTCTTTGAGCAGTCCAGTTGTGTCTTTGATCTCTTTCTCCCTAAAACTGTTAGTAAACAAATTCAACAGATGAGTTAAACATTATACAATTTTGTTTTACAATTATTAGGAGACATTTTTGTAATAGCAAAATTAGTACAATAATCAGCCGCCTCGTTGAGTGTTTTACCGTTTTCTGTTTAGTCCGTTATCCCGAAAGCCTTTGGCGAAGGGGTTGTTGTCAATCTTGAGCTTTGTGATCTGTGATAAAAAAAAAACAGGCTTGATCAAAAACCACACGCACTTTTATAATGGATAACGTTTACACTTTAATTGCCCTTAATGAGTATTATTTGTATAATTAGTTTACCTAATACTGTATACTTTTTAAAAATGTCTTTTTTTA
The DNA here is from genome assembly GCA_028031935.1 of Paedocypris micromegethes. Lineage (NCBI taxonomy): Eukaryota > Metazoa > Chordata > Actinopteri > Cypriniformes > Paedocypris > Paedocypris micromegethes. Next base: position 1,884,133 of record CM051493.1, read on the forward strand.
TTAGTTCGGTGTGTAATGATTCCCATGAACGCCAGAGGGCAGTAGAACAACGCCTGCAAGGTAAAGCCTTAAGGCCTTATCTGAAATTACGGTTGTTTTTTATTTAAATTTAAAAACCTGACCTTACCTCTTGATTCTGATAGGCTGTGACAGCGATAAAAGCAGCTTCCGGGAAGGTAAACAGCAAGTATCCACCATTGTTGTAAGAATAGCAGGGGTCTGGAGACTGTACAATGTGGAGACGAGGCTGGTATTTGTGCATGGAGTGAAGTATCACCTAATAATTACAAGGCAATTGTTTCAGGAATAAATATTGAATAGCATTTTTTTTCTAATGTGAAGATGTCTTTCTATCTGAAGTTTCACCTTTCGAGACCCTAAGAACTCACCATGGAATTGGAGTTGATGTTTTTGTTGGTCAGTTTGAGCTTGTGAAAAGAGATGGGATACTGCATCCATTTCTCTCCAGTTGCAGGGGAGTCTGGATGGATAAAATAGCGGTTGGAGAGGTGTGGATCCCCCGAACCGTTCACTTCCCAATGGTCCCTATTCCACTGGAAGAGTAAAAGAAAAAGATTAGAAAGATAAAATCAGACCGGACTACATACATATATAAAGTACAATCTGTTATTGGATTTAGAATAGAAATCAAATGGATTAGAAAACCTTTATTGTCACTCTACAGACATACTATGTAAATTATATACATATGCAATTAGGTGAAAATATGCAAGAGATATGTACAGTGCAAAATGTACAATAATAATGCAATGATTTTGGAATATAATGGGAAAACCTAAACCAAAACCTTAAGGGTTATATATTGCACAGTAGTTGAAGTGGGTATTGCACACAAAGAATTAAAGAATGTGATTTATACAAGGTAATTATACATTTATATAAAACATAATTTATTTAAATATTGAGGCTCTAATCAATTGACATTCAAAACATTTTGTTGAAATATAAGCACACTGCTACAAAAAAAATAGTTTTCTTCCCTTAATAACAAAATCCTTAATTAAAAAAAATAACTGCATGATTCTGCTATCTTTCAAAAGTGAATCTAAATTTGATTATCTGTGTAATCTAATTAGAGACACACAAATAAGTGTCAAACATGCAAAAAATAAAACAAGCAAAGATAAAGTTTATTCATTTATCACAATTCACTGTATTAAAAGAAACTGAATTTGTACAACATTATTCTAAATATTGATAAATATTCTATCTTTTTCCTCAGTTAGAATAGGCATTTTTGTAGAATGACATTTACAGAAGATCTTGAAAAGACTTTTCTTCAGTTTTCTTTGTTTAGTTGGATTATTTTAATCTCTCTGTATTGTTGAAACGGAGATTAAATAACCATTTATTAAAAATGTTACAAAAAACCACATGCTTTCAAAGGGTGTCCTAATTTTTTCACATGACTGTAAATTTGACAAAGTATGGTGTATATGATGTTTCCTTTTTTTGTTAGAATCAGAATGTGTATGTGTGTGTGTGTGTGTGTGTGTGTGTGTGTGTGTGTGTGTGTGTGTGTGTGTGTGTGTGTGTGAGACCGTGCACGGTCGGGAGGGGTGTGGGTGGTACCTTATACTTGTGGTTATCATACGGGACCATGTCCATTATCACCACATACTTGACTTTTGGATTGAGTCCTGTCACTGTCAATTTACAGCTGGGAAACATTCGCCTGATATAAGACACACAGCACATCAGTTAGTTATTAGTTACTGTAGTTATCACACCGCAAACTTCACTAGTTTAATGCCTAGATTGACCTCTTGCGCTTTAGCTTTGTTTGGAAACTCCCTCTTTCAATCTGACTGATTATTAAAATGTCCTTGTTTGTTACATAACTCATTTATACATTTTTTAATACTGTATTTCAACTACGTATAATGCTGCAATTACCTTCCCGATTTGGTAATCAGCATCTCGGTCCCAATACTGCTGAATTTCTCCCAAAGCTCTCGTCCTTGCAGTGCCACGTGAACAGGCAGTGAAGTCAGCTCAGCCTCAGGACCGCTCATCTGATGCTGTGTCTGATAAATGTGTTCCTGGCAGTCTGATCAATAGTAAAGATCATTTAAGTAAGCCGTACCTCACATCCATCATCCGCCAGTCATTCCATCAATTCTCCAGAAACTGAATTCGATGTTCCCCAGAGCTGAGACAAGAAAAGCAAACCCTACCTGGTCGATAATATCCATAATTTGTGGGGAACGGACTGATTTGGTAAGGTAAGTCCAGGACGGTTCTTTCCTCTGGGAGAAACATGGTGGCTGTGTGTCTGGTGAGCTTTCCGAGTGACTGAGCTGGTTTCCTGCAAACCAGTTCAAAAGAACCAGAGGTGTGTGAGCTTCTGCCCAAACAGCAGTGTGTTCTTTGATCTGACCTCTTTTCTCTCACCTAGAATTCTATTTGTGCAATAGTCTGCTAAAAAGGTGTCTAGAAACAACATTTTGCTCCCTGGGAAGGGAGGGGGTGGATGTTTAGAGTGGGACGGTTGCAAACACTTCCTCCAGACCCTCAGAGGTGTTAATCACCCGCCAGTTTGGCCCCTCATTACCGCAGGAAGCTCGCTTTAATGTATGTTCACACAAAATAAATGAGAAGTGGATCTGGCCCACAACATAATACATGTGTATTAACAAATTCTAGAATTATTTAAAAGTTGTAATTTATAGTACTTGTCTGCATTGTCACAAAGCAGAGATGGATGGATGGATGGACGATAAATAAATGATGGACATATGGATGAATGGATGGATGTGTGATGAATAGCAGCTCAACAGATAAAAGGACTATACAAAATATTAAGGACACATAATGATATAAATTTGATATAAAATACATTTATGATACAAACAAAAAAAAGTCAAAAAAAAGTCAAAATGTGTTCACATGTGTCACATGAAGCCAAAGGGAAGTAGCTGCATAAATCACATTTATTTGCTTTTATTTGTTACTATTCTACTTGTAATTCTACAATATACTGTGTTTGAAAATAAATATTCAATAATAAAAAAAAAACAATGATCAATGCAATAATAAATATCCAAATAAAAAAATAACCAAATTGCAAATAAAGATTGTCCAAGTTAAAAATTCCAAAATGAGATTTTTCAATTTATCTTGTAAAATGTTGATAGACTTAAGATTGTATTGGGATTAATGAAATTACCCTTTTGGATCAATAACAATTTATGAATATCTGAATAGTACCAAATGCTAAATACAAATTAAAATAACATGTTTTTTTTCTAAAGAGACTTTTAAAATGTTTATAACTTGGTTTTGATTCTTAATATACAGTTGCCATTTTGACTCTTAAATGATGTCAAAAACCTAGTTTTATTGACTCAACAGCGTCTCTAGTTTTCTGGATGTCAAAACAAAACTTCTTTATAAGAAACAGCCTTAAATTCACAGAAGTTTCCATCTACAATAGTTGAATAGCAGATAGAAGCTTAAAAGCAGCAACATGCTGGTCTTCTGATAAGCCACAATCAGTGGACACCATCCACGCTGCTCCACCCACACCAGGAGTGTCAGCGGACCAGCCCATTCCCTCACAACCCAACAGATCCAGGTGTAGATGAAGATGTGCTAGCTGTGGAATCCCATTCAATGTGACGTAATAAGAGTATTAGGAATATTAAACCTTTTAGTGGGCAGCTTTAAGTCAAGTCTCCTGGTGTCAGGTTCTGTGAGAACACTTCAATTGTGGAACGAGCCGGTCTGGGATTCAAACCGGCAATTCCTTTGGTCCCAAGTCCAAATCCCTAACCATTAGGCCACAATGGCAAGTTGGAAAAGGTCGTGTTTGACCATCGACGATCAATAAATATGTAATTGATGATTCACTAAATCCTGGATTTATCCAATACACTGGTCTTTTGTGTTATATTTAGACTGTGCCTTTTCATTTTGTACTAGGGTATTTGATTCAGTGTAGATATTTTAACTTTTGATTTCACACTTGTTTTACACCAAGCAGAGTAGCACTACTAATTTCATTGAAACCCAGTGATAAAATGACAATTAAGGCATTCTATTTGATTTTATTTTATTGTAAAAATGTAAAAATGAAATGACACATTAAAGTATTACCGTATTAAAGTATGTAATAATATAATTTTAAAGTATTTAATACTACAATTTTAATTCTTAATACATTTAATTCTTATTCAAAGTATTCTAATAATAATAATAATAGGTATGTATAATTGTGAAAAATATTGTATTTTTTTTTTTCTTTTTTAAATTGTTTTGGGTTTTTTGAGTATGTGAATTATCTGAACAAGACTTTTTTTCTTTTTAATGAAAGAGGAGTGGAGGTTTGGGTGTGGACCTCTACTGCTGTCCAGACACTGATACTAAGAAGCAACCTGATTGGTCAAAACACTAAATGGCAGAGACGTGATAAGCGTAGAACAGCCTTTGCGGCATCATCATATGCAAATGAACCGTGAGCATTAAAAACACCAAGCAGAGGTGGAAACAGTTACGACCCCTTAACAGCACAAAGTCTCCAGACCTGTGAAAACAAAGGTGAGAAGACGAGCAGATGAAAGCCATTACAGGGTCTTCCATCACTTCCTTCTGGATCACAGAGAATGGAGATCTGAAGGTGAGTTGTAACGGAGCCACAGGATGACAGCTGCTCTTCCTTTAGATCACAAATGCCTTGTGATGGATTTTACACGTAGTCGATCTTGAGGAGCCTGTTACTAGGTAATGATAGTTCTTAAAATGACACAGGTCAGCGATGACTTTCTCAAACAGCATCAATCTTGCCCTCTAGACAGGATATCATCGTATACTGTAAGTTCATCACTCAGACACTACAGTATAGATGATGTACTATCCAGGGGGACAATCCACCTCCAGAAGATCCGGGAAGGCCTGAGAACAAGCAAACGTGACAGAGGACGGCAGTCAAACCGTTACCATTACTGAGTTTAGTAATGGTAAGGGTTCTATTGACGTCTCTCAAAACCCACCTAAACTACAGAAGACCAAGTAGGTATGTTGCCAGATGAATTTAATTTCTTTGAATTAATGGATTGTAAAAACAACATAAAATGAACACATAAAATAAAGCAATGATAACACTTATTTTTATTAAAAAATGTACATATCACACATCTCACCGTTAAAATTTCTACAAATTGACAGTTTTCTTGTGTTTTACTCTTTTTGTGAATACCACTGTAATTTGGGCTTCAATAAAAACAAATAATAAAATGTCTCAAATTCTGTCTTTGTTTCGTCTTTACTACTGTTGACAAATTTGCATTATTAAATATTGGGGTTTTTTTTTCTTCGAGTTTCGGCAATGCACATTAATTCAATATCAAACTTCAAAAAAACTTTAAACTTTAAACTCTAAAAAGTTTAAAATCAATGCAAAACGGAGACAAAAAGACTGTAGCTGTAACATGAGGTTCATGTAAAAAAAAAACTTGCAAAAGTGCAACAGTTTTGAGTAGATGCAGCATTATATGTTTAAACATAAGAGCTTCATTTGTGTTGTTCAACATGTGTACGAATAATTCTCTGCTTGCGGCCAAAAACTGAGACTTCTGGATTCCAGTGACTTTTAATATCATCATCATAATTCTATGGTTACGATGATGTCATGAAGTAACAAATTCGTCATGGTAATTTCACTTTTTTAATTTAGCTGAGATTTTGAGGCGCACATCACACAAAAAAATATTTCGAAGGTCGTTTTGGGCTTCCAAGATTATTCTGGAGATCCTCTGACCTCCGGGTCCAATAACCATTTTCTGTAACAAATAAAAATTAAAAGGCCTTACATTTTAGGACAAAGACAAAAACATTTTCTTCTGTTTTTGAGTGTTAATCCACTGGTACATTTACTTTTGAAAGAGTTGGGTGAATAGTGTGAAATCTCACCATGTGACTGTCTTTCTTTACATGCAGTTTTAAGGCAATGTCAAGAACCCCATCCTCAGCCTCCTTCCAGATTTCAATTTGCTAAAAGAAATAAAAAACTAAATTAAATATGTTTACATAATACAAAAATAAATAAAAAAAAAAACTGTTAAAAAAAAAACTTAAAAAACAAAATACAATAACTATAAATCTTATTTATATTTTGAAAAGTTTAAATGAAGACAATATGTGATAAATCGCTATACGGTCTATTTATGCATTTTTAATATTAACCAAATGGAAATCAGACAGAATATGCCATGATGAATTATTTAGATTTCCATAAAAACCTACTTGGGACATTGTGTACGGAACCTCCTTCGGAAGATAATGTAGAAGTTTTTCTCGGACAGTGTTGAAGCACATTTCCTCCGGAGTCTGCTCAGTTAGAACATCACTGTGGTACTGCCATTGCTGTGGTTTAGCTTTTTGAAACAGGTACGTCTGTTTGACAAAGATCCAATGGAAGACATATTAGAAGCATTAAAAAATAAAAATCTTCTAAAAGTAACTCAAACCTTTAACGTCTCCACATCTTCTCTATCAATAGAACTCAACATAAATATATCCATAAAATGAGGCCATCCATTGCAGTTCTTCAGAGCTTTCAGCTCTTCTTTGCTAAATGGGTCTTTGACTTCATCCTGTGAAAACACTCTGTCCATTCCAGGAGAATGTTGCTTTTCATGTTTGCTCTGAGTTTCTGGCCTCTCATAAGGTCGACTTTGATTATGAACGCAAATTTTTTTTCCGTTTACCATCCCTTCGGTCAACTGTGAAGTAATGTCTAGGAGTGATGCTTTGTTCTTGAGTAAGTCCACCTGTAATTATAGAATCCATGCTTACTTACTTACATATACGTAGTTATGCATACATACAAACACAAACACGTACGATGTACCATATGTATTACTAATGCAATAAATATAATACAACAACTACATGATAACCAATATACCTTATATACTATAATGTCACCAATCAATACCTTATTGAGAACAAGAACAGCAGGAACATTAGGATTCAGGGCCAGACACTTCAACACCTCGTAGTCCAGCTTTGTGCGACACCATTTATCAGACACATCAACCAATACAATCACTGCAAAATAAAAGCAAGAACCAATTGAGTAACAATAACATATCAAACGTTTAAAAAAATGTTAAATTGTAAATACCCAGATCAGCTTCTTGGAGTGAATTATAAGGATCGACCAAAAGAGATTCTTCAAGCTGGTGTCTGTCAATTGAACAATAAATAAAAAGAATCACACAAATGACTAAATGACTATTAAAGCTGGAGACGCAAAAAAGGGTTTATGTGTCGGATCATGTTCGAAAGGTTTTACACCATATTGGCATCAAACTAAGTTCAGTTGATGTACACACTTGTATCTTCATCTGTTCTGTCAGTTATGCTCACTGCAGATAGGAACGATTAAGATCTTTCAGTCCAGCAGAACGAGCGATACTTTCACAACTCTTCACAGTGCAATTGTGTATACAACACAAAATAATAATTTAGTTAGTTATACCATTCTTGAAAAGATATTTTAAGCCAGAAACATCATCAGTTCATTTAGTGAGTTAAAACGTGTCAGTTTTTGGTCATAGCTTAGATAGAATAGAATGCCTTGATTGTAATGTATTGTATTGTATTGTATTCTATACATGTTGTGACCAAAAACTGATGTTTTATCTCACTAAATGAAGTAATAAGCATGTGAAACGGCTTAAAACAAAAAGGAATGAGACACTCGAACCGTTAATGAATCATTCATAGCACTTGTGTGTTGAATCTCAACCTTCTCTGCGTTGTCACGCTCTGTACTTGCGTGTATAATCAATAAAAAAAGAAAATAAACTCACAAAAAAGAAACTCAATCTTTTCCATTGATTTTGTTTTGTCCTTAAAGCCTGGATGAAACGGCAAAAACTCCCTCAGTAAACTCTTGAGAAAGATTACTTTTTTTATTACTTTTTTCTAAAATTGCATTTGGCAAATCATTCACAGCATCTCTGCTCTTCTGTATCCCACGGCATCTTATTTTGAAACGCTTGAGACATATTTTAAGTATGCTTAATAAGATGCTAATAACAACATGTTTTGTTACACTGTTGTTATTCATTGGTGATTAGGAAGTAAAACGATAAACTCCACAACCTAAACTGTAGTAATTTACACACAATAACTTACTTTTTAGCCTTTCCTGTGGTGATGAGACCAGGGGTGTCCAGCAGGATCTTTCAGTATAAAAGTCAGAAATATAGTCAAATACAAATTAATCAAAAAAAAAATAAATACCATAGAGTTGAAATTACGTACAATCTGTGTATCATCTTCAGTCAGAATCCCAACCGCACTTGACCTTGTGGTGTGCACTTTCTCCGAAACAGCAAATAACTACAAAAAATACACATTTTATGTAATCCACCTTCACAACATTAAAAAAGCACTAAAAACTGAGCTTTCACCAGCACCTTAACACAGTATAATAAAAACTGACAAATGCTTTTCAAGTGGGTTCACTGACTGTCATGCTGTTCTGTCTGGCGAGTTTCTCTTATATATATATATATATATATATATATATATATATATATATATATATATATATATATATAGGTTTGTGTAAACTTTTTAGACAAATTGCTTAACTTGCTCCTCTCTTTGTAAGTCACTTTGGATAAAAGCGTCTGCAAAATGACTGTAGAGCCACTATGAACGTGAAAACCGGTATTGAGTTGTGCCACAATATGGATTTTGCAATAACATGTATACCGTTACACAACACGTATAAAAACACTGCAATACAGATAACACATTTGTTTTGTTACAACTTTCAATGACGACACTGAGACATTGCTACAGAAAGCGTTGTAACAGGCTGAATTAATAGATCACACGCGAGGCACGAGCAGCTCCGATGTCTGTGTATTGTGTCTTTAAGAGACGGCTATACAAAGTAAAAAATTCTTTAAGACGTGCACGCAGAGCTGTTTATGCTTTTTTTCTATTTTGACGTCGTTTGTAAACGTGTGTTTTAGGCGACTTTAGATTCACAGACTAACAAGCGTGACTCTAGACGCAAGATTCCATTGCGCACACACAAGAGGGAAAGAGTGTCCTGTGGGAAAGAGCAACAACATTTATAAACAAAGAGCAGAGACAAAGCTGCCGGTGCTCTCGCTCTCGCTAACTCTCTCTCCTTTTTCAGATAAACACCTGGGCTTCTTTTAAAAGATATACTGTATTAAAAATGGCCGATGCTAATTTATTACTCTAAATAAAGTGAGAATGCAAATTTAGTGTACAAATAATGTAATTAACGCCTGCTAAAATGTAATGCCCACCCCCATACCGTTATATAATATCAATACCGTCTGGACACTATACTTCAATCATACCGCCAACCCCTACCGATAAAAATGATGTATAAATAAATGATTAATCATTTGTAGAAGGAAAAGAAAAAAAAAACCTTTTTGCCGATCAGTTGATTAGTCAAAGTTGATTTCCCTGCATTTGGTGCTCCCACAATGGACACTTTAAGTGACTTTGGGTTTTCGGGCTGATCTGGATTCTTCATCAATAGGGAAAATTGTTCACCTGTAATCAGCCAAACAAAACATTGGACAGTTATAATGATGAATCGTGGATGAGATCCACGTCTTGATGAAATTAGTGCTGGGCTTCGGGAGTGGCTGCGTTTATTCCTCTTACTGCTGTCTGGCCGGACTGAGGCTGGTTGATGACAGATGTCTTCAGACGCTCTCCCCCTCTGTAATCTCTCTAAAAACGCATCCGAAGACACCAGACGAGACGGCGTCCGGAGGAAAACACTCCGCGGAACTGAGGTCTGGAGACCTGCGGGCATTAAAGAAGACTGACGCAGACGAAGGTAAAGACAGCAGCGCACACCTATGACTACAATTATTTCCTAATTATTTATTAATCATTTGTATTGCTGTGCCACCTAAACATGACTTAAGTTGCATATACGGTGATAATTGACGTATTTTATCGTACCTGCGCGGAGACGTAAACATGACTGAGCCGAAGCTACTGTCAGTTTGCAGACCGTGGAACATCGTAGAGATCTACATAAAAATGTCTGACAAAGCCGTGAAGCCATTGCTCGAATAGAGCCTGGTATACTCATAAAGCAATGTTAAACACAAGCTTTCGCTCAAAATGTCACATTTTTTCACTCCATGTCAATTCAGGCGTGTGTCCCGGGCGCAGACATGTTGCTTTGCTTTACTGGAAAAACAATTAATCTGGGTGTTGCGCACTACTGCCACCTGCTGCACAGGCGCCGCATTGCGCCTAGAGCTCCGTGTATACGTACGGTTTATGATACATCGAAATAATATTTGATATTTTAATATAAATTAATCTTATTGGTATGTTATACGTTAGGGGAGTTATTTTCACGTGAGCTCTTTATTGGTACAGTTTCATTCAACATGAATCCTATGTTGTTCTGGTGTGTTTGTTTTATGGTTCTTGCACTTTGTACTTGTATGTTAATATCCTGATATTCAACACATCTCAAATGTGTACTGATGGAACACCATTTCACTGATGGTGTAAATAAGGGCCACATAAAAAAATGGGCCACTAAAACTGACATGACACATTTATACTTGAGCAATCGGTCATCATATTAGTTTAAAGACACATTCAAAATTATACTTTCAGAGCTGACTGAGATTTATTAAAACCGAGTGAGAATTTAAACTAGACCATTTCAAATGAAATGTTGTTTTAATTGTTTTTTTGTAAAAATGTTTTTTTTTCATTGACATGCATGAATTTCAACAATTCTCCTTAATAGATGCTTTACATTTTTATATACATACATTTTAGTACTACATTTGCATTAAATATATTACGATAGTTTTGACACAACTTCATGTCCTGTGTGCATGTTATTTGCTTGTTTGCATTGCTTCATTTTGTTTTCTTAATTTCCCTACACAATAAATGCACTTAAGTGAACCACAGATTAAATTTGCATATTACTAATGGAATTAGTTCACCAATGTCAATTGGACGAGATAGTACGAGCACTCAGTTTGAGCATAAATTTAGTCTTGCTTTTCCATGAATGTAATTGTTCTGCCATTGAGACTTCCATCTCATTATTAGTTTTTT
>CM051493.1:1895281-1911302 GCA_028031935.1 Paedocypris micromegethes
TTTTTTTTTCATAAATGAAATGGGATTGCGTTCCTCTAGCTACGTAGAACGTTCCCTCGTGTTGCAAAGTTCAAAGTTGCAAGACTAAAACTGGTCTTAAATCAAAAAAATGTCTCATCCCGCATACTTTTTCCGCTTGTGTCATTATAGTTTACAGGCTCTGGCTGCTGAATAACTTCTGTCATGTCAAATATTTCACCTCTCACCACATCTTTTGCAGCAAGAGACAGATAGACACATACAGATAGAAATGTCCCGCAGATACAGCGTAGTATACGACCTTTCTCCAGGCAAGGAGGAATACAAAGCTGAGAGGTTGTTAAGTGTAAGACAGGCTCGTGACAGGGGCTGACTGAGCCATGCTGGTATTCAGGCAGAGACACAGCTCGCAACTTGCTCAGCCATTACACATGATTGCAGCACAGCACACAAAGCCACACAGCTGGGGCATCCTCTGTCACGTCCTCATCAAAATGCTTTGGAGGAAGAGCATGCTTTTTAAAAGCACCCAGAGGTTATATTCTCCAGCCCCCAAATTTGGGTTTTGCTCTCTGATTGGAGGAAGAAGAAAGACTGAAGGACAGAAAAGAGAAGGAGAGAGAGAGAGAGAGAGAGAGAGAGAGAGAGAGAGAGAGAGAGAGAGAGAGAGAGAGAGAGAGAGTGTCATGCTATAAAGACCAACCAATCAATAGAACTTGTCTGTGGAGTGGATCAATAATATGCCTCCTCTGAAATTGTCCGTAACTATAGACTTGAGAATAAAGAACATAATTAGGGCCTCAATTCCTAAACACACAATCTTGAAGACGTTCAGGGCCAAATAAAGACACCATTCTGCCTCATTAACGTGGCATTGTTGTGTGACGGTGCCCACTGCTGAGCTCTTCCTGGCAGCTGGCTCAAACTTGGAGGATGGGAAAGGTTTTTGTGCACTGATCTGGAATCAGTGGCAATTCTAAAGTTCAAGCCCAGAACTTCTGTTGTAATGTGCTTGGAATGGTTGTGCTTTTGAGCCTTGAGAAATTTGTATCATTTTAAAGCAATGAAATTGGCCATTTTATCATTTGTGTGATATGAGCTAACACGTGCAGAAAAGCTGAAAATAAATAAATGTGCTATAAATAGAAAGCAATTCTATCTCTGCACACTTGCTCTAATCTGCAAGGCAGATTCTGAGAGGATGTGCTGTTTGATGAATTTTCAAAATCCCAGTAAAACAATTTCAACCAAAATAAACGCATTGTTAAATTAACAAGTTACATAAATTCTGTAAATACATAGTGATTAATTGAGAAAGATAAGCGAGGGAGCAACTGAGTTTGTCAATAATTACTGTATTCAAATACTGTATTATTTTTTGTCATTTATGCCTGTTTTTCCACAGCGCTCAGCACTTATAAATGTAGCGGGACATGAAGCATCATTGAGCAGTGTGAAAATGAAAGTTGGGAGGAAGGAAAATATAGTTGGGTGGAAATGTCAAGTGGTTGATGGGCTCCACTGTTCTATCTGCGTCGGTTTCCATAGTGCAGCAGAGGATGTCAGGTACAATTCAAAGCCCAGGAAGAACAAGCTGTGGGGAAATTGTAGGAAGTGAAATGGTGGGAGACATTTCTTTCACAGGAAATGCTTGGAGTTTTATAGTCAAAAGATCTAAATCCAGTTTAGGAAAATGGGTGGTTGTGAAGGCATGATTTTTTTTATTTAATTTGAAATGAATTCATGATAAATAAACCGATAGAGCATGAATTTAGTTTTTATTTTGGGTTTTGCCTTTTACAAAATTACAATTTTGCCTCTTAGAAATACATTTGATCAACTATTGCAGGCTAAAACAACATTAGCTTGGTCCACAACCAAGACAAGAAGGTAATTTCTTGAACATCCATTTTTATATTGATTAATTACTTTAAAAAGAAAATCACAGAAACATTTGGAAATTTAGGAGCATTACAGATTATAAAAAAAGTCCTCTAAACTCATTTTTATGTAGCACTTCCCAGAAAAAACACCTTAAATTACATTGCACTTAGTTGAAATTACTCCATTCACTAAGTTGAAATCTTAGCTCTAAGGTGACAGCCAAAATTAGTCTTATTAAATCGTATTAATGGTTAAGGATTTCGAGTGAAATAACATATAGGGTGCAGTGAACGTTTGTGTTAAAAATTTGAAAAAGCGAGCAATATTAAAGATTTTAAATTCTTAAAATTTTTAAGTAATAATAAAAATAAGATCTCTATAAAATCTCTATGGTGCAACGTGACCAGTATGACTATTTTTTAATTTTTAAAATCTAAATTTTTATTTATAATTTTTTCTTTTCATTGTATTAAATTAATACAATAAAATTATTGTTTTCTTTATATAACGCAACTACGCAACTTATGCTAGGTTGTTAGTAGTTTTAGAGCAATTTTTTCCAACAATCCTGCTGTTTGTATTTATATTTCAATGATTGTGACGATTGCAGACAGTCGCTCTAGTGTTGTAAGGTGTTAATTGCCTGAATAAAAATCAGTGTCCAGTAGGTGACGACACTCGAGCTTCGCTTGTGCCTCTGCAGAAATCTGCACAAGAAGTAGTACACTTCCGGCGACATGGCGAAACGACAAAATTTATATTAACGACCTGCAAAAGTTGTTTTTAAGCGAAGACGCAGTTAGGTTTTTTATCTTTATGCAGTAATTTTTAAGCAACCTATAATGGTGGGTGTTGATAGCTTCAGTTCCCTATAAGATCTCAAAACGGATTTTAATGCCAGTTTTGACTTTAATGTAGATCAACAGTGAGAAAAAAGTCGAAAACTCAAATAATACAACATAATATTTTTTGCATAATGCACATGGGACTGTGAAGTTGAATCTGGTTGTAGTCTGTATCCAGAAATGCTACACATCACCATTTGTTTTTTATAGTATCATTTTTATTGTTGTTGTTGATAATGATTATGATAATAACAACAACAGCAACAATAATAACACAACATTGTTAATAATAATAGCACGATTTTTACTCAATTATTTTTACCAGTTTTTTGAGAATGCTGATATTGAATGCAGAGAAACACACTGTAATAAGTTGTGTTAACTGTAATATATTTACATGTAATATTCTTCCACTGACACAGAGATGAACTAATTATAGTAACTTTCCTTGGTGTGCTTATTATTTTTATAATGGTCTTGTATATTTTTATTTGGAATTTTTGCTAGGTTGTGTTTTACCATGTACAATGACACTAACATGTTATTCAAGGACTTGGTAGCTTTTGGAACGTGTAATCCAAGTCCAACTCTTTAGCCATTAGGCCACAAGTAGGCCTAGTAGATACACACAAACTACACAGACAAACACTAAAATTATGTGCACTAACAGTAATAGAACAGTTAGGGTAAATGAATGCACAATTAGCAACATTTGAAAATTGATTGTCTTATTAAAATGATGCTTTGAATATGCCTTCATCTATAGGTATATGATTTGTCCATCAAACACTTTTAGAAAATTTGAAATCACTTGATTCACGCGTCATTTTAAACGTGAAAATGTGAATATAGTAATGTTTTAATATAACGAATGCTAAATGAAATCTCAAACCTTTAGTCAATGTTCAAACGCAGACTGCGTTATTTGGATTTTGGTTCTCGCTTTATTCTATATGCAAATAACTAAAGCGTTTGGACCGCAGCCATTGTCTGTGACGTAAGCGATGTAGCGCATGCGCCGGAAGTTGCTGCCGCAGACAGCAACACTGATTCGGCAACGCAGAGCAACAACACTTGGAAAAAAAAATCAAAACATTATATCTGTGTAATACTAATGAATGGTGATGCTCTGAGCAATGTGTAATGCCATGATCCACGAAGAGTAAGTATTGCATTTGAATGATACTACTCTACTGATTCTATGCACGATTTCTTACCATCATCTTTATAATATAAGGCTTTGGGGAGCAACAAAGAGAATCAGCTCTATTCCTTCAAGTGTGGAAGAGGTGGATGCTTGAACTCTTAGCCTAATACTTTAGGCCAAACAACAACGTTGACGTCAGATTATAATACAGTGGCTAAAAACACAAAAGACACGTCTTTTTTGTATTATAATTGAATTAATCTGTGCTGATTGTGTGTTAGACTGAGCATTTTGCTCATTTTTGTGTTTGTGATGTGTTTTAATGTTTCAGTGAATGTATTGATATTTTACACGTTGTTTTCGCTAATTATAGAGTGTGGTTTTGTTGCGAGTAGTCACAGTTTAGTGTTTAAGGTTCAGAAGGGTGGTTGCAGATTTAATGCTGAATTAGCATTTCCCTCGATCAGAACGATGCAAACAAACATGCATCTAAATCAATTTATGTCCGTGACCTTTTCAGAATATCAAAGGCGTTGTCTCGAAATGTCACCGGGGCTTTTACAGTGCGCTATTGAAAGCTTTTGCTTTTGACACCCAGCGACAAATTCGCCGATGGATGTTAAGTTTAAAAGTTGTGCATTTTTAAATGCACGATGACGCTTTTTTCCTTGTGCAGAATAGACGTGTGATTACCACCAATAATAATAAACCGGATAATGTTGTGAACGAACGCCGGTTTATTATTATGGGTGGTACTTTACAGTTGCTGTGTCATAAATGTCAGTTTTAGCCAAACCAAATGTAATGTGTCAAGCTTTTAACTAAAAAAAACCACACAATTTATTGTGGAAACACGCACCACCCGTGTAGCGGGTATTATGAACCCACACACATTAAGTTATAATTTGAATTAAGTGTGAAGCGTCTCAATGCACCTGCTTTATTTTTCCGTTCTCCTTTTAAGTGTTAAATGCCCATCATCATGTACATTAAAATCCCCTGCTACCGTCTTCTATTTGATGCCTGTTTGCACATAAAGGTTTTTTACATCTATACACAATATGTTTCGGACTACAACAGCGCTGTTTCAGATAAAAGGGGTCGGCAAGGTAACAAAGGGTTGACGTCATATATCGCATCCGCCCGCATGACTTCTAACTCCAAGTCCCGCCTCTTTTTCTTAAAAGAGCGCGTGCGATTGGTCAACAATCCGCTCCGTCGCTTCCTTGTCTACACGCCAGCCAATTGAGGCATCGCTTCCGTGTTGATGTCACGAGTAGTGGGCGTGGTCACTCGTCGGTGGAACCACTGTGATAGACGCTACTGCTTAATCAGGGGTAGGTTTTTTAGCGGTCGCCGTGTTGATGTGGCCTCTCTCATACGCGGTTTCAGAGGATCTTTAACTATGCATTTCGGTCTTGCGGATTGGTGTTAAATTGTTTCATCGAATGTCATCATTAAGTGTCTGGATCTCGGGGTAAGGCTCGCGTGTGTGTGACAGGAGATGTTCAGTACTCACATTTGGACCATATGTTTTGATCTGTGACTGTTGCGTGTTTTCGTTTGATGATTTCATGTAGTCAGCAGAATCTTGGCAGCAGAAAGCGTTTCCCATCTGTGTAAACTGGCAACGCTATTCACTGGCGTTGGGGTTTGTGTTTTGCGTGCTCTCTAACTTGTAATTATCTGCAAAAGTTTTTCATACATCTCTCGACTATTAAAATTGAGTACGATTGCAAAACGCGAACAGCAACACGCAATTTTTTATTTATTTTATTTGATGAACATTCATAACAGTTCAGTCTTCATTCCAGATGGCACAGACTTTATTTGAATAGACAATTATATTTAAAAAAAAATACCCAGATCAGGACACAATTCTTAATTTTGCAACCGGCATTAATTTGGAAATATAGCGTGTGTGTGTGTGTGTGTGTGTGTGTGTGTGTGTGTGTGTGTGTGTGTGTGTTTACACGAGCACACATATGTATGGATTCTTGATTTGTTTATTAAAGGGGATGGTTTTGCATTTCCTGATTCATGTGCTTGCTCAGTTAAACCTTGACATCATTTACCTACAGAGTGCCGTTTTATATCACTGTACTCTCTTTTCTGTCTGCCCTACATTTTCAAAGGCAGGATAATTACATTTCAGACTCCTATTTCCAGAGAAACACGGTCTCCTATTCTCAGTACAATTATCGAGTGTGGTGAAGGATCATTTTGACATCTGGGTGTAGCGTTTCTCCACTTCTATGAGAAGCCATTATGTGATTTAGCTTTTTGATTGGTTCAGAGGGCAGTGGTTTCAATGCCGACTAAAAACATTAATACATTTTCTCTGAACAGTTTCTCATTTCAAAATCAATCATCTTAAAGTGTCTGCAGTAATCAATCTGTGTGAACGGATTGGATTTGATTTAACCTGTATGTGTGTAACCACACACAGACACACACACACACACACACACACACACACACACACACACACACACACACACACACAGAGAGACACACTCACTCAACCCAAAGATTTATATGCAGCACTTTACTACATTTGAACAATAAAAAACATAATTTGCTATGGGAATTCACCTAAAATTTGATGTGATGGTTCTGACCTGAAACACGTTTTTCTCTCTGTCTTTCAGATAAGTTCTGGGAAGCAAACTATTATTAGACATAGAGTTATTTTCTGTTGCTTGTCAGTTAGATTTCAAAGCGTTTTTATAAAATAATGACTTTAGTCTCTGCTAATGGGATTGTATGCAGAAAAATATTTTGTTTTGTTTTTGTTGATGTTTTGTTTAGCAATTTCTCTACGAAAAATAATTGTTTTTTTTCCATCTGATTTGGTAAATCTAAGATTGTGAAATAATCCAGAGCTTTTTATTATAATGAATGTTGAGATCAATTGTTTTGAGGGGAAATGCCTAGCATTGTTGACTACATTGCAAATACCTACTTTCTGTTTTTATGAATGCCATAAATTTGTCTCATTCCAGCAAGGGGCATGTTTTATGATTAGAGAGCGAAATTATGAATATGTCTTCAGTGTTGTTGTAACCAATTATGGTTTTTAAAGCGTGTTGTAATCGTTGTGTAAGGTATGTGGGGGGAAAAGTTGAGTCAAGGTTGGACATTTTTCCAACATGTAATTTTATATTCTGGCTGTTGGTTCATGTCCCATGCTTCTGAAGCTCAGAGGCATGTTGTAAATACTGATAGTAATTGCTGAGACAGACACCCACGACAGACTTGTGATTTGGGAGATCAGTTGAATGATGTCCAGATGGACAGATCTTTCAGCCGAGGGACGAGCAATCACAGCTTGTGAGTCAACAGACGACAAATTACAGTGCACGAGATGGAAAGATTCCGGCGTGGAGTGGTGAGGAAAGTGTAGATCTTTTGTGCTCCGTTCATTTGACATGTCTAAATCGAACAAATATTCTACACATTTTGTGCCTTTCGACGCACAGTCTCTGTTCTGAACACTGAGTACTGTTCATTCAGTCGCATGCCAGAACTTTTCATTTCCGTCTCATTCTTGATCTTATTTAAAGCTATTCATACTTTTTCTGAAAAATCATTCGACTTGATAGAAAATCTGTCCGAGCCCTCAACTCTTCCTGCTCAAATTTCAAGGCTGTTTGCGGTGTGTGTGTGTGCATGCACATTTGCACAGCTGCTTTCCACTACATGTCAGTTGAGATAAATGCACGTACACAGGTCTGTGTCTATTTCCCCACCTATTGAGAGAGCGAGAGTCAAACACCCAGCTGTTAAACAAGGCCACACACACACGCATTTTTTTTTCCAATTCTCAACATCTTTAGTTACACCAGGGTCATAAAGCTTCAGCGGCGTCTCTCCCCCCATGCTTGCCCTTTTCTATCTCTTCAAACAGGCCAGATCTCTTTTCCTGCACCCTAAAGCAAGTAGCTGTGGCCTGACTCATAAAATCCCCTTTGTATAAAACCAAAGCTCAGTTCTGGAGAGATCAGCTGAGAATGAGACCCAGATAAGCCTGTTTGAAGAAAGTGGAGCCTGATGTAATTGAGGCCAACTGGGCCATATGCCTTTACCGGACATCTCTGGGTTGTCTCACAGCGTTTCAGTGATCAGTGTGTTTGTCAGATAAATAAAAAATCGGTACCTGGATTTGTGATTAGAGAGGAGTGTTTTGCTTTAATTTGTAGGGGATTGAGGAGTGTGTGTAGCTGCCTTTTGTGTGTGTAAATGTGCTCCGCTGGGATTTAATGGAAATATCATTTGGCTGCTAAACTGATTTTGCTGCAGAACTGAATTGGCTTTGGAATCAGAGCAACGCTCTAGAGAAAGAAATACTAGTCTAAAGAATACTTGAAAAACCTGACATGAAGCAAATACAGTGATTTATGAAGCCATTGACGTGGTATTAGAGCTGCGCTTCAGACGGTAAATGGTTTGCGTGACTTTTTGTTTGTTTTGTTAAGGTAACTATTTTAAACTAATTTACTAACACGTACATTTTTGTTACATTTTGAGATGTTTTGAGAGTCCAAACCTGGTCACTATCTGGGCATATTTTGTGGCAAGTGGTGACACTTTTTTTATAACAGTGACAATAAAATGTAAGTTTTATTATAGGCTCATTGTTATTGAAGTAATATTTGTTCAGCCCGGAAGAAACAGACGACGTCTGTTAAGGGCAAGTGTGGAAGTGTGACACTGTTCAAATAAAAATGCAATTCAGTCTTTGACATTTTCAATAAAATGCATTCTTGAGCTGCAGCCTTGGGATTGATATAATAAAGTCCGGGTTGCCACACAGAGAAACCAGTGGCTCTCATATCAGATCCAGATAGAACATTGTTATTTCTATATATTTTTTTTAATCTTATTGATTCTAAATAGCTTTAATTATTTTCTTTCTTTCTTTTTTTCTTTCTTTTACTGTTCATTCATGCATTATTTAGTGTTCATACTCTTATAGTATATGTAACTTACATATTATGCAATGTGTTTAGTTTGAGAAACCACATCATTTAAATATCTAATTAAAATAAATGAAGTTTACTGACTTACTGCGTTTACTGATCAAACGGTATGATTATTTTAAACGCAAATAATAACTCTTAGTTAATTAAATAAAAGGCCTGACATCTCTAAATATATTGGGTATCTAAATGTTTATTCAATATTGGCAACAGAACCATTCAAGTGACTTTGGGCAGCATGACATGGTAAAACAAGCTTCGTTTGTAGTGACTTTTGAGAACTACGTAAACCAATCGGACATCTCTGTGGGTTGCTGTGGTACCTGTAAAAAGGAAGCATGTTCTTCCTCGCTGTGATACGGTCTTTGCGATGACACTTCCTCCACATCAAGGATTAGATCTGTATTTTGGGCAAGTGTGTGTCTCCTGCTTTGGAACAGAAACCCGTTCATCTTTTATGTCTGTACATCTAGCTAAGTTGAGCAGGACGGCAGCAGTCATCTTCTCTTATCAGTTTATTGCACTAGATAAGACCTCCAGGACACAGGATATCTGACCCTCCCTGCTGTCTCTGAGCTGCTGCATAATGAGGGTTTGCTTGGCAAATTGCATATCTGTCCAGTGTAATCTGAAAACATGCCATTAGCATGGCAGCGCAGTCATTTGATTGCTCGGGTGCCCGGGCGGCGTGCTGTGCACTGACACCTCTGAGGTCATGCCACACTGTGCTGTAGTCGCGAAGAGGTAAAAATGTGATCATGCTGAGCGGAGGGAATCTGCAGTATGTGTGTCTTTGCCTAAGAAGTCTGTTTGCAAGTGGCTAAAAATGCCCACAGTGTGTTTTAAGTGTTTTTTAAGGGAGACGTGGCATCAAAAGTAAAGCCCTTTTTTGTGTTGATGTAGGAAGTCCAATGCTTTAAAAATGTTGTGACCCTGAAAAAGAGCAAGCTGTAGAAAATGGATGGATGGATGAATGGAATCTTTCTTTTTCCTTTCAAGACCTTGTATTTCTGAAGTCTTGATGGTTTTCATCACGTCTGTCCTGAAGAGCGTCATTTTACCAGCTCACTTGGCCTTGTGCTTTTTCATCCAGACCATATAAATGGAGAGATTGACACACATCTGGTGCATTGTGCAGATGTTTTTAACATCAGCTATGATTTTTAGCTTTCTCTTTGACGTTTTTTTGTTTCGCACCCTTTATGTCCTCCCTTTAGTGGTGCTTTAATGTGCGTGGGATTGTAGAAGAGATTGTTGCCGCACGACAGATGAACCGGTATGCAACGGACCCAGTTTTAGCTAAGATGATGAGATATGAGGAGTTTGGGAAGAGTGAGTCTTGGAGCAGAGAACATTATTGTGAAAGGAAGAATGGGTTAAAGTCAGGTGACATGAAGCAGGTCAAGCCAGCTGACGGTGAAAGAAGCGGTGTGTGTGTGTGTGTGTGTGTGTGTGTTCTGGCTGCTTCTGGATGGCTCCTGGCATGTGTGTTAAAATTTATCATGCCAGCCTGAGCTCTGCCTCCCAAAAAAGCTCTTTGATGATTTCTCTTTGCCAGAGGCAAGCACTTATTCTCAGCTTTTGCCATTGGTTGCCTTTTTATCAGAAACATTCCCCATTGGCTGTTAAAGTTTTACAGCCCCCTCAGGTCAAACTCAAAGCCGTCACACTCGTCATACAAACATTTTCTGAGAAGTTATTTAAAAGCATTTCAAACTGCGGAAGTGTGAGTCCGTAGGCCTGCATTTCCATTTGCAGATTAATGTATTTATTTGGAGGTTTCTTAGTTTGTGCTGTCTTGATACAAATACTAAATGATGCTTTGTTAGAAATGAGAAGACTAGACTGACATTTTTTTAAAAACATTTTTGGCATTGAATTGTGTTGTAGCTTAATAATTAATTTAAAATATTACCATTTTATTTTTTAACTCGCTTTAGACTAAAGTGACAAAGTAAACAAATATTTGCTGCTTATCAAAGTTTCATCATTAGGTTGTAAATGTATGGAATGTGACAAGCCTGTATGACTGAAGTTTCTCTGTTTGCCACATCACGGATCTTGCTATTTTGAGGATTCGTTTTTGTGTTTCTCCGAGTTTTCCAGTTTTTCTCAGCATAACTATACGTTGGCAACAAACACTACAGGAACAGCAAAATTCACACTTTTGCTGACCACAAACCACAATGCTGAAGAAAGATGTGTCGGTGCTTAGATCAAAAGTTTAGTTTAGTCTTGCAAAAGAAGCCTTTAAAATCATTTTAAGCTGAGTATTGCTATAATACACTTGTATAATACACTTTGGGGGCCCGAAGAGGATAAACATTTATTAAAATCACTTTTTTTAAAACAAATCTGAATTAAAACAGACAGTAGCATTATCCCAAAACAATTAAACTTTACACAACTTCACCATTGTATTGTCTCCTCCATAACCAATTCTGGTAAAAATAGTTACAGATAAAAATAATAATTGTTTTTTTTAAGTAAATGCTGCAAATTATCCAATTATAATTTAGACAGGCAAGGCAGCTGAAGCACTTCATTCTGGGATCCATTATGGGTTATTATTGCCGGAACAATAATATCAATCCTTATAACCCAATATGTTTTATATGAACAATGCTTATGCTCCTTTTAAGCATCTGGTTCTGGCGGGCCGGATGTGCCCCCCGGGCTTGAGTTTGACGCACATGCTTGTAGCTCATTAACATAAAGTGGAACTGAATCCTACTTTCCTCAACGCTCACACCTAGTGTGCTTTCATTGAAAATGAGTGACTTCTGGTCGTTTTTGTCTTTCTGCTCTGTGCCTGTGCTTATTTATTGTTGTCTGGTTCCAGTGAAAGTTGATAGTGAAAACCAAAGGAGTGTTGACCTGGATATCCTGCTAAAATCCTTTCATTGTACAGAGCCATTAGAGTCTCACCATTATGCGAGTGTGTATGGGTGTGAGTGTTTGTTTAGTGTCCGTGTGTGTAAATTTCAGAGCGTGTGTGTTATTTCAGCGCCAGAGATCCAGAGTGGTGAATAGGAGCCATTAATGTTGCCAGTGAATCAGTGCTCCTGTTCAGACCCATTGTCGATGGGTGAATGCTGAATGCCATCTCTGAACAGAGTGAAATGGACTGAAGGCATTATTCCCTGCAGCAGCGGAAGGCATCGGTTTAACACTGTTTTATTTTTTTTATTCAGCTTAAGGCAGAAGATAAAGCATTTACGTTGTGTTTTAGTCAAGTGATGGTGGGGACGTGCTGTGTGAGTTCCTTCTCACTCCTGCACAGTAGATTAACCTCCTCATTAACCTCTGTTTTATCTCCTCACATGTTTGCGAGATTGGATTGGTTCGTTTTATCAGTAAAGGATTTACAGTGGTTTTTTTAATCCGAAATTCTCATTTCGAAGTAAAATGCTGTTTTGGATGGAACTCAGTGAGGTATTTTTGGTATGACTTGGTTCTTTGTTTTTTTTAATTAGTTATAGAAAAATGAGAATAATGAAATGACTCTTATTGCATCAATAATAAGTTGTAATAAACATCGTATCGTGGAAAAAAAAAACAATGTTTCAAGTTGTCACATGACATCCATGAGACTTCGCTCCAGATTGGTTTCACATTAAGTGTGTCGCCTCTTAGCGGATAAATATTGAGATCACATGATTGGCGCTATATTGCTCCGTGTTTGGAATCACAAGTCATTTAATCGTAAAACCACGTCTGTATAGTCCCAGTCATTTGTTGTGTGTCGACCATGGGTGTCTCGAAAAATGCTGTATAAATAAAATTATTATTATTATTATTATTATTAAATATTATTTTAATTGAATTATAATTTGGCAATGTTGTTTAAAGAGGTTATGCTTTGCAAATGGTTTAAACATGTTTTCGTGCTGTTTTTCACTGGCTGTTTTTGGGCTCAGAGCACAGAATGATGCATTTATTGTTTTATTATTCACCATCCAAAATGCTCAATAATAACCTTATGACAAGAATCGCTTGAAATGAGATTCCGTTTGAGCCAATAAATCTCTGGTAAAGCAGATATGAAGACTTGAAGAGTTTCTTCTCAGTTGGTTCCTATAATAGAAGCCCTACGTCTAAAAAAGAGACGCAATGGTAATTAGTTGAGTTAACTAGCAGATTAATTAAATGTACTGACCTATTTGGGGGTTTTTTTCTACCCATGCTCATATCTATCCTATTTCTGGGTTTACAACCATTCATTAACTTTACTTCTTTAAAAAAAACTAATCACTGACAAATAAAGATTGGAATCCAAGGTGAGTGTTTATTGAAAACAAAGTCCAGGCGAAATGTCTGTGTTGACTCGCACATCTAAGTGCAGGGTCTTATTTCCTCAGCTACTTCATTCAACAGCAGGTTGGAGATGAAGCATTTCGAGTTTTTAAAAACTGGAATGGCGTTCTGCTGCTGCTGCTGGC
The DNA here is from genome assembly GCA_028031935.1 of Paedocypris micromegethes. Taxonomy (NCBI): domain Eukaryota; kingdom Metazoa; phylum Chordata; class Actinopteri; order Cypriniformes; genus Paedocypris; species Paedocypris micromegethes. The sequence goes on from CM051493.1 coordinate 1,908,561, forward strand.
TGAGTGAGATGATTTGTTTGGGATCAGGGATTATCATTGAGAATGTCAGAAAAGGGACCGTTGTGATTAATGTTGCTTTAGATGTAGTTTAGAACTTTTAACATGGATATGAGGACAGGCTGCAGCCAACAAGAACACACTTTACCTGTGTTCTGCGTTATTTCTTTCAGAGGAATTACTGTAAGTCGATTGCCGAGAGTAGTTTACAGCTTTATGCAACACTTTGAAATCATCTTCTGCACTGCGATTGGTTCACTTGTTTTTTTTTCTGTATATACTAACATGAAATTAAATCGACTCTCCCACATGACCAGAATATGGTTTTGGTTTGGATTATGTCTTATCAAAATCTTTTAGCATTGTAAAACAATATCTTGTTTAAAATATTTGCAATACAAAATAATTGAACTGCTCGAAAGCAATGACTAAACCTGAAAAAACCTACTGTGTTTATAACTTAATCTGGCAAACTTTTATTTTCCCTTTATATACCATATAAACCTTATAACCTGTATATACCTTATAACCTGTATTTGTTTTAAAAACCTGCATTGATCTTGAAATGAAAATGACAAAAGGCTTTTTTCATCATGTAATACAAATATTGCTATTATTTTAGTGTGTGCAGTTTTTAAAACATGTGGGTCTATTTTTATCCATGAAAGTAACTATAGCAATAAATAATGACTTAAATACAATAACTAATTATATATATTATTAAAAAACGACGGTTAATCCATACAGCATCATTCAAATGTAGTAATCTAATTTTTTGAAATTCCAAACATGTATATGTGTTTTTAGTGTATTATTTCCAGGTATTGAAGAGCACATCATGTGATGATCATCTCACTAGCATTACCTGCAGATTTGTAGCCACAACAGTGTTTAGATCCCAACGTGCATGCGGAAAGTTTCTCAAACATTCATTTTAAGCCGAATGTCAACATGTTAAGCCAATGAATCAGGTGTTTTTCTCTTTCCCGAGGTGACATTAGACCTTCTGTTGCCTCCCCGCTGATTTATCTAAGCAGCTCAGAAGTCATCAATCTCATGCCGGATCACTGGCACTGTAGACTGTTGCACCAGTGTGTGATGGAAAGAAGGAGAACTGTTTGCAGAAACAGGTGCAGAGGTGTGCTGACAGACATCAGGGCGGCGGAACAGACACAAGAGCCTTCCGGGCTTCTGCCGTCCTGCAACAGAAGAAAACAAAAAGCTTGATCCGATGAGCTTTAACTGGAGTGTGCTATTAATGTGTGTGCGGGGGGATTCGGAAGCCACAAAAGCATGCATGCACACACACAAAGGTCTTGCCTGAGAAGTGCAGTGCTTGGGTGAATGAGCGTATGAGTAGCTTCAGGGGCAAGCGGAGAGCTTTTGTCAGAGCGCTCGCTGCGATCAATGATGGCTGAACCTTCAGCCGTTTCCCTCTTTTGTGCCACAGAGCGGAACGCCAGGCTACTTTAAGAATCTGTCCATTACCACACCATATTTTGTTGCCGTTTGCGTACGGGTTTTCATGTTGGTTTTGTGCGGGTTTGGAGTCGCAGAATAGTGTTTGATTTCAGCTGGAAGCACAAAACGTTGAGTTGTGGAGTGGTGAAAAGGCATCGGTGTGACCTAGATTCTGAAATGCTGGCTGCGAGTAAGACCTACACGGGCAGCATTACAGAGCGTGATTGAAGAGGATGAGAGCGAGCTGAGTGTGTGTGTTTCTGTGTTCACTCTCGCTCAGACCATTCGTCTTCTTGTAGTCCGTGTCTCAGGGTCTCTACCAATGCTATGTGGCTTCCAGTAATTAATAGGGTCTCCCGTCTGAAGTCATCCGAGAGCAGGTGTTTCTGTGAAGTGGAGGGGCCTTTTCTTCCTGACTCGACAAATATCCATATCCGTGAACATGCTCGATTCCAATCCACAAATCAACCTCGGGTTAGTGTCAGAGGAAGAGATTACTTGACTCGTTCTTGCTAACTGGTGTCATATCCTAGAACCAGAATATCTCGGGGTCTTGGGAGCAGAGGGGCTCACACTTTTATGAAGCCAAAAGTAAACTTTGCGTTGCACTAAAATGGGAAGATTTCGACACCTTTTTATTCACAGAAATGTTTTAGTGTGTAAGGCAATTATTGTGAACTTATGTTTAATTTATATGTGAACATATTTTTCATTTATAGTCATTTATTGCTTGTGAAGATTCCCTTTAAAATCAACAATGTTACTTTTAGCTTGCATAAATGTTTGAAATATATTTTTCCAAAACATACATTTTATTATGCATTAATTATTGTTTTATATATGATAAATGTAAATATTTAATTAGAATATTTATTTATTACACATTTATATATTGTTTATACAATTGTATTATAGTATAAAGAAAGAAAGAAACTTTGTACTTTTTTTTGTTTGTTTGTAGAAGTCTGATGAAAGGAGTCTGAATCAGCAATGTCTCTTTAAGAGTTTGATTTGCCAGGCTGTAAATGAAGCTGTGCCTGCAGCCACTCCAGCCAGGACTGATCAGCCGAGGTCTGCCAGTGCAAGCTGCTGTAATATTCATGATCTAATTATTCAGGGAGAGGTTAGTGTGCAGAACTGTAGCGTGTGATTTAACCTCTTGTCAAGGGCTATAAAAGGAAGGCGGGTTAATCATTCCAGCAACCATCTCTGCACCCTTGGGACTGTGCTCGCATTTCCCTGCCTTCACCCTGGAGAGAGAGTGTGTGTGTGTGTGTGTGTGTG
>CM051493.1:1913274-1947466 GCA_028031935.1 Paedocypris micromegethes
TTTTTTTTTTTTTTTTAATATGGCGCCCCTTAAAGACCCAAAAATATGTTACATTAAAACATGTGAAAGCTTTGTTCTTCAGAATATGAGACATTTTAAAACATTTGGTTCAATATCTTTTGTGTATGAAAGTTGTCAGGCTAAAACTGCCAATTAATCACAATCTAGAGCAAAAGCAGAGAGTTGTCCAACATCACAGCACTTTATCTCCTGCTTGGCGTCGGGAAATGTCCGCTCAGTTGAGTGAGATTTGCTTGTGTTTGATGTGTCTGTTCCCATGGTCACATGGCCCTATTCAATGTTTGCTGTCGTGAAGTACGGCGGAGGACGGCAACAGCAGAGGATTTACATTTCTTGGATAGTCGTCATTTTATCCTTTTTATTTATTATTGTCTTATTTATTAACCCAGTGTAAAGTCTTTTGAGGAGTTTCACACTCGGCTTTGTGTTTTTTTTCGACTGTCCTGATCCAAAATTGGAGGCTGCAAGATAGGTCATTTCTACGGATTTGGTGTGTAGTTTGTGCTCATGTTACAATTTATAGATGCTTGGAAAAATAATGATGGTTGAGGAAATGATCCAACTAGGCAAAAGTGCCACTTTATTATAAAGTCTGATTTTATTGACCAAGTTTATCTTTTGTGTGGAATGGCTTTTTGTGCATAGGTCTGTTCATGTAATGTGTCTGAGATAAACCAGCAGCTGTCTAAATCCCTGAGAGAGAGAGAGAGAGAGAGAGAGAGAGAGAGAGAGAGAGAGAGAGAGAGAGAGAGAGAGACCTTTCCCATTTAGCCAGAGGCAGACAGACATCATTCACCCCACAAAATAATCCCTCATTTTTCCATTTTTCTTTTTGCTGCAATTTATCGCCATGGTCTCCAGTTTCACTTGAAACGGGCAAACCGGTAAATGGATGGATTTCTTCGTAAAGAAAATTGACTTTCATTTTTTTCATTCAATCTTTCCTGTGCTGTTTTTTTTTTTTTTTTTTTAAAGAGTACATCCCTTGTGAGTTATGATCTAGAGAAGATACCTCTATTATAAAGCCAGATTAACTGGACCATTTTTAGACAATTTAATCATTTTAGATTTCTAATAATTTTCGTTAGTAGGACTGGTTGATACATTTAAATACTGTAGGTCGCTAAAAACTTTTATCCATTACTCAACTTGCATTTCTTGAACAGTTGTTAGCTTACTAGAATAAAAAAAAATTCTGCCCTGTAAACCAGCTTTTTAGTTAAAATTATAAACGGTATCTTAATGCATTATTGGAAAGATAAATAACAAATACATTTTAAAAGAATACCACATACAGAAAATCTGTAAAATATAATGGAGTACAATTATAGCCAATGCTTCAGCAGCGTCTTTATGTTCGACTTGTTTACGGTCATATTTTAGTGAGTTTGAGTAATTTCTGAATCGCTAGTCAGCTAGTAACAAACACTTATTCTGCTGCTAGTTATGGACACTTTGGCTGACAGACACAAGATTTCTCAAAATTAAATGTCGGTTTGTCAACTGAACTTAGTTGACACATCTCAACCATTTTTATTTTTCTTGGGAACAATAAAATACTCCCAATTGCCTCATAGCGACATTGCCAGTTTTTCTGTTTTGGATTTCATCCGGTCTTGTTGAAAAATGTTGACCAATTTAATGACCACTCACTAATTTTTCTGTGTGGAGTCAACATGCTGTATGAAATGAGTCTATTTATATATACATTATACTATCTGAGACTGTTTGTTACTCTTTTGAAAATTTGAAAAATAAACAGAGGTACAGAAATTAATATGAAAGTATTATACTAATAATTTTTTTAAATTATCTCTGGTGACCTTCCAGTTTATTTCCCCAAAAAGATGCTTTTTCCAGACATGTAGGAGAAATGTACAGTCTGAGAGCCCCAACCTCAGATCCTTTCTCTTCTATATACATTTCTCTTTCACAAATACAAACAGCTCTCGCTTAGTCATGTTCACTCGTCTGACTTTTCAACACATCGGTTCACACTCCCACAGATCTTTGATTTCTGCTCCTCTCGCACCTTATGTTCCGCAGCCGAATGATCATCAGTAGAAATGTCAGAGTGTGTCCCAGTCATTCACACTGACATGGATTAAATCACCGGAGGTCGTCGTGTCGTCGTGCTGTTGCTTTCTAGTAGCCGATAATACTCAGATGAATCTTTCCCCGCTTTCATTCTGGCCTTTTTTCCCCGCAACTCCATTTGTGTTTTTCTGATTATCACTGAAATGGATTTTGCTGTCAAGAAAAAACAAATCATGGACAATTAAGCAGATTTAAAATATGTATGTTAACGTGTGTTTTCTAAGAAATAATTGAAATGGACGTTTCAATAAAGAGGAATAATGACCCCCAACCTCACAAAAAAATTATTATTTAATATTTGTTTCTCCATTTTTCCTCCATTAGTGTCAGCTGATTTATTTTGTCCCTGTACTGCATTATCCCCCTGTCATTTTCCAAACAGTCTCACACTCTTACCAGCTTAAAGACATCACAGAATATCAGCGTGATGGGCCTGACTCCCCATTGCTAAAGTAAAGACCATAAAACATAAGTGCTTAGCTGTCGAGGGTGGGCTTAAATCATCCCTGGCACGTTGACAATGACGTACCTTGGCATCCTGAGCGTGCATCTGCTGATCTATTCAGGCAGCTATGAACCGATGCTTTAATTGGATCTACATTGATGTGAACTTTAATTCACAGTCAATTTCACATTCTTCTTTTGAGACTTTCTTCCATTCAAAGGTAGAGCTCACCTCTTTTGAAGGGGAAAAAAACCTACTCATCCAGTTGATTTAAGCCCCCACCCGGCCTCCATAGTCCTCATAAATGATCATCGCAATCTCCCAGCTCCTCTCGTCTGCTGAAAATGTATTCCACTCAATAGATTTTTGTGTTCCCGAGAAACCGAATGTGCAAGCATGGCTTTCTCTCCGCCGTCTTTCTCTCTGCTGCCATTGTGTGTGTATGTTTTAGTGTAATTAGCCTGTTTTTCCGTGAGCGTAAAGGCCAGTGTAGGCAGATTGTCTGAGTTCCAGAGCACAGCCCCACCAGAGCCTGATTACAGCTTACCGTAGTCATTTTCTAAATAGCTCACTTCCACTTCACTTTCCACCCTCATCTTTTCTTCTCCCACATCCACCCTCCCTCAGTTCTCCTCTGCACACAAAGACAGAGAAAAAGATCGTTTTATCAGATGTGGCCTGAACCAAAACTAACCTTTTCAAACCTAAACTCCCTTTCTCGTTTCCTGTCTTTGTACTCTGCACAGTCGCTCATAAATTTACAGGATTTTTTATTTATTGTTTTAATATATCAAAGTTGATGTATTGGAACGTCTGGTTTGGTGTAAATGTCTTGTCTGCCTATTAAAGGTAAAAAAAATTTGCGAGAGTCTGTCAAACCGTGTTCCTGGACGAGGATAAAAAAGCGTCATGATGGTGGATGGAGTAGACTGTTTCTCCCAGAAGTATTGACAATAGCGCTTTGGCTCTTGTCTTGTCCGACAGCGAGTAAGAGAGGGCTTCGTCTGTCTGGATTTTGATGGGCTGGTGGTTTGAAGCTTTCGTTTTCTCGGCTTGGCTGGATTGTTGTGTTCTGCCTTGTTGTTGGTTTCAGATTTGCTCTAGCTGTTTGTCTGTTTCATTGTGTTTTATTTAAAACGCTTTTTTTGTTAAAAGACGATTTTAACAAATTCGAAGTATGGGCGCCCCTGATTTACCACAAATTTTGTGGTTTGACTTTCAGCCATTTTTTTTGAGGTTTATGTTCAGTGAACAATGCCATTTTTGCTCTAATTCAATGTCGGTTTCACTTGGTCTTCACTCACAGTCAATTTTTTGCAGCTTATTTGTCGGTGGTTCCTTTCAGCCATCAGTCATGCAAGGTTAAAGAGTGTGAGAAGATCATTAATGCCTTGTAATTATTTTTTTTAATGAGACTTTGGAACGTAACTAAAGCCCGAGCAAGACTCTGCCGTAAATGAATGCGCGGACAGGCACACTCATTGAAATGAATGACTGATGGTTCACACATTCAGGACCGTTCTTAGTGACTGGGTTCTCTTCAGGCAAAAGTCAAAGATTGATCTCCAAAGTTTGGAATATTGCAAAGGTCACCTCAGATCACAGCACTCATCACTGAGATGATGGAGTCAGGATGTGTGAGAAAGAAGGAGAGATGAAAAGCCCGAGGCACAGTCAGAGCACTCTGTCTGCTATGTTTGATGTTAAATTGAAGTTCAGATATATGACATTAAGTGTGTTTTCGCCTGCTACCAGACCGTTACAAAGAGGAGTTTAGAATGGAAAGGTGCTGGAGAGATTCTCTACATTCTTCTTGTCCGTGGAACTCGATCAAGACGATTCGTTCGGATTAATTCAGTCTTCACTTCTGACTTGTTTGATTTGGTTGCCATGGTTTCTTTTTTAGCGGAGGAAATTGCAGCGCTTTCCATTAAAAGTTCATTTTTCTGGCTTGGATTTGCGTGAAATGACAAGATCAAGTCATTTTACATATTTAAGTGCTGACATTTTGAACTGACATGTGATGATTGTACCACTCATGTTATGGTGATTTGCTTCTACACTCTCGGGTTTCTGATTTGCTTCTAATGCTTCTCATTTTGTTAGTCGCTTGGGGGAAAAACGTCTGCCAAATGAATTGCAAAAAACAAAAAAAAATGTATAACTCTTTGTGTTTTATAAAAATGAGGTTTGCATATTTTGAGTATTAGTTGAGTCATTGCTTTTTTTTTTTTTATAAAGTAAAACTAATTTATTTATTTGTGTACTTCTTTTGTATTTTGAAGATTGCAAAAATCTACACAATTTAGATTTACATTTTTAGAAACTAATTCGTTTGGAAGTTTTTAATTCTATTACATGTCCTCTACACAACCCATGTAGAGTATTCATTAGAGTGTTCATTATTTATAATTGCAATATATCTTTTAATCTTCTTAGGACTCTTTTAATAGTGTCCGAACCAGGACAAGAAGCCGCATGGCCCAGCCTGATTTCCTGTTCAATGTTTTGGTGCCCATTGTACAAATAGTGTAATTGTAGTGTAAAATTGTAATAAAAAGTTGAACTAAGACACTAGCGTAAAAGTAATTTTTATCTGTCTTTTTTTTTCTTGCAGTGTGAGGAGGAGTGTGCCATGTTTCTTTAGGAGTGTGTGAGTGGTTGTATGTGTGTGTGTGGGTGGTGGGTGGGTGTGTGTATGTGTGTGTGTGTGAGTGAGTGAGTGAGTGAGTGAGTGAGTGAGTGAGGGTGTGAGTGTGTGAGATGCTGGCCTGTCTGCCAGGGCCTGGTGATCTCTCCCTTCAGCTCCACCCCCACTCGCAGATGAACACTGGACTTCAGAAATGTAAGTCACATCCTCACACACACACTCTTCCTTTGCCATTATTGTCCGCTTTCTTCTCCTAACACTAGTCTGACAATAACAACGTTTATTTTCATTTTTGTCTTGGTTCGGTTAGCTTTCACGCTTGGCAAGCAAACCAAGAGAAGTATTATGAATGACTATGTGCATTCTCCACATTTCTTCCACGTTCTAATGATGCAAAACTAACTACTGGAACTCAAAAGTCACTGTGATTCTGTGTTTGGTTCAGACCGAGATTGGACCAAGTTGGTCCTTGGACACATAAAAGTGTGCTGCATTCTCACCCGAACAACGGTTTGGACCAAGTTAAGCTAACCACTGTGAAAGAGCCCGGTTTCTTGTTTCTTGTTTATTTTTATTTTAAATTTTACAGTTATTATACTAAAGTAGTGTTTTAATAGTAATAGTATTAGAATAGAAAATCTGTATTCCACAATTCTAAAAGAAATATTTTACAAATAAGAAAGTGAGATTTATTAGTTATTAGTTAAAAACTAATTGGAGCATGTTTCCTACAAAAAGTCAATCAAATTTATCTGATGCTGTTTGTTTAGCCTTAAACTCTATTTCAGTTTTTAAGATCAATTTAAATGTATTCACATACTGTTCTGGTGTAAAGGAAAAAAATTTGATATTGATTCCACAGAATAAACGGTAATGAAAAACAATATAATCTTCCCGTTTTAGTGTCCGGTTAAACATTACAAATGTATTAAATACACATAAATGACTTTTGACAGTGCATTAAGCCTGAGGAAGATTAAAACATCGATTGCTACGTGCATTTCAGGTGAGGGAAAGATAAAATGCCAGAAGATATTTGGAACGAGGGAGAGAATGAGCTGTCATCAACCATATTTACCATGGCAGATTGTCAAATCCCAAGGTTTTTATTAGGGTGGTTTACAAGCGCAGACACCTGCTGAAGCTCTCGGCTCATAGAGAGATGGATTGAGGGAGATAAGTGGCATACCGAGGGAGGGAGAAAATGAGAGGCAGAAAAACAGAGAAAACTGAGTGCAGGGGAAAAAAGCAAGCGAACAGACAGAAAAACTTGCCTTCTCCATCTGTGGGCAGACATTCTGTCAGATTAGCTCTCCGTCAGGATGACAAATTATGCTATGGAGATTGCGTGGTTGGGGAGTGCCGATGGGCCAGAGACTGATGAGTCTCACGATGCCTCAGGAAGACCCTCATCAGGCAGCAATTACGGAGACACTGAAGACATATCTTTAACTCTAACTGAAGGCAGTATTCACACAAGCACAGGGCTTGTATGTATAACAAGTGGAATCACAGGACAAAATTGTGCCATTACAGACTAAAGAAAGTACTGGTAAGAGATATAAAATTAAGAGCTAAATATATACTGTATTTGAATTATTTCCATTTTTAAGTGATGCAAATTTGGACGTTGTGATTGATTAATCGATTAGTTAGAACTTTTTGACTATTCTGACTAATATAAAATCTGTATCAAATTTGTTTCCTTTTTACATGTATCTGTTAACACCACACAATGATTAATAACATGCTCCTGAAAAATAAAAGTTATAAGTGAAAACATGATTTACATTGTGACTTTTGTACTATTATATGATAATTAGATAATTATTATATAATAATACGTTACACTATTACATTGTGGATAGACAATGTTAAATGGTTAAGTAGTTATTTGTTTTGAAGGTTAAATTGTGCTTTTGCTTACTTTTAACTAAACATATATGTATTAAATGTACTATGTTTTATATTTTATCATCCAAATAAGATTTAAAGCGAAATTTAAAAATATCAGAACAGTGTTTTAGTAAACACAAACCATTTTATAACCAAGAATGGGTAAAAAAATGGAAATAAGGTTTGTGAAGAGATGGATTTAAATAGGAGAGGGATAAAAAAGATTTTACTTTTTCATGAGGACAACCTCTGCATAAGACAATGCACGAACACCCACTCGGGTCAGAAGCCTTTCGTAAGCCTGTGTTTCTGTGAAGAGGACAAGCGCAGTTCAATGAAATGTGTGTTTGTTCAGAAAAGCAGACAAAAGCAAAGTAACAACCTTGTGTCGGAGAAAGGGCTCCTGAGGTTTGGCTGATTACTGTCATTTTCAAATCGCAGTTGATTAGCAAGAGAGAAAGATAAAGGAAATGAAAGACTGAGAACGCTTTTCAATGGACAGTTCGCTCAAAACCCAAGGTTAATTAAGGTTAATGCCGTCCTTATTTTCAAGCCAATCAAACTAATTTCATTTGCCACATACTAGGAGCGGTGGCTGCTCACGTTGTAGGGGAAAGATCCGATATGCAGTGGTGCTAATCGACGGTTTTTGAGTTCTTCACACGTGGACGATCAGATGTGAAGGTGATTTCTCACAGAGTGGATGTAAAGTCCCCTGAAGCATCTACATAGAGTGTCTGTAGGTTTTGTTTTGCATTACTGTCACCATGTGTGTTGTTGTCTAATTCTAACTAGATTGACTCCTCATTATCACTAGCTGGCGTCCCCTGAGATGTCGCTCAACAGGGGAGCCGGGCTCTCACACTGACACAGCCAGATACGGGGAACATGGGAATAGAGAGCAATCCCTCGTGAGTTATTAGCATAATGACTCTGCTCTTCCTCACTTCTTGATCTTGTCCCGCAGTGGTTTATTTATTGAGCTCAGCGGGGCTTCTTCATCCTCATCCTCCCGCTTCCTCTATCTTTTGTCTCTCTTTAAGAGGTGAGCAAGCGCGGGCAGTAAGTGAAGGCAGATTGCCCGAGATTGGCAGAAAAGCTATTTAGTGAAGAAATGTCAGGGGACATTTTGTTAAAGAAGGAAGAGAAGAAGGTGTGTGAAGGGAAATGGAAAGACAGGTTAATGAATGGCACGACAGCTGAAATCCACGCGAGGTGTTGGCGGAGGAAGTAAAGGTTTGCTTGTCCTGCTCTGACACCTAACAAGCGGCGCATTTTCACTGGAGATTCAGCATCATTAACCGGCTTATTGCGTGTGTGTTTGTGTGTGTGTGTGTGTGTGTGTTGTAAGGCTGGTGTGTTTCTAATAAGATGAAATAAAGTGAAGAAAAAGAAGGTCGTGCTCATTAAATAATCAGAGAATTACCAGGTCTACGGATAATACGGTTTTTCACCACATATGTCAGATGCCCTGGAGAAAAAAAAAATGAAAAGCCAGATGGTTTTCTTGTTATTTCAAGATACCGGAACAAGGAGTGTTTGATTTGAACAAAGGTATGAGGAAAACGTAAAAATAAAATCACTTGATGTCATTTTGAAATGAAGATTGCCCATGAAATTGAGGGATGGAGAGAACAGGAGAACGACTGGGAGAGGACGAGAGGCAGAGACAGTCAGAGAAAATGAGAAAAAGGGACAATGAAAGAGAGGGCGAGGGAGAGACGGAGAGAACAAGAGTGATTTTACAAACAAAAGAAGAGAATATGAGAGCAAGAGAATGAACGAGAGAATGAGAGAGTAAACGAGAGATAAAAAAGAGAGAGAGGGAGAATAGGAGAGAAAGTAGCTCAAATTAGGAATGGAGATGGAGAGAATGAAAGAAAACGAGAGTGAGGGAGGAGGAGAGAACAAGAGAGACTAGAAGGAGAGAATGAGAGTGAAAATGACAGATGTAGACAATGAAGGTAAAAACAAAGGAGGGGAGCAGAGAGAACAAGAGAGAATTAGAGGAGAGAGTGAATAAGAGAAAAAGTAAAGAAAAAGGAAAATGAGAGTGAAAATGAGAGATGGAGAGAATGAAAGGGAGAATAAGAGACGGAAGGAGGCAGAAAAAACAAGAGGGAATGAAAGGGAGAATGAGAGGGAAAAGTAGAGATGGAGAGAATGAAAGAGAGAGGGGTGGGGGAGCAATAACAAGCGGGCGAATGAGAGGGGGGGGTGTGTCTGGTCACATTCCACATCCTGTCCTTTACGGGATTTGAGGTGGCACACAAATCCAGGCTAATACTCTGAGTGTGTGTGACTCTATCTGGGCGAGTGAGAGATGTGCAGGTGGCTGCACATCAGAAGTCTCCCTCACACTCTCCGTCTCTGCTCAAATGATGAAAGCTTGTTTTATACAAAGACCCCTTTGAGCAGTCAGACAGCATCCTCAGTGAGAGCACTTATCCTCCCCTATTTTTTCCTCCATCCTTCCCTTCCTTTGTTTTTTCTGTCTGTCTTTCGTCTGTTCTGCTCATCCCAGAGCTGCCTTGGCAAGTGAAGATGTCACTCTCATAAAGAGTATTTTTCATAAAAGGGAAAGAGGTCATATTGTGAACAAAGATCTCTAGAAACGGCAGTGAGCGGGAACAATTTGCCTCCTGATTATGTTTTCGCTGTTGCTAAAAGCATTACAACGAGCAGAAGGTAATACCAAATGTTTGCATGGAAATGAGGTTTGGTGCTTGGGCAAAAGAGGATGTAATTGTTCAGGTGCCATCGTTTGTTTTCGCTAGCTCCGCCTCAAACGCGCCTTGGCATGCACATGGCGTGTACACGGAACCATCAATCTGCTGTTTGCAATTTTTGACATTGAACTTTGATATTGGCGCTTGATTTTGTGAAAAGTTTACAGTCATGTTGCCTCATTGGCTCCGGTTAAAAGTGTTGAAATGTAATTGAAAAATAAAATACTATAATATAAATGACATGTAATATATAAATATTTTCATACATTATATAATATATTTGAAAAATGTATATCTATAAAAATCTATTAGAAGGTCACCACTTATAAAAGGTTGAAAATAGAAGGATTGAAAATAGAAGACCACCTCTATTAGAAGGCCACTTTTACACAGCTATTACCGATCACATATATATACACCGATCACATCTTGGGGCTTTCAAATAACGTCAACATTAATAATAATAATAATAATAAAAGTGTGTATAACGGTGTATTATTGTAAATAATGCACCACACAGCCTCAGGGCTCATTGAAAGGAAGAACAACTTACGCACGTGTTTTTGTGCAGCATTTTTGTGTTCTTGGCTTGTGCTATTCCTGCAGGGTGATGTTTGTCAATTGTCAAAGTGTCATATAAAAATTAAAGCTTACCATTTATGATCTGTGTGTGCGAATTAATTTTTCTAGTCTTCAAGTGGATCGGTATGTTTCTAAAAGCAGTGCTTTAATAAGGAAACATTTACAATTCCATTGACGTGTCTGAGAAGTGCAGTGAGTCATCATAGTATAACGTAATGAGCAACTATTTTATAACTGAAAAACATAGCGCCACCCTTTAGTAGAAGGCCACCTCTAATTGGAAAATTGAAGGCCATGGCCTTCTGATAGAGGTATATATTTTATATTTAAATGTAAGTATGACTGTACAAAGAAGTTTCAAAATCAACTGTCCCTGTGACATGCAGCATTTTGTTATTTTGTCTTATGTAGGCTTAACAACCGTAACTGTTTATATTTATTGTTGTCCTTTTTGTTTTCCATATAGGGGACACTACACAAAGGATGAGATCTACTCAGTATCCAACCCCTGCAGAATTGGATGCCTATGCTAAAAAAGTTGCCAACAACCCGCTCACCATTAAAATCTTCCCCAACAGCGTCAAGGTCCCGCAGCGGAATCACGTGCGTCGTACTGTCAACGGTCTGGACACTGCGGGTTCTCGATATAGTCCGTACCCCTCCTCCCAGTCCACTGCCAAGACCGGTCTCCTCGCCATTGTTAAAGTGCCCCTCATCAAGGGTGTCATCAAAGACTTTGACGGCACCAGGGCGCGTCTACACCCCGAGGTGGTCATGAACAACGTCACCGGTCCTTACGCATCCAACTCGGCCAGCACTTTAAACCTGCACCACCCGTCGCAGGGCCCACCCGGAGCATCTCAGAATCCACAGGGGCTTCAGCCTCACCCACAGAATGTCCAGCAGGTCCTGCAGCCTGTACCTCCACACCCAGGACTAAGACACGGAACTTCCTCTATGCCGCAGCCTCCCCAAGGCCTGGGTCGGCCTCAGACTCTCTCTCACGCCGCTTCATTGGGCCACCCTGGATCTCATCCCTCTGCAGCCATAATGCTTCCTCAGCAACACCTTCAGCACCCTCCTGTAGGCCTGCAAGTCAGCGCCAGGAAGCTTCCCATCGCAGACGCACCTCCTAATGTGACTGTTTCTACCTCAACCATTCCGTTGTCCATGGCGTCAGGCCTCCACCAGGGCCAACCGGCCGACCTGAACAGCATAGTCCACCAGATAAGCCAGTTTTGCCAATCCAGGGCTCAGGTCTCTGGCACAACTTCAATGTGTGACGGGCAGATCGCTAACCCAAGTCCCATCAGCCGCAATTTACTCCTCAACGCCAGTTCACGCGTCTCGATGCATGCGGGGAACCCCATTGCACCTCCTGCCAGTCTCATGCACCCCTCATGCACTCATATCGGACCACCAGATGAAGTGACTGCTTGCGGGGCAGCGAGTGCCATGCCTCCGCACAACATGGCATCTTTGAATCACATGTATCATAGTGATATGAAGCAGCAGCATGTACAGCACCACAGCCACCCACCCCAGAGGAACCCGCAGCACATGCGGCCGTGGAATCAGCATCAGCTCGCTCATCTTCAGCACATGTCGGACAGGGGTGGACACCCTTGCAAACTCCCAACTCGGGACCCTGGCCTAACCTGTAAGGGCATTAACTATCCCCCAGAGATGACCATGGGTCAGCCTTATACCATGAAGCCCTGTAGCCCTTCGCCTCCACTTGCCAACAACAACGCCAATGCAATGCACCAAGCCACCATCACGCACTACACCAACGGGCAGTACTACCAACAGCCGCAGATGTGGGGTGGTATCCTGCCCACGCCCACCAGTGACAGTTCCAGCTTACAGGACCTCCCGCTGTCCTTCCACGGCTCTGCGGGCACTTGCACGGGTAATACCAACCCCACCCCAGGGATGGAGTGCACACCCACCGGAGGAGCCCATTACCGACTAGTAGGGGGTGCCTTAATAGGGCAGACTAATCTGATGCAAACGTCAGATTGCATGGGAGGGGATTTCCAGACGCCCTGCTTCCGAGATCAGAATCTCATCCTGATGGGGAAGATGCACAGGCCGCCCCCTATGGGCCGGGTAATGGTCCCACCCTCCGAATCACATGGCCAGATCCAAGGGTACAGATAAGCTTCTGTCCTCGCTCTCTCTCTCTCTCTCTCTCTCTCTCTCTCTCTCTTCAGTGCGTCACCTACATCTTTCTTTAGTCTTAATGAAACGACATATTTAGAGGAAAGCAAAATAAGCTCTTAAGGATGAAACGAAAATCTCAAATACAAAATGGGATGAAACACAGGAAAACTGAAGAGCTGCGTTTAAAATTATTCATCTTGCAAGTGATCAATTTTTGTCGTTTTCTCCGAGGAGATAGTTTTTTTTTTTTAAGTAGCTGAAGGGATTTTTTGCTTTCTGTTTGTTTTTGCTTTAATATCAACTGTCTTGGATGTAAAGTTGTTTTATATTATTTATTATTCTCGTTTTTCAAACCCTTTCTTTGGATCGTCATTGGAATATTCTCAGGAGGCGGCAGACTTTCTGTGCAGAGGTTGCCTACTTTCTGGAAATCAACTTGTACTTTAAATGCGAAATGTTTGGTTCAGACATATATGATCGTGTTTAGATGGCTGACACTCAGCATGCCACTGTATCTATGTTATCAATTCAGAAATCTGTATTGTTTGTTCCTTGAAATTGGAAGGAGTGGGGTCAAATTAGGGATTTGCTTTTCCCTTTTTCTTATTAGTGTTGGTTGAAACAGCTCTGTTAAAGAAAAGCAGGCAACTTCACAGACAAAAAGTCCCCGTTGTCTAAAAGGATTGTGGGAAATGTAGTTTTTTCGTCAACGGGGTAGTGATGTACCATTTCTTACATACTAATCACTTTCCTTCGTTTGAACTGAGATTTGATCGACTATTACTTGAAGTGCGTAGAAGAGTCATGCAGTTTCAGGTTGGCCATGTGTGGTATAGCTGTATGTGAATTTACAGGATTTTAAGTACTACTGAAGAAAGTGTCTGTAGGCTTGTTACTAACTTGTAGAAACTAACTTTGACCCAACTCGAGGGTTAATGTTCACGCAGTTTAAAATTGACCACATGTTATGATGTGACGTAGGAGTTGCTACTGATTCTTTTTAGAGTGTGCTTGATCAAATTGATCACTTGCAAGATAATTTGTGGTAAAAAAATAGAATCTTTTTTTTTTGTTTTGTTACTTTTTTAAATGAAAAGTTGAAATGGCAAAATAATTGCTTTTTTTATTGTACACTGGCTTATCTACTGTAAACAAATGTGTATGAATCCAGATGCAGAATGTGGTGATGGACTTGGTGTGCATGCAAACCCATCGTGTGTGTGTGTGTGTGTGTGTGTCTTGAGTTTGTCTGGACTCATTGTCAGTTTGCCTCCCGATTACACTCCTCATCAAGCCTTAAGTTTTTGGTCCTTGGACGTTCCTTTTAACAAAAGAGCATGATTATATTAAAGGTATAATACTTCCGATTTTGAAAACAGACTGCAAAGAAACAGCGTTTGGCTTTTATTTTCATCACTTTAATCTTTTGTTGAACCGCAGAAGGACTACATATTGATACAAAGATCTGTCATTGTTTTATATCTGTATATTGTTCTGGGCTCTAACTGAATTTCAAAGCTTCAGTTTTGCAATTTTGTGCTATTTATAATTCTGAAATTAATTTTTTTCCCCCTCTTATTTACTTTTCCCCAATTGCTGTGAAAGAAGAGTTTCAGTTTTTCTCTTACCTGTCACTCGGTGGCTGTCGATCGAATGTGTGGGAAGATTACGAAGAGTGTGAGAGTTGTGTTATGTTTTTTTTTTCTTTTTGTAATATTGTAATAATAAAATAAATTCTAATTTATGCTTTCATATGTGTCTCTGTTTTTCACCAAGCTAAGAATGTTCGATCAACCCAATCTCTGCTAAATATTATTTAGAAAGGTTTGGAGAATTACTAACCACAAAGCAGAAAACCACTTTAAATCAGTCGAGCAACATATGTTTATGATTTGTTTCATCACACTGGCATTGTTGGTTTAGATATATTTGTAAAAATTAATTAAAAACAAAATGAAACTTGTATGAATGTCTGTCATTCTACATAAAACGTAATCTGGAACCGACAGAAAACATCATTCAAAGATTATTAAGTGAGATGCTTGACATAGTTATATTACGGTACAAATATCCTTCTGTATTTTGATGGCACAGATACACTTAAATCTAAATTCTGTGAATCTGCCAAATATTGATTCCTTATTGATCCCGAATATTGAACTTATTTCCAACAGTCCTTTTCATTCCACTTAAATTCAAACAACAGAACAGAACATGTCATGGAGAGCAGAATTCTTTAATAAGAAAATATTGACGTCATTTTTTGCAGTCCAAAATACTAAGAATTAAGATTTTATTTGGTTTTTCTGAAATTCTTTTAAAAGTGCTTCATATTGAATGCTTTGAGAATGGATAATCATATTTTAGTTTAAACTTATGAACCATTAAAAAAAAAAACAAATTTAAAACGAAAAACTTTCACTTAAAAGATAAACTTTAAATTCGACATGATCCACATAATCATCACTGTAACATAGAAAATGGAATGATTCTGAAGACACGTAATGGACAAGATTGAATTTAAAACAAGGATTTAAAAATACATTTAAAAAAAAAGAAAAGTTGTTGGAATTATTATATGGAAAAAGTGTCGTTAAATTAGATGAATACACTAATATTAGTATATTGGGATAACCAATAACTTATTTATCTTTAAATAGCCCGTTATATTTCAAAATACAATTCTGAAAAACATTTTTTTATGTCATACCATTAAATTATATACAAATTATATGTTATATAAAAACATTGTAAACAAACAAAAATATATGATTAATATATGTTTAATAAGAAATTTCCCCTTGTATATATAGCTTTTTTTCCCCTGAGTCTGTTATTTTAATAAGTTAAAGATCTGTTATATGCTAATTATTTTTGTTTTAGGCTATCTTGAAGTGTTTTAAATGTATTTAATCTTATGATATATTTTACATTCAGACAGCGAGTTTGAATTTTTTTTTTTTCATTTATTTCCTCTGAACATTTCAAATATGCAGCAAACACAAATTCAAAATAATAACAACAATCAAAATACATATCTAGCTTTAGACGAAAGTGATATCTGGCTTGAAACGTTTTTTTAATGTGCTGTTAATAGTATGTTTTTCAAAACACGTTAGTATCTGAATATGAGTCCTGCTGTCAGTTAACCGTGAAATGTCGGTCAGGTGTTGAACAGATGCGCACCACTAGAGGGAGACAGACACTAACATTAATCACATCAAGAAAAGAGTAATATCTCTTTGCATAACATTGTCTATGAAAATGCATTTTCCTATGGTATTATTTAGCTTACATCTGTATTCACAAATATATGTACTCTTTATTGTTTTATAAATTAATTTGTTACATGTAATTTGTGGAATCAAACTTTAACTTTTAATCATTTGAAACAATTCAAACAAATGTTTTGACTACGATATCAACCATAATAATACTGGCTATGCCCTTGTGATAAAATAAATAAATGTTTAACCAAGAATAAACAAAGTTACTCAAAACGTACAAACAACTTAACCAATTTTGAACAATCAGACGATTTGGGCGAGAGCTCTCATCTCGGTTGACTCTGTAGAATGAGGTCGTCTTTGTGTCCATCTCCTACTAAAAGATGACAGGAATCCTCTGCGACCAGCATCTGAATCAGCAACTGATTTGGTGCAAACAAAAGAAAGCATTTAGAACAGGACGATGAAGCATTTCATCACAACGTACAATTTAATACATTACTGAAGGCGTTTAATTGTTGATTTTTTTTTCTATTTGTATCAATGAAGACAAAAGCAGTCAAGAATCCTAAGGTAAATTGACATTTTTTTGGTTCTCTATGGTTTCAAGGACAGAATTCAATTGTAGAGCAAAACAATAAACCAAAAAAAAAAAAAAAAAAAGAAAAAAAATCGATTAGGTTAGAGTAAACTAAACCTGGCCAGAAATAGAACTTCAAATATATAAAAATAGATTATGATGGATTATTGAGTCGAAAGATTCTGTATTTAGAAAAGCTAGTAAATGATGAGCAATAAAAAAAAAACTGAAAATAAACACACTAATAAAACTAATAAATAAACCCCTTTCAAAACAAATTCAGGAACAGTACATGAACTCACAAACGTCTTGAGCAAACCAGCAAATGCACAAGCTTTTAAAAATAGAACAAGTTTGGAAAATAATAACCAGGGCAGAACAAAGTGAATAATTAATTAAACCAATCCGATGAAAAGAAAGAGTCAACAAAAACAGAAACAGGAAACAGGACTTGAGCATGAGAGAAGACAGCTTACCTCTCTGAGATGTATCTGTCAAGGTCTTGTTCATAAAATTCCCTGGATCTTCGTTTATAATACTGACGTTACTTTTCCATTTGTTCCAGTTGATTTCCTCGACGCTGTGTTAAACAGATGGATCAAGATCAAGATCAGCTCAGGATGTTTATTTGATGTGGTGTGGATTACCTGAGGCACCAGCGTCGATCAGGCTCAGATCCCTCACCCAGGTCTTTCTCTTCCCCTGAGCGCAGCCTCTTCTTTATACACTTTGGAAGGGTCCACTCCATGTCCAGGATTGTGATGGCACGCTAGAGCAAAACAAACTGTGTAAGGTCTGTAGGCCTCGATAACACCAGGGTTAAACTAAAAAAAAACATGTCAATGTAGTCACAAATTGTCTTCATGTTAGTGTAGAGTCACAAATTATTTTTTGTCCATGAATATGTATTAAATTATTCCAAATGATCTGCCACTTTTTAAATGGTTGTGCCGCTTCCATAGTAGTATTTTCAATTAAACATTTTTTCAGCCAATCAGATTTGAGCTTTTGTCCATGGGCCTTCTAAAATGCAACAGCACTGTCCCATAATTGCTGCCCCTTGATTGGACGTTGGTTTTAAAGCCAGTTTTTAAGTGTTGTGGCTTTATGAAAATGGGATAATTTTAATAAAATAACAATACAACTTAAAATTCCTGAGACTGTTCTGGAGAGTTTTTACCAAAGTTAAAAATGTGAAAGTAAATAAAGTTTAAATGTATGTGACAAGTGTTGTTCCTGCATTGAAAAATATCCTTATTCGCCATAGAAATTTGGTCGGTCTGTTCAAATAAAGGTATTTTTGAGCATACCATATGGTTTTTTTATACTGGCCATTTTATAATGTAATTATATTCATGGCCTATGTATAAAATGTCTTCAGATTCACGCTCTGGTGTTTTACCTGCAGTCTCCAGATGTCTGTGCTCTCCAGGCACATCCTCTCCACACTCTGACTCATCAGAGCGATCAGCATGTTCAGCAGAAGAATGAACGTCATGACGATATACACGATCAGCAGCACATAGAAAACATGCTGATATTTATACTGGTCCGTGAACTCCATATCTCCCATGCCAATGGTAAATTTGAAAAGCTCCAGCATAGCGATGACAAACGTCTTCTTGTTCTCAGTGTTCCCAATAAGATCAGTTAAGGATTTTTTTTTTGGCACAGTCTCCACGAGAAGAGTTACCACAGCTGGGCAAAGAGAAGCAGATTATCATCCGGGGGATTCTAGTGTTGTGTCCTGAAAACCAGGCGTATACCTGCAGAGAACCCGATCAAGAAGACCATGTAGACGACAAGAAAGCGACTGACTTCCCCGAGCACCATCTTTCAAGAATGAAGAGAAGTGTTGGAATTATGATTTAATCCCAATCCACACAACATTGCTCTTATTATGATCTTGCAGAGACCAATCTCAATCAATCGATTTCCTGGAGGTAACAATCAATACCTTCTGTATCATGACGTTGTAGATTCCCATATATTTGGATCCTCTGGAGAAGTAGAGCAGGTTTACCCAGCTGAGAGCCAGGCAGAGCACCAGGATGGCTAGATACTCATCACGTTTGAAGCAGTAGAGCGCAGCAGACAGCATGAAGAGCAGGGCCTGCAGAATACTTCAGCAAAGCAACCATAATTACCCTCAAATACACCTATATTTACATTTAAATTCACCATGTAGATACATTATAAGAAAAATATTACTACCAATGCTTAATATAATATAATAATATAATATAACACCAATGATAAATATGTTCCAAGCAAAGGTGTAAAGACGCCGCATTTAACCAGTGCTGTAAAGTACTTGAGTAAACGTCGTTACTTTAAGTATTTTTTGCTACTTTGTACTTGTACTGAGAATTTTTTTTACCACTGTTAATTTCTTGCCCAGATCAATATTGCCATTTAAACGTGAATTAAAAACTTAATAAATACCAGTTGTTTAATTAGCGACATTTGCTCATTTGAGTTTGACTGAGACTCAATTTTTGTTCTTTACATCAATTTTGTTCTGCCAATTTTAAACATTTTATTTCAATATTAGGAAATAAAACCTCATAAATAAAGAGTTTGTTGTCAGTTCTATATCACAGTTTTATATATAGTACGAGTATTCAGTATGAGTAAAATACTCAAGTACTTTTAAATTGGATACTTTACTCAAGTCTTCTTGGAATTGATGACTTGTACTTTTACTCAAGTATGGTTTTCAGGTACTCTTTTCACCTCTGCATTTAACAATGTAAATACTAAAAGGTTGAGACTCACAAGAGCTGATCAGAGTATCCGTCTATTAGCAGAGACTGAAATTTGGAGTGTTTCCTGAACACGTCTATTAACTTAACCAAAAGAAGAATTAATTCAAAGTGGAAATCTTGAATTGTTTGGTCAATTTGAGGATAGTGTTAAGACAACATACCCCTCGTAACAAGAGATAAAACGCTCCAATGATAGTTATAATCGTTCCAATCAGAAGATTGAGATTCTTCGTTAATTCCTAATGCAGAAAAATAATGATTAAAATTCATTTTTGCATATGCACATTATTAACAGCAAAATTAGACCATTAAACCTGTTGAGTGTGGGATTGTCATACAGTTTAAGATAACAAGTCTATAAGATGGTTAGGTGGTCTTACATTAATTTGATGTGTATTTCTTTACCTCCTCTTGTTCGTGGTAATAGGCCACCACCGTGAAGATGGAAAGGTAGAACAGGTAAACAATAAAGCGAAACAGAAACATGTGCTTTGCAAACTTGTTCCACTTTTCCTCAAGTAACTTGTTAAATGGTTCGACCTGGAGCATTTCTGTGCGATTCTGAAATGGAAAACCAAACCATCGTCATCAACTGGTAGAACATGAGTAAATTCTGGAATGTGTCTTACAGGAATTTCACTTCCGTAAACTATGATCTCCAGAGCAGAATTCCTCTCGTAGGTGTCGAGGGAAGAAAGATCATACAGAGAGGAGCAAACCGGACCGTAGGCCCATTCCGTGATCTTCCGAGACAGATGTCTGTGGTCCTTAAACTCTCGCTGCATTATGTGCTTGAACAGCTGGAAAAATATTAATGTCATGAAATATTAGTTTATGGTTTTTTATGTTGTGACTATTTACAGCATGACTCTGATTCAATCACCACTACCATGGAAATCATGTGATTGGAGACTCATCCATCCAACTAAAGGAACTTCCGCAAACAGGTGGAGGAACTGAGAGACTGCCACTTCCCAAACTAGAAGAAACCAGCTCTTACCCCACATTTTCCCATCTTGGCTGCAAGTTTGAAGGAGGTGAGACCTTGATGATTCCTGATTTGCTCCAGCTTTATCTTCGGGTGAAGTTGGGCAGATTTGACTAAGATGTGGTCGTACATGGCTATGACAAACTCTGTGTTTTCCGGACTGTTATCTGCTACGGACACCAGTGCATGAAGCACCGTGTTTCCATGAGAGTCCTTCTCACTGACGTCCACTGGCTGATGAGGGCTCTCCATCAGGAAATCCACTATTTCTGGTTGATTGGTGCAGGCAGCCAGTGACAAAGGCAACTCGCCTGTGTAAGATACATGCACTATATCTTCAGCAATATTTAACAAAGAATAAAACTGAGATTGAAATGCAAAATATTCCACAGTGGTGTAATGTATTTGAGTAAATGGTTACTTTACTTTTACTTTGTACTTGCACTAGTATCAACGATATAAGAAACTTTACTCTCTACTTTACCACATCTTTGATTGAGTATCTGTACTCTTTACTCCACTACATTTGAATAGACACTTACCGTTACTTGTTACATTATGACTAGTCATTTCTACCGAGATTAATTTCTTGGCCGGACGATTGAAGGTGCTAGATGCTATTTATGAGCTAAATCAAATGAATCAGTGGTTGCACTTTAATGAACATTTGAGTTTGACTGAGAGTAACTTTTTGTTCTATTTTATCAATTTTGTTCTGCCATCTTGAAACTTTGAGGGGTATAGAGATATAATTTCTTTTCAGGATATAAAATAAATAAAGAGTTTCTTGCTTTTCACGTTTATTCGTGGTTTTTGAGCCTACATTTCCTACAGCAAATTGGATACTTCACGACTTTAGTCGTTTTTTTATTTGAAGTCTTCTTCAAATTTGGTGACTTGTAACTTGTAATAGAGTATATTTTACAGTAAGGTATTTTTACTCAAGGTACTTTTACTCAAGTATGGTTTTCAGGTACACTTACATTTTTGACACTGAGAGCTTTTGAGAGAAAAGGTTTGGATTTGGTAACTTACCAAAGTAGAAGCAAAATCCGTGGCTTGGCTGAAAGAATTTCCCACAGGCCTTAGCATGAACATTAGCCCCCTTTCTAACCAACATCTCTACAAACTTTGTACTTCTTCTCTCAATAGCGACGTGAAGAGCTGTCTGCCCTGCATCAAATCAAAAACATGCTCTGTAGTTTCAGTACGTATGTGTGTACAGACATTTAGGTCAAAGTGGGGCCCAAAATGTCAGAGGTTAATACAAGTGACTATTGTCACTTTGGGGGACCTTTGGATGGGCCAAACAACTTTGAAGGTCAGTGTGAAATATTTTTAGGACACGTTTTTAAATTACAATTGAGTTCTGGTTAAAGTTAGAGTAAAAAAGGTAGAGCAGGGGATATTTTGATGGGTGAAAGAAAAATTGCTTGGTTGACGGTGGGACCCCACAATGTTGTAAGTGCAAGTCCATAGACTATAAATATATTTAAAAAATTCCATTAAAAAAAGCATCTGACCTTTGTAATTACTGTCGGTATATGCAGCATTGACAAATGTCGTTAAATCTCCCATCTTCTCTGCAATATTTAGCAGAAATTCAATAGTGTCATTCTCTCCATTCTTCAAGTTTAAAAGTGCTTTCAGCAGGGCCGTCTTTCCATTAGATGTTACTGAAAAATAAAGCGTTTCATGAGGATGATGTTGTTCCGTCTGTTGTTATTCTGGGCTTGAGGCAGTTACACAGAGAATCTGTCAGATGCTTCCTGGTTCTGGTCAGGTACTGTTCTAAACCCTGAAGCCGAGAGACATCGCCGCTGGCTGCCGCCTCAAAAAGCCTCACAATGTCAAAGCGTTCAGCGTTCTGCCCATCTGAAGGGTGGTCTACAATGCCCCTGATGCCCCTGGGTGCACAATTTAACATTTACAGATTTACGAAAACCCTAGAGCTACAATCCATCAGAAGTTCACTTACGTGTCAAAACGTAAATTGACTTTAACCGTAACTTTGGGTTCCACTACATCATCCTGGAATTTGGAGTCCATGAGCATCTTGTTTTTAGATTGATTCTGTCTTGTCTGTTTGGCTTTGGCTTTGGCTTTCTCCTCTTCTGTCCGGTCATCCATCTCTAGTGAGAACGTGGATGGAGCGTTGATGGTGGTTTTACTCATTGTGATGTCAGTCGTCTGAAACTTGTGCAGAGGAGGATAATTTCAGTACCACATGAGCTCAATCTCAGGATCAACATCCATTAAAAAATAAAACGGTCGAAATCATCCATTCCTCTAGTCTGAACCACTTTTTATTTGTGAATCACAGGAAGTTGGACTGGATTGGTGGTCAACCAATCACATAGGGGGACACACACATTCACACTCTCACTCACAGGTATGGACAATTCCCCAGACTCCAAATCTCCCACAACGCATGTTTTTGGAAATCATGGTCTAAACCATGTATTTAAAAATTGAACATGCAAGTGCGTATAACATACATACTTGCCATGTTACAAGAGGAAGTCAAACTGAAAATGCAGAACGGAAAGCATTGTTCAGATTTGTCGATGTGGGAAGAAGACATGAGCTATAATTGGCTTTTAAGCTATGAATTATTGATTTACACTGCTACATGGATTTTTAGCCTCTACAGGAAGTGGCCATTACTTTCCCATTATGGAGATTTCTCATGACATAAAAACACTATGTGAAAAAAGATCAAATTCGTTCAATCGCCAAAGCCTCTTTATACAATCTTGAGATACGCTTCTTTAGGTAAAAAATTGGTAAAAGCATCTGATTGAGTATATAGATTGTCAGGTGAACGGAAACTAATGGCCGCACGTTTTGCATCAAAACACTGGAGCATGATCTTTGTGTCTTACACTTATCTTTGCGAGATCATGTTTTTTGAAAATAACGGTTTGAAATGAGCTTGAGAAGAACTCTGCATTAAAAGGATGGCGTGTGGTCTGTCTTGTGATATCTTACCCACAACTCTCACAACACTCCATTTGTATCAAAAAATAATGAGCCGTCTGTGTTTTAGCTTTGACCACAGATATTTTATGAACGTTAGACTTGAGTTTTGAGTCACACTTAGATGTTCTTTCTGTCTGAGAAAGTGTAATATTATTTCTATTATATTCCACACATAAATATAACTTTACAGCACAAGAATTACAGTATGTATTTACATTACTGTTATGTCATTCACTACATGTTTTTGCAAATGACATAAAACTGTAGATGTAATTGTAGGCCTGGAGAATATCTGTAGTCTAGTTAGGTTTCTCATTTAGGAAAATAATGAGGCAGTGGCTTGTTTAGATCAGAATCCCTACAGGGAACAGGCTGCATTAAGCTACTTATGGTCTGTACATCCATCTCATCGCTATATGATCAAATCAAACACAGATAAAAAAAAAAACCATGCATTTTAATGCCAAAAACTGAGTTGGGAGGAATTTAAATTAATAGTAAAGATTAAAAATAATGTTGAAAAAAATACAAATTAAAACAATAGTGAAACAATGGTACTCACCAGTCAGTTGTATTTTCAGATTTGCATGCTTAAAGTTGTCAGCACTCCCATATACTGTATTATTATATAATAGGTGTAGTTGATTTCAAGTATGATTTTTTTATGTGAACGAGCCGACTGGCTCCGTGTCTCGTGTTTCTGACCAGAGGAAAGGAGAAGAGAAAGTCTTACAGAAAGGCGGGTTTTATTGATTTTTTTGTCCACTTGCTGTGTTCACGCCTCTTCGGGGCTTGTTTACAAACATCAAGTCCTTCACATTATAATGTATTGATATAAAATATGTAATTATAAAACATAAAAATGTGCAAAAATTTTAAAACACATATTTGTTAAACAGAATTTGAGTCGTCAGTTTCATTTCTGCAAATCATTTCCGCTAAATGTTATTTTAATGTTCTAACAGCTCAGTAAGCTTCACTAGAAGAGCCACCGCTTCTTATCTTGCAGTTTCCTGTATCGCACACCGCGGTTAGAATGCAGTTGTTTAGGCACAAACCACATTGACAAGATGTTTTGAACTTTGACTTTTTGTTTTTAAAAACCAGTTCCTTTATTCAGAGTTTAAAAAAAAGACAAATTATAAAATTAAATGATAATACCTAAAATATCTTATTTAGCAACAATATGTATAAAGATACAGTTCTTTTTGCACTTAGAGCAGCTCTTAATGTCAATACAATTTACAAATGTACTCATTAACATTGGCATAGGTCACATCAATGTTAAATTTGATTCATAATTTATGAACCCTTATTGTTTTTTTGCTTTGACCACGCCTCCTCAACACATTCATTGGTTGTTTAAAAAAAACAATCTCTTTTGTCCCGCCCTGGGAACGTGTTTGTGTAAAACATCCATCTGCACAAGAGTCATACAAAATTGTGGTACTGTCTTAAATTTGGTCATTCATAACCATGGCGACTCCGACAGCTGAGTCGACATTTTTCCCATAGATTACCGGAAAAGGAAAAACTCTCTCTACCTCCTGTTGGAGAAGGGTATTACATGACAGAGCATTCCCACTGCCGATGATGTTCTTCACGCCTGCACGCTGTAGGCTCTGAGGCGGCATCATTGCAGCCATGTTCTCAATGACGCCCCTGCACACAGCTCGAGTCACGTGACCCAGGGAGAGGTTAGATGGGGAGATCTGAGAGACACAAGCGTGGATGGTGGGGTTGTGTCTTTCTCCCAGCAGTGTCGGGGAAATGATGAGGTCACTGTTAGACTGAGTCAAGCCGGACTGGATCAACTGGGTGTAGATCCTGGACTCATTTACTTCAAAACCTATAAATAATAACACAAACATGATGATAGAACACAAAAACATTGCAAAATATAGGCTATTTAAACATATTTGGTAAGAAAGCTGTACCGTCTAACAGTTTCTGATAAGCCGTGTCTGATGATGTATGATAGCGACTTGTTTCTCTCGAAGTGTGTGTGTGTGTGTGTGTGTGTGTGTGTGTGTGTGTCAAATGCTATGAGGCGGACACTTATCTTTGAGAATTCACTTGTGTTATCTCATGTTCATTATACATGCAGATTAATTATTAACTCCACCATTATGAAAATAAGTGTATACTTTTAAGTAAGTCAATTGAATAAAGCATTATGGTTCTTTGTTTCGCAACATCAATTTGAAGACTTAGAAATGGGAAATGTTTATGCATAATGTATTCAGGTTTATTATCTTTCTTTGTTTATTCTGGTTTAATTCTTTTAAAAACAACATGTTAGGCCATTAAACAAAAAAATATATATTTTGTACTTACTTTTGATACTTTTTTTTTTAATAACCACCTTTTAAAGACTAAAACGATATAATTACCAAATTCTTCCATCCAAGTGCGGAGCATTCTGACAAAAGTTGACATGACATTGCCTCCATTAAGTGAAGCGGCGACAGCCAGATAATAGTCTTGGAAATAAGGGAAATAAGCAATGGACGAACGGGGGTCTGGAGAAGATGGAGGGGAGAAATCCGGAGGCATGGCGAATGTCAGCTGAGCCGAAGTGCTGATATTTAAGACTAGGGATTGAACCAGAGAGTTCAACATTCATCATTCCCTCGTCATCAAAATTATTATTACACATATCTGCATGCATAAGGTCAAACTATTAAAATGTATTATTAATATCAATAAATCAATATTCAATGATCATATATTTAAATTGTTGGTGTAATAAAAAACACGAGATTATGAAACAAAAATAAAAAAAACTGTTAAAAAATTCTAATGATCATTGTTTCTACCTCATTTGTAGCATCTCATTTTTGTTTTCATCTAATAAAACAAAGATCCTCCAACTTGTAAATGCTCAACACCTCCTCCTGCTGGTTGAACTAGTCACGCAATATTTTATCAAACGCAACTCATAGTACAGTATATTTGTACACTGAAACATTTTCATGCTTTTCCCAACGAAAACAAATGTATGTAAAATGCTACCAATCTAAGTTAATGAGTAACAAGCTAAATTCATGTGCAATCTGGTAAAATTGTATTGGAGAATTGAATCCACATCGTACCTGCATCTCCTTTGTCAGTCATGCAGGAGTAAACACTACACTGGAAGTCTCCGAGTGCCGCTCCGACAGGTGTGTGAGCAGGAATTCCGTACCAGTCAGATGAGGTGGTCCCGGCCAGACCCCCAGACTCCACCACAGATGGTAAGAGTTCCAAAGGAAAACCAGCATCTTTTAAACTGGAAACATAAGGCACGGCAATTCAAGCGGTTTCTTCTAATAAACATCTACCTAATGAATAAAAAAAAAAAGAACCAATAAATGTTAATATTTTGAACTCACATCTGTGAATTCCACTGCTTGGTATTCGTGTTGAAGAAGCCCCAGCTCGCAGCATTTTGACAAGTCATGGGACATTTATCAAGACTACACAACATAGAAACCACATAGTCATGGATGGTCCCGGCCGCACTGAAATTTGACAGAAATTCCGGCCTGAAACAAAGCATTGAAAAATATAGATCAACAGATTTGTGTCTTTTTAAAATAGACATTTAATGGCCAATCAGACCAACCGTTATTAGAAACCAATCCTGGAAAATATCCCATTACATAAGCCTATAAGTGTTCACTCGTTGGATCCAAAAGTTCTGAATGTAGGAAGGAATTGTGGCATATTATCAGGTTGAAAATTACAAAGAATTTCTATCCACAGCGAGCTTCAACGCTACACAGAAAAAGAAGATTCGGAGGTTCCGTTGCTGTTCAAGAGTCTGTCAATAAAATCACGGCACTTGTTCAACACAATATATGCAATAATAAGTACATTTATTTAACAAACAATGAGTTTAAAAAACAAACCCTTAGTTGTTTTATACTGAAGTATAAAACATTGCTGTTGCTTTAAGGGACGCATTCAACTTGGTCCTTTGTAATGTGCTAAATTGTAAATGCAATGATGACACTGTACAAACCCAAGGCTGTTGAAACATGACAGGTTGTAGAACCATAATGGTCCACTAATGGCGAGTGGTCCATTAGACGTGCCAGACGTGACATAAATCAAAGGCCATACCTTTGTTTCATGAACCAGAAGATGGTGGCACATCCGAAGCCAGTGGCCACACTCAGATGAGAGTCCGGACTAGGTATAGAAGACAGAAAGTCAGTGTCACAGCGAGCGTCCTGCCAGGTGACCAGCTGACTAACATCTTGCGGAACAAATCTGGTGAGCCCATCCTCACTTATCCACTTGCAACCTAGGCAAGTAAGACAAAAATATTGCTATAATGCTTGGTGTGAACTCTCTGCTGCATTGTAAACCCTTTGTGGATTGAGCATTAGATTTTTCAAATGAACCTTTTTCCAATTTCCACAACATGATGCCATGCATTTGTCCACATACTCCAATGCACTCGACCCTTTTCAGCCTGTCTTTGGGTAAAGCGGCCATGCAGCGGTCCAGTGCAGCGATTATTAGTGCAGGGTCTTGCTCTTTCATCTATTTTAGTCAAATACACATAAGCAAAACACATAATAAAGTTAACCCACAATAGATCTGCTGGAAATATCACTGTAAAACAGTTTACAATGTTTACATAACATGCAAGCGTTATGGTAGTGCCATACAATAATTCATTTCAAGAATGAGTGAGTTTTGGACGGCAGTCGTTGCAATAAACGGTGTAACTCACGTGTGTGTCTGACGTACAGCTGATGTCAGAGTTTGTAGGGAAACACTTGCTGTCTGTTTTCACCTTTAACTGTCTGTCCAGCAAAACTACTTTAACAGAGGTGGTGCCCAAATCTATGCCGAGCACGAAGCCAGTGGAGGTTTTAGATGTTGCCATGACTTAAAACCTCCTTGAACAATGGAGACCAACCATAAATCTCGCGTGTGTTCTTCTGAACAGAGAAAAGTGAATCGAGTCGTTTCAGTGATTCGTTTGAACTATTCGCAAAGATTGGAAATCGGACTCTCATATACGTGTAAATGTTGTACTTGAATGCAACCAATTATACAAACAACAAATACAACCGTATTAAGCAAAGTGGTATAAAAGTTACTCAGGTTTTATCAAGCGAGTGACGCTTAAACCATCAGTTCTCAAGAGCCGAATTCCAGAACTGAGTCACGTACTTTTTGATCCATTGTGGATTCCGTACAGTGGGTAAAACGTGACAAAAACCTACACACATATTTGTTTAGAATTGCCTTATAAAATACGTATGTGAAATTAGCATCATTATTAAAAACAACCGAATGAAGTACAAGCCGTGTGTAAAGAAAATAAAGCACAATAAATGTTTCAAACTCCCATGATGCTTAGCGAGAACATGGCTGACGGGAGTGACACCGTGCGTTGCATTAAAGGCTTGTAATATTGTCTAAGAACCACGCGTTTATCTGTGTTCAATGTGAATAATGCGTTCGTGATTTGCGTCAGCGAACCGTTTGTCATTATTTGTTTTATACTCTTGTGTTCCAAAGGTAAGTGGATCGCCGGAAAACCGCTACGTCTGCTTTTTAAAACCCCAGTTTGTATTTAAATCCTCCTTGTGGTTGATTTCAGCTCTTCCATCGAAACATGGCCGCGGTAATAGCCAAGCGTGAGGGGCCACAGTTTATCAGCGAGGTGTCCGTCCGTGGAAACGCCGCGGTGCTGGACTACTGCCGCACGTCGGTGTCGGCGCTGTCCGGAGCTACGGCGGGGATCCTCGGCTTAACCGGATTGTACGGCTTCGTGTTTTATTTCCTCGCTTCGTTCCTGCTGTCTCTGCTTCTGATCCTCAAAGCCGGACGCCGATGGAACAAATGTTTTAAGTCCCGGCGTCTGCTGTTCACCGGAGGCCTGGTCGGCGGCTTGTTCACCTACGTGCTGTTCTGGACCTTTCTGTACGGCATGGTGCACGTGTACTAGCCCGCCGCCGTTTTACTAGACGTGTATCTTTAGCAACTAAATCTTAAACTATTTTCACAGTACTGATGAATTGCACTGGACTGTAGATAGTGAAATATATTGCTGTCATTATTCAACATGTCGTAATTTACTTAACGTGGCTGTTTCTGTTTGTCTTCTGTATTGTAAGCATCACCCAGAGAAATGTACACTATCAGCTGTATGAAATCTTTATTTTAACTTTGAGTGAGATATTAAATAACTTAAGTTGTTTTGAGTATGCGACATGATCATTGATCGTTGTGGTGGGTTCCAAACATCAAGCATTTGAAGACCACGACCCGATACAGAGTTCAACAAACACGTTTAGAAGTCAAAACGTAAGCTGTATTTTGTGGTATGGTTGTACTTCTAATCACTAGCTCCATCTAGTGATTGCGCTGTGTTCTTGAAGACGACAAGGGGGACATTGTCTGTCTTTCTGCAGTTTGTGTCTTGAAAGACACCGAGCCTTGTGGCTTCCTCTCAGGACTGTGGGTTTTGAGCGCTGACCCAGTCGGCCTGGTCTGTTTTTCCGGGTGGTTGCTGGGCTGAGACGACTCTGATTTTGACGGTGGCATCCCTGTGGTCGGTTTGACCTCCCTCTTCCGTTGGTCATCATGCCGGTGATGGCCGTGATGTCTTGCATGCGTTTTTTCTCTGTGTCCTGATTGTTTTTTACTAGTGCACATTTTATTATATTACATCAAACAAAGTAGTGAATGAACTAAAATGATTCCAATAAATACTAGTCTTACTTTCTGATTGCTTCAAATTTGGTCTCTCTGTAGAAGGAGCTCTTGCTCATCATGTAAAGCAGAATCATGTCACAGACAAAAACCCCCTGTTCCAGTCAAACGGCCCAAATTTAACACCAATTGCATGAATTTCATAATGTAAAAATGATGCTCAAAATACTCACCGCACCCATTAATGCAAGTCCGGAGCCAATGTTTATTACTGTGGGAATGATACTGAATTTTCCAGCCTGTGGAAATGTACAAGGAAGTAGTTAATGCTGCTTTTTGATTGAGATGTTTTCTATACATAAAATACTCTTACCTTTCCATTTACTAAAATATCAAAGCGAATGCCGTACACTTTGTATAAGTTGCGATAGGCCTGTCCTGATGCGTCTTCAAAGTATCGAGCAAATCTTTATGGTGAAGAAAAAATATCTTGTCAGAACAACTTCAGGTTGTAGGTTTATTGAGGCCGAAATTACACTTGAAACATTGAGTCATTTTTTCATCAATATGTTTGCTAAGAAAACAAACTGATCTGATCGAGCAAGCTTATTCATTCTGTTTGAAACGCAGATTTACTATTAATTAATTGTTAATAAATAATTTACTATTATTACTAGTATTATAATTCTTATTAGGAATTCAAGCCCACAGAACAGTCAATGCAGAAACTAAATTGAAAACCAATAAATCTAGTAAAAGGGTTAAATATATGATAATTAGTTGTATAATCTATAATATTTAGTAAGAGTTGTTTTGTGAAGTTGTATTTTTATATGGTTAATCAGTGATTCTTAGTCATAGGGCTTCGGCCCGTTGATGGGCACTGAGCACCTACTAGTGGGCCGCAAGAAAAATGTCAGTTCTGTGACTTTGGGCCGCAAAAGCCGCAGAACCACAATGCAGCTCCCCACCACTAGGAGACACTGAGTTGTTAACATGCTTTAATTAGCAGCAGCAGACTAAGTCAGTAGCTGAAGCCTTTTGACAGAAGATGGAAATGTTCTTAAAACAAACAAATGAAGATGAAAGCTATGACCTCTATTTATTTATTATATTAATGGCAATTAAAAATATCACATAAAGTTTTTATATACACACACATATATATATATATATATGAAAAAATCTGAAATTTCAACAAAAATGTGAAGATTTGAGCTCTGAGGTCAGAAAGGTTAAAAACCCTTAGTTTATATGATGTTAAAATAAAATGTAATATAATATTTAACATTTTGGATTTATTTAAAATCTATACAAATACTATGTATTTAGTCTTTTAAATAAATCTATAGTTTTATATTTTAATTAAAATGTGCTAGCTCTGTAAAAACACATTAGGTTGCCTAAACATCTAAAGCTTAGCCACCAAGTAAAAAAATAAAAACTCATTGCTACTTGCAGCTAAATCAGGGGAGTCCAAAAGAGCCAGATTTGGTAAGGTGAAAATGTGTGGGTGCCAGTGCCACTCCGCCTGACATTCTTTGAACCAATAACATTACAAATTAACTATTATATAAATTTTTTTAATTGCAAATGCATACTTTTGGACACATTTTTTTTCATTTTCATGTTTTTACCAAAATTATATTTTAGGACCACAACAAATTAAGAAAAGGTCTGTCTGGAAAAACACTTTTGGGAAGGTTAAACATACAGTATCTTACTTCATGCAACATTGTATATTACTCACTATTAATACTGATAGTGGGCCGTATATTATTGATTTCATTACAGAGGCTGCAGGCCAGTGAAAATTTGAAAAAGTGCCGCATTTGGCCTCTGGGCCAGACTTTGGACATTCCTGAGTTAAATGTATTACGTATTAGCTTTGCAATATTCTTGTATGACTACATCTTTCAAAAGTAAGGTTTCAAAAAGGTTTAAAGTTTTAATGTTAAACGTTCCGTGCTTTACTTGTTTTTCCAAGATAGACATCTGTCTAAATTCAATAGAATGTATTTTATTTAAATAATAATAAATAATTAAATGAAAAAACAGCCTAGTACCTGAAGTTGTATCCTGAAATTGCAGAATCCTGTGAATTTTCGGATGCGTCCAGGCGATTAAAGGAATATTTAGGATTGCACTGAGATGCATCTTTGTCCAAATCACAGTTCCATTCTATTCCAACACCAATAGAGCCACCCTGTGTCAGAGAAATCATCTCAGCTTCACTATCAAAAACAATTTTCATTCATATCTACATACTTTTCAAAAGCTTGAAAGAGAATTCTACTTATAAAGTGAAATTTTCAATGAATGATGTTTCTTTGAAGCCCTTGCCTTTGTTGCCAGATCCTGGAAACTGTAGCCAGTCCAATGGACAACATCTCCAACTTGGAAGATGGGACAGTAGGGATTATGGTCCTTATCATATCTGCATGTCTTCAGGTATGTGGCATTGGTCGTAGAAAGCACGTTTGATCTTTATTTGGAATGCAATGGCAACAGTTACTTTGGTCTTCTGATAATGGAATAAAATCGACTATTGACTGTTTCACACACTCGCTCAGGAGAGAAAGAGAAGATTATCCGAGCGAGTATGTGTTGGGAGGCGGGAGAGGGAGACAAAACAGCGGACATTAATCAAATTATTTAAGTCAATAGTAGAGTAAAAGGTGTAGGGAAGGGAGAATTTTTGATGGTTGAATAAAGAGAGAGGTGAGCGAATATATATATATTTTTTTTAATGTAAGTTAAGGGTGTGATGAAACCACTATGAAATAAATGCAAGTATGTGGTAGGGTAGGGGTAAAGAATGCATGCGCACCCTTCACTGTTAGTATTAATAGAGATGAGTAAGTGTCAGATTTTTTGAGTGGCTTGTACAGTGCTGGGCCATCAGTCTCCAAACATAACCCTGAATTAAATCGGGTCTGCGCATTAACAGACTACATGGCTGACCTGAGAATCATGGCTCACGAATTAAGCTCCTGTGAATTACACATATGCAAGAATTTGGATCTACAAGGCAGCACAGACAAAGAGTAAATGTTATTCTTTTTTTACCATATTCCTTTAGGTGGGATGGTTTGGCAGACAATTCAGGAATAACCCTAGTTTTCCCTTTGCCTTGCTTGAGCATGTCCAAATCAGACAGTGGCTTGTGATTAAACTTATTTTGGGCTCAAGTTAAAGATCCGTTTATTTATAAAACTCTTTTCACTGACACAGACTGTCTCAAAGCAGCTGTACAAAACTAAACTTCACAAGACTTTTTTTTACTTACTTGGAAAAGGAAAACTTTGGAAATTTGATGAAGTTTTTTACATATATCGTGAAGTTTTCTGCATTGGACAACATGGGTTCCCTGTTATAGAATTTTAAAGTTTATATATTATGATTATACAGTAGCATCACAATTGATTTGACTTTTTTCTTACAAAGGTGTATGGCCTTCTTCAACTGGACACCAAGCATAAATTTCACAGGTTCTGGTCTCATTAAGACAACGGCCAGTTTTCATGCCTAAAAAAACAGGAAAGAGACTTAATCAAAATGTTTATTATTAAATGTTAATGTTAAATGTTTAACAGTTTTTATGTTTAATTGTGTTTACCGTGTCCTGCTATGACAGATTCGCCTTCCATACATTCACTGTCATTGATACAGAACCCATCCGGCACTTTGGAACTCTAAATTAAGTATCACAAACAAAAATATATTAAAACAAATTATTTGAAATAAAAGTACCATTAATCTCTTTTGTTTGCATAGCAACTGAACAAATGTGTTTTCTCTCGAGAGTTTTCTTACTAAAAGTAAGAAATTCTTTTGGAAACTTTGAGATTCATTATTTTGTGTGTTGTACCTCAGGACAGAATCCCAGTCTTTGATTTGTTGTGACGAGGTAATTAGTAACAATAAAAAAGACACGGTCCCCCTGTGAAAGTACAATACAGCTTTATTTTTTTATATTAATTATTGATATAGCATCAGTATTAGCGATAAATGAACTGTAATCAACAAACTAGTGCTCTAATGTAAAAAAAAATTGCTTTTACACTTTCTAAATAAATCCAGTATTTTTACCTGCGGAGGGATGACATAGTCCTCTGCTCCCCAGAGCTGAAGACCAGCATGAGTGTTGTTTGTAAGATCCACTCCCTTGAGTTTGGTGAACACTGAACTCTGAATGGCCTCCTCTGTCTCCTGGTATCCCTTCTTCCAAATAAAAACCCACCTTGACCGCAGAGACAAACACAATACTGTGTGGAATAATCACATTCATTTGCGTACAATACTTGCAATTGTACTGAACCATTCTATACACTATGGGATGTGTACATTTCAGTGATCACCACCAGGGGGCGAACAAGCCCGGTGTGTGTGTGTGTGTGT
>CM051493.1:1947486-1988862 GCA_028031935.1 Paedocypris micromegethes
TGTGTGTGTGTGTGTGTACGCACGCGCGTATCCGTGATAATCGAAAGTGGTAATTATTTTAGTGAAAAAAAATTACACGTAAGCATTGAAAATAATATAAAATAGGTTATGATGGTAATTGCAGATTCCGTAATCTAAAATTATTCTCAAATCCACAATGTCTTTACATGGCGACAAATTAGGCTATATCCCTGAGACTTTTTTTTAAATACGTATTTTAAATGTAAAACGGAAAAGCAGTTTCCTACAGGGTCCATTTAGAATGAAGGGGGCCGCTTACAGAGGTCAGCTGTGTAACACTAGCCATTGCACAACCGAAACAGGTCATCTTACATGAAGAGTTGGTGATCACTTGTTGGGTCACGAATGAAAATTAAATATAAAACCAAATTAAACCTATAATTCACATGTTAAAATGTTTTTATATTTCCAAACGGCCTACAAGCAACACCAAGTGACAGCGTCCACTGGCTTTCTTTCAATCAGTCAATCAATCCACAAATATCTTGCAGTAAATTTGAGGGATTCAGTAACATGTTTAAAACAAACCAAATTAATCACGATACCTATCGATGCGATAAACGACATTTATAGAGAAAACAAAATAGAAAAAAGAAACTATATTGGAAATCAGCTCTTAAATTCAAAATCTTAATTTGAAACCTACCCGATGAGATATCCGATCACCCCCAGCTGAAAGAGGCGGAATAAAACTCCAACCTTTTTGTTTTTGGCAATGACAAACTTCTCTGTCTTGTAATCAAGGAGAGAAAACACAAAGTTCCCCCAGGACGGAGCCATGCTCCTGAGAGACTGCACCAGCCTTGCTGCAGCTGTCACTCGTCTGCTCCGGAGGGCGTGAAGCCACCATTCACCTTCCAGTCTTGAAGTGAACATGCAATAAAGTTGGTTTTGTCTTGATAGACCTATTTTATAGTGTTAATATTTCTGAAGGTGATAGTTATCAAGATGTATCAAGATCTGTATGATTAAAATTTTTTGCTCATTTACTCTAAAATGATAGTATAAATAGGGGAATGTTACAATTTTAGACTGACCAGACACTAGCTTGACATGTTTTAAATGTTGATGACATCACGATGGCTAATTTAATCATACAAACCCCTGAACTAGATGAACTAAGTAAAATATCCTGTTACTCACACTAAACTAGGTTAATAATCTCTAACAATAACATGTAATATGATGCCCATTGACAGACTACTGACAGAGACTATTCCAGGACAAAATAAGCTGTAGCACTTGGTCTTGTTCCTCTTGACCAGAAAAAGCCATAATATACATACATTTGCATGTACAGTACATGGAAATATGTTGACTAAACATCAAAACTCACTTTATATTAGAAATCACAGGCTTAACTACAGTGCATTTTAGGTCTACTGGTCTCTGACATCATTAATTTGTTTATTTAATATTTCAGTCATTTTGTTAAAGTCAAATGAAATTGTTTTTATAAACGGAAGCAACAAAATATACATTTTTAAATAAACCTTTATTTTGCTTTTGTGAAGTGTGCAAGAAAGTAACAATTCAATGTATGAAAAACAATAACAAGCGAGTGCATTTGAAAAGGTGACTGGACACCATTTGCGTGTCACTCTCGGGATCCTCAACTCAATTTCTCAAGATTACATGCCTCCCCTGAGCCGGAGCACGAGGTGAAGTGTGGACTCCTTCTGGATGTTGTAGTCGGACAGGGTGCGACCATCTTCTAGCTGTTTGCCGGCAAAGATCAACCTCTGCTGGTCAGGGGGAATGCCTTCTTTGTCTTGGATTTTGGCCTTCACGTTCTCGATGGTGTCGCTTGGCTCAACCTCGAGGGTGATGGTCTTGCCTGTGAGGGTCTTTACAAAGATCTGCATGCCTCCCCTGAGCCGGAGCACGAGGTGAAGTGTGGACTCTTTCTGGATGTTGTAGTCGGACAGGGTGCGACCATCTTCCAGCTGTTTGCCGGCAAAGATCAACCTCTGCTGGTCAGGGGGAATGCCTTCTTTGTCTTGGATTTTGGCCTTCACGTTCTCGATGGTGTCGCTTGGCTCAACCTCGAGGGTGATGGTCTTTCCTGTGAGGGTCT
This sequence comes from Paedocypris micromegethes, assembly GCA_028031935.1. Taxonomy (NCBI): domain Eukaryota; kingdom Metazoa; phylum Chordata; class Actinopteri; order Cypriniformes; genus Paedocypris; species Paedocypris micromegethes. The sequence goes on from CM051493.1 coordinate 1,949,585, forward strand.
TCACAAAGATCTGCATCTGAAGGTGAATAAAAACTTTTTTTAATTAAATAAATACTCATAAATAAATAAAAATCTTATACAAATGTACAATCACATCAAATTCTCGTCAATTGTTGTAGGGTTTTAATTCTGAATGTACTTTAGACAAAACATATCCCTTTTTCAGTGACGTCATACCACCATTTTATACGGTAAAAAAATTCAGTTTGCGGTTAGTAAAAAAAAAATATTTTTTCCCTTAAAAAACAAACCAAACAAGTTGGAGTTCAACATTTTAAATGAGGATATTTACTTGTTAGAAAAAACCAGGGAGTTCTAAATGAAGCGGTTGTTTACAGAACATTCCAGTTGGTCATGCCTCCGCACTCAATAGAAAGCCATTAAAGAAAACGGGGAAAAAAAGAAAATGGTAAAAAATGTAGAACCGTTCAAGATGATAAAAACATCCAAGACAACGCACGTTTCTGTTCAGAATGACGTTTGAACAAAATGTTGAGAACCAAGTATTGTTACGTCTTCCACAATTATATTAGACAAAAAAGGATGAAATGTTAGCGTCAATGTCTACAGGATTTAACATAACTATACAAAAATAAAACGTTCGGTATCTGAAAACGGGTTTCAACCGCGGTCCTCTAACATGGCGGATCTACCGCAATATCCGGCTTCTTTGTTCACACTTCAAGGATTACTCAGCAAATTTAAAACGTAAAAATACAACGTAAAAAAAAAAGATAAATAAATAAATACATACCAACACAAAAAAAGAAATGTCATAGCCTAAATTTGAGACAAAGGAGGACGAACAATTTCGAGGTAAATGACGCACATAAATATAAAACCATGACAAACAAAAGGACAAACACGAACCAATAATTTTCTCGTGTGTCTTAGACAAAATGTTTATTAATCAAAAACTATCAAAAATAACACTTACCTTTTACGTTTATTCAATAAATGATTCCGAGCACGAAAAGCTGCACCTCTTCTGATTCGACTCGTTGAAATCTACGTCGGCAAGGGCGAGCGCTGCTCTTTTGTACGTTTTCTGAACGTCACGTGACCCGATTTATCCGCAGTTTAAATTATTTGTCACATATAATATTTTAACAATATCGTAATAATCTCGTAATTTAATGTATATTGTTAATTTATATTCCTAATACAATTACATTTTATTTAGAATTACGATACATTACAGAAATTCGAGAAAGTTCGAGAATCGACCCGCCCTTCAGCAATGATTGGCCAGTGGAATGTTTTCATTACGTTGCCATTGGTGGATAAGCTCTAAAAATATGGTCCGGGCAAAATACAACCTACAGCTACAGCAACTAGAAACATCTGGAATGTTGTTATTCCCATTTTATTCTATTCATACTTAAACAATTGGATGTCTTTGGTAAAGCGAATACCTATAGAAAACATTCAAGCTAAGAACATAATACTCACATATTACACTGATGTTATGCTTAAAACATATATGTTGTTAAAACAAACACACAATATTTGCGTTTGCTTATGAGAAATGTTTTGGTTTGGCAAAAACTCTGAACTAACGAAACCCAGGAACCTATATATAGATTACAGTCTGACACAGATGCCTGCTGCACGTCTGTTGTATGTAGGTCAACTGTTTTTTGCTGGGTGACCTGAAAGACTTTAGCGTTGCCAAATACTTCCCTCACAAGCGGGAAGTAAAATGTTAGTAACATTTTATCTGCTTTAAAAAGTATTTTAAAAAATATTGAAATAAACAACATGTTTTCTTCTACAATTGCTTGCAAACAAACAAACAAACATGACTCAACCATGTTGTTACCATGGTACATAAACAAGGAAATAGAGGATAAACCAGATTTGTCTGTCTTCCTTCTTTACGGTTTCTAGAAATGTAATTCACAATTGTTCACAGGAGTTGATGATGTGAAACTGCTCTTTACAGTCCTTGTTTAATCTGCCATTCTGTCGTTTATTGGATTAGGATCACAGTGGAATCAGGTCTGCCATCCTAAACAGCTGTTCAAGATTGTGTCCAAGCTGGGCTGGTTAGTGTTAGAACGTATTTGAGAAGATACAAGGGCACTAGATGTTGATGTCTAATATTTAACCAATAGTATTTTAAGAAATATAAAAACCAAATGTGCTCCAATGGGTCATGTGGACAGTAAAAGGCAACAATTGCTCAGCATAATGTTATTAAAAATATTTGTTTTGTCACATTCATTTAAAGTGGGAAAACACTATAAATTATTTTCAGTGAAGGAAGGGAAACTATTTCTGAGAAACAATCTTTTGAAATTCTCTAGAAGCTTTCTTGCTGCCTGAGTCAGGCGTGACACATGAGCTGCCACATCACCAGACTCTCAAAGAAGTGTTTGTTCAGTCGTGTACCTTGAACTTACAGGAACACACACTTATTTATGAGGAACCCATTTTCAACATACGTCTGAAACTTACAAACAAGCAATTTCTACGTTTTCTTTTCAACATTTATATGGTAGACACTATTTTCCAATGGGAATTAAAAAAAATTAGCTGATCGGGCTCTTTCTACCACTGCCACAACTGCCACTATCCTTTTGACCTTAATCTTTACTGCATTGATCATTTGTACATTTTAACACGCGTTATCTAAAGAATAATAAATGTTCACTTATTTATCTTCAAGTCTGTTTTGATGAAAGCACACTTGTTTTTCACGTGAACTGAAGCTGGAATTTGTCTGGGCTTGTGCTGTTGCAACAGCAGAACGGGTGGAACCTGATGACGCCGGGGGCAAAGAGAGTCAGAGCTGAAGCATGTGACACCATTGGTCAGCCGCGTCTCAGCTGTTTTGAAACCAGTAGCGATCCTTATCAACACGCGACAGAATGTTCTTGAACAATGACTTTGCAGTTAAAATAGTTTAAGGTGACGGACAGGTTCCACCACTAAGTGATCTGAGAATCCACCTATGGCAAATTTAAATAAAGACGAACGGTAGGCCTCGAATTCTATTCTCACCCTGTGTTTTGGCCAGCGGTCTAAGGTACATGATTAAATTAACTTTGTCACTTTACTTGAGTATTTTTCGTTCCTTTTTACTGAGTATCAAGAATATAAGCAACTTTTACTCTACTTGACTACAATTTACATTATATGTACTCTTTACTCCACTACATTTGAACGGACACTTACATTATGATTGGTGCTGAAGGTACTGGATGAAATGTTAAAGCTAAATCCCGTCAACTTGAATTATTCATTCGTTCATTTTCTACAGCTTAGTCCTTTACAGGGTCGCCGGGCAACTTGAATTAGCAGTTGCAATTTTTTTGCCCATTTGAGATTGACTGAGATACTTCTTATTCTTTTTTTGTCATTTATTTTGTTCTGCCATTTTGGAACATTGAGGTGTTAAATTTCATTTCTATATTACGTAGCTATATTCTATACTGTATAAGTACAACCTTACAAATAAAAATAAAAATAAATGAAAAATGTAAGGAATTATTATTATTATTATTAATAAATAAAGAGTTTTTTGAGAAAACATTCAGAACAAGTAAAATACTAGTGCTATTAATATCGGATACTTTACAACTTTATTCAAGTCTTCTTGGAATTGGCGACTTGTAGCTTGTAATGGAGTAATTTTTACAGTACGGTATTCTTACTTTTACTCAAGTATCATTTTCAAGTACTCTTTACACCTCTGGTTTTGGCAAAGGTTAATCATGAATTGTTCATGAATTAATGTAGACTATACGATTATTTTGGTGTTTGTTCAGGGAGCGTGATGGTCTTGTGAAACACAGCGGAGGCTGTCACTGCGGTGCGGTGCGTTTCCATGTGTGGAGTTCTCCAGACATACACGTCTTCCAATGCAAGTATGGCTCTTCACTGACGTCTTCTTCCAATGACTGTTTTACAAAACAATGGACATTTGATTCTATTTTTCAACTTGATGCCTAATCGTTCACACCCTGGGGCTAAATGACGTTTGTTTGCCTATGTTGTGGCCCACAATAATTTTAAACATGACTGAAAATCAAATAGCTGAAAATTAATAATAGCTCACCATCCAATCCTGATTTTTAGTGTCATTTGTCACAAACCAGTTTCAGAATGTTTTAGCCGATATTTTTCACAATGATTCTAAGCTCAGAATGAATCATTTTTAAGAACTAAAGTTTTACTCTTCATCACAAAAACAGTTTGATCACAAACGTATATTTTCGCAAACGCATGATCCATTTTATTTATTTTTGCAAATTATAAACAAGTAGAATTTTTCCTGTAGATTTTGCCCACGGGCCGTGGGTTGGGTATCACCGGACAAAATCACTACACACACACACACACACACACACACACACACACACACTCTTACTGACATGCCTCTATCTTTTGCTTTGAATTTTTATTGTGTCAGCTGCAGTGTCTGCACAAAAAAACAGAATCACCACTTCATCGTACCAAAATCCCAGTTCACTTTGCTGCAGGTATGTGCCTGAAGTTGAGTGTTATAGAAAGAGGAACAGAAGATAACAATGCATTTTGTCAATAACTAAAATCTTAAAAGGAATACATTTTAAGGTAGACTTAAAGAAGAAATGAAAGTACAGTTAGGGAAATGCATTACATTAAACATATACTGCAAAAATGTGAAATGTTTAAAACAAAAAGCATGTTTAACGACAGACATCAATTTAGCAGAATTTATGAAGTGAAAAGTCACCTTTTATTTACGCAAAATATTTGCCATTGTGGATTAGTTGTACATTTGATGTTGTTTTTTTTCTGCATGTGATAATTTCTCACAGGGATCCGAGAATTTAACCACATACACGTTTCACACTCACATGGCCAAGCACACGTTCTGCAAAACCTGCGGCGTACAAAGTTTTTACACTCCTCGCTCAAACCCAGATGGATTTGGTGAGTTGAAAGGTTTGAACAATTGATACAATTAGACTGATGACGTTATTTAACTCATTGATCCAGGCGTAGCTCCACACTGTCTGGACCCGGAAACGGTCAGAAGCGCAACTGTGGAGAATTTCTGTGGCCAGCGCTGGGAGGAAAGCATGCAAAAGCACCAGACTATCAGAAGCATGTCTAAGGCATCAAGAGACACATAATAAAGGTCTGTTAATGTGTCGTATAGCATGTCCTGTGATGACCATCTTCAGTGGAGGAGGGTACTACACAGAATTGTGCTTTGAGAAAGCCCATCAAAATAAACAGAAGGTCTCTGAACTAAAAAAGTTACGACACCAACACTGTAGTCTGTACATATATACATTTTATTCACTTTTGTAATGAGACGGTCCTCATGGTTTGTCTTCATTCTCCTTAAGATGACAGAAAATGGTGGAAAATACAGACAGTGAAAATCATAGTTTAACACAACAAACAACATCTAAACTACAAGACCCAGTCCAGAACCACAGCAGAATATTGTTTCAAATGTAGAAACTGTTCCAAGGTAGAAAAGACTAAAACAAAATCTTATAAAACCGACAGAATACATTTTCATAATAATTTACTGTGAACAATTTTAGTCCAACATGGACAAGAATGGCAGTGATTCGAGCTGTGAGTTCAGGGCCGACTGTAGTGGGATTCAGCCGCGTCTCTGGTTTCCTCGCACAGTCCAAAAAATGCATTTCAGGTGAATTTGGTTGTGTGAGTGTGTGTGTGTGTGTGTATGTGAATGTGTGTGGTGGTCCCCAGATGTGAGTGGACACTGGAGCGTTTGGCTCTCCTTTCCCGCTATTTTGCCGCGTGTTGTCCTCCTTGAAACGACAAAAGGTCTCAAAAGGTGGAAAATAAATTAAATACATTCTTCTTCTTATTATTATTATTATTATTATTATTATTGCTGTTATAGGAAAAGCAAGAATGCAAACATCAATTCAATAAAACTTCACATCCTCCGTCTCAACAGAAATGGCTTGAAATGTGTTCACAAACATGTAGCTTGAGAAGAGGATGTAGAGCCGACGGAACCACAGCAACTGAGAGCGATGGCAGAGCATGGCTTCCTGAGCAAAATAAGGAAGTGATACTTAGATAAACTTCAATACTAGAGTCTAATTTCAGTTTAAGATAGCACACTGAAGACGTCAGAGCCTAACCTCTACTGGTTAAACTAGTCAGACTTTGGCACTAGACATAGAACTGTGATCTGGTAATGCATCACTGCGCTGTAGAGCGATGGAAAGGTTAAACATTGTTGGCAACGGAGACAAAGCTCATGACGCAAAAAAGAAACCCAAATCATGGCCAGTTTGACTTGTCTCTTTGGTTCTGATCAAGAGTTAAAAAGTCACACCTTGGCACGTTTGTATTCGTTCCACCCAATGATGCAGCACATGTCCCAGGGGAGGAACCAGCTATGTGGCAGCTCCAGCACGGACAGATACTTCCTCAGGACGTTAATGGTGTGAAGAGAGAAGACCTGGCAACCTGTGAGGTTAGACAACAAGAAAACGACCATCTCAAAAATCTACATGAAGAAAAATAACCTGATTATAGGACGTGCGACGGGTTAAACGTTTAGTTGTTTATATTTGTGTAAGAAACATTTATATTTCACTTTTATCATTAAAAGTGAATCAGAAAATTTTTTAGGTTATCTTGCCTATCATTTTAAGTGCACCACAGAATGCAAATTATAAAATAGAGTCAATGTATGGTGACCTCTAGTGGTTAAAGTACAATTTCACTTGTTTTCTTGAGGCTCGATTCCTTCATATTCCTCTGCATTCATCTTCCTGCTCTCAACAGTTTGTAGTACACATCAGGCAAGAGGGCGCAGGAGACAGTTGCTGTCTCCCTGGGACAAAGCAGAGGGAAATAGACTAGTGGCTAGCCAATCACGTAGATAAACACATTCATACACTCAGAATGAAACAGGAGAGGCTGAAAAATAATCAAATACTGTAGTTCTAAATTAAAATTTGCATTCTACATTGGTTAAATACTTTAAAATGTAATGACTTGTTAAAACTATGTGATGTAGAAAATATATAGATTAATTGTTAAATATTATTTTTATTATTAAATATTAGGTTATCAGGGTTCGTTGACACTGTTACACCCAAGAGAGCTGCTTGTGTCACCAGGTGTGGATCAGCAGTGCACAGTGATTGTGTTCAGCTGTCAACAATTAGGCGGAAAATCTTCTCGGTGACCAGACTTTTCGACCCAGGTCGTTTGGCCCCCGGGGCTTTGGACCCGGACGATTGATCCTTAGGACTATTGGACACTCGGATGGTTAGACCCGTGACAATTAGACCCGAGTTTCGTCACGCGGCTTATTAAGAATCATATCTTCGGCCGTGTGAGCTACAAACCCCCCTAAATCCTTTTAAGACAGGTCAAACCCAAGTTCCTTTTCAATTGCAGATAACTTGCTTGTCAGAGTACTGTCTGATCAAATCTCTGTTCAAAAAGTTGCCGCTTTAGATTCAAAGGATCAGATAAACAGATAATACTGCATTTATTTACACATTTAAAAATAGACATTATAAGCTTTATGTAGACATGTTTCGTGTTAGAATGGTAAGTTTATTACGGTTTGTTTTCAGGTGACAAAGAAGGCAAATTATTATTAATCATTATTATTTTTACAAAAAAAACACTTGTGTGTTTTATCTTGAAAAAGGTGTGACTCGACCTCGGAATGTAAAAAAAACAGGGAAATATATTGCAAATTGAACAAATTATTAATAAATGATATTACAATATTTAAACGAGTGTTTATTTAGTGTTGTGTTTACATTAATTGACATACTACACCTCAATAACCAATATTATAAGCTTGTCATTTAACTGTGATTAATCATGTTATATCATATTCAGATCTATATATAAAATACATTTCACTTAATCTGAGCACATGAAATACACATTGCAAAAGACTTGCAAAAAATAACAATCCTAAATGTAACCATTAGGTGGAGTGATTAGCCCACCTTTTGGTATTCTTCCAGCTGCAACTAGGTGCCTGTTAGAAAAAGAAGAAATAATAAATATTTCTACACCAACACTTCAGCACATTATAAAATCATTAAAAATTCTCATCTTACAGTGAACCCTCGTTTATTGCGTTAGATACCCAGCCGCGATAGTAATGACACATGTATTTAACATGTATTCAGACTTTTAAAACCCTCCCTTTACGTAGAACTGTTAATGAACCACCCTTTACAGTAAGGTACAGATATCTACAGTATGTACATACAGTACACAAGCACAAATGATAAGCAATACATTTCTTGTATAATCTATACATATGTAATGAAAAAAGTCCGAAGTCGTGAATGGTGGTCGAACCCCAAAGTAGCTAGGGTTCACTGTACTTGCAATTGTCAATAAAAAATTGTAATAATTTAAAATCAATTTAAACTTCCCCGAGGGGATGAATACTTTCTGATTCTTATAAACCATTGATTTGACATGTTTAGATGAATGTGGATGTCATAACATGTAAATATGAAGAAAAGCAGAGAGATCACCAGATGGCAATCTTCAGTAAACCTGGCCTAACATCATGTACCTGAGGGACCTGTAGATGGCAATGTGGTTGGCATGCCCGCTCACACCTCCATTGTCAAAACTCAGCACCTGCAATGAAAGAATAAACCAGAATAGTGAACACTGGCCATACAGTGGCCTTTTAACAAGTTCACAAGTTGTCGTGAGTCTGTCTGAGCAGAGGAAATGTCAAATTTCTTAAAACACAGAACCAATAAAGTAAAAAAAAAAAAAAAAAGTTACCATTAAAATGAAAAACATACAGTATAGGGGTGGAATGATGGTGCAGTAAGCAGTGCTCACAGCAAGATGGCACTGTTCAAAATGTAACATCAAGATTGTGGCCTCGAAAATTGAAATTACGGCCTTATCAACGGAAACTGTTGAAGGAGGTGAGTGAGAGTGTGAATGTGTGTGTCTGGGTGTCTAGCTGATTGTTTCTAGGTGGCTAAGCTCCCTGTGACTCAGAAATGGAAAAGTTGTATGGAAAAAAGTAATTTTTTTATGAAAAAGTGTATAAATAATATAAATCCCAGTATAATTAGTAAATATCCAAGTGATACATAGATTACATTTCCATATTTTAGTTACATTTACTCTGTTCACCTGTACTAAGAACAATAAGTTCGTGTTTTTTTTACAATAATTGTACAGTAGAGATTTTTACATTCCTAATATTATGTATTGCACCCCAATGCCATTGTATACTTATTATTTTCTCTTTCTTTTCACCAAGTGACATGAAATCCACAAAACAAAAACAAAACAAAAGTGGACATACAATCCAAGCACTGAGAAAGAAATGAGCATGTATGAAATGCAGGAAGGAGAAACAGCGTTGTTGTAAGAATACATTTGAGATTTAAATACAAGAGTCTCACTATCTTGGAAAATTCAGGGTCTTACATTGGCATTGCACATCTGTTCAAACCAGAGGAAGCTATTTGGGTACTTGTATCCTACCCACAATGCTCCTCTCCGAAGATGGTCACCACTTTTTTCCTCTCCATCTGAACGTCAAAGTTAAATTAAAGCCTAACGAAACAGCTTACCATCAGCATTTCCTTCCCACAGCCTTGTCTGCTTATATTAAACATGTTACAAATAGTAAATAGCTTTTAAATTAAGTAATACGAAACGAAATACTAAAAAGATAACCATTTTTAATAAAATAAAATGCATAAAATAAACTTTCTTCTAAACTCTGACGATTCTGAGAGAAGATTGATGAATACCTAGACCTCGCTTCCTCAGCAGTTGTATTATGGGAAGTAATAATATGTATAATCAGGGCTAAATACAGAGGGCCAGTGGCTTCTGGGTAAATGAAAATGATCTCACTGATGGCAACCTCATGAGAAGACCAGCAGACAGCAAGTACAAGCTGTAATCTGCTGTCTGTTTAAGTGAACCCACATGACCCCTGATCATTGACGTCACAACTGCATTTGATACACAAACTGTATAGCATGTGTTATCACTTAGAAACAGTGTTGGGAGTAACGCGTTACAAAAGTAACATATTACACTAATATATTACTTTTTGCTGTAACGCGGTAGTGTAACTTATTACTTTTAGTATTTTCAGTAATATATTACTCGTTACATGAAAGTAACGGTTGTGATACATCAAATCTTTCACTTTCAAGACAGTAAATCAAACATTTAATATTTCCTGTTCGCAAATAGACACGCAAGTCATTCGTTCCGCCTTTCGCTGGTGGAGCGTTGCATTTTGTAACGCTCTGAGTTCGAGGTGTGCAGTGATTGGCTCTGAGCTCCAGGTGTGCAGCGATTGGCTGTGCTCTGGGCTAGCGGCTGACGGCTGTGGCTCTGATTAGCGGCTGTGTTCCGCTCAGCCAGTCGCGCACTCGCGGCACATTTGAACATTTAATAAACAACAGCCGAAGGTACATTCGCGAGATGGCCTTATGCGCATTGTTTCAGTTTTGTAAAAAACAAGAATATTGTGGTGAAATGCAACCGCTGTATTGTCGGCATCAAAAAACAGCTATTTAAAAAAAACACCTCGAACTGCCATCCGCTCGACCTGAAGAGAAAGAAAACAGCAACGACAGTGTTGTCTGCTCTTTATGACCAGAAAGCAGGACAGTAGTGTGGTGAGTCATTAAAAATGAATAAAACGCACTGAAGTTTACATAGTCCTGTTGTGTCTGATATCAGATATACCCAAGTTATTCACTGATATTGGAGGAAAATCGCTTTGTCTACCACACTTTTAACACTTATTAATGTTAATTATTAGTGTTGACAAGCGTCTTTTCCCCAGACATCCGGGCGGATTTGATAAATTCACGATAATGTCCGGTTTTCCCTATTCTTCAAACGACTAATACACGGATGTGGGCTAATATACCGTACGTAGGTTCACAACCCGTGCTTTAAGTTATATGAGAAAGTAATATTTGAAAATGAAATTGTGCGTATCGTTTTGAAACAATGGGTCGACTTTTTTCTTGTATTATTATTATTTTTTTTTTTAAAAACAATCACATTTTTAAAAACATTTTTCATTATTCAAAAAAGTCTGACTAAAATAGTTACCTATTTAGGTTTTTACTGATTTTTTCAAGTTAAGTGATTATTTTAACTAAATTATAGTTTAGCAACATTGAAGCACATTAAAGCATGTTCATTAGCCTCCGAGAAGCCTGTCTGAATTTGTCTCTAGGCCGCGCTGATTGTCCACTTTTTTTGGAAATCAAAAAATATGGTCACCCTACAATTATAGATTATGTATATTGATATTTGTAGCTTGGAGAGGCCACAGTCATTACGCTACATAACTCTATGTCTTCCACTGGTTGTAACATAAATTACTGTACAAATAAAAGGTACATTTTGTTATTTTAGGACGTTAATTTCTACTTCTGTAGTTATTTTGGTGAAAGTAACTTAAAAGTAATACAAAAGTAATGTAATATATTACATTTCTGAGAAAGTAATATTGTAATGTAACTTGTTACTTTTTACAAACCGTAATAAGTAACATATTACAATTTCGAAGTAACTTGCACAACACTGCTTAGAAATATAAAAAAAATATTAATAAATAAATAAAAATTTTGCCTTTAGATTTTACATTTAGCCTTTACATTTTATGGATATCTTCTTCATTTTTTGGTTTACAGGAAGATGGAGCTCGTCCTAAAAACTTTGGGCCTAAATGTGTGTGACACACCCTGGGTAGGTGGCCGAACCATGCAGTGCATCAGACTGCTTTAATTTACGTGAATATACGCACTCCCTCAGATTTTTTAGGCGCAAACATTTACAGGGAGAACATGCAAGCTACACACAAAGACCGTGACTGGGATAATACAGTATATAATGTATTGTTTCATTTAGGACAAATACACCCAAAAACAAAAACAACATCATGTGTGTGGTAAAAAAGCTCTCCCAAAAATAAATATATTTCTGTTATGAATTTCTGCTTTTAAAGTGCTTTTTTTACATGTTGTTTTCTATTTCGTTATCTATTTTGTTGTCATTTTGCGCATTTTGTTCAACTCTGGATCACAGTTTCTCTAGACTGAAAGTGAATGGGCACGCAGACTTTCATGAGCATTATAGCATCTTCTAAATTCAGTTCAACACATATCTATGGGGAAAAGCGGAGAAACACAAAGAAGAATATGCAAACAATGCAAAGAATATATTGAACCTGAGGGATCTTCCTTTGCTTTAAAGCGATAGCTACCACTGTGACCCTGTGAAACTCCTGAAAGGAAGGTTTAAACATGTTATAGATGTTTCATACCAGACTGATGTGGTAGTTTTGGATGTGCTTCATGATCAGAGAGGAGATCAGAGCGGTGCTCCACTGCACCCTTGGGTCATCTGGAAGCTCTCTGCAAAAGTAAAAAGACATAAGTGTGTTTCCTGCTGCTATTTGAAGAGAAAACGTAAACGACCCTAGAATGGAGAGTTGAAATCATGAAATCATCCCATCCACACTATCCTCTAGCCAGCCCTCAATAAGATCATTGTTAAATCTTTTTCTAGTAGTAAAACAAAGTAACAGTCATTTTTGTATCATGCTAACAACGGAAACAGTTAACAGGAAATATATGGAACATAATAAAGCATGTTTTTCAGATAGACATCAGGTAAAAGTTCATGTCCTTTCCTCATGTCTGCCAAATGGTTTCTTAGGTTACATATTGTATTGTCATGGTTTCCTTTAGTTGCAATGTAGCTAGACATTCAGTACATGGGTTTGGATGCATCTACCTTGATAAATCAGGCAATTATTATTATTATTATAAATTAGAGGTAAAAAATTAGGGTTAGTGTATTTCAGTTAACATCAACAGAAATAAATGGCTAAGTAGAATTGTACTTCAAGAAATCCTTTGACATTACATGTTTATTGCTTTCAGTTATTCGAAATAATAGCACTTTATCTTGCCAGTGTCCAAATAATAATACTTAACCATAACAAGTACAATACACACTAAATCCAACATTTTAAGTTCCATAGAAAAAGTTGGACTTAATACATTTACTGTGTTAAATCATTTAATCAACTACAAATGTAATCAAAATCTATAAATAGATAAACACACACATATAACAACATACAGATACTAATGCCTGTTCATGTCTGTACTATCTCTCACTCTACCACTACAACAAAAGCACCACTGCAACCCTCGGGCCAAAACTATCCATCTGATTTACTGCCACAGACTTACTACAGCTCAGCTGGAATGCATCCCACCATCCTCTGAAGTCTGAGATCAAAGGTCATCCGGACTTTTCCTTCTTATTCGTCAGAAACAGCAGCTCAGGGAAAACATGGGTCATGCATCAGACCATTTCTTTCTCCTACATGCACAACATTCCTATTGTATTTTACTTGAACACAACTTCCATGGCCAAAGAGCTCAATAAAAAAAAAAGTTTCAGCTTCAGTTAGGATAGTGAAGACAAAAAAAGTTTTCTTCGTATACTTTATACGCTCCACTTTAGTTTTTCAAAAATATATCTGATCCACAGTGGAACTACTGGCTTAGCCAACACAGATTTTAATGGTTAACCATTGAATACTGCGGTCACACTGGCAGCACACTGCAGTTGGCACTGGATGTGTTTTAAACAGCCAGAGGCAAAATATGAGCTGAAGGTCAGGGGGTATGATGGGGGGGGGGTGGACAGAGAGAGAGAGAGAGAGAGAGAGAGAGACTGTGTTGAACTGTACCACACCCTCCACTCCATGTTTACAATGGGACTTGACGGTTGTTTATTGCTCTTGTGTGATGAATCTGAACACAAATCGAATATTGATAAGGGTCACTGGGGTCATCTGTGGAAACCCTATCAAGAGATACTGGGGCTTCAGGGTTATATTCTGTTAAAAAAAGGAGGGGGTACTAATGGAAAATGGAAATTAAGTTAGTCTAGCTCTGAATAACAAAAAAAAGAAGTACTCAAGGTAGTTGATGCATTTTTACAATAGAGGAGTTGAAAGAATAAACCCCTTGTCACCTTAGGAAACCATCACTTCATTTTCACACTGTGGGTTAGAAAAAAGAAAAAAAAACTAAACAAAGTTGAATGTTTTTGTTCCAACTTTGTCCACTAGATTCTGCAAAACCCAACACATACGTAAATTATATAAAATAGTAAAAGATACCATAAAATAATACGTATTATGAATATGATAACCAAAGTAACGAGGAAAATAAAAAAAAACATGCTTTTTTTTCTAGACATTAAATGGATTAAGGCAAAGTACTGGCCTTTCTGTAGCAATGCCCCATAGTAACCTCTCCCTCTTTTCCCTCCTTCTCTCGCTCACTGAATGTGAATGTGTAATTGCTTGCAGGCAGCTGAATGCAGCAGATGAACTTTAGCCTACTGAGGAGGCGGTGTGTGTGTGAGAGAGAGAGAGAGAGAGAGAGAGAGAGAGAGAGCGGTGAGGGCGGAGGAGGTTGGCAACATTTGTTTTGTCTGGTCACATGGGAACCCATAGCTGGCTTTCCGTTGTAACGCCCCGTTGCATGCTGGTAAAAATTTACTGCTGAACATCAGTTAACCCTTCTGATGTGCACAAAACAAAAATGTGCTAATTAAAACAACCAGAGCTTTAAACATAACCTGGGCAGCCTACAGTACAGATTACAGAGAATCAGTCAGTTTTCCTAATTTTATATAGAAAAATTTAGAAAGACAAAGGCATTAATGTCATTGACGTGCACTTTGTGCAAGCTGTCGTGCAATGTTTGAAACAACAAATCCCGTCTTTTACTACTGCAAATGTTTTAAACTCTAATATCTGCACTGTTCCAGGAAAGTCTCAATAGCTAACCTATTTACAGAGAGTCATCAAATATTATTAAAACAGCTTTTTTGGAGTCCCAAAGAAAGTGTTCTGTAAAAATAGAAATGCAAAAGCAGGAATTGATCAAATAGGCATTTCACATTTTATAAAAATCTTTACTTTTTTACAACTCTTTTTTTTAATTCTTTGAAAACATGAAGATTCCACAATTGTGAGAAACAGCCAAATCAACAGAAAAAAACTGTTAAAACCTTAAAATGTATATTAAATCACACAAGAGGTATAAAAAAAGTAAAATCTGAACACTGGAAGTAAACAAAGACAGCGTGATGTAACTCTTCAAAGCAGGTGTACTTTGCATTCGGTGCTCAGACAGACAGAAAGAACATCTGTCTGCCCTGATAAATAATACAGAAAAAAGGAAAAAGTACAGAGGTCGACTGAGTACAGGTTCAGTGGACCGTGATTAGATGTGCTCTTATCACAAAAGCATTTCCGTGATACATTTTCTTGGCCAGAACGAAGGTGGTCACGATGGTTGTGCATCCGACTGTAAAGTAGGATGTCATATGAGCCATTCTGAAGCAATCACAGCATCTAGTTTTTTAGCATTATAGTCAATAAGTTAAAGAGTTTAATTGTATTTTGTTCTGCATTTACATTTTCCAGAAATCAAATGACCAGAACCGCATTTGAAAAAAAATTGAGATTTCAATGTGATCAAATAATGGCTGATGACGTACAAACATTGACTCAAACTAAATAATAATAATAATAATAATAATAATAATAATAATAATAATAATAATAATAATAATAATAATAATAATAATAAAATAAATTAATTAATACAATTACATTTGTTAACAATAACCATGTGTTTCCTATATAGTATTAAATCCAACAAAGAAAACATTAGTAAGTCTTTATACCATTTTTAAATGTATGTGATTAACTGTCCATAGTCATGCTGTGCCTAAAGTCAGCAAGACTTTGTCACTCCACTGATGAACACTTATATAATTCTATTCTGTTCAGATGGCCGCATCACTGTGTGTGTGTGTGTGTGTGTGTGTGTGTGTGTGTGTGTGTGTGTCCATGACTATGATTAGTGTTGCAGGCTGCAGGGGATGAAAAGGATCACTGCATTACCAGTCCATGATCACTGCACAGCAACCTTCCCTGAACTAACACTGAGCCCAAATGACCCTGCCTGAGACACACAAACCCTAAGATTTAAAGCCTCGGTTGTGTGTGTGTGACTGACTAAAAAAGATTACGCTGGGATTACAGTGCAAGCTTTTGGTAAGGAGCACATATGTGCAATATCTTGAGTCTTGTAACAAAAATAAAATGAAATTGAGGGAGAGAAAAAGTGGAGAAAGATTTAGTAAGGGAGTGAGTGAGACCAGAGAGAGAGAGAGAGAGAGAGAGAGAGAGAGAGAGAGAGAGAGAGAGAGAGAGAGAGAGAGAGAGAGAGAGAGAGTTATACATATATCTATACCGTATATCTACATACTAAATTTAGTTTGAAAGAGAGGGAGAAAGCATTAAAGAGAGAGTGAGACAGTTAAAGAGAGAGATAATGAGTCGAGAGTTAAAGAGAGAGAAAAATTGAGAGAACAAATTGGATCAAAGTTTATTTTGTATGTACATTAGATCAAGCAGAGACGTTCAGGTGTTGCTTTATTCCAGCTGGTGGTGAACGTTCCAGGTGGGTGAATGAGTTTAGAAGATATATATACTGTATTGTATGACCCAGTCAACAGGGTTTGAGAACACCAAGGCTTCCCAGAACACATCCTGGGGACACAATTCTCTGTAATGTCAATACGACAACCCAAAACAGGACCCGTTTTCGACCTCACACATATTTTTCCAAAAGGATATTTTGAAATCGAAATAACTGTAGTTGTAGAAATTATTAGGTATGAAGTTATTTCTGTTCCAAGTAGTCAAAACAAGATCATATCACTGCAGCCGATCAGCAATAACAAACTAGGAAATTGTTTCCTCTCATTAAATCTCGGGACGCTTGGGGGTCAGTCCAAGCACAATCTCCGAAACAATCAGTTGGAAAAACAACAAAAATAAAATTTTCCCAAGTCACAAAAACATTTTAGATTTTTAAATGTAGAGAGAATTTGAGCAATGTCGTGCTGTTTAAGCTTAAAACCAACATCAAGAAGGAAGCGGAGAGCATGCATTACCACAGGAATGGCTTCTAGAAGGAAAAGGCTAGAGGCACAGAGGGTCACAGAGTTGGAAAACGACATGGAAAACATATTACTGTGACTGTGCAGATTCTTTGGCAAGAACAGTAATTTGGAAGAAAGTGTGTGTATTTATCAGTCGGTAAAGTTTTTTCATTATGGTAATCAATGCAACTTTCATTGCACTACAGTCAAGGTAAACTTTTAGGTTCAGCATTGTCCTGATAAGCAAAACTTCATCGACACAATCATGGATTAAGCAACAGTAAAATAGTTAAATGTCAATATGACACAAAATTAAAATGCAAGGCCACCTGCTCAGAGTGTGTGGTCACTTAAAAGTTTAGATGAGACATATGCGGAGCACTTTATGTTTCTATCTCCACAATAAAATAATTGGGAATTTTCTTTTTATAGATTTTTATCATTTTTTATCAACATATTATTATGATAAAATAACATGATATTTATCATCTATATAATGATGAGTAATTTTTACGTATTTAAAAAAAAGATTGTTTCTGTCTGTCAATCTAGATGGGGAAAAAAATGTAATCCTTAAATACCCAAGTGAACACACACTCACTAGTATCACAGCCTAAGTGGGCAGCCTTAAGCTGTGACACTAGTTGTGGAACCTACCTATCAAGGATTCAAGCCTGTGACCTCCTACTAGTGACAAATCCAGCTCCCTACCACTAGGCTACAAGTGTCCATGTCATTTTTCAATGTGAAAACGTAACTGTGCTGATATATCTACATAAAACGACCAGATTTGTAGCATATGCAGTCCTTACTTGTTATCAATGATGGTGACATGACTGGATGGGATTCCAATAACTGCACAGCTATCAAGCAGTTCCTGTTTCCGCTGGGTTCCTTGATGAGTGTAATTGCCTGTAATATATGAATAGTTATTCATGACAATAATTAAGTATAGAAATGTACATTTTAGTATAACCGTTTTAAACAATTAGCAAAAGTTTTTTTTTCATTTGTTGCGATAACAAACTGGTTATTTTAATATTCAGGGTTTGACATCTCAACCAAACTGGGAACCTACCTGTCGTCAAGCATAACAAATGAACTGTTGCTTGTGATTGAATCAGTTTTAAGATGGTTGGAGCAAAAAACATACATTCGTCGTCTGGGTGTGCAGTGACCAGAAGCGCACGAGTCTCTGTGTTCATACAGAAACTTCTGCCCAGCTTTGAATTGTGTAGGTACGAGGACCCGTCACGTGTTTTACAAATCTCCGACTTTTCAGCTCTGCTCTTAGTATAAGAGTGTTTGTCCTTCAGGCGCGACCACCACTGCCCATGTCTGTAATAAACGAACTTAATTAAAACAACGTAAGACACACAAAGTATTATAGCTGGAACAAAAACAAACATCTTGACCGCGCCTTAAAAAGTCCGTGTGGGGACACGAACGATGAACACTAGTTCCTACACAACGCAGAACGATTTGTTTACAAAAATATATATATATAATTGTTGTGCGCATTCACTTCTGCGCATTTCTATTACTACATAAAATAACACTACAATTTACAGTCCTAAAACTGTGACATGTTAAATCAGAGAAGATCACGGCTATGAAGTGTAAAGAATGCAGGAGTAAATTTATTGGTCGTTTGTGAATATTTTGTTTCCTAAATATATTCTTGAATAAAGTTTTCTTTTTAAATATTCAGGACTCGTTTAAAGGGAATCTACGGAGATCTATGTTTGGGTGGGGTGAAGGCCGCCTGTAGGGAGAGTTTGAACGTCACACCGTTTCATCCTGTTTGCTTGAGGAAAAACTCTTTCACTCCGTCTCCTCAGGTGCACCGGAGCTGTACAAAATGCATGCGACCGACCATTTAACACACATTGCTTGTGTTCATCAATATATTTTTGATTAGTGCTAACGTGTACTGCGGGATTACGTCGGAAAAGACTTGGATTTAAATTAGCGACGCGATAGGACGGAACATTTAACTAGTGTTTAAAGTGTGTTTGCGTGTGGGTCTCCGCAAAACCACTGCCGACAATTCACGCTATTTTGCATTTTAAGCAACGAGAGGCCCTTCTTTACGAATTAAAAGTGGACCCGTGGACATGAGGTGAGTGCGTGGCTATTTTATTTTAATATTTTAGAGGTTTGTGTTAAATTACATGCAGGGTAGTGAAAGCTGAGCGCTTGTGTTCAAGATGGCGACGCGGATTTGAATGCAAAGGTGAAACGTTTAGCTAGCGGGGTTTTCTCCACGGTTCTTTCGTTATTTTTTCTCTATCACACATATATTTATGTAAATCCAATGCTTTATAATGTCCACATGCCTGTGTAGCAAAGAAAGCCCGAATTTCTTGCTGGCCTATAGTTTAGTGGTTTCCTCCTAAATGTAGCTTGCAGGCTAACTCGGTCTTATTGTGAGTTTACATCACAATATGTATTTAGTTTCTTCAAATTCGGAAAAAATGTATGTCTGTTGTCCATTGTTAATCTATTAAAGAGAGATTTGTTTTAGAGTTTTCTTAATTTTGGCAATTTCTTTCGGGATTAGAATTGAAAATGTTCTGGAAGTCATGGTTGAAACGAAACGTATGAGATTGTTTACATCATATGCACATTGCATCATAATTTACGGTTCTAAAATAAAACATTACACGTAGGTGCAGTATAAAATTGTGCATTTAACCATAGACACTTCATTATAATCGTCTACTGTACCCCGCAGCAGATTATTTTTGCTCAGTTAACGCTTACGTCAATAATAAAATGTATACAAGTTATATATTGTATGCATGAATGTATTTACTAATCTTCACTCTTATGACATGCTGCATGGCATGGGCAAGAAAAGTCAGATTATTAAATTTAAGCATAAATAATCTGCTGTTCAAATAGGTCCTCAAACCACTTTCAAAGACAAGCACTTTCCACAGTTTTTTCTTTTTCATTTTCTTTTTTTATTCATTCCAACCAACCACAAACCCACTTTTAATTGTTTTTTGCATTTATTTTTGGAGCAAGATCAATTTATAATTTTCACCACCAGTATTATTATACAAGGCCCAAAAGTTTATTTTAGCTATGACAGCAATGAAGGTTACAGTAAGAAAAAAAATACAAGACCCACATTTTTTTTTCCAAAGTGAGCCTCAGACGTAAAAAAAAACGTTTCTCAACTCTTGTTTTAGCACCAACACCATGTGAATGCCACTGCCAACCGTAAAACAACTTTTTGTGTTTTCGGCTACTGCAGGAAAATGAAGATCTGTGTGTTTCAGAGATTCAATGTCCCTTTTAAATGTGCTTGGGTTTTTTTTTTCCATTCCTCATTGTTGTTGGTTTTTATAACAGTTGCCTAATGTGCTGGCTAAGAGACAGTGGAGTGGTGCACAGGACGTGTAATTGTTGTGCTTTTGTATGTCTGTGGCCAAGCGTGGCACGGTAATGCTAGCAAGCAAGCGCCGGAAAATACTTTGATGGCAAACTGCCACGTTTACTAGGGTTGCCACTGCATTTTTGGACTGTACATCGACTTTTGGTGAAGGAAAGATTTTTATGATTATTCACAGTATGGCTGGATGATTTAGCAAAAAAATATTACAATATTAGGTTTCTTCTTCTTTCTTCTTCTTTTTTCTTCTTTCTTCTTTCTTCCTTCTTCTTCCTTCTTCTTTCTTCTTTCTTCTTCTTTCTTCTTTTTCTTCTTCTTTTTCTTTTTCTTCTTCTTTTTCTTCTTCTTGTAAATAAATGCCACAATATTCTTTTACATTTTTATTTACTTTTACTCCATCATCAGTACTAAGCTATAAAATGAAACAAATTACGTTTTCAAATTATTAAATTTCATATTTCAGCATTGTATTTATTTTTACAAATCAATTAAACAAAAATGAAAACCAATGGAATTTAATGGAAGAATTCTATTTATTTATTTATCTATCATTCTCTACATTACACCAAGGCAAATATGTTCAAATCAACTGTCATGAATATAAACGCGTTTTGTGTCTTTTTAAAAAACGTTTTATAGGTTATCTGAATTGATACCATCGGATTCTTCTGAAGTGTGACTTCTAATTTTTTGCTATTTTAATGTTGAATTGTAGTCAATTTCTTTTTGTATTTTCTGATACATTCTGATCATTTGTGTGTATAAGTGCATAATTCTGGCAGAAATTGTTGTTTTACCAGACCGACAGCTTTTTGACAGTCCGACCATTTGATGGGCTGTTCAGGTCACACGCTCAGTTAGGCGCATCTTAATAAAATATCAATCATTGTTTTCAATCTATACTGACATCAGTGTTAGGGAGCAAATACGGAAATCACACCTTCAGGTCTGGGATTCAAACTTCAGTCACAAGTTCAACTGTCCCCTGTCGGCACAACTGTCCATTTTTTTTTTTTTGTATAGTTAACACTCATTTTGATGGCATTATTTGTCACCAACACTTTACTTGGCATTATTATAATCTTGCTGAGTCTTGCGAGTTCTGCTGCAATTGTGTCAGTTCTACAAGTTGACATTACTGCAAGATGTTACTGACAAATCCTGGCTTTTGCAGGTTATAGCAGTGTCATGCGTTTTTTCTTTTCTTTGACAAACAAGGAACTATAAGTTTTGCAGTTTTTTTTTTCTTTAGACTAAACACTAATTTCATCTTTAAATTAAAGCGGTGTTTCCTCTGCACTTGCACTGCAGTGCTTATGTTTTGGATGCTAGTCGAGGTTTAAAACATTGAAAATTAGAATATATGCAAGAAGTCGTTTTTAAGGTTTTCTCTATCTAACAGACTCTGAACAGTCATTGAACACTGGAAAAAAGCAATACATATTTAAGTCATACAGTGATTTAAGTCTTTCCACACAGTGGAATGAATGCACAAAAACCTGGATCACTGGGCAGCCCAAAGTCATGGTGCCTGGGGATGTGTGGGTTTTTAAGCTTTTTATCTATCTATAAAATGCAATATATTATCATATACTGTATGTCATTGGCTTTTTATGTCCTAGCCTAACCAGTTTCGAAATAATTGGGTCAAAGTTTGTCACATTGATTTTAATTTCACTTGCCATTTGAAGGTTCACTGGCATCAGTTCAGCATCAAACTTTTATATGGATTTTTCTCTACATTTGTCCTTCAGGGACATCTGAAGGTCATCTGGGATTAAAATAGTTCTAATATTAGTTTAATATAATTCTAATTTTACAGTCATAAGCGCTCCTTCTAAATATGTTACACTCATTAGTTATGTGTGAATACAGAAATAAAACAGCAGGATACATTTTAAACATTCACAGACAGGATATGTCCTGTGGACCATAGGTTGGGAAGTGTTCTTAATAAATTCATATGTATAGCCCAAATTCTGCACATCAACCACGTTGTTTGGCCAGTGTTATTTTACATACATTTGTATATGCAAACTTTTTGACATATGGATATTACACTACACTTGATAATACACTACAATAACACTACGCTGTTTTTAATCAATTCTATGCTGCTCATACTTTCTGAATGAGCCAGAAGAAACACAAACCGACTTGAGTGTTGTGACCGTGTGATGCGTCTGTAATCTGAGGATGCGTTAAGATGGATCTGCACAATTCTAGATAAAATGAGTCACGAATTTTGTTTCACCATTAAAGATCACTATTCTGGATATTTTTTTTTTATTGTAAATATTTAACCCTGAAAATCGGGTTGTTAAACAGCAATATAAAAACACATTTTACTCTTTGCTCTAAATTTAATTAAGATTAAAGTTTGCACTGTAATTTTTGAAAAAAATTGAAGCCTTTTGCTGTAGAACAGAGTTGAATGGAGAAGCAGGAAATGGAATATTTCTAGGATGCACATAGAAAAATACATTTGTGCAAGATGGACAAACTGTGTAGCAGATGTTTTGTTATCTCCGGTTTTAAAGGTTTTTTACATATCGTAACAAATTAACTAAATATGACTAATAATATATTTTTTTAATAAAATAATTTTAGGCAGATTGTTATGAACTTTATAAAGTGCTTTTTTTCATGAATTGTAAAGCCAATAGACTTTTTCCCAAATATAAGAATAGCTATATATATATATTGGTCATATTACACTTAAATGTTTCTCTTTGCTTTTTTTTTGCAGGTGGTTTGGTAGCACAATCATGCCTGTGTGAGCCTGTCATTGAGCAACCTCTTCAGGTCCTGTCCGAGCCTGCGGCATCGAACCAGACAGCCTTGGGATGTCCAGTTCAGGCTTTCCCCCAAGCCAGGGGTCTTTTAGCAGCGAGCAGAGCCGTTACCCACCACACTCAGTGCAGTATGCTTTCAGCTCAGCACGCCACGCACCGGTCAGTATGGCAGAACACCCACAAAACCATTTACTCAAGTTGTAAAGAATATGTTTGAGATCTTTCTGCATTTTGCATACTGGATACAGAAACTGGAGTTCTGCTCCTTTCCTTCAGAAGTGTGAGTTTTGTAGTGTTTTCTTTCGGCGTAAATGCTAAAATACGTTCATATTAAGAACCTTGTTTACCAATGCCGCACTGTTTAGATTTGAGTGGCTATATTAGTATATCATATTTCATATATTATTTTTACTATATATAAACTTCCTCTAGTACTCACTAAAACCTATGTTCTAATCTGTCATCTGCAAGTGCAAGAAAATTTTTTTTAGGTTTATAGGTTAACAGTGGTCTCTTTGGTATATCGTTTGATCATCACTACCTTGTCTTCGAATGCCAGGAGTGGAGAAATGTCTATCCTTTATAAATCTATTTGGTCATCATGGCTGAACATTCCTCGGTGCTACGGAAGCAGAAATGAACAGACCCCAGCTGTGCTCTTTTCAACGCACTTTTTTTTTTTTACGATTCAACTCAATTATTTACACATTTCCTTTACACGTTTTTAGGAGGTTTGTTCAGTTTAGTAGCATCCTCAGGACCAGGTTTTAGTGAAGAGACATCATGTACTAGAAACAGTTTAGACTGAAATGACAACTAGTAAAAGGTAACTGGTGTGTGTGTGTGTGTGTGTGTGTGTGTGTGTGTGTCTAAGACTAATGTGCATGTGATGTCAGTGAAATGACAAATGAAATTTAAGAATTAAAAAACTATTACGTTCAAGTGTTTTTTTCCAAGACAATTATTCTTTTGCGCCACCATATCAAATAATACAACCAGAAGATGGATTGGAAAGGTTACATATTTTTGTAAGAAATAGGCAACTTATTAAATCAATGACCTTTTATTTACATTTATCTCAAAGAACAGAAACAAGTTCTAAGGAAATACAAATGATTTTTGTGCTAAATGTTTTTAATCTTTTGTAACTCTTTTTATCTTTTTTACTTTTTGCTTTTGTATAACGTAATAACTTATACAACAGAACAACTAAATGACTAAAATTTGCTCAAATCTTCACTATCCATGTTATGTTCATATGTTCACCAGCTAATAAGATTCTTAGCAATCTGATTATATATTTTAGTTGAGTAACTTACGACGTTACACATAATTATGTAACTTTACCTCACTAATCGCTGCTCAAAATAAACAAATAACTGGGACAAAGTAAACACTGGTCTCTATATTATACGTACCGTAAACTATAATTTTATCACAAGAACACAATTTAAACTGCTTATCACATTTTATGTTTCACATTATGTTCACATGACAACCGATATAATCAATGTTCATTCATTGTGTCAAAAACCCAACGTCCTGTATCCGAGCAATCTTGACATTGGTTCTTGATTGAAAAATGATTGTGGTTTCCATATAAAACTTTTTTTATGCATGCACATTTTTTTTTCCTTGTAGCATGACTTTGCAGCGGTTGCACAATACGCTTTGAAACGCCTCTGTACATTTCATCGGTTTCAGAATGACCGAGTCATTCACATCAGCCAAAGTGTAACATATCAAATGCAGTTTAATAATGGAGAAATTCTTTGTTCTCGTTTCTGTGGGTTTCCAGTGGTTGATGAATTATGGGGTGTACCAACTGAAATAAAGGACTTTTTAATAAGTTATGGCACTGTTTTTAAGATGTTTCAGAATATCATGTATTTTTTTAGCCTGAACATACGCTTTAGTTTGCAGAGCATAAGCCACCCTTTTTTGACTACTTTGTTCATTTTTTGTATAGTTAAATCAAACTGATTCCATAAGCTTTTCCTTGCGCAAATGCGAACAAACTGGCTCTCTTGACTTTATTAACTAGACTTGGCTGCAGTCGAGAACAGCTCAAATGTTGATTTTGTCACTGAGCGTCTGACACGACTGATGAGGTGCTTATCCTTTTCCTTCTCTGGTTTTATACGGGGATTTCATTTTAAAAAATGGCATTTCTTGGAATATTGTGACTCTTGGAACAAAAGTTAACATAACACCCAGTCCTGGTTTCTGGAAAACATTGTAGGGAATTGTTTTACAGTGCCATATTTTACTATAACACCTAAAAGCATTGTTTGCCAATCCGCTTTCTGGTTTAGTAATGATGAAATAAAGATCTGCTTTTCGGTATTGACTGTCTGAGGAAGTTGTGTTGTCTCTGTTTTTAATAGCTGAAGGCCTGAGCCCTCATCTGTGGCGCCTTTGTGTTGTTGTTTTTCAGCGTTTCTTATCTTTTTTTGATGTCTGTGTTTGTTTAGGAGTTCACGATGCCAGATTACCGCACTCCCCTGCAGGACCAGCAGCGCCGCAGACCTTCACTCCTCTCGGAATTTCACCCTGGGGTGGAGAGGTGACCTTTCTGATAGATATTCTTGGCACATTTTCATGTCTCATAATGAAATGAATTATAGTTTGCTGAAATATATCTCAGAAGTGAAATGGGGTATTTTATGTGCTTTTGTTTCAGAGACTCAAATATAGTTATTCATAATAATTATTGTAATAAAACTCTTCTATTGTAGGCCGTCAGAGCGTAGGCATGGTTATGAGCCGCAGTTTCATCCCATCCAAGCTCAGCAGGATCAGGAGACCCAGGAGGCCAAGCGTCCTCGCATCGACGGCATGTCTGAAGCCCACTTTTCTAGAATCCAGTCGACAAGTGTTGTACTGCCCCCTCCACACAGCTTACAGGATGGCATCAGGACAAGCTCAGACGTCAAGAAGGTAATTCAAAAGTATTTAGAATCTATAGATATAATAGCTTTACACTTATTTTAAATGAATTTGATTTATAGATGAGTAATTATAGCGACAATTTTTTCACTTTCGCCTTACTGTAAACTAAAGATTAAAAAAAATAAACGTTTTTAAAAAAAGTTTTATAATAAAATGAAAATAACTTTTTATTTTGTTGACCAACCCAAGCCACATTTTGTGCTCTGTCACGTGGTTGAGGTTTCATCCAAATTGCAGCAAATTATGGATAGAAGTTTTTTTTTTTTTTTTTTTTTTTTTTTTTAATCTTCATCACAAATTTACCTGGGTCTTTTCTTTTAACTCCACACTATTATTAAGCAACTATGAGCATCTGAAAAAGTAATAAACAGTTCTTCAGTGTGAGTCATGACTTGGTTTGTGGAATGACTGTGACTTGTTTCACCATTGCAGTCAGCATGACTTACACAAGTCGACTCTCAAGACATTGCAAATGTTTGATCTAAATACCTCCTATGTTATGACGTGTTCCGATTTTTAACAGTAATTACTTTTGCCAGGACCCACAGTTTGCTGTGAAGTTGGAGGCCTCATCTCCAGGAGGAGGTCCACAGGTGGTTGAGGACGTTGATACATCTCCCTCCAAACTCTCAAAGGAAGAGTTAATCCAGAGCATGGATCGTGTGGACCGTGAGATTGCCAAGGTTGAACAGCAGATCTTCAAACTCAAAAAGAAACAGGTGTGTGTATGTGTTTTTTATTACCAGTTCAAGGTGTTCATACACATTCCAGACGGTTGGAATAAGTATTAAAAATAGTGACTTTTTCTTGAACCCAAACTGTAGCAGACAGATACATTTTCTGTATTTTATTGTCTATATTTCTCTCGTATCTTTAAGCAAGACATGCAAAATCCTTCTTCTTTGAGAATATGAATACATTTCTATAAACTTCACCACATTAACAGAATAACCTAATAACAACTAGAATAACAGAAAAAACAACAAGTCTTTGATAAACCAGGCATTGAGTTCATTGAATGCAGATGGAGTTAAATTAATTTTCTCCTTTTTAATTTTTATGCAGTAATGAAGGGTTTGACATTCGCTTCAAACAAAGCAGCATTGCTGGCACCTGGCAAGGGAATTGCTGCAAGCTTCTCTCAAAAGGGCAACATTTCCCACAAGGCTTAGCGATCAAGTCTGCACAAAAACCAAATCTGCCTCTGCCAGTAATGCCCAGTGTATGAAACTTCTCTGTGACCCAAGGCTAAACTCTTGAACAATGATTTTATTTTCAATAAACAGAAATTTTTTACAAAACAAACAAATCTTGCCAAAAAGTCACGCAAGCGGCTACTGAAATAGTCCTAATAGCTAAAACCTAAGCTCTTTATTTGCCAAATGAGCTACAGATTAGAACATAAATAGGCAAATATATTTGCACTTGAAGAGTTTCTGACCGCGTCTGTGATGGAGAAGTTTGTCTTTTGCACAGTCATTTGGAAGCAATAATAAGACTTGTTCTGATTGTAGGCCTAAAAACAGGAAGCAATATTGAATTTAGGGATGATATGTATCGCAAAAATCCGTCTGACTGAAACATAAAACAACTATTTTTTTTAATATTTTTTATAAAAAAAATACATTTAGTCTGTGTTGTGTTTAGGCCTCATCCTTTATGTATATTGTCATGCCTGTTGTTTCTTAGCAACAACTAGAGGAGGAAGCAGCAAAGCCATTAGAGCCAGAAAAGCCAGTGACACCTCCTCCAGTAGAACACAAACATCGCAGCATCGTCCAGATCATTTACGATGAAAACCGGGTACGATCACGTTTTCACAATAACAGGATAGTGATTGTAAGTAAAAGTGTGTGTGGGTGTGTGTGTGTGTGTATGCATGTATATGTGTGTATAAATAAATACACACACGATATAGTTTTATATATATAAATAAAAAAAATATTTCATGTAAGCTTAGGATATACAAACTTCAATGGCACTCTCAAATAATATCTCAAAAGAAGTTTTCGTAAGGAGAAAACATTTTAGTATCTTGGACACAAGTCTGACTTTCTCGTTGAATTTTTACAGAAAAAGGCAGAACAAGCCCATAAAATTCTGGAAGGTCTCGGGCCAAAAGTAGAACTGGTAAGTAGAATTATCAGCAAGTTGTTTTCTAACCGATTCATCTTAATTATGATCCCGTTTCTGTCTCTAAACAGCCTCTGTACAACCAGCCTTCTGATACCAAAGTCTACCATGACAACATTAAGACGTAAGTATCTCTAAGCTCACTGAAAATAACAAAGGTGATTGGAAGCTTCTCCATTCCAAAAAAAGAGAAGAGTTAGTTTAGTTTACCTCTACCTGGTAACCCAGAGTTTATACTCGTGCACATTGCATATATAAAGACATTTTCAATGGATTGTCAAATTCACAAGTCACCATGGAAAATGAATGTGAAACTAAAGGAAAGGAGATGGAGTTGAAAGTACTAATGCTAAAATATAGACTTATAAGACTTCAGGACCATTGCAATTATTACAGCTTCATCAGCTAAATAAGTGTGTGAGTTTTTAAATCTACAGTTGTTAAATAAAATTATAAATTAAAGCACCTAATTGAATGTGGACACCCTGAAAAAGAAAGTAAAACGTAAAATGTGTGTGCCCTCTTGTCAATGGGATTATCATCATACCTTTGCCTTATGCTTACTAACCTCACAAACAAACTTTGCAGAAGGTTAAGGTATCTTTAAGGTGTCTGGTTCTCCGTTTGTGAAACCAAAAGCCGAGTTCAGCCACTTACTTGACCTCACACTTACTTAGTTTATGAAATACACCCCTGGTGTGGATATACCCTTATGTTGCATCACTATTATACATTGAACCAACTAAAGGTTTTCTCTTGAGTCAAGCCCTCATCCTTGTTGTTGTTACTAAACATTTGGATTAGGTTAGTTTGAGGGTTCATATCTTTTTGTGAACTTATGGCTTTCATAACTTCCAGCCAAGTGATCTTGTCTCTGTTATAGTGTAAACTGAACTGTCTGTCTGTCACCACTGGCTTGTTACAAGCCGTTTGCCAGTATGTGATGTTAATGATGCAAAAGATGCTAAATGCAAAAACAAATATTTGTTATTTGACTATGTAAATATCTGACTATGTAAATATCACTGTGACCTTATTTGATGAATTTTCTGTAATGGAAATTTTCAGTTCAATTTTCAATTCGCAAAAAGTTTTAATTTGCAAACAAACAGGGTATGAAGCTGTTTTTCAAAGACTCCAAAGCGATGGATGAGATCTTCCATGCTCTTCTGTGTGTGTGGTTGTAGCATGGTTCTAATTATTGTTGGCCTATGTATAATGAGGTAAAATAGTTGCAATATTTTATCACAGTAGAACAGTGTGGTCAATATTAAAAAATATAATATGATTTGGTGTTGAATTGCTCGCTGGATAATCTTTCAACAAACACATTCTTTTCTCTGCAGGAATCAGATGATGAGAAAGAAGCTGATTCTGTTTTTCAAAAGAAGAAACCATGCACGGAAACAGAGGGTACGTGCTTATATAAGCCAGTAGATAATTGGTCTGTAGAAGTGACTAAGATTACTATTCTGGTATAACCGTTTTGATTAATTAAACTAACCAACTTAACCAGCCACTAGCTGATCATTAGTCTGTTGCCTTCTCAAGCAGTCTTAATTAGTGAAACTGAAGTACTATGTGGTTTATTAACAACAGTAATTACCATGTTAATTACTGAAGGGTTTTCAGGTTATGTAAAGTGCCACCACACAGCAACCGATTATGTAAGTCTTGGTGTTGAGACTGTAGCTTGGTGGCATGTTAATCCTGACCTGGTCTTATTTTGGGGTACCTTATTTTTTTGTAATATGAGGCACATTAAAAATTCCAACAAATGTTTAAAAATTGAGTCTGTGCCTTATAATCCGAAAAAAATGTGTGCCTTGTGTGAAAAAGGAATTATGAAATGTGCGTATCAATGGTGCACCTTATAGTCTGTAACAGAAGATGTAGGTAATGTTCTGATGTGGTTTTGTTAGGAACAGAAAATATGCCAGCGGTATGATGAGCTGATGACGGAATGGGAGAAGAAAGTGGAGCGGATGGAGAACAACCCTCGGCGTAAGGCCAAAGAGAGCCGGACTCGTGAATATTACGAGAGACAGTTTCCCGAAATCCGCAAGCAGCGGGAGCAGCAGGAACGCTTCCAGAGGTCAGTTCCTGCCTCTCCCAGGCACATCTGATGAATCAATAAGTGCTCTGTCATCCAACCCATCCACTGTTATTGTTCTGTACTGACACATTTATGATGTAACATCTTGTGTAAACTCTCGCTGTCCTGACTAAGCTAGAATCCAAGGTCGTTCTTCAACAAACACTGTTCCTAAGTGTCACCCTTCACCTAAATCTTTGATTGATCAGACGATCAGTTTATTCTCAAATATGAGAGTACAATATTATTTATATATATATATATATATATATATATATACATAATATATATATGTGCTACTTCAATGTGACTTGCTCAATTCTCTATAATAAGGAGAATTGGTCAGGCATTTGTGCACCTTATCAAGCTGCTTTATTACCATGTTGGTTAAAATCAAAAGCTAAATGATTCCTAGTGACCATACATTGACAGTAAGGATGTCCAGATCACAGTCCGTGGATGGTCTCACAGTCCGTGGCTGTGTTCACAGAGACTCACCCAATGCAGTGATTTCTTGTCTCTATCTTTTGTAGCTTGTCAGACAAGGAACTGCCTCCTATAAAAAGTGTCCTTCAGTGCGTACTGTTGCTGTGCAGCATTAACTTCAGATGATACTCGAGATGTTTGGCTATATTCCGCTGAGTGTTTATATTTAAGATGCCTTATTGAAATGGCTCCTTCGCCTGGAAAAATGTTCGCATTGCTGAGCGTTCAATTTTAACGTATTTCTGTAATTATTTATAATAATAATTTATTATAGTAATTATTATATTAGCAGTTATTTTATAACATATCATAATTATTAGTTTTTATATTGTACCACTAAGCACAGTCACATTACTTAGCTTTACGATTCCTGGTTCATAGTCATGACCTAAAGTTCGCAATAGACATTGAGATATGGAAGCGGATACCGATCTCCTATGAACTTGCGTGATCCATGCCGGTTCACTTCACTTTCCGTACATAAGAAAATTACTTTTCAGTGTTCCCACCTCCAGCCGTTGTGTTATTGCTGGGATTTTCTTTTTTTGTTGAAGTAGTCTATTTCTCTCATAGTTCGCTGGACTTTTACGGTATGTAGATCGTTTGTTCAGCTCAATCTATTTTTGCACAGCAATGTTTGCCGGTCTTGATTATTTAGATAAACTGGGGTATGAAGCTATTGTTGCTGGAACGCATTCTAAACCAAAGACCTTCAGAGCTCACGAATAGACCCAGAGGTTTCTTGCCAATAGCTATAACCACTGCTTCAAAGCTATTTTGTGGGAGAAGAAACAGGGTGGGACTCTGGTCTGGTCGCTTGCTTGGGAAAGCACAGTTCCATAGTTTGGAGGAAACAATTCCAGGAACCGAGAAGCTCTTCCTCTAAGCATGTTTTATCCTTTCACTTGTTTAGGGTGGGCCAAAGGGGGACGGGATTGTCCGCCACCATCGCACGAAGTGAACACGAGATATCTGAGATCATCGATGGGCTTTCTGAGCAGGAGGTAACTCACCTGTTTTGATCTGATGTATAACCTTAATCTAATTCTGCAGAAACAGATGTCCGCCTGATCCCTTAGATGCAACAAATATTTAGGCCTGAGTGTTTTTGAGTTTTGTCCAGCAGAATAGCAGTCAAACATACAAGTCAGCTGTCCACCATACATCAGATTATATTACTTCCTCTGAGCCACTGAATTGGAGGAATATTGGTTTCTAATAGCAAGACTTATAATGGGTGCTTGAAAATTGTAAGACAGTGGCACTTTTAGTCCAGCGGTCGTTCATACCACTGCAGTTCATACTTGTGCTGACCCCCACTCGTTCCCCCGGCGTCATGACTTACAGCTGCCCACTGCTCCTGGTTTGTGTGTGTGTTTGTGATACTTCACTGAAGGATTAAATGCAGACTACACTAAACTAAACTAAAAATGTACGTTTAGACGAGAGAAGGTGTCAGTTACTTTCTAACATGTATAATGGTAAAATCTCAAGATTAACATGCAGACTTATCCGTTTGTTTTCTATAAAAACACATGGTCTCCACTACAAATATAAACTGGATTGTTATACTTCTCCTGAAAAGTACAACCTGTACCAAACTACCGTATTTTCTGGACTATAAGCCGTACCTATATATAAGCCGCATCCCTCTATTTTCGAAAAAAAAAAAAAAAAAAAANNAAAAAAA
The DNA here is from genome assembly GCA_028031935.1 of Paedocypris micromegethes. NCBI lineage: Eukaryota > Metazoa > Chordata > Actinopteri > Cypriniformes > Paedocypris > Paedocypris micromegethes. Next base: position 1,982,176 of record CM051493.1, read on the forward strand.
AAAACAAAGAAAACCATAAACAAGCCACACCTGCATACAAGCAGCATCCACTCTAATAAAAAAAGTTCCCTTTCCAGTTGTTCACTGGACACTACTGGGGACAACATTACCTGACAGGGAACAAGGGTTTCAGTCGAAACCTGGAGAGTATTGCAAGCCACAGATATGTATGTTTTTGGATTAGATTTTTTTTCTTTATTACATATGTTCGCGGATTTACGGCTTCGCGGATTGTTTTAAGTAGGTATGCATAAATTCTGAAAGAAATGTATCGAAATATTTGTGCACGACCACGAGGTCTGCTGATGTCACGCGCATCCAGCACTTCCCGGCCTCTCATGGGCTTCCTGCGGGTGTCACGCGTCACGCGTGCATCCAGCGCATCCCGCGTGTCTAGTAGCGGCTGGAGAAGGGCCTCAGCGGACGCGTCTGGCGCGGAGATGCGAATGTCAGACGTCAGCAATGTCAGATGGTGGCCCCGCTCGCGCCTGATATTCCCCCATTTAAACACTTAAAATTAATATTGAAAATTAATATTTCCGGGGCCACGCGTGTTATGTATATTATTAATGAATATTTCGTTCCGTTACTGTACACATAACAATTTTTCGTTTTTATGTGGAGCAATACATTTTTTTGGCTTGCATTCGTTTAATGAAATATCGAAATGTTCGTGCACGACCGCAAGGTCTGCTGATGTCGCGCGTCTGTCGCGCCTCTCTGTAATCAAAACACTTCCTGTTTTATTGCTTGACATTCGTTCGGTTGTACTGTATGTATCTGCTTAACAATCTTTCATTTTTTTTGTTATGTCAAGTATGTACACTTACTTGCCATTATTACTAGACATCTGTTCCTGTGATTTTTGTACTGATATGTTTGTTAACATTACTTTAATAAAGAATACTACATGAAAAAAATTGTTTTAAAAGTCTGAATAAGTGTTAAATAAATACGTAAATGCGGATTTTCACCTATTTCGGTCGGGCTTGGAACATTATATATTTACTACAGGAACAGAACGATTTTGAATTGTAAATGTAGGTACATGTATGTAACTAAATAGATCCTTTCCTAACCTGTATTTTAACACCTGCAACTTTGCTGATTAAAACTTATAAAAATTATATCTGCTTCGAGCGGCCCTAGTGGTGGAAAAAAATCTGCAGAATAGCCGCACCTTTGTATAAGCCGCATGGTTCAAAACATAAGAAAAAAGTAGCGTCTTATAGTCCGGAAAATGTTTAACCTGAAGAAATATTATAATGAAAATATAATGAAGACCTTGACTGGAAAAATTAGAGCTAACAATTATAGATATACATATTTGTGCCTCATACATTTTGGACCAGTAAGTCGAAATTATCTGATATTTTCTTTAATTCTACAAATTTTTGTTTCTTTTAGAACAATGAGAAGCAGATGAGGCAGTTGTCTGTTATTCCTCCCATGATGTACGATTCTGAACAGAGAAGAGTAAAGTTCATCAATATGAATGGCCGGATGGATGACCCAATGATAGTGTACAAGTCTCGCCAGTTCATGAATGTTTGGACTGAACATGAGAAGGAAGTCTTTAAGGAGAAGTGAGTAACTGTGGCTCATGCGGTCATGTGTTATTGTTATATTTACTACGTGCGTGTTTTTTGCGAGATGCAGATTTGTGCAGCACCCAAAAAACTTTGGACTGATTGCTTCCTGTCTAGAGAGAAAGGTGTGTAACTTACACTCTCTATATACCTATGGTTTATTCTACAATTTGTTTTAAATCTGGATTAAATGCTTGTTTTTACATGTTACAGTGCGTCTCTGATTGTGTGCTGTACTATTATTTGACCAAGAAGAGTCAAAATTACAAAACTCTTGTCAGAAGAAACTTTGGGAGTCGCAGACGGAGGAACCAGGTGAATGAAACAATTCTTTTTTTTTCATACATATTTACTGCTTTTTTGTTTCTATCCTTTTTGGTTGTGGTGGAATTTTGTTCTGATTCTAAATAGTTTTTTTTATTTTGAGTTTTTTTTTTTTTTACTTTTAGAAAGTATATTCCATACAAGTTTATGTATTTTTATATATATAAAAAAATATATAAATATGCTTATAACATTTTGAACTAGAACCTTTAGTTAAAGACATGGAAGTGTTTTGAGTTTGTATTACTCGAATAGGCCTCTAGTGTTCATTATGTGCTAGTGCACTGCTTCTGCCAGAAAATGTGTTGTTCACATATTTAACAGGATATACATTTATTTAAGTTTTCTTTGGGAGGTTGAGATTCTTTACTGAGCCTTTCAAATTATTGAATATCTGGTTATCCACTTATCTGGCAATCTGTCTCTCGCACAAACACACACTCAAACTTTTCCTTTCTGTCTGATTTATGAAAGGCTCCACAGCTTTCCAGGAATCTGTTTTATCTGTTTGGCAAAGCCGAGAGGCTCCATGCTGTTGTCAGAGACCAGAGAGAAAAAGAAAATGTGAACATTTTAAGGCTTGCTTGAAAGATGCCTACTCTTTCTTTTCTTTTTTTTTTTTTTTTTTTTTCACACACAAACACACACACACGCTCACCCTTTTGATCTGATTATAACAATGTAGAAAGGCAGAATATTATAATATTATGACTTTTTTTATTTGAATAATTGGATGACTGACTGACTAAATTGTATATATATAATTTTTATTATAATTTTTTTACACAAAGTGAGTACTTCTATTCAGTATTAGTAGAGCACGGTGATGATACAAAATACTGTAGTAAGACTATATGTAGGGAAAGTTCAGATGCTTCCGTTGCAAGTTCATGACGTTCTTTAGTCTGCTCTCGTTTCTCTCCGTCTTTGCATTAATCTCATATTCATTTCCCTACATGACCGCAATGACCGTCTCTATCCGGTGCTTTGTCTGTACTCTTCAGTTTTTTTTCAGAGCAGAGTTATCTCGGCTAATGCTCATCTCCTACATAAATGATGAATCATGTAGATGCAACGGCCGTCTCTCTGTCTATTTAACTCGATTACCATGTTAGCAGCTGCTGTTCAGCGCCGGCGTCGGTTGCCGCTGTATGTCAGTGTCGGACGGCGCTGGATAAGCCTGAAACACGGATCACAAGCCCGAGCGGTGGCTCATTGAAATCATGTGTCCTGGAGTCAGGAGTTGAGCTCCAGTAATTGGGAGATGATGTGATCTGCCCCACTTGCGCACGCACACACACACTCACTCACGTGTGCACACACACACACGCTTGCTGACCTTTCAGTCATCGTGGGCCGCCGGCGAACCAGCGAGCAGCTGTTTTTGTTTGTTATGTGTGTTCTGTACATTGGCTGGTGGGATTCGGTTTACCTATTTTTCACCTGTTGTTTGATTCCCATTCGCATTGAACACAAACTAGTCCTGGGGTTTTATCTAATCTTTATAGTGTGTGTGTGTGTGCATGCATGGTGTGTGTTAGACCAAGTCTATTCCACTTGTCTTAGTGTGTGTGTGTGTGTGTGTGTGTGTGTGTGTGTGTGTGTGTGTGTGTGTGTGTGTGGGTGGGTGGAGTGTATGACCCCGTTCCACATTAGAGACCCATAAAAATGTTTGTGTCAGTTGAGTTCAGCTCACGTGGAGTTCCGAGCACGGTTCCAAACAAACGTCAGCTTTCTAAGCTCTCTCTGGCTCTCCCGAGAATCTGCTTGGGAGAACAAGTCAGAAGAAATATGCATGAGCGAGAAAACTTGATTCCTTTTTTCCCCCTAGTTTCCTTTTAAACTGGCAGCGGATGGTGTGCTGGAGACACCCCTGCTGAAACGCACAATGGTTCGTGCCGCTTGTACTGACACCAGTTATGCGTGTGCCAATCAAAGTGGTGTTGGGGGTGGGCTCTCTCCCCTCTAGCACAGCCGTTACCTGGACTGACCCTCATGTCCATGCTTGGTTGGTTAGTACACAGTTGTGGGTTAGATGGAGATGCCATTGCTGCTTTAGGAAGCTCTGGCAATCCTATGGCATACGTTCGTGGAATATTCACCATTGATTATCTCCGCAGAAGAGGATTAGTTTGAGAGCACTCCGCCATCAAGCTGCTAAACTTTTTTCTTGCCGCTTTTCCGCAACGCAAGCTGAGATTTAGAATGGGATGAGAAGGACTAGAAGGGGAAGATAAACGTAGATGAAGGTATGGTGTTAAGTGTTCTTGTGTGATCTGTTTTTTTTTATGGTGAAGATTGGTGACAGGAGCACGGTTAAAGTGGAAACTACGCCTTTGTAGACTTTTTGGTTGTTTTAGTGTTTCCTGTGATATATTAGACATGGAATGTGGAACTAATAATTGTCTGAAACTACATGCTGTGATATTTTTGGGCGTGACTCGGCGACCTCTGCTGGTTGGGAGCTGTTTTAGGTGGTCCCTGTGGATTTACTAGACAGTATAATTTATTCTTGGTTGTCACCACATCGCCATCAGCAACTCGAACAGAGCAAACATATGAAGATGTGTCCCAGGGAACATTAAGATGTCAGGCTGAAGTTTTTCAATACAAGATTATACTGTATGTGAATGTAGCCCAATATTTGTAGCTTGGGAACTACTTTTACAGAGTTACATACAGTCTGCATTTTAATAGCTCTGAATTTTAAACCATTTTCCTGTGTTATGCCTTACTGTTTATAATGCTTGCTTTTAATCTAACACAATTCGATTGACAAGTGATTTTTGTATAATCAAAATGTGATGAATTTAATGAGTGATTCGTCTTGTTCGTGAAGCTGTGTTTGTCTTTCTTGTTTTCATGTTTTACGTTTTATTTCAACAAGAGGTTCTCTTTTTCTATTGGTTGTGTTGCCGTATTTGCTGTCCACGTCTGAGTGGAAGAGGGTTTTTTTGATCCCATCTGGCAGCTGCACAGCTTGTTTGTGTTGGCTCAGATTTTCTTGTTCCAGAGCTTCACTTTCGTGGAACAGATGAAGAGGAGAAAGAGGAGGGGTTTGGTTTCCCCTCTCTGCACCGGCAACAATGATGGAAAAAATTTCGCAAAAAAATCTGCCTCGTCTTTGACCACACGCTCCAGTTAAGATCTAAATGAGACCTATATCATTCATTGCTCTTTTTAAAATTAATTTCAGGTTGATCAGAAGGGTTTTCCTGTGGAGACTAGTTGATTCGCTATAACAGTTATTCAGAAAATTCTCTAACTTTACTGAAGGTCCTGTAGTATTTGTCATTTGTAAACATTTGTATACACTTTGGTCGTAAACATTAGAAAAAGTTGTGTTTCGCATTATATAACCTCCTAATGGCTCCTAAATCAATTTGGATAAGAACAATGTGACAATACAAGAAATAACTGTGTGTGTATGATATCATACTGATACACACACACACACACACACACACACACACACACACACACACCTATCTAACGGATTTATTTTCAAGATAATATCAGTTAGTGAATGATTATTACATATTAGTACATATATAGTTCATTATTAACATACAATTTAAACTAATTGAAGGTTTATTTATTTGTAGTGTTCAGCTGTGATGTAATTTAACCCAACTAGCAGTTTGAAATTAAGTGTGTTCACAGTGACGTCACATGCTTTCAGGAGATTAGGAATCTGCAATATTGTCTAAAGGTGTAAGTGAGAGCTTGAATCTGTGTATCTGTGTGTTCTGCTCTGTGATTGGTTGACCACAAATGCAAGGTGTGTGTCCTGATCCAGAAATGGAAAAGTAGTTCAGAAAATAGATTTTTGGAGCCAGTGTTTCTTTTTTTCATTTTTTTTTCCAGGAAATGCATGGAGATGCTAATGCAATTTTTTTTAAATTTTCACTTGCTGTGTTGTCATATACATATTTGTGTTACCAACTCTTTGCTGAAACGTGTGCGAAAGAACATGAAGTTTAATGGGTGCTATTACTCATGCGTTGAGATAACTCTGATAACATGGAGTCACTGTGTGGAGATGCCTACTCAGTCAGAACCACCTACAGTTGTTTTGGTCTGTTTTCCAATGGGATTTCAATTCATATTTCTCTTTTCTTGTGATAAAAAACCACTTCATGCATCCCACGGAACACACTTCTTTTTATGGTCTGCTATTTTTGAATTGTGGCCACTATTGAAATGGTGTCAGTCACTTATCTATTAATAATGTCTGACTCCACATTTCAACTTGTGCTTTTGCCACATTGTAAATCTAAAAAGTGTTGCTGAAGCAGAACATTCTTCCTTTCAACTTTTAGTACGGAAATCTAGATTTGGTGCTTGCATTTTAATAAGCTTTATTAATTTATAGGTATAAATAATTTTCCCAACAAGCGTGAAGTAGTCTTTGATTTGGAACTGAAGTTATCAAAATTATTGTGCTTGCTTTGTTTGGAAAGTAGGACTGAAGTGCTTTGTGGGGAGAGAATAAATATCTTTTTATAAAGATATGTAAGGGAGTGACGAAAATGGATCTCCAGTAAGCAGACAGGAATTCGGTTTGATCCAATCCAGAGCAGGAATGAGCTGGAACGTGTGTTTTGCTTTACTGTCTGGCTTAAAACGTAAGATCTGTTGTGTTATCTGTTGTGTCACAATGGTGAATGTTAAAACTTGCTTCCAAGGATGTAGCCTGAGTTGGATCTGAATAGACAACTGCAAATGTAGGGAATAACGTCCCGGCCGAAAAGCTCTACTTTTTTTTTTTTTT
>CM051493.1:1988878-2108413 GCA_028031935.1 Paedocypris micromegethes
AAATCTATGCTTCTTCACAGTCTTAGAAATGCCAGGTAGATTTGGAACACTGGGCTGTAGAGATCTCCATGATTGGAAGTGAAGGGGATTGTTCCATGATTTGTGTTTTGGCATTTATCCATTTGGAGTAATTGAACATTTTAGGTTTCTGATGTTTTTTGTCACATAATCCTGGTCATACCCCCGTGCCTTTGAAAAGGTCAGTTATCTTATTACTTTTCCTGTTTTGTTTCTCTGTCCTTTTTGAAGCAGATAACGCGACCTTCACAGGAGGACAAGACTGATGACAAGAGCGAAGAGGACAAATCAGAGAAGTCAGAAAAAAAAGAAGACGAGGAGAAGAAGGAAGAGGAAGAAAAAGATGAAAAAGAGGACACGAAGTACGCCACAACTATTGCTTTTTCATGTTTTTGTTCTTTAGATGATCTGTTAAACCTCATTGCTGATTATACTCTTAGTAACAACATTTAGTTTTTGTTCAATGCCCTTCAGGCTTTCAATATCACTAGGCTAACGTTTATGGTTTAATAAAAAAAAATAATAATAATTAAATATTTTGAGTTTAGATTTTTTTGAGTTCCCTTATAAATGTTGTCAGGTAGTTTGAATTTACAAAGCTTTTCTTTTATAAAATGTGATTTTAAAATTGCATTTTCAAAAGCAAATTTCAATGCTTTGCCTTGCCATCTACACTGACTTAATAAACAAAGTGGGGTGAGTTGGTTAATATGACCATATACACACACAACCCTGGAGTAGTGGGCAGCCTTGTGCCGTGAGGCCCGGGGAAAATGTCAGTGTCTTGCCTGAGGACACTCAGTTGTAGAACACACTGGACCGGGATTTAAACCGGCAGCGCTCAGTGGGAGATCCACCTCCCTACCACTGTAACACGACTACCACTTTATTTAAGTTTTTTTGTGGTGTTTTTTTTTTTTTTAAACGTTGAATGTAGTGAATTTTACTGTAATTGAATGTTGTTTTTGCACTGAGTGTTACGTTTTATAACAAAGCAGTTTTGTTGGTCTGATAATGCATTGTTTTGTAAGACAACGAGTAAGCAGATGTTTATCTTTGATCATATCTAGTTGTACTAATTCAGACTTTCAAAGCTTGAACTTTCATATATATTATCAGAAATCTTTTACTTTTTTTTGTCAAACTAACTCTTACCTATTTTATGCCTACTCTGGGTTGGTTAGACAGCCTGGCTGTATTGTAATTATACAAGAAGAAATTAAGAGAAGTGGTAATATTTTTGTTTATTTTTATATTGCAGAGACATTGGCAAAGACAAAGAGAAGTGTGAGGGAGAAGAGGAGGAAGGTAAGGAGCAGAGCACACCACGTGGCCGAAAGACCGCCAACAGCCAAGGACGACGCAAGGGCCGCATCACCACTCGCTCCATGGCCAATAATGAGGCAGCATCTGTGGTGGCTGAGGAACCACCCGCACCTCCATCTGAAACCGGTATGGAGGAATACTCAGACTACAGCACACACACTTGATGCGTGATAGTCACGATCCAAAACTAATTCCCTAATAGGTTTTTATACATACTCATATAGTGTGGATGAATACTCAAACTACAGCACACATACTTAATGCGTGGTAGTCCTGTTACAAAGCTAATACCCTAATAGTTTTTATACATACATACTCAAATAGCCATTAATTCATAAGTTGAGCCTATTTTCTCTCAGACAATTCTGATTGGATTCAGTTTCAATGTACGTTTGAGGTCAAACTATGTTTGTCTTGAGCAAACTCTGACTTTATTTTAAACTTAATTGTTAAATGTGGATTATTACATAATGAAGAATATGGTTTGTCTTAGTTCCTCCAGAGCCAACAACCACCTCTAAACCAGAGCTTGTGCAGAAATCAACACGAGACGCTCCAAGATCCACTCCCACACCCGGAACAGAAAACCGTGGTAAACGCATTTCTTTAGTTGCACACAAACTGTACTGCTCTCACAATTTCACAGTCTTATTTGTGCGTCTGGTACCCTGTATTGCGCTCAAATGTCCTACTCTTGTTCATTCTGCTCTTGCTCCATGAGCTTTTATCTTTTTTGTTTCTTGCTCTTTCAAATTTTCTCTCAAAGAGAGAGATTGTTTTTCAATTCCTTCTACAATTTCCATGTATCTTGCTGCCACCCAACACTTAACTCAAGGCTTCTGCCTTTGTGTTGCTGTGGTGATAGCGGGTGGAGAGGGTCACCATGGAGAGTGGAGATAATAATAAGAGGCAGGGAAACACGGTGAATCTCGAGGAGAAATTCGAGAAAGTAATGGCGTGATTGTATCGTCCCTGTTTTGGCTCCTGTTAAAAATAATCTGGAACTTCATGTACATATGGTAAAATGACTTAAGTATAGTTGTTTTGTTTTCTGAAAATCTGTCTTCGCTTGTTCAGCGATGGACTGAGTTTATTCCTCTGTCCTGCTTTCTTCCACTCCCATTCCCTCCTTCCTGATATATTGCATTGTGATGATTCAATAGTGCTATTAAATCTCGCACTCTCGTTGATTTATTTCAGGGAGCATATGTTAGAAAAGAGGCCTATCTGATATTTTCCAGTGCTTGGTTTTCAACCGTAGATCTGTTTTCTCAAAGCTCTATATTGCGAGTTTAACCGTCAAGTCCCAAACTTTGATCAACCAGTCACAGCAGGAGAACATGAACACGACGCGTACGCTCTCAGGGGTCATAGGGTAATGTAAACATCATCCAGGGGTCAGAAGAGAGAGGTTTATTTAAAGGGCCTTGCTGGAAACCAGCCACACAAGTCATCTAAACATCGCAGGGACATACACTCACTCTTGCATAAATGTCAAAGGTTCACTCTGTGCTAAATCGGTCTCAGTGTTTACGCAATTTCAAAGAGACCCTCCGAAGGAGCGGGAGAAGAGAGCACAGGCTGTCTTCCTCTCCCCAGCTGTCTCTCTCTCTCTCTCTCTCTCTCTCTCTCTCTCTCTCTCTCTCTCCTTCCGTCTTTCTCACTGTAGTTTGAGTGGAAATTATGGAGGGAGGGGCTGCTCGCCTCATCTCAGCTACTGTTATGAGACAGACTGGCTAATGATATGGGTGAGTGTGTGCGTTGGTCTTGGACCCAGAAGGGTGGCGCTTCGGCACTCCTCCACTGTCTGCTTGAGATCAGCTGACTGGAGTCTACAAGAGAGTGAGAGAAAGGAGAAAAACCCTGGTGAAAAGGACTCCCTTCTTCCAGCAAGTGCAGCTGGGAAAGGGCATTAAGTCGGTTGAAGAAGTAAAGCGTCTGAGTGGTCGAGGGTGGAGGTCTCTGCAGCCCTCAAGTGTACAGAATCGGGGGGAAGGGTGCGAGATGAGCCTGCCTGTAGTTCTTCTCCACTGACGCTCACGGTGTGTCGCTACAGGCGCTGTTGAAGCTGGAGAGACGTCTCGCTGGACTGAGGAGGAGATGGAGATTGCCAAAAAAGGTATTGCGTGACTTTTACTTCATCCTTTTGCACTCTTTCACCCCGCTCTCGGGGGTTTCATTTGCTCTCTATTCATAATCTGGCTCATGATGAAATGCTTGATTCGTTCAGTTGATGTTTTGCTTGTGTTTGCGTATTCTAAGCTATATGTAGCCGGATCGGGCTGATTTGAACTTATCTGTTGATTTATTTCATTTCAAAATGGCTTATTTATGTGTCTTGGGGCTCTTGCTTTACAGAGTCTTATCATCGGCGCATTGCTGAGAAAAAAATGTTGGGTTTTTTTTTTATGTGGACGACGTATAACTTTACAGTCGTGTGTAGACTTCAGTTCTTCCCTCATTTTGCTTGATTTAGAGTATTATAAATTGAAAAATCAGAGAAAGCCGTAGGAAGTTTCCATAGGTATTGGAAAGCCATAGGTATTTCCATTTAGAATTTAAATCAGAGTAGATTTTATATCTATTATAAAGTAGCACACTGTGAACACCACCATCACTTTCCTTCACCAACAGTACAGCCATCATTTAACAATGTGGGTTGTGACTCTCCAGTAACCTTCATCTTGCTTTTTCCTTCTTAAATTGTTCTTTTTCTGCCATTCACCCGATTAACATTTAACGGTCTCCTGATTTCATGGTCAGCGCGAGCAGAGCCAACTTTAAAGATAAGCACAAGCACACTTCAACAGAAACGGTATGCTTTTATCTGCGTTAGGTTTCTGTTATAAGAATTAACTTTAGTCTTCCAAACAAAACTGCTATTGCTAAACTACTCATCTCATGCTAAACTTTCTCATAACAGAAATGTTAAACCATCAAACCCGGTCATAAGAGTAGGCCATGACAATATAGCTTCTCTAAAGTAAATCAAAAGTATAGAACTTAATGAGCCTTTCTGACTTCAGACAGATTTGGACTTTTACTGTCATTCTTAGCCTAAAACTGTACAATTAGTACTGGTGTTTTGTGACCCTAGAAACTTTTTTTGATCCAGAAAAAAAAAGTTTCAACAATTTCTATTACATAAGATTTAAGTACTTTGAAGAGTATGTTGTATTTTTATTATAATGCATATTACAATGTATTCTCACTTCAGGTTTGAAATAGTAATGATAAGCAAAATGTCAAAATGATACCCCTTCGTTTATGTCTAATTAATTAAAGAAAGATTCCAACAGATATATTTTATAAAATAAACTAATTCTCAATTCAAATCTTGTCTTCAATATTCAAATTTATCAATCTGTACAAGTAATAAATGAATATAAATGCAATAAATTATATTAAAGAATATATATATTTTAGAATTTTTTGCACAGACAATTTATTTAGCTTTTTAGGTTGATTGCCATGGCTTGTACTTACATAGTCTTGTTTAGACGCAGCAGTTTGGACCAGTAGTTTCTCGGACTAAAACGCTGACCAATTCATCGGTCTATTTAGAATTGCACTCGATGTCTTTTCGTGTACATCTAAATGCTTCATGTTTGGACTGGTACTCTCCTGGCAATTATATGCACAATAGTTGCATCGCTTGCCATGTCGTAAATGATTGGCTGCTAGCTAGACCTCAAGGCAATTCAGTCAGTTCAATAAAATGTTATACAATTTCACACATGAACTAAATAAGCAAGCGAGATGGTCGTGGCAGACATTCATGTAACAGGAAATTACAGAGGAAAAAGCTTGGAAACCAACAGACCTCTTAGACAATTATGAAAGTTTATAATAAAAGGAGACCATCTGTTCATGAAAAAATAACATGGAAATTATGTTTTTAAATGAGAGTTGCTCCAAGTCAGCTTTTCATAAATGTTGTGGATGCGCTCTTTAAAATGTGCGTTTGTGATATGAGTGTTAATTTTGTGCAGACTCCTCGACCTTGTCCTTGTAGCTTTGTGGAATATTTTGTTGATGTTAAAGTAAGCTGAATAGACCATAGCTGATTTGTAATTCAGACGGGGTGATAGTTTCTCTAAGGTGATGAAACCTTGTCACAAATTAACTAATTCAATTGTATACTTTTAATTCCGTGAAATCATATTTTCAAGACCTTTGCAAATCAAAATGTTGTAATCCTTCACGAAGAACGATTAAAAAAATAATAAGCATAAAATATTGTAGTTGGTTACATTTCAAGCTTGGAAATCGAATTAATGTGATTTCTTTGCTACATATTCTGATAATATATACTATTTTTTTAAATGTCTGTTAAAAAATATAATCATCCCAGGGTGTCATTACAAAATACTGAAGCCCTACAATGATTTGAAAATGATTTAATTTATCATAAGTTGTCGCAGTTGTACTTTTACTATGTAAGGCAACAATCATCTTGGGTTTACTGCAGTACTTTTTAAATCAGTTTCAGTTATTGTGTTTTGCGGCACAGGTTATAGAGTTGTTGCTAAAGACCTGGTTTGATTGCCTTATAACCTTTTATTGGTTATAATTTAAATGGCTTAATGGATAATTCCAGTGACATTTTGTCCCTTATTTCATTTGTTAGGCACGTTACAATTCAATAGCCACAGCCCAACACCGCGGATAAAAGTAGCCATTTTTTGTGGATTTTAAATGCGTAATCAATGCTTTATTTAACGATAGAACCCAAGATTTATGCCAACTCCCTCAAATTCTCCTGCTTGTTTCACTTTTCTTCTGTGGGAATATGGCTGATAAAGCGTCTTAGTCCACAGATCAGGAGTTTACTGTATGAGGGCATGTTTTATGGAATAAATACCAAATTTCGTCTCCATATTTTGTAGAAACATTTTTGTGAGAGAGTTGAAGAATTCACAAAGAATTTCTGAAGAATACACTATTTTAGGAAAGCCCTGTTGATTTTGAAAATATCCATGTCACCTTTGATAAACGTTACTAATGAACTTTAAAAAGTCGTCCTGTTGGATACTTAGAATTCAGCCTGATTCTACTGAACAGATCTAATCTGGCTTCTTCTCCTGGTGCCCTGCACAGTCACCCTTAACTGGTTCATCCAGTCTGATTAAGCTGGCGGGATTAGCTGCACCACTGAGGCTGAATGAGTTTCGCTGTTGCTGGCGATTGAAACCCAGCCATGCTTTTCTGAATTCTGTTTTAAGGAGAGGTTGTTATTGTCAAAGCTTTCCAATGTGACACTCATCAGCCTCAGAATCCTGTTATGTTTATTTGTAAATGTATATATTTTCATAGTTCTACTTTATTAAGTTCACTTTATGTCGTTTCCAGGACTTGTGGAACATGGCAGGAATTGGGCAGCTATTGCTAAGATGGTAGGCACGAAGACTGAAGGTCAATGTAAGAACTTTTATTTCAACTACAAGAGGCGGCACAACCTCGACAATCTACTGCAGCAACACAAGGTACAGGTACAGAACCAGCATTCTCTTATTACATTTACAGTTACAGTAACAATAATGTCTTTAGATGTTTTTTTTTTTTACATTTTTGTCATGTATAGAAACGCCAATTACGATTGTAATATTACAACTTTTCCCCCCTTCTTCCAGGGTTCCAGGCGGCCCGGTGGAAATCGAGATCCCTCACAGGCAGAACCCACACCAGACGACGACGAGGAGAGTGATGGTAAGAACACTCTGTGACTAATACCACGTCAAACACTCTGAAACCAGATGCTGCTAACTTTTTCAACTCGTGATACTGAAGTCCAACCCAGCCAAAAGAAAGTCCAGGGCTGTGTGGTGAAGTCAGATGGGCACAGTAGGAGCAAAAGTGCAGTGTGTTGTCTGCTCGCCGTGTGTTTGATTCGATCTGACGGAACCTCCGACCGTGGCACGCTGCCACAGAGGTCAACTTCCTCTCTATTCTGTCTAAAGGCTTAGTGAGTGAGAATCGGGAGCAAACAAGGAGACAACCAGGAAGTGGGAAAAATCTAATATGTTTGTAATTCATCTTCAAGAGTCTGTATTTTGAAGGGGATTATGTGGTCAATATGGCCACTTGGGTATACAATAAGATATTTACAAAAACTACAAAAATCTTTGATTTTTACGTTCTAATAATGATTCAATTTTTATAATCTATATAAATAATCTATAAATCTATAATTTTTTAATCTATAACATAATCTGTCAATTTCCTAATTTGTAGTCAAACTTTGTCTCTTATATTTTGTAGGAGTTCTCTTTTTGTGACTTCTTTTTTTTTTTTTTATCCTGGCTGTCATGATGGAGATCTGATGCCCTGATGTGTTTGTATTGTAATTCAGTGCACATGGGAAGGATTTCATATTATTTAATCTCCTTTTTTAAGGCCCTGATAACAGTTCAGACACAGAGAGTGCACCCTCTCCACATCAGACTGATCCGAGTAAATCTTCAGAGTCACATTCCACCTCAGCTCTGGATGCAGACCATGATGGTGCAACTAAAGGCAGTATTACAGATGCCAAGGGACAAGAGCCTCCTTACAGCGAGCTAAAGGTCAAAGTGGAAAAAAGTCCAGATGCGAGATCAGGAGACGCTGTTCAGGATGAACGAGCGCGTTCTGCATACGAAATGCAGATCCATCCGAAGAGTGAGCCACAAGACATTGAAATGGTCGCTTCAGGTGGAGAAAGAACACCAGTGCAAGTGAAAACCGAACCAGAGGTCAAGGATAAAGAAGAGAAACATGGGGAGCAGCACCACTCTGATAATGATTCTAGTGCCACCTGTAGTGCAGACGAAGACGTGGAGGCTGAAAGCGAAAGACAGCGGTACGAAACCACCCATCAGTATTTTTACTTGGATGTCTGGTGTAGTTTCAATGGTTGTTGGATGGATGGACCGATTGCACTCTTTGGCCATGAATGTCACTCTAGGAATTGAATCACTTAATTGTAACTGTATTAAAAAGTAAAACATTAAAAAGCAAATATTTACAATGATCAAGAACAATAATTAACACTACTGTACAAATTCAAAAAATCATTTAATACTGCTTGGTAAGATTAATATCTAAAAGACACAGAGCCACTTGCACGTCTATTTATGTCCTGCTTCCAGTATTTTGTACACACGGCTTTTGTAAGTTCACACAAAACAATTTCGATTAGAACTTGGCACAGAATTTTTTACATTTGTACTTTTATAGATTTCACAACCTACTCTCATGTTTAGATGATCTCACACTTTTTCTTGAGACCATGTAAGCATATTGACAAATTAAAGACAACTTAATAAAAACATTAGTGTAAGTGCAACTATTTTATGTCAAAAAAAACATTCACGTATGTGTAAATAAAGTTTAGAAATATGATTTTGTAAAGTTTGTGCTTGCAAAACATGTAAAACGACACACTTAATCGTACTGACATAAGATGTAAAGATCTACAGGATAGAAATAACCTGTTCTAACTAGTAGCAATGCTAGAATAGTAGGTTACAGTAATGTTAGTACACTTTACTAGATTTTGCCTATTTTTAAACATTATATTTAGGACAAAACGTACAATGAATTTAGTTGTGCCCCTGGTCTGTGCATTATTGCAATTATATTGTGAGTAATAATATTGAAAATATTTCATCATTTATTTTCCATCTAATTTGAGACTGTGTTGAAGTATTTCTAATATTTACTGTATGTTCAGCTATGCATATTCATACAAATCCCTGTTTAATAGCAGATATAAGCCATGTTATTAATGTTAAAATTAACTCTTGACGTTACCTTTCTCCCAAAGGCTTTTCTCTATGGAGAAGCCGTCGTTGCTGAGTACACCAGGCTCAGTGGTTGTGTCCTCCTCCAAAATCCTCAGCATGCAGCAGCTACAGCAGCGGGCGGCCACCATTCCATCTATGGTTAGTTCCCATAGCCTCTACAACCACTTATCATTCAGATATGCCCCTCTGGATAGAGACAGGGCCCAACTATCCCATCACGTGAGTGCTGCCGCCTCCTCTGCAGGTCAATCGCTGTGATTCTCTTCTGCTGCTAGCCAACAAATCATGAAATTATGCAGAACGAGATCACTTGGTCGCTGATGGGTTGCGCTGTGTGGAGGTTGTGGCTTCGCTGACTTCATCTGTCTAATTTCCTCACTAATTTCATTCTATTTAATATATTTTTCAGTATTGTTAGTAATGCTGAAGGTGATCTTACGATTTATTTGTTGGAATATGCTCGCAATCCTATTCTCGCTTGCAATGAAGGCAAATATGATGAACTTGCATGTCTCTGTAATGAGCAAAACTGGTTACTGGAACTAATTTATCTCCATTCTTTCAGGTGTTTATATTGATGTATTTATGTTTTACGGTCAGGTGATCTTACAATGACTTTACAACGTCTGAACTGGTTTGATTAGGTTTCAGCACCTTACGGTCACAGCAGTGTTCCTGCTCCCTTGAGCGGCTTTGCCATGTTCCAGCACCAGATCAAAGCCGTGCATGAGTCCGCACATCAGGAGGGTAAACAGAGACTGGACCAGAATGAGTCTGAGCGTAGACCACGGCTCACCACCCACAGCCCCACCATACTGGACCGAGACGGTGAGTCAGAAAAGCATAAGGACATACTGTATTTATGCAAATATAAGCACCTAATTTTTCAAAACATTCGGGGTTGCTTATATGCATATTTTTCAAAAATGCATGTAAATATAAGCAACAGTTTTTCCACATTTCATGTTAGAAGCAATCACAAACAAATCACAAATACTTCGTCTTTTTTCAGTGGTGCGCTTCTGCGTTGTCCTCTTTTTTTCTTTTTTTTAATGAATGGTGCCGGAGACAGACATGCATATGTGCTTTTATTGGCTGAACACATGCAGTGGCTAAATAAAGTGTTAGATATAGAAGTAAAATAAATACAGTAATTAATATTGGAACAGACAGACACGACAAATCAAATAGCAGGCGCAACAGTCAAAAGCGATGAACACGGACAAGGAGTCAAAACCGTTGTTTTGCATTGTGTCTTCTGCAATACTGTGCAACGATAATTATAAAGCGTCTGATAAAAACCTTGGCTGAAAATGGCAGCAGACCCTCTGAGATATGATTACTAGAATCTATTTTTTTATTCAAGTAAAGCAACATTGACGTGATACAAGTCACAAGTTAGACTTGTTAAAGAAGAAAAGGAATATTTTAAGAGAAGTATTTAGCCTGAAATGTTTTCTTTTTCAGTCAGTTTTTATTTTGTGAGTAAAAAAAATTTGGAAGGTGCATAAATTTGGGTATTTTCTGTGTGGAGTTTCCATGTTCACCCCGTGCTTGCGTTGGTTTCCTCCAGGTCTGCTTCTAAAATTAAATTGTTGCAGCCAGAAGCAGTAAAAATGTGTCATGTTCCTTTAAAAAACTTTCAGTCTATATGCTAATTATGGATTTTTTTTTTACCTTTAATCTTTCCTCTGAAAGGCTCATTTTAAAATGATCTATATCTCAAATTTAGATTTCAATGTTTAAACATTACTTGCTTTTGTGTTCAGTCGAAACGTGTTTCTGATGATGTTTTCTCTGTCCGCAGGTAAACCTTTCGCTTACATGTCGTATGACCTGAAGCTGATGGAGCAGGACAGTCATGCAGGGGCAGCTAGACCTGGCTCTCCATACATACTGTCTCCTCGTGAATCCTGCAAAACCTCACCTCAGCCAGATGCCAATCCCAGTTCTCGCTACAGCGTGCCTCCTGGTAAAAAAGCTTTATTCACATTAATTTAATCTCAGTTCTATTTGCGAACAGAAGTGGTGTGAGAAGAATAATAGATGGCGAAAACTTTTGCCGTTTTTTTTGTTTTATTATTATGTATCAATGATTTTGAACCTGACTTTAGAGTTTCTGGTTTAGAGAGTCAGGTTCAATATTATTAATGTCATTTTTTTCCTTGCTGCCTAACAAATAAAGGGAAACGATTGGTATTTATACACGTGTAAACTCACTGGAGCGTGACTATGTTAAAAAAAAAAACCTAAACAACTCATTTTAGAAACAGTCTCGCACACATTTCTTGCCTTCTATTAGCGAGGTCACTGAGTTTCTTCTTGGAGGAAACCTTGAAGCTCTCACGAGGCTCTGTACATGTGACTGATTCTCTTATCAGCCCTACCCTTAAAACCTGGAAACCGCTCTCTGAGACAAGCACAGAACACGGTGTTTCTCTTTCTGTTAGTACGAGTATAAAACATGTTAAGTAAACACGGTTTTCAGATAGGACCGCATTTACACTGCACTTTTATTTGATTAGTGATAAAATGAGTGTCGGTTATGGCTGGGTTTCATATTGAGCTTTGGTATTGGAAACTCTGTCTTTAGTAACCTATGTCGTGAGTATCCACTGTGTGTGTGCAAACGGGAGTGTGATAACAGTTCTCTGACCACAAAGCTTCTCACCCAGGTGTAACGGTACCATCCAACAACCCCCTGATTTGATGCAGGCCTTTATTAAGGAATTCAGGGTTTCACTTGTGGAACTTATTTCTGATTGAGTTTAGTTTTAAGTTTAGATATTGAGTTTAGATATTAAGATTTTAAAGACATTTTAAAGATTTTTTTACATAATTACATTTACATTTACATTTACAGCTACAATATTTTTCATTACGTTTATTTAAAACAGAGTAAAATGTGTTTATGTGTTGCTGTTTGACAACCTGATGGTCAGGGTTTGATCTTAAAAAACAAAACAAAACAAAAGCATCCAGAATCGTGATCTTTATTTTAAGATTTTAAAAATCATGATTCTTATTTTATCCAGAATTGTGCAGCTCTAGGATTTTAAAGTGATTTGAGTTCTTCTGAAGCAGAGTCTTAAATAGGGCAGTTCAGGGTAAAGATTATATGTTTTTCTACATGTTGACTGGCACACGGCACTTTGAAAAAATCACCCGACAGTTTGTGCACTCAGTTACCCAAAAACATAAGAAAAGCACCCAAGGCTTTATAGACAGCTATTACCCCCACCCCCACCCTCAGAAGACCACCTGACCCCGTCTTTCTGAAACTCGTGCTTTCACACCACTAGAGACTCCAAAAGTCTGCGACTTAATATTTCAGAAAGGATGTAAGTCTTGCCGATCTTGAAATTTAAAAGGGTAAAAGGGGTTTTAGCAGTGCCTATGAGTCTTAGTAGTTTATTCCAGCGTTTGTAGGAGCTTCAGGTTTAACCACTCCATGCTGTTTTATTCATATCCATCTTTTCTTTCTGCTGTCTTTGAAGCAACTCTTTTTAAGCCTGTTTTTTTTCTGTTTATCTAGTTTATGCTTGGATCTATAAGCTATGTGTCTTTTTTATGTTGTTTATTTTAAATTTAAAAAGGCTTTATTCAATGAATTACATTTTTGCTTTCACAGTTTTGCAGCCGGCTCCCAACCAGGGCATTCCGAACCTTCCTGATGTCCGCATGACGTTCACCCGTCACAGGCCTTCCAACATCCCATCACCTCCGCCTCTCATTCCCACCTCCAAACCAACCGACAAACCCTCCTTTATTCAAGGGGGCTCCATATCACAGGTGAGGGGTCACGTCGGAATGTGGCGTCTTATCCTTCATCCAAACTAATTGTTATTTAAAACCTCATCTTGCTTCCTGCTAAGTTGTAATGCCACCTCCTCGTAATGAGATCAGGCTGGGGATCAGGAGTTTACGCCGTCTTCGTCTCTGATTTGCTCCTTCTTCCGCCGTGCTTTGTAGGGGACGCCAGGAACTTATCTTCCTTCTCAAACGCACGCAGTGTATGTACCAGAGGTGGTCAAGGCCGGAGGTGGGTCCATTTCACTCGGTCTCCCAAGACAACAGGACCCTGCCAAACCAGGTGAGTTCTCACTGTTTGACGTGCAGTGTGAGCGTCCTTGTAGTTTTGTTGCTCTTACTTTTGCCACGTTGGGTCTAGATGACCTCGCCTTGGGATGTCTATTTAAAGTTTTGTTTTTCTGTCAGTGTCATATATTAAACAGGAAGAATGTTCTCCGCGTGGACAGACGTCTCAGGCTGAGGGTCTTTTATCCAGAGCTCAGTATGAAGGAGTGGTCAGAGGTGTGTTGCTTGAAATCAATCACAATTCTATTTGAAGATTGTAAAACAGTTCAGACCATTTTGTGTGTGTGTGTGTGTGTGTGTGTGTGTGTGTGTGTTTGTCAAAGCAACAAATTAAAAAGCATTTAATTATTTCTATGAATATTCAGCATACTACAAATATGCATGTTTTTTTCTCCCTCAGGAGGAGCAATGCAGATTCAGGACATTCGAGGACCCTCTGGGAAAGGTCATGAAGGCTTGACTTTCAGCCGAGGCTCTATTACACAGGTAGTTACATACTTTAATGTCTGACTTTGTTGAATACATATATGAATACATATTATTCTGTCTGGGTGTGTGAGTGAGTATTTCTGTTAATCATGTTTTTTGCTCGTGTCTTCTTTCCCAGGGCACCCCTGCTCTGAACCAGTCCAGTGTTGCAGCAGACCTGTTAAAAGGCACGATTGCCAAACTGGCAACGGAAGATCTGAGCGGGCCAGAGAAAAGCCGAGCCGAAGCGCATTCAAAAGCTCACGTCATTTACGAAGGCAAAAGTGGACACATTCTGTCTTTTGATGGTCAGTGGCAAAAACACATTTTGTTCTTTGTTATAAGTCCAGTTAATATTTTGTTACTTGGTAGAATCGTGTGCATTTATCTTTTTCTGGTTTAAAGTTTTAGAGACATTTTTTGACATTTTCATTTATATACAGAGTTTTCCTGAAAGTTTAATGGCGTAAAACCAACATTTTGCTGACGTCGTGAAATTTTAATGTTCACTTTCTTTGAAAGTTGTGCAGTACACCATTCCTGTTTATATTTACACAGCCATTAAGAATACAAGAGAGGCAACAAGAAGCCCACGGATGGGACATGACCTCAAACGCACGTACGACATCATGGAGGGCTCTCGTGGACACTCCCGTGACTCTGCACCTTATGAAGGTTTTTACTCCTTTGTTTTTACATAGAATAGACAGAATATTTTAGTTTTTTTTTATATATATTTCAAATTGTACATTGATGTTTGTTTAATTGCTCAGGTTTGATCAGCCGAGCTTTGCCAAGAGAAAGTCCACATGAGTCAAAAGATCGAGCCATACTCAGTGGTTCCATCATGCAAGGTATATCAAACCCAACTAACAGTTCCACTATAACAAGCATTGTTCACATGCACTTGGGGCTCAGAAAAATGTTCATTTATAATAATTGTTTCCAAAAATGATCTTTCAACAATAATTATATAGCTTTTGAAATGTTTAGATCAAAAAGACATGTTTAGATCAAAGACTAAGACTGCTAAATGTGTTCACTGTGCTAGATCACTTTTCCTACACAATCTATAATGCATGAACATTTTATTTTACTACAATAAACAGTCTTGTTTTCCACATGGAATCAAATCTATATAGCATCGCTGTATGGCTGTACGGCAGAAACTGCGCTGTTTCTGGCTTTACATGGGAACGCTTTAAACTTCTAACAAAACGGTTAATTTAGCATCCGCTTTAACTCGATGCTTTGTGTGTCACGCTTCAGGAACACCAAGAGCCGAGGTCTTCGAGGAAGCCAAGTATGGCAAACAGGTCAAGAGGGAGAGTCCCCCCATTCGCTCTTTTGAAGGAGGGATCACAAAGGGTAAACCATACGAGACGATGAACACCATCAAGGAGACAGGACGTTCAATTCACGAAATTCCTCGCAAAGAGATGCAGGACAATCGCAAAACACCTGTTCTTGAAGGCTCCATCGCTCAGGTACAGGTTATTAACGTGTAATGTTATATCATAATGACCATTTAATTTTTCACCTCTAATTAGTCACCCATTTTTATTTCCATTCCAGGGTATTCCAATAAAGTATGACAGCATTACTCTCAATCCATCAACTATTAAGCACAACGTTAAAAATCTAATCACAAGCCCTGTTAAGGGCCACGAGGATGGAAAGGCACCCGAGCGTGTCCGCCACACTTCCGTAGTAAATTCCACTTCTGTACTACGGTCGACACACACAGAGCAAGGAAAGTCCCAGCACAGTCCAGGCTTATATGATGAGAGCAATGCACGTAGAACGCCAACGTACGCTGGGACATCAATGTCCAGAGGTTCTCCCATGCATCGAGGGCAAGATGGTAAGCATGTTCCTCTTCTAGGCTTATATTACTTTTGAAAAGTGGCCCTTAACGTCTTAAATTTGCTATCTTCAGGTAAACCAGCTTCTCATGAGAGAAAGAGTTCACTGACCCCGACCCAGAGGGACAGTGTCCCCGCGAAGTCACCCGTATCTGGAGCTGATCCTCTGGCCTCTCACAGCCCCTTTGACCCCCACCACAGACCTGTGCTGCCTGGTGAGGTGTACCGGACTCACATGCCACTTCTGGACCCCAGCCTAGCTTTCCATCACAGGGTCTTGGACCCAGGTAAGGACTAAATATATCATATATTTTTTGTAATATTTGTGATTGACAAAATCTGTTAAATCTGTCTTATTTATCCACCCAGCTATTTAAGTATCTATCTATCTACTATAGTTTAACTATCATTCTGACTAACCTTATGCCTATCTATCTAGAAATGTCACTGTCTAACAGTCGTACTATCTATATTACTATCTAGCTGTTGTGATCTGATCTAGGCGTGGGCGGTAAACCGGTATGAATGTGAAAACCGGTAATGAGTTGTGCCACAATATGGACTTTGCAATACTTACGTATATAAACACTTTAATACAGTATAACACGTTTGTTTCGACATGGAAGCATTGCTAATCGAACACAGAAAGCAATGTAATTTAATAAATGATCACCCGCGAGTCGCATTGATCTGTGTATTGTGCCTTTACGGATGTCTTACTAACTAAAACCGCTGCTTTTAATGACGTGCTCACAGCAGCGCTGTTTCTGCTCTTTTTAATTTAATCAGTTAGTCTGGTTGTATGCGACGCTAGATTCACGCGCTCCCTCGCCGTGTGCAGCTGCTGCTTTCTGTGTCTCTTTCTTTTTCTCTCTCTCACTGTCTCCCACATGATCTCTCTCTCTTTCTCTCTGGTCTCTTTTAAAAGAAAATTCCAATAAACGTCTGGGCTACTTTTTATTGATAAAAAAAAATGGCAGATGCATCATCTTGTTACCCCCTTGCGTCTAATTTGTTACTTTAAATAAGTTAGAATAATAATTTTCCCTGCAATGTAATTAAGGTATACTAAAACGTATACTGTTAGGGAAATACATTGGGAAATATCGTGAAATGAATGTTAACTCATCACCCCTAATCTGATCTAGTATTCAACTATTTTTCTAGCTATCTTACTAACGATGTAACTATCTATTATATTTCTCCAACTATTTCTATCTCCAACTTTACTATCTATCTTACCCTCTAATTGTGGTACTATCATTTCAATGTGGCACTATCAACATATCATGTTGAAGCCAAAGAGACTTGAAATGAAAATGTTTTACATTTTAACTTCAAGCTTTTTATTGAATCGAGCTCATGATCATGTCATGGAAATGTTTTTATATAATTAATTGTTTTTGTAGATTCATGTTTGATCAAAAATTCACAGTTCATTAAAACTGCTTGCAGGAAGAACAGTTGGGCACAGTAATTTAAGAAATGACTTGTAAATACGCATCTTGTTGTTAAACATTATTTAATGTTTTTTAAAACTCTACCTCACAGATTAGAATTGACATTTTGCTGTTCACCACTGTTGAAGGAAAACCACCACTGACGTCGAAAGCATCTCTTATTTCCTCTTCTCAGCATACATCTTACAGCGCCAGCCGTCACCAACCAGTTACCCCAACACGTACCAGCTGTACACTATGGAGAACACTCGGCAGACCATTCTGAATGACTATATTACCTCGCAGCAGATGCAGGTCATACCTCGTCCCGATATTGCCAGAGGATTGTCACCACACGAAGCACCCATCTCCGTCCCGTACCCAACCCCTCGAGGTAATGAGCATGTTAGGTGTGGTTGTGATTGTGTTGTTGGTGATTTTTGTGTGTTTGTCTACTGAGTGGCAACCTTTTTCAGACAAGCAGAAGCAAATGACCCACGATTTTGTAACTTTTATTTGAAGGCAGTTTTAAAAAATGGAAAAGGAAAAAAAAATATTGATAAAATGAGATTAAAATGATTAAAATCAGTCCTATGGAATCATCCATACCATACTGTCTAAACTTGATATGACTATATTAAACTATGTCCAAAACCAAACGGCTTTCTACAATAGTTCTCTTCACATTTGTCTTGCTTGGGTTGTGATGAATATCTTAATGGTATTGTCACATTATTAAACCAATTTTGAAATAACACATTTTGAATTGAGTTTGTTACAGAATAGTTTTCAAGAAGATCATTGGAGGGTGATAGCACTGAGTAAAGCTGATTGGTTGTGGTTGCTCACCCTCTGGCCCTTTGCTTCTGTCTGTAAAAGGAATAATTGATCTAGCCAAGATGCCACCTACCATCCTGTTACCTCACCCCGGGGTGACAGGTTCCCCCTCCCGGGACCACATCGCCTACATCCCTGGACCTCAGACCCCTTTCCCTCCTAGGGCATTCAACCCTGCCTCCATATCTCCAGGTGAGGCTCCCACCCCTCCGCTACTATCCAACCTGATCTTCCCTATCCAGTCCCGGTGGTGGTGATGTTTTGTAATTCACACTGCTTTGCTTTTCTCTCTTTTGTTCTTGAATTCTAGAAAAAGTATCTTTAGAATCATTATAATATAGAAAATCTACCCATACATAGGCTTTTCTCTCTTTTTAACACTCTTGTTTTTCTTTTGTTTCCATTTGTCATAGGACATCCTGCCCATCACAGTACATCTGCTGCCATTGTGGAGCGGGAAAGAGAAAAGGAGAGAGAAAGAGAGAGGGAACGAGAAAGAGAGAGAGACCAGAGAGAGCGGGAACGTGCAGCCATGGAATATATGCGTGGAGGTTAGACTACCTAAAAAGTTTTTTGAAGTCCATTCCTTTTTCTGCTCATCCCTACGGTGCTCATGAAGTGTGTGTGGTTCTGTCTGTTCTTCAGACCGACCTGGCAGCCGAGGGATCCTGCGCTCCACCTCGCCGTCTGTGCGACCACAGGAGAGTGTTCTCCAGCAGCGACCCAGCATCTTCCAGGGCACCAGTTCCAAGAGCGTCATCACCCCGCTGATGTGAGCATCATCTTTAAATTCAAACAGTAGCATCAACTGAGTTTGTTTGGCTTCAGTCTTTGCAAAGCACTTCTCAAAGTGCAAAATGCAGGCCTTTTAAATTCACCTATCTTGTTAGTGTGAAATAAGAACGATTTGTTAGATTTTTCTTTTTATTATGCCCGTCATGACGTTGTTTCAATCAAATTTGAAAAAACGCAGAACTCTTAAAAACAGCTTGGACAGTTTGACTGATCCTAAAAATAGTCTGTGGGAGAAGACGGAGCGAAACTGATGGAGTAACACATCGGTTTTCAGTACCACAATATACGGTGTACCAAGGATATTTGCATTTTTTTCACATTAAAACACCATAGCCAAAAGAAACCGCATAATTCAACCAGTATTTTAGTTTGTAGCCACTTTTAAAACTGCTTTTTTGCCAGATCAATGACACCAGTTTCTCTTTTTTTATATAACTTTTTAGTGTTTTTATGCAATTCTGACAATCGTGACAATATACGACAATATAATTTTTTTTGTTTTCCAGGCAAATGCCATCGCAAGCAGCTACAGCTCAAGCCAACTCACGATACAGCAATGCAGCTGATGCCCTCGCTGCCCTCGTGGACGCAGCTGCGTCTGCCCCGCAAATCGAAGTTGGAAAAGCAAAGGAAAGCAAACACAACAATGGCAGCTCTCAGGATGACGAGGGGCCATCGAGACGCGCTGCACAAGAGTCCCAGGATTTAGAGCGGCGCTCCATGCAGTCTCCTTATGGGGATATGTCACTTTCTGCGGGCAAAGCTTCTCATCCCGTGTATGCAGAAGGAGCAGGTGCTGCAGGGGGCAAAGAGAAAGTCCCACCGACCAAGTCACGCATAGAGGAAGAGCTCCGCACACACGGGAAAACCACCATAACCGCTGCGAACTTCATCGATGTCATCATCACACGGCAGATCGCTCCAGACAAGGACTCCCGTGAGAGGGGCTCACAGAGTTCTGACTCCTCCAGCAGCAGTGAGTTTCATGCCATCCATTTTTCAGTGTTCTTCCTACTCATTATTAAGTAGTTCTGATGAAGATTCTTATTCCAGGTCACTGTTAGTCACTGCGGTTTGATTTCATTTGTGGATATGTTACATTGTAGAAAAACACATTTGGCAATACAGTATTTTCAGTTGACTACCCTATTATTATATAAATGTTTTTTCTTCTTTTTCAGTTATTTCATTATTTTAACAGTAATTTGTAGTTTAATCTCCAGACAACACTAATAAACATAGCTTTAATTTATTTGTAATATAAATTGTTTTTAGAAATGAAACAAATCTAGTACACTCTATAAATACAATTTAACTTTTGGTAAACAATTAAAAAAACTTCAAATATTAACAATAATGTGGCAGTTATTATTATTTTATTATAATTAGAAATTTTGCCAGTCAGATTAAAACAACACTTTGATCATAATTTAATCACAATTTAAGATTAATTCCGCCTTTTCTCTTTATTCACAATATTAAAAATTGATAAGCATATATGGCTGGGATATATTGTGTTGTTGCCAAAGTTATGCTTTGTCATGATTGAACCCTGATCTATATGTTTGGAATAAAGGTCAGAGTCTTATAACTCAGTCAGAGCAGGTCAGGGCATGAACTTCAGGATTTACTCCAACTGAAGTGCTAATGGGATGAGAAGTGTTTCTGAGGCTATGAGAGCTAATAGTCTTAGTAACCCTGGAAAGCTTCACCCTTGACCCAGATGGAACAGAGACTGACAACAGTAAAAAAACTTTTGACCCCGGACTTAACTGGCTACGTCATTATTCGTAGTGTTTTTCATCCCACTAATGTAATGCTAATATCTAGCCTCATCCATAATTTAGTCCGTTTCTTCAACCAGAGACAGAACCAAAATATTTTACAGGACCAATTTATATAATTGTTTGAATAAGAGTTTAAATCATTCTCACAGTTATATCTAATAAGTCTAATTTTTAAATTGTTAAAGTTACTTTTGATAAAATGTGGAACTATTAAAAATGACTAAATAATCAAATCACTTATTGTCACATACTATATAAACTATTTAAATTACTAATTTGCCCATCGTCTCTTAAAGTGAATGAGTTTGGCAGTTTGGCCTCTAGGGACCGTATAGCCATTGTGCTCTACATTTACACACACAGGGAAGTGCAGTGCGCGCGCGCACACACACACACACACACACACACACACACACCCGGAGCAGTGGGCATGTGGGCCAAAAATGTTTTTGTTTAGCTTTTTCATGACTAATCTGCTTAATTTTTTGGAGCGCTAAAGTTTATAGACACTTGCTTTTCAGTGTCCTCCAGTCGTTACGAGACTCATGGAGGCATCGAGGTGATCAGCCCCGCCAGCTCGCCCGCTCGGAGAGAAGAGAAGCACGAAGCTCCTTTCCTACCAGACAAAAGCTCACAGCCATCTTCAGGTGACATCTTCAAAACCCACAGACACAATAAAACCCATAACAAAAAGTAGTGCTTTTGGATTATGGTCAATATTTGCAACTGAGAAGTGTGCTTGTTTTTGCTGGTTGGAAGAGTTTGTTGAACTCTTGATCTTGTTTTGTGTAGGTGGATTAAGGTTTGACTTCGGCAGGTTTAGACAATCGGCAGATTTGGGATCTTCTGCTTCCCAGCCGCCTCCTGCCTCTCAAGCTGAAAGTCACAGCTCGGTTCCGAAAACCCACCGCATCATGACCCTTGCCGACCACATTTCGGTAAGTCACACACATTCTTGCCTCAATGTTTTATTTGTGATTTTGCGCCTCTGTAATTCCCTATTCTTCCCTCTCGCAGCACATTATTACACAGGATTTTGCCAAGAGCCAGGATCCTCCTCCGTCCAGCTCGCTGCCTCCTTCATCCGCCTCCCTCTCCTCCACATTCCAGAGCTCTTCTGTGGGTGGTGCAGGGGGTCGAGTCAAAGCCTCAAACCGCTACAGTCCAGAGAATCCTGCTTCTAGTCTGCACCATCAGAGACCACCGAGCAGGGTCTCTCCTGAAAACATGTCCGATAAACCACGAAGCAGGTAAATATGGAAACAAAAGTTTGTCTGTGGTTTGTGTTGCAGGAGGAGGACGTCACAATGCTGCAAAGATATGCTACTTAACACTCTTCAGAAACTTCTTGGTGTGAATATCTCTCTCTCTCTCTGGTTCTTTCAGACCAGGCAGATCTCCAGATCGAGCCAGAGGAATGGAGAGTTATGAGCCCATCTCCCCTCCACAGGGTTACTCTGGCATGGAGAAACATGAGGCCAGCGTGCTGCAGAGTCAAAGACGAGAGCAGGAACCTGAACAAAGGTTTTCTTGGTTTTGTTAACCTGTCTACGTTTTAGACGTGTTATAGACCTTTTATACTTGTTTGTTACTTTCCAATGCTCAGCTGTGCTCTATTCTTTTTCTTGTCAGAACGGACTCCCGTTCTCCGGGTAACGGCAATTATTTGCCATCTTTCTTCACCAAGCTGGAGAGCACGTCTCCAATGGTTATGTCCAAAAAACAGGAGATCTTTCGCAAAGCAGATGTTGGTGAGTATCCACAGAGTCTGAAATATGGTTACATGAGCGAATGAAAGCGAGAGTGACAGTGTGAGAGGAAGTAAGAGAGAAAGAGAGTGTGAGAGAAAGTGAGAGAGAGAGAAAGAGAGAGAGTAGAATGAAAGAGAGGGAGAGAGAGTGATCGAGAGAATGATTCCATTGAGAAATGTTTTCAGACATTGTTTGAAAGAAAGAAAACTTGTTACTTTTAATAGAAAAGTTAAAAAAGATTTTGTAAAGTAAAATGAGAAATAAAATTATATAGAAAATAAAAATTAAAATAAAAAGAAATAAAATAAAGAAATAAAAATAAAAGCTAACGTTTCTAGCAATCAGATTTAAAATAAAAAAATATAATGCAGTGTAAAAAAGTGAATGACACTTTTTTGTTAAAAACCAGTGCAATATAGTTTTTTTGTTCCATAATTTTTTCATTTAAACTATAATTTTTTCATTCTTCTACTTTTTTATTTTAAAATCTCACTTTTTCTTCTAGGAAACGCTCAGCCAGGCACAGAGATCTTTAATCTCCCAGCTGTCACGACATCAAGTGAGTTCAATAGTGGATAACATAAACTACTGTAACATTAAAGTTCTTCACAAATTATAAATCTTCATAAATTATACTTGCATATGTAAATAATGAATAGTGTGTTTAAAACTGTTTTTTTTTTTTATCTTTACAGGCAGTGTAAACCCTCGTAATAACTCCTTCAGTGATCCAGCCAGTAATCTGGGTCTTGAGGACATCATCAGGAAAGCTCTGATGGGAAACATGGAGGAGAGGCAGGAGGACGGAAACGCTCCCGGGGGCTTGAGCGGCATTTCAGAGGCCAGTCCTGCCCCTTCCACAGGTCAGCACACGTGACGCCACACCTGCACACATCATTTCTTCTTCGCTCCAATCACTGTTTTTTTGTTCTGGCGCCACTACAGGAAAGCAAAAGATCCAAAGCAAAAGTAGCTCAAGAAAATCCAAGTCTCCTAACACTGGTCAGGCGTATTTGTCCGGGGAGCGCCCTTCATCTGTGTCTTCTGTTCATTCTGAGGGAGATTATCACAGACAAGCTCCCGCCTGGGCCTGGGATGAACGGCCATCCTCCACCGGTGAGCTCCTCACAATTGTATGATCGTAAGCTGGACAGTTTAGTCATCATTTATTTATTTATTTATATATTTATTTATTTCCTCTGCCAGGATCCATGCAGTTCCCTTATAATCCTCTGACAATCGGCTTGCTCAGTAGCACCCCTCCCACATCCCGGGCCTGTCCGTCTCCCTCGGTGCAGTCCCAGCCTCAGCCACCAGGGGGCAGCGCCGGACCGGCAGCACAAGCACGCGTGTGGGAAAGAGAAAAGCCGCTGCTTTCCGAGCAGTATGAAACTCTCTCGGACAGTGACGACTGAATTAGTGACTCCACCATCCCCTTCTCCATTGCCCTTCTTTCGCTGCCTTTTTGCGCCCCACGGCAGTGTGGTTGTCCTGTGGCGGAAGTGGAAGGTTTGGTGCTCCCCCAGTGCAGGCTGATCGCAGCGAGACACTGGGTTAAAGGATGGAATCCCCGTCCCTGCTGCAGGATTTATGACCCGTGGCCTGCTTGGTGACAAGAACTTTTAAGAAGTCTACTCAGTTGCTCTGTGGAAAGACGCGATACAGAACTTGCCCGATTTATGATTCTGTAAAGAATTTTTTTTTTTTATAAACAAAAAATCCAATTGATGTAAATAGCAACCATTTCTGCAGTTTTTCCTCTTGTTTTTTTTTGTTTTTGCCTGGATTTTTTTTAAACGTTGCTCTTTTAATTTGACCTGGGTGGAGAGCTTGCAGAGATGAGCGTGTTCCGGTTGTTCCCCGTGTGAAAACGATCTTCAGAGAAACTCACCCGTCTGTCACAGGTTTTCATCGGCCTGGGCTGAGAGAACGTCCCGCGTCGTTGCGTCTGATTCACGTGCACCGTTTGGTCACATGACCGACGTTTTCCTTCACTTTGCTTTGGGTCTTCGAGTCTAAGTACTATTCCGCTTGCAAACTTGTTCCGCACCATTTGCTTAAATTTCCCATCTTTTTTCTTTACTAGTCGTCTTTTACCTGTCGGGCGGCGAGTGTAACCTGTGTGTTGTCCAAACACCACAACAAACGCAGTCAAAAAGAGGAAGGCCAAACTTGATGCATCTCTGCACCTTTGTTGCACTTTTTTTTTCCTTCCTGATTTTTGAAAAGCTCAATATTCGACTTCCTGTTGACTAAGTTATTCACTTCAGACGCATCCAGTGGCGTTGCAAGCATGTGAAATCGGTACTGTAATTTCGGCGCTAGATTCGAGATCCAATATCCGTTTTTAATAAGTTCAATCATAGTTCAGATAAACCAACTCGTGGAGCTACAGAAGGTCCGAAGCATCTTGGTGGGTTTTAGTTTTTGCTTCGTCGAGGTAACACATCCACTTTTTTGTTTCAGTGTGCTGGTGTTTTATTCGCAATCGGATCTTTGTCCTGCGTTTTATTTTTAACATCGATGTCTTGTTTATCCTGCTATAGGATGTCAAGTGTTTACAAGGGCGTTGATAAAACGGTGAAACTTGAATCTCAGAAAAAACAATTGCTCATCACATCAATCATTTTTATTGTCCAGCTCCACACAACGACTTTTGTGCGTTTGGTTCTGGTCAGAATGGAAACTTGGAATAAAATAACTCTTCTTCAAGCTGATGTTGAAGTTCTATGTATCACTGTCTGTTCAGACCCATCAATAAAGTAGAACACAGCTCCACATCTCTCCCAACAGCCCTGCTCTTTTCTCTCTTGTCTGCAAAAACATTTATCTGCTCAGTTTGTTTTCAGCGCATATTAAAATCTTGTTTTCAGAATTTCCAGATCAAATTTTTTTTTTAACTGCTTTTTGTCTTCCGGTCAATATTCAGATTTATAAAGTCAGAATGTCTTTAAATAATAATGAAAGAACATTTTTGATTACTATTATTGAAATAAAAATTTAATCCTTCTTTGGCTAACGTAAATTGGCGTTCTGAACCTGGCAACCTGTATGGACCTCAATATAACAGCTTTTCCTTGTTTGTGCTGCCACCTAGTGGCTGTCAACAATAAGTTATCCTTAATTACTTTAAAAGAACTGTTATATTGGTTTTGTTCACATTTATTGTACAGAGAATTATATTGTACTACAAATATGGAGTTTTATTGTAGGAACATTTCAAATACAGCTAAGCACTGATGTGCTCCAGTGGCTTTTAAACCAGACACAACAAGATAAGAAAATATAATAAAAAGTAAAGTTGCTGGTAGAAAAACTGATCAAATTAAAAAACAATGTTGTTCTTTCTGGTTTGGGAAATAAAACTAAAATCCTGCAGCAACACACGTTTGTAGAGAACATAAATTAATGCTGTATTTGTAGAGTGTTACATTTTAAATGACGAGGAATATTAGACAATTCTTTGAGGCTTTTTAGATTGATAATCCGATAGGGTGTTTTAATAACCGTACGTTTGCTACTTTGTTTACTTACTTTGTTTAATTAAATTAAATTACAGAAGCAATCGATTCTGTAGATGACTTTGATCTTTTGAAGTAGGTCCAGATTGTTTTTTCTATGGAAAAAAATCATTTGAAGTCAAGAGGCAAAATCTATGCAAATATGTCCAGCAAACGAAATGATGCAAACATCACAGCTTATCAAAATCTGTTTGCACTCTCATGCTGCTCATATCTGTCCTTCCAGCAGTCAAGCTGAGCAAACAACCGTTTCTGTATGAATCATTTGTCATATAATACAGTAACTAACCAACTAAAAGCAACTTAAATTGTGAAATCTGTAAATTAAATATATTTAGAACACACAGATGTATTTAGTTCTTTTAATTGTGAAGACTTTGGCTCAAGTGTAAAAAAAAATAAACAAATAATACAATTTATAAAATAAAAAAATAACATTAAATAAACGTCAGTGAGACTGTATGGATTCCAGCAGCAGAAGACCACACCAGGTGCGACCTTTGTTGAACAGTTTATTAGAGAAGGATGGATGGATGGATGGATAGATAGATAGAATTAAAAATATTAAAATATTAAGTATGTGTTGAGTAAATTAATGTAGTAAGTTCCAGAAGTGTTATTTGAAATCTGACTACGCATATTAAAAATGTTTTTCATTAGTTGTGTGGAGTTTTCTAAATCATTGAGATAAATAGTGATTATGTGTCACAATATTGAAACCACAGTCTTCGCGTACTGAATTTAATTTCAGAAATTAAATTTCCTAAAATGCACCTATAGATACAAAAAAATATATTTTGAATAGCTATTGAACGAATATTTTAAGTTTGATAGTGTTAAATCATCTGCCACTGTTTGGTGTTCACATGCTTGGTCCCGGACAGACCATCAATCTTCAACGTTCAGCCTGGTTTAGGTAACTGACTAGTCAGTGATGCCAGTAAAAGCTTTATCCCTTTACACACATTTCAAAACATTTTAATCCCCGTGTCCTTGAAGAATATTTGCCGAAACCGAAAAATATTGAAACATCTGTCTTATTGTCAGCTGTCTCATGTTTGCTTTTGCCATTACGCTGTTATAAATCCAACACAATTAATTTATTCTGCATACCCTAATTCCAAGTTCCTGTTTCCGGAATAAACTTACTAAATACTTACTGTAAGCCTAACAAAAAAAACACTCGGCAATGATATATAAGCTCTACGTTTAAGCATTGAGTTCACTCTGGGATCTACAAGTCCATGTCTCCAGGTATGTAGAGAAGAATACTTATGTTGAGAAAATATTTTCTAGATTTCTCGTATAAATACATATAAATGATAAAAAAAATAATACTTTACATTTTCTTTTCAGTCATGGAGACGCTCTCTTTTATTCTATTCGTCGTTGTAGCAGTAAGTGGTAAGATATATTTAAATTGAATTACATCATATAGAAATTACAAAAAATGTGTACACTAAATTCGAGAAAGCTGTGTATCCATCTAATTGTGTTTTTGATACTTGTTACATGTTTTTAAATGGTTACATTTTAGCTGTTTATTGAACAGTTTTTTTTTTGACACAATATTTTAAGAACCTTCAGAGAAAAAAAAAGAATTCCCTCTATGGAGCTTAAATTCTTTACATCAATTGTACGCTTCTGACCTTCAATAAGATCTAAAACAATAAATATCACATTTTTTATTCCTTATGCAACCAACTCCAATATTTAACTCTCTGTGTCCATCTCCACCAGCCAGTGGATGTCCAACGGGACGTGAGTTCCTCACCGCCTTCATGACCAACTACCAGTACGGCAATGCAAATCCAACCCTGGCAATTACTGCATTTAATGTCCCATCGGTTGTGAAAGTAGAAATCAAGGGTTTGTCTTATAGTGAAAAAATAAACTTAGCTCAGGGAGAGACCAAGTGGATCCATCTCCCACCCAACACTGAGATGGAAGGTGATGGAGCCTTCCACAAGACGGTCTGGATCAGCTCATCCGCCGATATATCTGTGGTGTCATCTCACATTAAAGATTTCACCGGCGACAGCAGTGTGATCCTTCCATTGAGTCAACTGGGCAGGAGTTATATAGTTTTTACTCCAGACACTGGTCCCAACCCATACAAAAAGCTGGTAGCCATTATTAATGGGAAGGACGCGAACACCATCACCATTATCTTTGAGTCCAAGATTTTGGGACTGATATCAAAGTCAAAAACAATGGTGTTGGCTCCTTTTGAGGTTTACCAGCTCCGCAGTGACCAGACGCTGACTGGAATTAAAGTGGTGTCTCTCCTCCCAGTGGCTGTACTGGCAGGACACGAGTGCGCCATGATCACTGGAACATGTGAGCATGTGTTTGAGCAGCTGACACCCATCGAGTCGCTCTCGACTGAATATCTGTTGCCTCCAATGCATCAGTCCTTCAGCAAAGACACGGCCTTCGTAGTGGCTGCAGATGACAACACCATCGTATCGGTTCTGGAGAGTCATGAGCGTCCCAGTAAAACGAGGCTCAATTCCGGAGACGTGCTGTCGGTTGATATGGATGGCACGTCTAAAATCGTCCAAAGTTCCAAAAACGTAATGGTGATGTATTTCAGTAGCAACTTCCCCAATGACGAGTTTCTTACCAACGTCATTCCCACCTCTGAGATGTCCAAATCATGGACCGTTTACCCTCAAGACGGCTATGATAACACCGCAGTGGTTGTTGCCGAGGCGGCATCGGCCCACACCATCAACCGGGCGATGAATTGGAAAGTTTTTCCAGCAAATGAGAAGTTTGTGTGGGCTACAGCACCTCTAGCATCCCAGAGATCTCCCATTGTCCTCTCTGGCGATTCCCGCATGGCTGTTTACGTGTATGGTGGGAAACCCAGATATGGTTATGGCTTGACGGGGGTCTGCAATCCAGGTAAGAGTGTAAAGTTCACAACTTTTGGTTCGGGTCACAGCTTGTATTAAATCAAGTTGATTTCTGTCATCGAAAAGGCTTTAAGGCAACGCCACCGCCACCGGACCCTTGTGAGTCAGTGAAGTGTCGTCAGCTGGAAGAGTGCAGGAACGGTGTTTGCGTCCCTACGGCGACGGCCTTGTGTCAGGCCGTTGGTGATCCTCATTACAAAACCTTCGATGGAAAGCTGTTTGACTTCCAGGGAACATGCACTTACGTGATGGCGAACACCACAAAGCCTCAAAAAGGCTTGACGCTCTTTACCGTTCTGGCAAAGAATGACCACAGAGGAGGCACAAGGGTGGCTTACGTAAGGACGGTTACTGTCGTGGTGTACGGGCACACAATAGTGGCTGGCAGCCAGAGAGGAACGGTGGAGGTAAAGATCATAAATAAAAGTCATAAATGTCCATTTTGAGAAGTAACCCTATATGTTCTCTTTCCAGTTGGATGGTGAAAGCACATACCTGCCTCTGACTATCGACGGCGGCAAAATCAAAGTGGATCAGAGAGGCTGGAGTGTGGTTATATCAACAGATTTCGGCTTAGAGGTGAAATACGACTGGAATATGATGATGTACATCTCGGTTCCCAGTAGCTATTACCAGACGCTTGGAGGTCTATGCGGAAACTACAACGGTGACCAAAGAGATGACTACTCTGATCCTAAAGGCACCATAGTCTCCACTGTTCTTGACTTTGCAAAGAGCTGGAAAGTTCCAGATAATGATTTGTTTTGCAACGACGATTGTCATGGACAGTGTCCGAGTTGCTCTCAAAGTCTTCAAGCAGAGTACAAAAAAGAAACATACTGTGGTGTCATGGCTAAAACAGACAGTCCGTTCGCCAGCTGTTCTAGCACCGTAGATCCCAACATGTACATCGCGAATTGTGTTTTTGATGTGTGCATCAACAACGGCGTCAGAACCTTTCTCTGTGCCAACATACAAAGCTACGTTGATGCTTGCATGTCGGCTGGCATCAGGATAGCGGGGAACTGGAGAGTCGTATCCAACTGTCGTAAGAAAATCCTTAATTTACCTATATTTGTCAAATTGTAGACGGTCACGTGTTGAAACATCATATTTTTTTGCTTTTTCTCATAAGCACTGGACTGTCCGGTAAACAGTCATTATGAGGCCTGTGGCACGGCTTGTGCGGCCTCCTGTGCTGACCGTGATGCCCCTAGCAAGTGCGCACTGCCGTGTGTGGAGGGATGCCAGTGCAATGCGGGATTCATTCGCAGCGGAGACGAATGCGTACCTGTGAAAAAGTGCGGCTGCTCTTTCAATGGCCGATATTACCCAGCCGATGAGACGTTTTGGAGCAACACAATGTGCTCTGAAAAATGCATCTGCAATGCACAAACTGTAAAAGTTGAATGCACAGCGGCAAAATGTAAAAAGTCTCAAGTGTGTGACCTACGCAATGGCGTGAGAGATTGTTATCCAATGTCCTACAGCACTTGCCAGGGTGCAGGAGATCCACACTACCACACCTTTGATGGCAGATACTTTGACTTCCAGGGCACCTGCACTTATTACTTGTCCAAACTACAAAATACAGCCGATCCATCACTTGTGCCTTTTGAGGTTTTGGTGAAGAATGAGCACAGAGGAAGAAACATGGCGGTTGCGTACACCAAGAGTGTGTCATTAACCGTCTATGGATACACTGTTGTCTTGAGCAAGGATGACCCGGGAAAAGTAAAGGTCAGTTCATTAGAAATGTTCTTACAAGAAAGTGATAGAATTGTCCTTGTTGTCATTATTTGCTGATAAATAAAAGCAATACTCTGTTTCTTAAAGGTGAACAACATGTTTGTTAATTTGCCATATGTGGAAGAAGACAATCGATTCTCTATCTTCTTCAGCGGACACTTTGGGGTGATCCGAACAGACTTTGATCTGACTCTGAGATTTAACTGGGAAAGTCACGTAGCGCTGACTCTTCCCAGCACTTACAGTGGTGAAGTCGGAGGTCTTTGCGGAAACTGGAACAACAATCTCAATGATGATTTCCTTATGCCCAACAAAACTCTTGGTGCCAACTCAACCGTCTTTGGGACCAGCTGGAAGGTCAGTGAAGATGCTGGATGCTCGGACGCATGTCAGGGTAAAGACTGTCGCCAATGTGACGCCAAGGAACGAAACCAAATCGCTTTCACCAAGCCTTGCAGCATGATCACAGACAAACAGGGTTCTTTTAAAGGCTGCCATGCTAAAGTAAACCCGGATCAGTTTTATGAGGATTGTGTGTATGACATGTGTATGTATGGTGGCCACGCGTCTGCCCTCTGCACCGCGCTCACAACATACACAGTTGCTTGTCAAGATGCTATTGCTAAAGTGGATTCCTGGAGATCTTACCGTTTGTGCCGTGAGTGTTAATTTAATCACTTTTTTTCTGACAGAAAAACTAAATGGCACCAACACATGGTCATGGTAAATTTTTGAAGCACTGTTGATTTTGTAAGTTTGTCTATTTATAAAGAAATGAGCTGTGTACAATTTCAATATTAGGCTAAGTTGAACAGTGAGAGGCACAACAAAGAACAAAACGGAGCAAATCTATCACAAAAATGTAGATTTATAAGCATAGTATTTCATTAGTGACATACCGTGAATATTTAATCACTTTGCAAAACACACTCTAGTTCTTTGTAAACGTTTCTTGTAGTTGACCAAAAGGTTTCCACTCAACCATCATCTCCTTCCACTCGTCCCAAGCCACATTGCGTGGGCTTAGCAGACATGCCCAGCCGTCTAGGTTACCAGTTGATTTACTAGAGACTATGGTCCCAGCTGCCTTGAGATCATTATCACCTTCAATCCTGAGAATTGATTCCCCACTATTGCCATTGTCATTAAAACTTCACAAGGTGGGATCTTGTTCATAGCTCTAGACCGAGCGAGAACCTACCGTTGAAACTGTAGACCGGTCAGCTCGTGGTCAGTGGACTTACTTACAAAATCAGCTGTTGTTCAAATATTTTCCAACAGAAATAGTATTTAACCGACATGTAATGGTGTGATTACAGCTGCATCCTGTAAGGACAACAGTCACTATGAGGTGTGTGCCACAGGATGTCCTCAGACCTGCAGTGGTCTCACGGAGCCACAGGCCTGTGTAGGGTCTCCTTGTGCTGAAGGCTGTGTATGTGATGAGGGCTTCATTCTTAGCAATGGAGAGTGTGTAGCCATTGAAAAGTGTGGCTGCACCTACAATGGCTTCTACTACCAACTAGATCAAGAGTTTTTCCCCCAAGACACGTGCAACCAAAGGTGCATCTGCAAGGAGAATGGCAGAGTTCAGTGTGAGAATGGATTCTCCTGCAAACCCAACGAGAGATGCCAGGTCCAGCATGGAGTTCCAGGCTGTTTTCCTGAGAGCAAAGCCTTATGCTCGGTGTCAGGGCTTGGACTTTATCGGTCTTTTGATGGAAAGTCCTTCGGCTTTGAGGGAGACTGCGAGTACAGGCTGACTGAAGGACTTCAGGAGATCAATGGAAAGATGAGTTCCTTTAGTGTGGTAGTGAAGCAGCAATCCTCTGCAGTCGTGTTTACTCGCAGAGTCCAAATACAAATCGGTCAACACTTAGTTACTTTGCTGCCTGGTCACATCTGGGAGGTTCAGGTAAGGCAGAAAAGATGGTAAGCACTACAAGCAGATGGGTTTTGAGAGTTGCCATGTAACCTGTCTCTCCTACAGGTTGACGGTGTTAAACACAATCTTCCTGTGACTGTAGAGGACGGATTGGTAGAGGTCTATCAGAGTGGCGTCAACATTGGTGTGGAAACCAACTTTGGATTGAAAGTGACCTATGACACCATATCCATCGTCAACATTGCAATCCCGTCCACATTTAAAGACACAGTCAAAGGTCTCTGTGGAAACTACAACGGAAACAGTGCAGACGACTTTCTCCTTCCAGACCGCACTCAAGCATCTTCTGTCGAGCACTTTGCTGAAAGCTGGGTCTCGCCGTCAGATGCAATGTGCCAAACAGGATGTGGCTCCAAATGCCCCGATCCTGACCAAGGTCAACAGAAAGCAGCGGAGACGGCTTGCAGCATATTGATCGCAGAGAAAGGACCTTTCTCTGGTTGTTATGGGAACATCTCACCTCGGCCTTTTTTTGATGACTGTATCAAAGATGTAGCTGCTCAACTGAAGGACCAGATGCTTCACTGTCGGCACATTCAGAGATACGTAGCCAGTTGTCAGGAGAATGGAACATTGATCCACAGCTGGAGAAATGAAACCTTCTGTCGTGAGTGGCTTCTTATGGAACATGTTGCTTGGCTTTTACTCATACTAAATTTGGCCGCTTTTTGCAGCACTCACGTGTTTTAAAAACAGTCACTATGAGCTTTGCGCCGACACTTGTTCCTCCACCTGCGCCAGCTTGACCAAGTCACAAAAATGCCCACCGTGCCAAGAAGGTTGTCAGTGTGATGACGGCCTGCTGTTTGATGGAGGTGAATGTAAAAAGCTTGAGGACTGTGGTTGTCTCATCGACGGAATGTTCTACAAGGTGAAGTATTAGTTTGCGTTTGCTTGCTGCTTTTGTTTTAGAAACACAGTGTTGTAACGCTTGTTTCTTCTGCAGTCTGGACAGACCGTTGTTCTCGGAGAGTGTGAAGAAACGTGTTCTTGCAAAGCTGGACAGTTCTTGTGTGAACCATTGGAATGTGATGCTGATCAGATCTGCGACAGAAAGGACGGAATCGCTGGGTGTTACACGAAAGGTGATCAAGCACTGTTCCTCTGTACTGTAATCTCATTATACAGCTCAAATAACGTTGTTGAATACTTTCTTTTCAGATCCTTGCGTTTTGCTTAAGTGCCGGGAGAAAGAGTACTGCATTGTGAAGGACAACAAAGCGCTGTGTGTTGACAAGTCGACAGCTTCTTGCATCGCTAAAGGAGATCCTCATTACAAAACCTTTGATGGCCAGCACTTCTCCTTCCAGGGAACATGCGCATATACTTTAGTCAAAACGTCAGGCAAAGACCGAACACTTACACCTTTCAACATTGTGAACAAGAATGAGATGCGCAACGGCTCTCACGGTTCTTTCATCAAGTCAGCTAGTGTTACAGTCAAAGGTCATGACATCACGTTCATCCAAGGCAATCGTAACCGTGTAACGGTAAGTGTTTAAAATGTGAACATTGAATTCTGTACTAGATATTATAGGAAATGGGTGCTCAGATTCTTGCCATTATAATATGTATGTTGATGCATTTAGGAACATTAATTAGCAGTAAATCATGTTTGATTTTGCTTATTTAATGCACATTTTATGCATATGGTGATATACTTTTTTGGTATGATCTATGATGCATATTAATAAAATACATTTATAATGTATATAATTATTTAATAGGATTTGAAGGTTTTTTTTAACTGTTATTGGTTCACAATTTATTGTATTGTAAGCATTTTAAAGTGTAGACGTTTAAATTTTTCATTGACAAAATAAGTTAGATGGGTCAATTTTGGATCTCAATTTGAGCACCTCTGCTATAATATATATATATTTGTTTTTTACGGTCACTGATATTTCACAGCCTCTTGGTTTGCTCTTTTCTGAACTAGATTGATGGCACAGTTACAAGTCTTCCCGTGATATTGACTGCGGAGGGGATCAATATTACAAATTCTGGCACAACCGGGGTTCTGAGCACAGACTTTGGGCTGGAAGTCTCTTTTAACTGGGCAGACACCCTCATGGTGGTGCTGTCAAGTAGGTACTTTGACAACACAGTTGGAATGTGTGGAACCTACAGTGATGACCTGACGGATGATTTTCTCACGCCAAATGGGAAAATTGTGAGAGACATCACAGAATGGGCAACATCTTGGAGTGTCGCTGAGAATAACACCAACTGCTGGCATTTTCCTCCTTGTCCGGAGGATAAGAAGTTACTATATAGCGGGCCAAAATACTGCGGCATGATAAAGAAACCAAAAGGCCCGTTTTCTCAGTGTCATAATGTCATATCCAAGCGACAGTTTGCTTCCGCCTGCCTGTTCCAGATGTGTCTGTATGATGGAAACAGGAAGGCTTTCTGCAATGCGCTGAATAAATACGTGTCTTCCTGTGCTCTTGTGTCTCCAGAGTGGAAGCAGCTCACTAACTGCTGTAAGTGCTGGTTTTGATACTAGAAC
The DNA here is from genome assembly GCA_028031935.1 of Paedocypris micromegethes. NCBI lineage: Eukaryota > Metazoa > Chordata > Actinopteri > Cypriniformes > Paedocypris > Paedocypris micromegethes. Next base: position 2,023,698 of record CM051493.1, read on the forward strand.
GTGGTTTCGTTCATTACTGTATTTGCTAATACAGATTGATGATAACATGTTTTTTTTTTTTTTTTCTTTTCTTTCAGGAAATGGATTCGAACATTGACTGGAAGCAATAGTTGGGAATAATAGCAATAACATTTTTGTCATTGATTTTTAAAATCAGCATAGATTTAAAGGAATGTATGGTGAAATTATGTTTGTTTTCGTGAATCATTTGGTTATTATAGCAGGTCAGTTGACCCTTAATATTTAAATTCTATGTATTTAATACATTCTTGCATAGATTATTGGATTTCCACTGTGTCTTACAAATGAGTAAATGAGTGAGTGTGAGTTTTTTCCTGTTTCGAGCTGCGACTGATTTGGCTCGACCTCACCACAATCAAGCAGGCATAACAATGAATAAACTTGAAATATTATCAGTTGTTTTCCGACCGATCCTTGCTCAGATACCTTTTATTCCTAAAGGCACAGATCTGTGTTGTCTGGACAAAAATATACCTCTATTATGTGTATAAAATGATATACAATATTTGCAATTTATAGAGACCTCCCAAGTTGTTCAGTAAATAGTTTGTATTTACTATGAAAATAGTCAATTACGTGCTTAAGTACTTTTTGCCTTACTTTTGCTAATAGAAAAGCAACTTTTACCTGTAATACCGTCTATTAATAATGTGTCCATTGTTAATTAAATATAAATTATTTTGCCTTTTCACGTTGCGCATCTTCTCGTGCATTTACGCTGCAGCGCGCGCCTGTGGCAAGCGGTTTTAACATTTAAACCACTGCGGTGACTCGTGGTACTTCCGGGCTTGTGCCTCACTGTTTACCTGACAGCGGAAGCGAGGAACGACGCCTCTCCAGCGGGTTTACGGTTCGAATAACAGGTAACAAGAAGGCCAGAAACCCAGTTGCCCATTTAATAGCTCAGTTTCTTCACACAAGCCGAGATACTCTGATAAAAGTATATGTGAAACGTTTACATTTTATAAATCAAAGTGTTAATCCTAAAGTTTATTGCACTGTTTCTCTGTACAATTAAACTGTTTATTCGATGTCCACACTGAGTAAAATGTGTAAAATGTCTTAAAATACAATGCAACTAATTAGATAAACCATCAAAATGTAAATCAAAAGCGTGCACAAGACGCACAATGGAACATGCATAAGTCATGCAATATGCAAATTGTTAAAGCAGTTCATAAAATTCAATTTGAAATTAAATGCCATGTTCTTGCTCGATTCTGACTATTTAAAGTGTATTTTAATAAAGTTGTTTAAATGAATGCTTACTTCTTTTACATGTAGGTCACTGACAGCTGAGATGGACAAGTTTGTAACTCGGCAAAGTAAGCGATCATCTGTAGTAAGAGATGAGTGGCAATTAAATAAACGGAAAAAGACGGAGGAAGACTGTGAAGAGGAAAAGGATGTCTCTCATTCCATCACTTGGCAGAAGATCAAAGCAGAAGGATTGGACTGCGACTACAGCTTGTTGTTTTCCAAAGAAGCTGCAGATCATCTATTCCGCCAGCTGGAAGAAGAGTTAGTGTATTTTACAGGTATCAAAGTTGAATTTTAACCATTTTTGTTGTGCTTTACATTTATCACAGTTGAATTGATAATTATATGCATAGGGATGTATCACTATATGTTGTATTGCACTGTGGCACTCTTGTTTTCTTTCCACTTGCTGTGCTGAGAAAGAAGAGAAAACTCAGATTAAAGTATATGGGAAGTTATACAGCATCCCAAGAAAGCAAGCAGCATACGGCGACGACGGACTGATGTATTCATTCTCAGGAATTCACCTTAAAGCTGATCCATGGACACCAACTTTAGATCATATCCGTGATGTTGTTGCCAAGGCAACAGGCCATACGTTCAACTTTGTTCTGATAAACAGGTAAGCGGTGCTATGCTAGTAAACCTTTTGTTTTCAAAGAGGTCAGAATGTGGATAGTTTCTGTCATCATCAGATATAAAGATGGCCACGATCACATCGGAGAACATCGAGATGACGAGCGAGAACTTGATCCAGTCTGTCCCATTGCATCCGTGTCTTTTGGAGCGGCCCGTGACTTCATTTTCCGGCACAAAGATGCACGGCGTGGCAAGTGTCAGATTGAACCCGTGAAGCTGGAGCTGGCTCATGGAAGTCTTCTGCTCATGAACTATCCCACAAACTCACAGTGGTACCACAGCCTTCCAGTTCGGAAAAAGGTTAAAACGCCACGCATTAACCTCACATTCAGGCACATTGTGAAAGAAAGACAAAAACTGCACTTCACGGATTTGCCTGGACGGGTTCTGTAGAGCAGTGTAAGTATTGAAAGTATTTTATTTAACTTCTATAAGGGTTATAGTTGAACACCATATATTTATACAGTGTTTAATTCTTCACGCATTGTTATTTTTTTGTTATGTGTGTATACAAATAATAAAGTTGATCTGAACGTTTGAGCGAAGAAAGGATTGGGAAAGAACGAGGAAACATTTAAAGAAAACTTTCTTTTATTTGTGATGTTTTTGTTTTCATTTTTTTTTTAGAAAACCAATAAACTACATATGGAATAAATAGGTTAGACACAACCACCTGTACATACCCTCTGTACATGACATTGCTAATGTAGACTGGGTGGAGAAATAGCAGTATGGTCCCAAGAGTACAATTTTGCATGTTTCAAATTAAGAACAACATAAGGCAAACGTTTGGCCGGAATTGTGACAAAATAGCAAAGGAAACAAAATAATATTTACATTTTATGTTTCAAGCACATGCATTTGACAAATTTAGAGAAATTCATATTTAGTGTTAATGTACGAGGTATTCACACAGCAGCCTAACCAGAACTTTCCTTTACAATCCAATTCGTCACTGTTTTCCTTGGATGACGACACATGCAGTCAGCACAAAAAGTAACCTCGGGTTTGAAATCAAAATGGATAGTTTCCTTATTTGTTGTGAACATCACAATCCATAGCAACCAGTAAAGCATTTAAAATGGCATCCAGCATTCCAAAGCTTAGTCTGATAGGATGTTCTTGCATTTTGGGTAAAACAAGACGTAACAAACTTAACAAAAAGTCAAGAAACATGGGCACTTTTGGAATATTTAAACACAAAAACTGTTAAGAAACCCAACGATGACCTACACTACCAGCCATGGTCTGTACAGAAGAACTTTAACTTGTGGAAAGTACCAGCTAAACTTTTTAACTTGTTTCCGGTACAATACGGTATCAGTACTAAAATACAGCAGCAGAAATCAGTCACTTTCAGCATGTTTGAAAAAACAACAGTGTGTTGACCTTCCTGAGCGAACAAGAAACGGTGAGCGATCAAATAGTATAAATGAGCTAATGGCGTTGCCAGTAGGCATCTCAGTACCAGTAGTGGAGAAATAATGGCAGTTCCAGTGCCGTTTCAAATGACAGTACCAATAATATCGACAGAAAAATCACATTAGTGATTACTAGTGATCTCACAGCTTTTAGTTTTACTCATGAGGAACCAAGCATTCCATCCATGTTGAAAATGACTACTAGTTTTAAGGTTAAGGTGACTAGATGTTTATAGAGAAGAATGCAGAGATGAAGAAGACACTCCTTGTAGTAAGATTTTACGAAACTGGGTCACAAATTTGTGTTGGCCGGCCAAATACAGTTAGCTTTCTTCTGAGGACGAATCACTTTTCCCTTTTTTGCTTGGGGGAGCTTCCATATCCTTAAAAAAAAAAAAAAGAAAATCACTCGTTATTTGAAATGCCACAGTGGAAATGGAGCCTAAGAATTTGGAAAAATAAATACTGATGTGTATAATCACAAGTTATTACTTACGTTAGGCACTTCCTAGATATATTTTGTGTAAGAAGTTGAAACATGTACCTGTGCCGATTTTGAAGAGTCTAAAAAGTGTTCCGGTTCCCCAAGAGACTTGCTGTCTCTCTTGACTGTTGTAGATTCTGAAGAACAGTGATTTGGTTCTGAAAAACAGGAGATGGTTACTTAACGGCTGATACTTGTAGAGAGTGAACAAAAAAAACATGAAAACTAACTTTTAATCACTGCATTTTCTTTAATCCTTACCAGATAAAAGTTTTTTTGAGGGAAAATGGTCACTTTTCATGTCACTGCTATCACTTTGAGATGCTATGTGTTCAGGCGCAGGACTTGTGTTGTTGCTCATCTCTTGCTTTAGTGGAGACGAGTCTGCAATGGAGCTCTGGTTACTGTTGTCATCTGTAGGTAAACCAAACAAAATAAGTTATCCATTTAGAGCAACGTGACAATATTATGTTATAACGACTATTAAATAAACCCCACAACAACCATATTTGCTTTATCAATACGTTGTTTAGCCCACAGCATTACCGTGCATGTCCATCATTCCTGGAGAAGAGCTGTTCTCGGGGGTTGTGACCTCAGAACCGTACTTGTCATCTTTTCCCTTCTTCTTGTTTAATTTTTTCTGTGCACGACAGTCAACAATGTTAAACGCTGAGCAAATTATTTATTAATTGCAATATGGGAATTAACCAATCATTTTAGGGCAAATTTGGATTAGTGTCATTTAGGACTTCAATAACAAATCATTTACGAGCAGCAGGTTATTCTGGGTTACTCACATCATCTGATTTCGGCTCGGTTACTGGTACCCACTTGTAGATCCGTAGTGACGTGTCCCCAACAGTCACCCATTTCTTCTCCCTGAAGATGGGACACATTAGTAAGCAATATAGACATAGTAGCAAAAAACAACCCTCTATTGATCTTATTTGTCCTGCTGTTTAACACAGATATGAGGATAATGATGTGAACTGATGGCATATACGTATAATAAAAACAATTACTCTATTTAAAAATGTATAAAATAAAGTTTTACTAATATATCTAAAATGTCTAACATCCTTTAAAGAACCATTACGTTTATTTTTGTTTTGTGTATTTTTTAAATAAAAATAACGTTTTTGAGTGGCTTAATTTTTCGTGAAACACCCGCGCTTCCTCCGATTTGTCTCTTTTTAAAGGTTTTCAAACGATCCATTCAGTTTTAAATCCATCTGTTTATCTGTACATCATATTTACCCTCTATTGCCAGTGTTTCAAATAAAACGAAAATGTAACAGTTCGTGTTCAAAAACGAATAATTTACATTTCAGTTAGTAATACAAACACAAAACATGACAAAAACGCATAACTGAAAGGAAATTAATACTAAACATTGCATTAACAACTAATTTGCATGTGTAAAAAAAAACTAATTTTATTCTGCTACTTTTTATTTTGCATTATGTAATTACCAAAACAGCGAGGCGCTTTTTGAAACGTGCGACGCGTCCTTCACATCAGTTAAGAATAAAGTTTCAAGCTTAAATAAAAGCTCTTCTGCCGCGCCGACCACCAGTGGGTCCATTACTCGATCCCCGTCCGGACCCGGTGCTTCACTCCGGGACGAGTGTCGGTCGGTTCGGTAGCGTTGAGCCGGCATTACAGGCTGAAACAGCGAAGCCTTCATGTGGCTGCAACGAAATGGCTTCTAGGTTCAACCCACATAAAATTTTAATAAAAGAAAAAGCCGATCTACATTTTGCCCAACTTGTCTTTAAACAGCTGCGAGAAACCGCATCCCCGGCAGCAAACGTGGTAACCGGCACATGTGACTGAAATTAAAGCCGAATAAAGCCTCTCTTTTCTTTCGTTTCATTGTTTCATGTTGTCTCTCCTCCCCCACAGCCTGTCTGCGCTGTTCCTGAACGCTCAAGCGCTCTGTCTTACCATTTCCGCACTTTTTCAATTGCAGCCATAACCCGCTTGATGTCATCTTTCGCCCTGCTCCGCGTCTCCGCTCGAACCGACCTGCCCGACATTACTGCTGTTGGTAAAATATTTTTCGCTCGCTGGCTGTTTAGACACAATGCGAATGCACACAGCACCGGAAAGAGGCGGGGCTTATGCGCGTGCGCTGAAGCCAGATGCCCTGGAACGCAGGAAAGTCGGTCAAACCGGGCATTGGTCTTTTGCTATTAAATCAAAGAAGCAAAAGCATGATCAGACTTTAGAATCGTAATGTTAAACAATTAGTAATTATAAAAAAATTATCCTTGATTTTAACATCGCCGACTTTTTCTCATAACATTCTAGAAGACGCGTAGATTGCCTGAGTAAAAGCACGGATACTATTACTGTAAAAATTACTCAATTACAAATAACAAGTTTCCAAATCCAACAAGACTTACGTAAAAGTCGTAAAGTGTCCCATTTTAGAACTTAAGTACTGTACTGTACTTTTTTTTTACTATTTAAAAGCTAAAATAACAAAGAAACCATCAATGAGGTTTAATTTCCTAATATAGAAATTAAATTTAACATTACAATGTTTTAAAATTGCAGAACAAAATAGATTAAGAAGAACAAAAGCCAGTATCAGTCAAGCTCAAATGTGCAAAAAAGTGCAACCACAATTTCACATTGACATGATTTAGCTCATAATTAGCATCCAGTACCTTCAGCATTCTGCAGATGGCGATATAGTCTCATCCGTCCAAGAAATTAACCGTTTTAGAAGATAATGGCGACTTGTCGTACACAGTCACAATATAACGAGTAAATGTACGTGTCCATTCAAATGCAGTGGAGGAAAGAGTATGTATAATAAAAAAAACTGTAGTCAAGTAGAGAGTAAAAGTTGCTTATTATTGTGATACTCAATACATGTACAAAGTAGCCAAAAATACTTCAGTAATGAAGTCCATTTACTCAAGTACTTTACAACACTGCATTGTAGCCAATCGTATAAAACACAAACGCACGCATGCACACACACACACACACACACACACACACACACACACACACACACACAATCCTCAAATGTCATTTTAATTGTAAGAATCTGCATTTCAAAATTGCAAGATGTCTTTCAGAAAGTTCTCCATGCTGATCTGAAGAGGGAGGACGCTCTCCACGAGAGACTGTGTATCAGGGAAAGGAGCTATAACAAATGGATAACATTATTTCAAACCTCTGCTTTGCAACTAATGCACTTATTTAACATAGAAAATGTGTTGCGTACCAGTAGTGCATCCCTCTGCATCTAAATCAAAAAGTGTTGTCAAGCATTCCACCAACTCACTCTCAGTCATTTGCTCACCTGAAAACACAAATTCCGTAGTCAGATACCACACAAGAAACCTGCAATACAGTAAAAACTCACCACACTAAACCAACTAGAATACACAACTATAATTTGGGAAATGGAAAAAAACAACTTCATAGATTTATTCTTTAGAAACATCACACTAAATAAGTTAACACATTCATACATATACTGTAGATGCTGGTCATATAATGTCATCAAAAGTTGATTTATGACACTAATTTCATTAAACAAGTTAAACTTATAATACATTGGTCTCTTATAACCAATTGTTACAAACAAACTGATTTTAATTGTTTTCCTATAAACAACCTCACTTTATTCTTGTGTTGATTAGTTGATCAGAGTGGGGCAAATGTGAGGTTTCTTCAATATTGAACATTTTCATTACACTGTATTACTGTATATACTGAGAATTTAATAGTTCTAAGTTACAATCATTAAAATGAATTAACAAAATATATATCTAAAATATACAAGTTGGTGTTTAGTAAATTAATATAAAACACATGTTTCTTTTTGAATGGAATTAGTGAAATAAATATAAACATTCAGTAATTTTTTAAAGATTCTTTTCTTTTGATCAGCGCCAGATTTGCAATCTGTCTATTTTTGAGGAATTCGAATAATTCTCACTCTGATTTCTTCAACATGACGAAACAGTAGTTTGTCCACGGACCAACATTGTTTGTTCCAATGTTTATTTTAAATTAAAAAAAAAATTGGTTATTATCCTACCTCTAGTCTGAAGTAACGCCACCATTTCGTCTCTGTCGATGACATTTCTTCCTTCCTCATCTGGCCTTCCAAGCACTTGGAAGGCGTTGCAAAGCTCCTCATTAGAAATGCCAGCAGCAGGCGGGCGGTTGACATAGAGCTTAATGAACTCCTCCAAGTCAATGTCTGTCATATATTCTTTGGTTCTTGCATAGCGGCTGTACTTGATCTCATTGTGAATGTCCTCCAGCTTTAACAAAACACAACCATTGTTGATAACCACAATCATGTTGATAACCATGTTGTTAAAGTTCCTTCAGAAGGAATGATTATAAAACCTAAGTTAGTTTAGTTATCAATTTCAAATCGAAAATAAAAACCACCTCTTGCTCTGTGGGATTGAGGTCAAGAGCTCGTATCATTAAGGGCACATCGGTTAAAGGAATGTGAGTGGTGACAAGTCGTGTTTCCATGGTGTTGATGTCTGGATTCTGCAGTTGTGAGTAGAAAAAGTAATGTTCCATATCCTAAAAATGAAAAGTGAGAAAACTCTGGATCAGAAAGTTGTTGTCAGAAAGAACATTAATATACGTTAATGTTCTTTTTAATATACGTAATATACTAATATACGTATATATATATATTATGGATGATAAAAAATCAAACCCTGAAGAGCTGTCCATCCCTTCCTCCTTCTAACAAATTGTAAAAGGGCAACATTTCTACCCCTCCTAGCAGAGCCAAGGCTTCTAGTGATCTGCATGTTTGGAAACAAGCACAAAGAGACAAATATTGAATAACAGGAGCATAATATCAGTTTTGAATATCAGGAATATCGGTTTCAGTTAATAGAACATTTGTAGTTAGAATTGCCTTGGCTTTCAGATTTGTTTTTGTTTCTGATCGCAGAAGGCATGAAAAGAAATCTATAGTACTAATGATCTAGTGAAAGTAATGAAAGTTAAACGTCATCTACATTTAAGTGGCAACTGGTAGTTAGTGTACATAGAGGAGTGACACGTGTTCTTTTCGGTAGATAGCGATTAGACCTTCTAAAAGAGCATTCCAGCAATTGAGTCTTGAGATTACCAGACCCTGAACAAGAAGTTGCATAATTGTGAGAGGCAAAGTTATATTTTTATGTTAGTAAGAAAGTTGAGTAAATCTTCTTCTACAGAGAAATTAAGTTTGTCATGAACATTTGTCACAATTCCTCCGTACAACATGTTTTTGAATGACCAATTTTGTTTTCAAGACTTACAACAAGTTTAGCTTCCATGAAAAGACAGTGCAGTCTTGTCCTCCAGCAGTGAAAACATATCTCCCATCATACGAATAGGCTAAAGTGCAGACTCCAGCCGAGTGACACATCATTTTAAAAGACTTGTGTGGATTTCCGTCCACTGGCAGAATCTGAATGCCAAGCTGTTTAAAAGAATAAAAAAAAATATAAAAGCAATTAGGATACAGAATCCAAACTTGTTTCAAAAATGTAAACTGAGAACAATTTTTTTAATCATAATTTTATCAAAATATTTTATTATAAGAAGTTAATAACTATGACACACAAAATAAATACTTGTAAAAAAGAAAAAAAGAAAAGGAATAATTATGATATAAATCGCAACAATTTGATCAAAAAATACATTTTTTATAACATGATTTGTAATACATGAGAATGTACATAACATACCATATCCCTCGTTATATATGCCATGTAATAAGACTCAGGTCGCATATCACTAGATTTAGGTAGGAGAACCATTTTTTTCAATGGAGAACCAGATATGGGACCAAAGAGTGTTTTCCTGATAAAAAAAAACACACGCATATATGAATTGTACAAACCCAGTGTTTAGTGTTTTCTATCGTTTCTTTATTTGTCATATGTTAGGTAATTCATTTTTTGTAAATGAGTTGATTTTCACATGTTTTGCCGTTTTGTTAGTTTATTCGTGCAACTGTTTTATCACTCAAATGTGTAATTATTTCTGGTCTTATCTTATTTATTTTTTCTGTAAAATAAAAGGCCCATTAATTCTGCAAGTGTCCTCTTTGAAATTTTTGCTATAGAACAGTTCCCCTTCGAGAACAGTCACTACAACATTACACCTGGGAAATCCCCATTTCCCCCCTCAACACTGAAGCCAAATATAATCACGCAGTGACAACTGTCGAGGACCGCGCCTGCGCGCCCGCCCTAGCGCCAAGTGTCGTACGACCGGAATCTCCTAGAGCTTCGGAATCATCGGTGGTGCTTCCTCGACCCCTGTGGACCTGATGACGCTGTTGGCTTGGAGCAGTGGAGCCGCCTCTTTCCCCATTGAGGAGGGAAACATCGTTCCAGAATCATCATTAAAAATGACGCGGAACAACCAACGCACTGATTGTGTAGTGTTAGAATGCCGGAGGAGACTGGCACCAGTGAGCCGGGTTCTCCCCAGGGTTTTTCCTCGTTAAAGAGGTTTTTTTTACCTGGCCACTGTTGCGTATGTGCTTGCTCGCTGGTCTTTGTCTTGTCATAACCGCAGCCACTTAGTCAACACCAACAATCCAGACGACAAATTGAATAAAAAGCATCATTTCCTTTACATATTTACATGTGCGCTTTGAGACAGTTAAAACTGTGAAAAGCGCCTTACAAATACTCATTATTATTATTATTATTATTATTAGGGGCGGGGCCACTCCCTCCACTCCCGCGCGCGCGCGGTCCTCCCGCCAGAACCTTTTTCCTTCACGACGAAGCTACATGTCTCTCGCTGTGAAGATGCGTAAACAATCGGGCAGCATGTCACGCGGCCCCATCGAGCAGTCCAGCGTGAGATCCAGCATTTGCGTTCAATGTGGGGGGCCGGTGGTCTACCCGGACACCCATAGAAGCTGCGCGATGTGCTTGGGCCCTGAGCACGCGCTTGAGGCAATTGGGGCCTCGGATTGCCTTGACTGCGCCGCTCTGTCGGGAGCCGAACTTCGGGCCAGGATTCAGGCCACCTGCGGTGACGGCGGGCTGCCGATGGCCGAGCCGCCCCTACCCGACGCTTCAACGCCTCGGGCGGGGGGACCGGTCCTCCATTCCTGGGGCTCCAGGGAGGAGATGGAACGTGAGGCGAACTGGGCAGAAGACGACGGCGGCGACGACAACAGCGACGACGCCTCCTCACAGACGGCATCGGCGTCGGGCGCCGCGTGGGCAGCAAGACCGGGACCATCCAAGGAACAAAGGGAGTTGGAAGTCACGAGGGATGCTGTCGAAAAACTACAGTTGGAGTGGAAGGAACCAGAACGCCCAGAGGTACGTCTGCTGGACGGCTTGTACATGCCCGAGAGGAACGAGGCGTCGACGCAGAGGGCCTCACCATTTTTCAAGGAAGTGCACGACGAGGTGAAGAAGGCATGGAAGGCCCCGTACTCCTCGCGCGCGAAAATACAGGGCGCTCCCATTTTTGTGACGGTGGATGGGGCGGAAGAAAACGGCTACACCAAAATTCCACCAGTGGAGCCGGCGGTAGCAGCGCATCTGGGCCCCTCGGGCGCGTGGGGAGAAGGATGTCTACCATCTAAGCCCTGCCGTATGACAGCGCACCTCGCCGACAAGGCGTACACCTCGGCGGGACATGCGGTCGCGGCGATTCATTCCTTCACCATCCTGCAGCTGTACCAGGCCACACTGATGCAGAGGCTGGAGGGAGAGGGAGACGATATGGAGGCGCGTCACAAGGTGAGACTGGCAGCGGACATGGCGTTGGGATCTTCAAGAGCGGCGGCGCAAGGCCTGGGCCGCTGCATGGGCAGCCTCGTAGTTCTACAACGCCACCTTTGGCTCACCCTCACGGAGCTCAAAGACTACGAGAAAAAGAAGCTGCTCGACGCGCCGGTGACAGTCGAAGGCCTGTTCGGAGTGCCGGTGGGGGCGTTCTCAGACAAGGTGGCCGAGGCGCAGAAGAGCGCAAAAGCCATCTCGCTCCTTCTGCCGTCACGAGCCCAGCGCCAGCAACGGCCTCGTTCCAGGTCGGAGGGCCGCCGTCCGGAGCAGAGACCGGCGCAACGTCAACCGGAGCCGCGGATGCGCCAGCCGGAGCCGCGGATGAGGCCACCAGAGCCGCGGACGCGCCAGCCGGAGCAGCGCCAGCAGCAGCAGCGGCGGCCCCGCGGGGCGGAGCGAGCGCGCAGGGGGAGGGGCAGCGCCCCTGACTGTGGCAGAGCCCGCAAGAGAGCGGCGGGGGTGGACGAGGTTTCACCAAAACGCTTCTGTTCGGCGGGGAGCGGCCCGCCGAAGCACACGCACCAGGTTACCGCGAAGGGGGTTGCACCAGCGAATGTTCAGTGTGTGAGGCATTGTTGGTTGACATGCAAATGTTCATTAAAAGAGTTCAAAAACTCCATGGTTGTTCCTCCTCTTCACACTATGAGCCGCACCGCCATGCCGTTAGAGGGCGCAGGCGGGGCGGAGCAGGTAAGACCGGTTCTTACGCCGATCCTGAGACTCAACGTCAGCGAATGGGAACGCCTCCCGGAAGTCGCCCCCTGGGTCCTAAGGACGGTGTGGGAGGGTTACTCATTGCAGTTCGCGAGGAGGCCGCCGCGTTTTCAGGGCGTTATTATGTCGGAGGTGGCGGAGCAGGACGCGCCGATGCTGCGAGAGGAACTTCGCACGTTATTAGCAAAAGGGGCGATAGAAGAAGTCCCGGTGGAGGAGAGGGAAAGCGGTTGGTACAGCCGGTACTTCCTGATTCCAAAGAAAGGAGGCGCTATGCGACCGATTTTGGACTTAAGGCCACTGAACAGGTCCCTGGCGAGGAAGTCGTTCAAGATGTTGACGCTGAGACAGATGTTGGAATACGTTCAACAAGGGGATGTGTTTGCGGCGGTGGATTTACGCGATGCATATTTTCACGTCCGGATCGCTCAAAGGCATCAGAGATTCCTCCGATTCGCATTCGAAGGAGTCGCTTACCAGTTCTGCGTGCTTCCATTCGGGCTGTCCCTGGCTCCGAGAACATTCACGGCTCTGGTGAATGCGGCACTTTGCCCGATAAGACGGAAGGGAATACGCGTATGGAATTACCTAGACGATTGGCTACTAGCGGCGAGCTCGCGGGAGGAGCTGGAGGACAACAAGAGAGAGCTCCTCGAGCATATCGAGAAGCTTGGGTTGGTGATGAATCTGGAGAAGAGCAAGCTCCAACCCACACAGTCAATAGTGTTTCTGGGAGTCACGTTGGATTCGCGCTCTATGATGGCGAGACTGTCACGGGAGCGGACGGACTCGATAAGGAGTGCGTTGGCGGTTTTCCGGCTGGGTCGATTGGTCAGCGTGAAGCAGTTCCAGAGGCTGATCGGGCTGATGTCTGCGGTGGCGCCAGTGTCTCGATTGGGACTATTGCACATGAGACCGTTGCAACTGTGGTTGCGGAGTCAAGTCAGGCACTGGGAATGGAGAGCAGGCTGGTCGACTGTTACAGTGTCGCGAGAGTGTATCAAGGCGCTCGAGCCATGGGTCAGTGGAGAGGCGTACGTGGAAGGCGTGACCATGGGGAGAGTGACCAGGCGTGTGGTAGTGACGACGGACGCTTCCCTGGAGGGGTGGGGCGGAGTCTGCAATGGCCGCGCAGTTTGGGGGGCGTGGTCGAGCCAGCAGCAGAAAGAACACATCAACCGTCTAGAGTTGCGGGCAGTGTGTTTGGCGCTGCGAAGATTTCTACCGGTGATACGGGACAAGCACGTACTGGTGAGGTCGGACAACACGGCGACGGTGGCGTATATCAAGATCTAAGATCGCGGGCGTTACAGGCCAGAGCGCGAGCCCTCTGGCTGTGGGTGGACCGGATGCTAAAGTCGCTGCGGGCGGTGTATGTGCCCGGCAGGACAAACACAGGGGCAGATATGCTGTCCAGAGGGGGTGTGGTGCACGGAGAATGGAGGCTGAACCCCCAGACGGTGAGGTTGATTTGGGACCGGTTTGGAGAGGCGGACGTCGACCTGTTCGCGTCGGAGGAGAACTCACTGCCGGAGTTTCTTTTCTCTGACGTCAGCACCGCTGGAGGGGGACGCGTTATCGAGTCGTTGGCCGCGAGGGAGGCTCTATGCGTTCCCACCGGTGAGACTTATCCCGCTGGTGCTGCAGAAAGCAAAGGAGGAGAAGAGATCAGAGCTTCTCGTGGCCCCGCTATGGGCTACCCAGCCCTGGCTTCCGGAGCTGGTGGGCTTATCGGCCCGGCCGTGGAAGATACCGGTGAGGAGGGATCTCCTATCACAGGGAAATGGCGAAGTGTGGCACACGGATTCGGAACTGTGGAACCTCCATGTATGGCAGGTCGGATGGGGGAGGAACGGTTTTCGGCCCTGGTGAGGGCAATGGAAACGGTGGCGGAGTCGAGAGCCCCTTCGACCAGGAAGCTGTACTCATACAAATGGAGAGTGTTCGCGGAGTGGTGCGAGGTTAAGGAGGTGAGGCCGGCGAGCTGCGGAGCAGACGCGATATTGGCCTTTTTGCAAGAGCGGTTGGACGCCGGAAGCGCGCCGTCTGCTTTGTGTAGAATGCGAGTGGAAGGCTTCTTGATAAAAGAACTTTATTAAGCACAACATGCAACTCAGAATACAGCACTTCTCTTTAGACCTCGTGCGATTACCCACAAGCTGTTGTCCTGCCGTAAAGTCAGATAGTCGCAAACTCACGTACTGCATACATCTCTGACATCTCCCCCTTTCAAGCAAAATCACACAAAATGTTTCTTCTAACAAATAAACTAAATACCATAACACTTCAACATGCTTTTCCAACTCCCAGTTGACATAACAATAAACAACATTCCCCTCTGCCTTTTCAAAGAAAATATCACAGGTCCAACCGGACAACAGGTTTACACACCCTTCCATATCTTGATTGAACCGCTGGAGTTTTAGCAGGTGTGTAAGTTTTCTCTTGATTCGGAACAGAGTACGAAACGGTCTCATCACCTATTTTCTGTAACCGTCCCTCAGCATTTTCTGCCAATGGTGAAATTGTCTCTGGAACAATCTGCGGGGAAGGCACCTTCTGAAGGTGTCTGCGGTTACGCCGGAGAACAGTTCCTTGTGGTGTGCTGATAAGGAAAGATCTTGGTGTACTGCTGTCCTTAGTGACAACTGCAGGTGTCACCCAAGTCTTTTCATGGTCCAATTTGGTGAAGACTGAGTCTCCAGATCTCAATGGGGAAAGGGATCTGGTCCCATGGCGACGGTTGTAGTAGAAGGCCTGTTTAGTTTTTTCACACGCATCCTTCTTCTTAACAGCCCGTTTGTTTGGCCATTTGGGTTGCAGATTTTTCTCGAGAGTGGGCAGGGTAGTCCTGATCTTCCGTCCCATCAGAAGTTCTGCTGGACTGATTCCTGTAGTGGCACAGGGTGTTGATCTATAGCACATCAGCGCCAACAGGGTCTCTGTTCTGAAGGATTCTTTTGGCTGTCTGCACCGCTCTTTCTGCGTGACTATTGCCTTGAGCGTGATGAGGGCTGGATGTTATATGTTTGAAGTCCATCTCTCTGGCGAATTCTCTAAATTCGGCACTTGCAAACTGAGGCCCATTGTCACTCACCACCTCGTCCGGGATTCCAAATCTAGCGAAAGTTTCTTTCAGTCGTTGGTTAACTTGTGCGCTGGTTGTTGATGGCAATTGCAGGATCTCCAGATATCGTGAATAATAATCTGAGATTATGAGATAATTAGTCTTTTTGTACTCACAGAGGTCAAGGGCGATTCTTTTCCAAGGGCGGTCAGGCAGTGGAGTGGAGATCAACGGCTCCTTTTGTAGTGTTCTCCTATGTTCCTGACAAAAGTGACATTGCGTGACTTTTTGTTTGAGCTCTGCTGAGAGCCCTGGCCACCAAACTGATGAATTTGCCCTTTCTCTGCACTTAATGAGGCCTTGGTGCCCGTCGTGTAGTTTCTCTAGGATATCTGCTCTTAGAGACTGTGGAATGATGATCCTGCATCCTCGTGTGATCAGACCATCACATTCAGAGAGCTCGTTTTTCACTTTTTGGAAAGCTCTTATGTTCAGGGGCACGCTACTTCTGTGTTCAGGCCATCCTTTCCTTATATACTGGACAACTGTCTGTAATTCACAGTCTGCTGCTGTGGCTATTTTAATGTTCTCCATCCTGCTTGGGGATGCTGGAACACCTTGCAATAATTTTTTTTTTTTTTTTAATTGAACCTTTATTAGTCCCTCAGTGGGGAAATTTTTTCTCTGCATTTAACCCATCCGATCAGCCACGAACTCGGTTCAGTGTCTTGCAGAGGCAACATACGATTCAACCTCACTGTGCGTGTCAGTCTCGTCATTTGTTTGTGCCAGTGAGCTTCGTGATAGCGCATCAGCAACGACGAGTGTTTTCCCCGGCACATAAACCGCATCAGGTTTGTATCTCATGAGCCGCATCAGAAGACGTTGACACCTTAGAGGAACATCATCAAGGCTCTTGCTGTTAATTAGTGGTACTAGTGGTCTATGATCTGTCTCCAATCTAAATCCATCTAAACCACACAAATACTTGTCGAACTTTTCACAAGCCCACACGCTAGCCAGACATTCTTTCTCTATTTGTGCATAGCGTGTTTCAGCCTCTGAAAGTCGTCTGGAACAGTAAGCAATCGGTTTCCACTCATCTCCATGACACTGAAGCAGCACAGCTCCCAGTCCATAGCTGCTGGCATCAGCTGACACAGCCGTGGGCTTTGTGACGTCGTAAAAGGTGAGAACTGGTGCTGTTGTGAGTGCAGCTTTGATGTTTTCAAATGCCAATTGCTGTGGGTGGCTCCAGGTCCAGATGTTTCTCTTTTTTAACAGCTCGTGCAAGGGTTGTAATACAGCAGCGAGTGTAGGGACGTATTTGCCTAAATAGTTCACCATACCTAAGAGTCTTTTAAGCTCCTGTGCATCTCTTGGTGGTGGCAATTGAAGAATAGCTTCCACTTTCTCTGGGTCCGGTCTGACCCCAGAACGGTCAATAATGTGTCCAAGGAAGCGTAGCCGGTCTTGTCTGAAGGAACACTTCTCATGATTGAGCTGCAAGCCTGCTGACTCAAGGCGGTGTAGCACTTTCTCGAGTCGGGTGTCGTGTTCCTCCATTGTGGTTCCATGAATCAAAATGTCGTCCATGTAGACCTCCACGCCTTCTAGGCCCTCCAGTGTCTCTAGCATTTTCCTTTGGAAAATCTCTGGTGCACTTGTTATGCCAAACGGAAGCCTTCTAAAACAATACCTGCCAAACGGTGTTATGAACGTGGTCAGCAAACAGCTATCAGGGTGAAGGGGAATCTGCCAGAAGCCACTGGCAGCATCGAGAGAGGAGAACACTGTTGCTCCACTCAGTTTGGAGGTTATTTCATCTGGCGTCGGGAGGATATAGCGCTCTCTTTTAACTGATTTATTCAATTTTGTCAGATCGACACAAATCCTGGCGCTACCAGTGTTCTTCTTCAACACTGGCACCATAGGGGCGCACCACTCGGTGGGTTGAGTCACTGGCTCGATTACCCCGTTTTCCTCCATCCTCTGCAGCTCCTCTTTAACCTTCTGTAGCATAGGGAACGGCACTCGGCGTGCAGTGTGCACTGCATACGGCACTGCCTCCTCTCTTAGGAGTATTTTCACTGGATCGGTGTTCAAGGTGGCATGGTTATCTTTGACTTTCTGGTGTTTATTGGTGCTGTGGCGTAGCTCATCTACCCGTCTCACCAGGTTCATCTTCACAGACATGGGACGACTGAGGAGATTTCTGACTCTGTGTCCATGGACTACATAAACTTTGGATGGATAGCTCTGTCCTTTGTAGCTTATCGTGACATTAAGAAAGCCTACACACAAAAGTTCTCCTCCTGGACACTCAAGTGGAAGGTCTGATGGAGTTAACGTTCTTGCAGGGCTAAGTGTGTGGTATGTGTCTTCATTTATGACTGTGACATCAGCTCCTGTGTCAATTTTAAAGTCTATGGGGGTGGAGTCTACATTTAGCTTTACAGTCCATGCTTGAGTATTCTTATTTGTGTCACACACCAGACCCAGAAAGTAAGCGGTTTTCTTACCACTCTCCATCTTTACTTCGTTCACAGATCTCGCGTTGCGACACACTCTGGCCCAGTGTCCATCTTTGTGACAGCTGTGACATGTAGCTTTAGCTGCAGGACATTTTTCATCCTTACTGTGTTTTGGCTTGCCACATTTTCCGCATCTGCGCTCATTTTCTCCTTTTCTCTTGTCTGTGCGCCACCTGTTGCGTGCTTGTTGCGGCTTCCAGTCAATGTTTCTATGTTTATTCCGCACTTCTTGTACTGACCCAGTCGTTTCTTCTTGTAGACACACTTGTTCTGCAACTTCTTCCGACTGTCTGACGGTCTGTATGGCGCGCGTCAGTGTGAGCGACTCCATCATCTGAAGTCTGCGTGAGAGTTCTTTATCCCGTATTCCGACAACGATACGGTCGCGGATGTTTTCGTCTCTATATGCGCCGAATTCGCAGTGTTCAGACAACTCATACAAAGCACGAATGAAACTCTCCGCTTTCTCTCCGGGACGCTGGACCCTTTGAGGGAAACACGCTCTCTCGTGAATGACGTTTCTCCGCGGAACAAAATATTCATCGTACTTATTTAGAACGATGTCAAAATCATCACGGTCTTCGTCATCGGAAAACGAGAATGACTTGAAAATATTTTCTGCTTCGTTTCCCATCGCGTAGATCAGGCAGCTCACCTGCACCGCGCCTTCATCTCTGTGAAGTTTAGTCGCTAGTCTGTAGCGCTCAAAGCGCTGTTTCCAGTCCGGCCACTCCGTCGGTTTGTCGAAAGCAAACTCCGCTGGTGGGTTAAACTTTGCCATGTTGTCTCCTTAGTTTTCCTCTCCTTTGTCCAGCACTTCTGACACCATGTAGTATGCGAGTGGAAGGCTTCTTGATAAAAGGAACTTTATTAAGCACAACATGCAACTCAGAATACAGCACTTCTCTTTAGACCTCGTGCGATTACCCACAAGCTGTTGTCCTGCCGTAAAGTCAGATAGTCGCAATCTCACGTACTGCATACATCTCTGACACTTTGAAGGTGTACGTGGCGGCGATTGCGGCTAGACACGATATGGTGGAAGGAGTACCGGTGGGGAAGCTTCCGCTGGTGGTGAAATTTTTGCGTGGGGCACGACGTTTGAACCCACTGAGGGTGAGATTGATGCCGGTGTGGGACTTGTCGCTGGTCCTGGAGGCGTTGACGAAGCCGCCGTTCGAGCCCCTGGAGGAGTGTGAGCTGGGAGTACTTTCGTGCAAGACAGCGTTTCTGCTGTCGTTGGCGTGTGGAAAGCGAGTGGGCGATTTGCAGGCGCTTTCGGTGAGTGCTTCATGTTTACAGTTCGGACCGGGGGACAGCATGGTGCGGTTGCTTCCTCGGGCTGAAGTCGGGACTTCGGGCCGAAGTCGTTATCGACGCCGTATAGGGCACAGGTTGTGTCGGTGAGGGCGTTTGGAGGGGCGGATGGTGCGGACCCGTCCGAGAGGAAGTTGTGTCCGGTGAGGGCGCTGCGGGAGTATGTTGGCAGGACGAGCCAATTCCGGACGACGGACCAACTGTTTGTATGCTTTGCAGGCGTTAAGAAGGGGGCGGCGTTGTCTAAGCAACGGTTGTCCCACTGGATTGTTGACGCCATCAGGCGAGCGTATGAGGAATCGGGCGTGGAGTGCCCGGATGGTGTTCATGCTCATTCGACCAGAGCCTTGGCTACGTCTTGGGCTTGGGAGAAGGGGATGGATATCCAAGAGATCTGCAGGGCGGCAGGTTGATCGTCTAGGGACACTTTTGCAAAGTTTTATTCTCTAGATGTCTCCTCGTTTGGCCATCATGCACTGACGGCTAGGGGAAGGCCACTAATGGAGCGGGATCAGGATCCGAGTGAGTAGCGGAGTGTTGTTACGCGATGCTCGTCGATGCAGCCGTGGTTAGCGGTGATGTGGGTGCCGGCTTACGGTATTGGTGGCCGGGGTTTTTCCCTCACGGCGGGGTTGGATTGCGTTCCCAGGTGTAATGTTGTAGTGACTGTTCTCGAAGGGGAACTATACTAGGTTACGTATGTAACTCTTCGTTCCCCGAGAGATAAGGGAACGGAAACATTACACGGGCACATTGTTCAGGAACGGTTCTGGCGGGAGGACCGCGCGCGCGCGGGAGTGGAGGGAGTGGCCCCGCCCCTAGGGCGGGCGCGCAGGCGCGGTCCTCGGCAGTTGTCACTGCGTGATTATATTTGGCTTCAGTGTTGAGGGGGGAAATGGGGATTTCCCAGGTGTAATGTTTCCGTTCCCTTATCTCTCGGGGAACGAAGGGTTACATACGTAACCTAGTATAGTTTTTTCTTCTTTGATCTATTTACACGGTACGTTTTTTACTGGCTTGCTATTAAGTGATTCAAACACACTAATATAATTAATAATTATCATTTGAAGAATTTTCTACTAATGAGATATCATATTCTTTGCCTTGGATGGTCAGAATATTTTAGATGATTGTTTTTTCATATTTTGACATTTCAGACACAATAATAAAATAATTCTTTCAGAACATTACATTTTGGAATTTCAGACGCAAATGAACAACGTGTTTTACTCTTGCACGGTCGGTCAGATGTTGATGCAAACCTGCACATTTTGAAGGATGGATTGAATAGCTTCATCTTATAGTGGTTGGTAGCAGTCAGAAGAAACTGCTCAGGAGTCAGAGGAGGGTACCACATCATGCAGGTGGGCACTGCGCTTTGCTCAATCCGATTGGAACTTAAAATCAACAACGCATCTCGGTCACTGTTCACCAAATCATACTCCACCTGTTTAGGCCGGACAGCATTGTGCATTTAATGATATATGAATCACAAACAGATGAGCATAGACTCACCAGCACGCGATCCATCCCAGCAGAGATGAGGCGAGAGTTGCCACTCTCCAGATCCACCCCAAACAACAGATCCTGAATGGGTTTGTAGTGAGATTGGTGCCTGCCTTGAAACTTCCAAATCTTCCGTGTTCCCTCTTCATACAGTTGGAACAGTGACACAGCTTTTCCAGTGTCCTGGAAAAGGAAAAAAACATGTTTTCTAAAGCAAAATTTGTCTTCTTTGTATAAAAAATTTGTATAATTGCTTCTCACTGCAGCGGCCAAGTAGCGTGAGTCCATGGAGAAGGTGAGATGAATAATGCAGTTCTGACTGTACGAAAAACACCATTCTTTTTCTTCACCCTTGCTCTCAAGCGTTGAGGCATCAAGGATCTGAATAACTCCACTGACAAAACCTACTGCAAAGTAAATACCTGGAACATTTTCAGAAATGCATAAATTCTCTTAACAGAGACTCAAACATTTGCATGATTTAAAGGCAATTATTAAAGTAATGTGTGGCATTTTGTATTGAATTGAATATTCAGTCTGTGTGTGTGTGTGTGTGTGTGTGTGTGTGTGTGTGTGTGTGTGTGTGTGTGTACAGTATATGTAATACAATATAATATGTAAGAAAAATGACAAAAGGAAAGATCTCATTGTACGCTTCACCTTGTGGATCATAGCAGATGCATTGAACCTCTTCATTGGGCTGGAACACTTTGGTGCAGAACAGTTCTTTACGCTCATAATTCCAAACCTTAATCAATCCACTATGGCTGCCCATGGCTACTAAAGGTTGTTTGGGATGGCAGGAAACAGCTTCTAAATGTTCTGCATGGCCTTTCAGAAGAGTTTGTGGAACAGCTTTCTTTGCATCCACATGTACTACTGTTGCACGAGACGTAGAGAAAACTAAATTCCTGTAAATGTACAGAGGTAATAATATAACGGTTGCTATATAGTACCAATTATAACAAATTACCTAGAGGGACAAATAATTGCCCTAGAATTGTGCATTTTTATGTTTAATTCAAAAGTGGGAAACACTGTTCCTTTACAATGAAAAAAAAAACCCATTGGAAACCCAAACAACTTTTCATGACCAAGCAGCGGAAAGGAGATTCATAAAAAGTGTGGATGTATGTTTTGATGAACGCATGAATAACGAGTATGTAAAATGTATAAAATATAGCATGAATGTAAAATGCATGATTTATATTTATTTGTTATCTCACATTTCAGAGATGCCTCAAAATGCCTCTTACCTTTTTGGAAGCGCCTTGCTTTTGTAAGGAATGGAATATTCTGGATTTACCAGACAACTAGTTGAAGATGGTTCTTTGGAAAATGAGATTGATCTGATGGGTTCCGAGCTAAACTCATTGTATACGTTGAGGAACAATAGCTTTTCATCGTAGAACTTGATGTTGCCCTTGACATCACCTGTTACAAGAAAACTTGACAGAAAATTTATATTAATTATGGTTGTAAATTATTTACACTTGTGGTAAAAAAATTCATTCTACATTTTAACTAGCATTCAGAATATCAAAAAATTTACTTTACCATATTTTATTTTCCATAGCTAGTATTATATAAATATATAATAAAATATATATAAAACAATACTGATCTACTCACCTGTTCAGTCGGGTCAGTACTGTGATTCCTGCATTCTGAAGAGGAACAAGTTTTATAGCTTTTCTTCTGGGCGGTTGAAACGAGACAAGTTCACTGTGTTTGTCCCAAACAATCACATTCCCAGCGGATGTTGCGGTAAAAGCCTGTACACCATTACTGTGGAAGATGGATTGGGTTAAGGAACCTATCTCCTCTCGGAAGATCTGAACAAAAACAGTAGGAGTCAATGTGATATAGCATCAATTGTTAGGGCAACAAGATGATTTAAGAAGCCTACCCTGTTGGAAACTTCAGGTGCCGAGTATTTTAGATATCCTTTTTCCTAAAGTGTTTTAAAAACACAAGTTAAAAAAGAAGAGCGAGAGTCTTTCGTACTAAAGACTTTATCATTCCTACCCATTTGTAGAAAATAATGTGTCTTTCACTGCTGCTGAGCAATTGTGTGCAGTCGAAAACACTAAAAGTTATTTGATTCTAATAAAAAAACAAAAACAAAGTTAGTTTCACATGCTCAAAATGTAAAAGGAATGTACAAAACAATGCTAGTCCTAGAACAAAAGTGTGGCAGAATCTAGATAAAACACAAAAGGCCAGTGAAAGGCATCAATTGTTTTTACTGCTTACCTGAAAAGAAAATTTCAAGTCGATTTCAACTTGACATTTTGGACCATCGCTCTCATTTGTCCAGTCCCAAATGCAGACTCTCTGATGCACACAACAGTGATGTGAATTTGTTTTTATTTGTTATCTAATGTTCATTTATTCTCATGACATAGATTAGCTAATCATCATATATTTGCACTATAAGACTACATAACAAGTTTCCAACCTGTTTATTTCCAGCTCCGATGGTTGCCAAATATTTTGAATCTCTTGACAATGTCAATGCACAAACACCACCTTCGGGATGACAGTTAAACAGTGTGCGCACAGGAATCCTACAAAACATGAGCATTACTGGTCTGGAATATGATCATTTTTTCTTGTTTTGAATAAATTGGAGTCAATTTCTTAATTCATATTTTGAGCTGTAAGTGTTACCCTGTGTATGTGTCCCATATGATAACAAGACTATCTTGGCCCATGTCAGCGGTCACAAGCCATCGCCTGTCTTCACTGGTACACATACAGGTGATTGGACTGCAATGGCCCTACACGAACAAAACATTTCATAACTTTCTAATACAACACACACTCATTCACAAAAGTAAACGTTATTTTATGCAACATTTTAAGCTCAAAATCATATCAATCTCTTGCCTACTTGTAAAAATTGCTGAGTATTTGAAGTATGGTCAAACATTACAGCAACTTGTGCACAAACAAACAGGACGACAATTCTATCTTCATCCAGCAGGCTGAGAACAGGTAAGGTTTGATTGCTTCCATAAGCCCAGTCAAGGACCTGAAGGATTACATGTTTACAGTTTAATACAAAAGAGTTATCGTACATAAATATACAGTGCATTTACAGCATACTTATCCAAAACAGAACACTTAAACCCTGAAAAATCTGAGAAAAGTCTGCTGAGAAAATTACCAGTGGTTGAGCATTGTGTCTGGACTCCTCGGACTTAAAAGACAATGAGGTGGTAGTGTAGACCTGTGAGTCAACATGATCTTCAGTCGTCCCTTCAATAGCAATTCTTTCCTGTTCGCCACCTTGACGGATTTTTTCTTGAGGTAACTGCTTTTGTGCGTCTCCAGCATCCGACATTTCTATCCAACGGAAAAATAACTCTTATAAGAATAGTTCCTCCTGGATTAACAAACACAGTGCGGTCACTCATGTAAGAAGTCTGTTAGCGGAGCAGTTCAGATTATATTTTGTATTATCGCCCCATCGGACTTGGATAGAAACTGATTTAACGTTGTGAACGAGTCTCGCGCACACGACGTAACAATTTCAGCGACTGCGTGTGTTGCTAAGATACAGTCACGTGTGTGAACGCTACGACAGGAGCAAACGAACCTCTCACAAAACGAATTCTTAACGCGTGTCACTGTATTCCTATTGTATATCTATGGTCGATTTTAGAAACTGCAATTATTTGCAAATGTGTTATTTTATATATTGTCGAAAACAATTGCTTTTTATTATTAATTAAAATGTTTAATGTACTAAAATATCCTAAATTAGATTTGAGTAATATAAATGAATAAAATTAATACATGTGTTGTATATTTTTCAATAAAAATAAAAGACGGGCGAGAGAAGAAAATGTTTGATGAACACACGACAGTTCAGTTAAAAGTCTTTTGCGGTCTTCAATTGAATAACAAATTCACTGATTCAATAACTCACGCTTATTATAAGGGATCGAGAGTCATTTATATTCTAAATGTCAAAAATGTCTAATTGACTAAATAAAAAGACTATTCGTTTTTATTTTTAATTGACTCACATAAAATCAGTTTTTAAATTGACTAGAATAAAAATTTAAATGGTAAAAGGAAAATCTACTCCGGAAAAAAAAACAAATGTTAAATAAGGAGAGTGCGCTTGAAATGATTTTGCGTATTCATTATAATAGTCACCTGCCCTACTTGTGGCGAATCACTTACTCGTAGTTGTCCTCTCGCTTAAAATAGTGCGCATTACTGGACAACATTTTGCTGCGAAAGTCAAAGGCACACAATTAATACCATACCGAAAATAACAAACAACTTGACAGGAAATATTACATTCACATCTGCCGTTAATTATAATTTACTATTAAAAAACGAGATGTACAAAAGCATTACACACATTCCTGAAATGTATCCTTCCGCCACTTTTTGTGGCTTTTCAGGCTGTTTGGGTCTATCGGTCACTCCTGAAGCCTATCTTCAAACTGTGTATTTAACTCCAAGCGTCGCTCTTTAAAAACATCGCAAAATTTCAAGGTTGATATCGCGGAGATATCCAAAACCTATGGATTGTCGGCGCTTTGCTGTCAAAACGGGCTATTTTGTCTGTTGAGGAGCAAATAAGTCAGCTGTGCTAGCTGAAGTAGCGGTTATTACTGGCGACTTGAATATCTGGAGTGGCTTTACACGTTGGCTGTCACTAGATCAACTGCAAGACTTGCAAGACGAATACTATATTCCGCACTTGACCGCGATCAACAAAGCATTTTTTTTCTAAACGGTCAAAGAACTCTGCTCAAGCTGTCGTTTATGGGATAACCATGTCCATGAAACCGCAGGCCGGTGGTAATCGCAAACCCGGCGGAAGCAACAGCGGAGCCGCTGCGGCCTCCAGCACGGGAGGAGCGGGAGGCGTCGGACGCCAGAACATGGGCAGGTGGGTGACAAACCTGGATAAAAAAATCGCTTTAAGCGCAAAAATGCACGGTCCCGTGGTGAGCGACAGCGGGATGCTTACACTTGTGTCGTAGTTTAGAAATGCTGGTTGTGAATTGTAGTGATCGCGATTGAACGCAAGTAGGCCGATACAGGCCAAGTTCACAGGACGATTCACGCGATAATGGCCACAAACCTCCACGAAGTTCTAAAATACGCCTGGAAACAGACGACATGTGCTTTGACAGGAGCGTAGAGCTGATTGTCTTTGATCGGGCACGTTTTGAGTTTGTGATACGTCAATTTGCCGGTGTTTTAATGCTGTGGAGAACTCGATTGATTTTTTTTTGTATATAGTGTATATTATTATAACGATCGTGCAATAATAGTTTGACATTTGATTCCGAGCTCTTGTCTGGAGACATGCGGCGTTGGTGTGGCTCAAGCGAATGATCTTTGCGTTGTTAGCTAGCTAACTAGCCGGGGTTTGTTTACTGTTACTGTGTCGATTTTATCCGCATGATACCATTGGCAACAGGGGTTGTAGCTTTTCGTTTTATGAATTATTGAAGGCTTTATAAACGTTTTTGTAGCAATCTGTGCGTGCATATAACGCGAAAGAAACGTGTTAAATGTCAAACGTTAAACGTTTCTAGATATCCCGTTAACTGCTAATCAGGTGAAGGGGCGTTTCACGGTTAAAATCTCGCCCGCAGTTCCTGCGCGATCGCGTGCACGAGCGCTTTCAGGGGTCTCAACCTTGACGCTTGCAGTTGGTTTCTTGCATGAAGTCCGCCCTTGATGGGGTTGTCAGTCTCGTAATTAGTGTCTTGTGCGTGTTGTGATCGTCAGAATGCTGATTTGATTGCTGTATAGATATCTGGGCTTTGCTTCCTTCAGATTCTGCAATCATTCATTCGGCTGAAGAAATGTCATTTGCCCTGACACAGAGCAAGAAAAACATGTAGGTTTGTAGAAGCTGAACGGAATTTTCTCGGGGGCCCTTATCATTCGGAATTACAGTATGTGACGAGAATGAAGGAAAGAATCAGTCGTTTTAGTCACTTCTGGTATTTGATGGCTTGTAGTTTTGTCTTTAAAAAAATGTATGCTTGTGGTATTCAATTTATCCTTACAAAAACAGGTGTATGCTTATTCAAATGAATTATATCTATTGATTTTCATTTTTAGATTACCTGTGTTGTGATGTTTTTTTATGATTGAAATTATTGATTTCC
Source organism: Paedocypris micromegethes (assembly GCA_028031935.1). NCBI lineage: Eukaryota > Metazoa > Chordata > Actinopteri > Cypriniformes > Paedocypris > Paedocypris micromegethes. The sequence continues at coordinate 2,050,630 of CM051493.1, forward strand.
CGAAGCTTTATGAAACGGAGAAATTAGGGATCTTTGTTTGCAATCACAGTACAGAAGGGGTTTCCGAGGGAATGGAATTAGCCACACAGACAGACCTTATATTATCAGAACAGAATGGAGACGGAAACAGGTAACCAACTAAACATGACAAACATTCAAAGTATATGCCTAGAGACTGATACACAACATTGCATCATTTTAGTTTGCTGTCATTTTCTCTCGTACTACATATCAACTGTAATAAATTGTTGATATGTGATATATGGCATGTTTTTTGGTCTTTGGATGTCCCTTAAGATGATGCTTTTTATTCATTTGTGGTTTTTACTGTTCTTCTCAACAGGGGACGTAACAATGTCAAAGGACCCTCTCCTGCTGTGAGTAGAAACTTTTCATGTAGTTTTCTATGCAAAATACAAATCCTAATGTTTAAGACAGAAAAGAGTAAAAGTCAATTTGAATCATAATCAAAACAACATTTTGTTTTTTTTAATTCTTTTAGATGACCTTCAGTGGAGTTTATGCAAATATGAGGATGGTTCATGTTTTGACCTCAGTTGTGGTGAGTCAAAAACAGAAGGTTTAGCAATAGTAGTTCCAATGTGAGTAAGTTACATTTTCTTTCATTCTTGACAACTATGCTTTTAAACTTTATATTTCCACCAACAGGGAACCAAATGTGAACTCAAGGTCAAAAGTGGCCTGGTTTATGAAGGAGTGTTTAAAACATATGGCCCAGAGGTAAGGGAGAAGCCCTGTTATGCACAGTTTTCACTTTGTAAAAGTCTAATTAATTCTCGTTTTTCTTTGCAGTGTGACATTGTCCTGGATGCTGCCCACAAGAAGAGTGTCGAGCCCAGTGACGGTCCTCGGTCTGAAGACATCGTGGAAAGCCTAATTTTTAAGGCCTCTGATGTCGTGGTAGTACATTTTCAAGATGTGGACCTCAACTTTGCCAAGAAAGGTGACCCCTATTGTTTTTGTTAACCTTTTGATTTAATAATTTACACAAAATCCATGATGTATGATAATATAATATATACTATATGTGAATGCAGTCATATAATGCTTTAAGCACTTTAAATCAAATCAGTATAATAGAAATGTATTATCATAATTATAGTTATACAATTACTATACCTGATACATTTTTTACCGTGTATATAAAGTCATGCAATGGTTAAATGGATGGGAATAAAAAATAGCCTAATTGAGGGATTCAATTTAAATTTGGGGGTAATTAAGTGATTAAACAATCTTTGATTTGTTTGTTTTCATAAGAGTTTAATAAAATAGCTTTTGAATTTTAAATAATCAAAAATAAAGAAAAGTAGATTTCAAGAACAAGTTTTCTCACTTGAAAGGTTCAATTATTCACTTGTTTTTCATTTAATGTTTATTCATGACAAGTTCTCGAATTTTCAAAAGAATTTTTTGTCTTGCTATAGATATGTGTCGGACACTCGGCAACACAGCTCTTTCAATTGAATTCAAATGAAGCGCAGCATTCCGCATCAGTGCAAACACTGATATCTCTATCGAGACACGATTAGTCTTGTGGCCCTAGTTTTTGTCTTAATGTGTTTTAAAAAATACATAAAAATACATTTTCTGAATGTACCAGATAAAATTCTGTAGATTCGTCTCAAACTGACTTGTTCTTTATTCTTCCTTTTTTATGTTATATTGCTGCAGTCTCATCAGATGCAGGTAATTTCTTCACTTTATTCATTTATTCACTCTTTGTAAAGCCATTTCAGTTCCTTGTGGCAGTCTGAGGTGCTGAATAAAGCGGAACTTGTTTTGACACAGATACACTCTTGTTACAGTGACCTTGTGATCATGGGTTTATAGAGAAATATGTTTAGAGATGAACACCATTGAACTTTATTCCTGAAACGTCACTCATTAGATTTCATATGCGTTTACAATGTGGTGGGCATGCAAAAACACTTAATAATAATAATAATAATAATAATAATAATAATAATAACAACAACATAAATAATAATATTATAATAGTAATAAAAATTCTTGGGCAGAATATAAAAAATAGTTTCACTGTTTAACTATAGGTTGTTTTGAGGTTTGGCAAATGCATAAAACATTCAACGAGCTTTACCAAAGTAAGTCAAACCACCGTATAAGTTCTCAAGGTGCACAAATTCAGCTGCAAAGATTTAGTTACAATGTGGCTTGTCTTTTATTTAATTGACCAACTAAATGTAGGTTCAGTTGAAGAATACATGCATCCTTTTTATACAATGTATTTTTATTTATTTTATGTACACAATTAAAAGATGAAAATGTATTATAAAGGTTAAAGGATTCCTTTAAGATCAGAAAAGAGGCGGCAATAATGAAATATTGAATAAGGCCTATCGTAACAATGTATTCTGTATATAAATGGGGTATAACAATAGTAATATTTCAATATAGTAATCAAAATATAGTAGTTTCTAATATGTTTATTTAGTACAATTAAAGCATACATTTGTCGCTTGTCCAAGTTTTTCTCATCATATGGGTGTAATTTTAAGAATTCTGTTTTTAAGGTTTTAGGCCAGAATTGTTCAACTGTGTGGGAGATGGGAATGCAAAGATTTCTGGCTTGCCATGCTTTATTTGTAGTTGTTGGTGAAAGCGTTCAATTCACAATCATCTAAAGGCTCGACAGAGAATCTGTTCTTAAAAAAAGCTTCTCAATGCTTTTTGAAAACATGGCATTTTAAATGGATTAGCTGTAACACGTTCAATCTGACCTAAGATTACAGCACTCATGAAATAAGATTAGAAGTCCTTTGCCGTTCCGTTTCTTTTCGGCCTGCTTAGGAACGGAAAAGCTGTATCATGTACCACATCATGCTTTGTGTGATCGGATCTTCGTGATGCAGAACGCCTGGTGATGTTTAATGTGTGTGTTGAAGATAACTTCACAGACAGTGCCGTCAGTGCCCGTCTGAATGGGGAGCACAAAGAGAAGAATCTGGAACCGTGGGATGGAGGAGAGCAGCACGGCTCGGGCAGCCTGGAGTCTCTTGACACGGATCTGGTGAGACGGACTGTCTGTGAAGTTTTTTTTTTATTATTTTATGTAACTGTTAGGAGTGAGGTAAAGGAAGCAATTGTTGTAAACATTTTAAAACATTGTAGCATAATAAATACATTTCGCAGACTTTCAAGTTTTCGTGTTCAAGATGGAAAACGTACTGAAGATGGGAAAAACGCTCAGGATATTGGTTGTTATACAAACACGCTAGTAAATGAAAAGAACATCGTAGACATGTTTTCTCACAAAGGATGAAGAAGTTACAAATAGACAGATTTATTAAATGCAAAAATAGAGTTGCAATTAGCGACATTGTGACGCTGATAGAGAATCACTGTGCGGTCCTGCTGACATGGGTTAGAACAGCTATGCTATTGCATGCTACTTTAAAACAACAGAAATACCTTCTATATAATGCAAAACATGGGCATTTATTTATTTATGAGCAATCAAACTGAGTATTCTGTATTTGTACATTGTATAAATTTGTGAGCCATGCATAATTGCATAAAACCAAATTCCGCAATACTATTTTTTTCATTGTGGTTAACTGGAGACAAATACGTTCTATTTGGTAAACAGAAAGCGTTAGTTTACCATTCTTGGCTCATCTTCACAGTAAAATCAGTTTTGTGGTGTTTTTTTTTCCTTTAAATAAAGATTTTAATTAGCTATATTTCTAATTGAGAATTTTACTAAAATAGTTTTTATTGAATTTTTAGTCTAATAGTTTACCTTTCACAACAGCTAATTTGTTAGTTTGCAAGCTGGTTTTCCTTTTTTTGCATTCTCAGTCGAATGGTTGGGATCCTGACGAGATGTTCAAATATAATGAGGAGACGTATGGCGTGAAGTCCACCTATGACAGCAGCCTGTCCACTTACACGTACGTCTTAACCTCCAAAAATCACATTTATGGTCAAATGACATCTTAATGGTAAATATACGCTCATCATAAGTGATTTTTTTTTTTCAGGGTTCCTTTGGAGCGGGACAACTCTGAGGAGTTTCTCAAGCGTGAAGCTCGAGCGTCCCAGCTCGCTGAAGAGATTGAAGCCAGTGCTACATATAAAGCTCGTGTCGCATTGGAGAACGACGACCGCTCTGAGGAAGAGAAATACACTGCGGTGGTCCGGGGGGAGAGAGAGCTTCACAGCCTCAACAGGTAAAACATGCCTAATGTTAATAATATAAACAAAAATGTTGACCATTAGACTCTTAATGTCCACTTTTTTTTCCAGGGAGAACAAATACATTCCCCCTAGTCAGAGAAACCGAGAAGGGATGTCATGGGGTCCTGGCCGTCAGAACTCTCCCAGACTGGTTCAGTGCAGCCCTGGACCACCTACACTAAGATCAGGACCTCACGACTATGGCGCAATGGATCAGCGAGTGGTCAACGGAGGTATATGTTTATTACATTTTTATGTCTTTACTGGTGGCTCGTTGCTTGGAGTGTTTGTCTTGATATTTGCTTGATATTTGATACTAATTTTTGATACTTATAGAGAACCCATATACAGTGAATGTTAAAGGTTTCACAGTTTTCAAAATTTCAACAATTCGAAATACTTGTCTGCATAAGTGTGTACACAATTTAACTAATACTCCGATTGAAACTCATTTGATAAAATTTTATTATGAACTTGGAACAGCTCAGTTGATATTTCCCCAATTTTCTTTGCAAAGTAGTTTCAATTCTGCCTTATTGTTCTTCTGAGCAGATATTCAGTTGTTCATCAGTTGTTCCAAAACGTTCATCTGCCATTTTTTGTTCATCTTGGTTAATTAAATGTTTCCAATTGTTTTAAGATGAAAGGTAAAGTATCTCAAATAAAGAAAAAAGAAAATGAGTTAATTGGCCATCAGGAACCATAGCGAACGGTGTGTTCTGCATTTAACCAGTTACACACACACACACACACACACACACACACACACACACACACACACACAGCAAAGTGAACACACACAAACCCGGAGCAGTAGGCAGCCTTAAACTCCGGCACTTTGGAGGCTTGTTGTGAAATCCGCATTTTGAACCAGCAACACTTGGTGTGTGTAAGAGCTTCCAACTACTGCTGGACCACAACTGCCGCAAAATCTAGCTTCTAAGCGTGATTCTGTGGGATGTTCTTCAGGGAATGTAGTTTTGCTATGAAATTATGGGCAAAAAGTCAACATAGTAGATGTCCCGTATGGGTTTGCATTTTATTAGGAAGCAGGCATCTCACACAAGGCAACGATGTCAGTAATACCTATATCATCAATAAGACCAGTTTTCCTCTCTTTTATTACATTTTGTGGATGTCTTGTGTTTAGGTCCACTGGGTGATGTAGTCTTCGCAGTGCTGGGGAAATTTTTATACTCTTCTCCTGACTAATTCCAGCTTTCTGTAGCCCAGCCAGAAGTGCACAGTTGTGGGTTTCATTTGGAGGAAGTTGGTCTGTAAAGCACTGTCAAATATGAAAATGTATTTGATGCAGTTAATGGAACACTGAGATCCTTTTGACTAGACCATGACTTTTGTTGTTAGATGCGACTGAAATTCAGGTTATGGCAGAAGAGCTGAACTTTCTTTGGGGTTATTCCTAATGTTTTATATTTAGTCACCCATTTAATTTCAGTTTTTTTTAATCATTTATACAAGTTACAAGTCACATTAGAGGTCAGATAATCTTCCTAAATGACTTAGTTTTGTGTTATCTTTTATCTCCACTGTGTTGGGGCTGGACGATTTGGTCTATAATCAAAATTTTAACAGGATTACGATTAATGAAGGATTATTTCATTAATTTTTTTCCTTTTTTGTCCTAAGTTGGTGTTTTTAAAAAATAACTTGCAAAATTGGTAACAAAATAAATAATTTTCCAATATTTTGAAGTGTACAAAACGACGGAGGGCGTGTCGTTTGTTTGTGTAAGCTGCTCTTGTTGCTCAGTGTCTGTGTTGTCTATCGACATGTCTATGAAACAACATAACGTAACTATAACGTGGTTTTGTTTTGTCAAGGGAAACTAATTGAACTATTTGACCTGGAAAAATGTGATCGATTATAAGTTCTGAATGTTGATTTTGATTACTTTTCGATTCATTGCCCAGCCTGATACTATATGAGTATTAGGTCAAATAAAGGTCATAACTTCCATCTTCACTGCATTTACTATCTAGCTGATAAAACTGCTGTCAAACTGCTGATGCCATATAGAGATGACAAATGTTCTTTCTCTGCATTTTATCATCTCCACATTGTATTATTTCATTCATATTCATATTTTGATCATCTTGTCCTAATCGCTGTCATCTAATGTCATTCTAACATATCTGCTGTACTGGTTTTTACTCTCCCTTCTATCAGATATGCTTGTTCTTCCCTGATCTCCACTCGTTTAATCTCTATCAGGTTCTCACTCCTGGCCCTCACGCTGTCCATCTCCCTCCTCTCGCCCTCCATCCCGTTACCAGTCAGGCCCCACCAACTCTCTCCCACCCCGGGCTGCCACACCCACCCGGCCTCCCTCCAGACCCCCATCCAGGCCCTCTCGGCCCTTGTCTCACCCCTCTGCTCACGGCTATCCCGGGCCTCCTCCCATCATGCCCAAACGTCTGTCTTCAGAAGGTATCCGCAGCCTGGGGAAGATGTTTGGTGTGCCACTGCTGCTCTGGTTCACATTTTGCCAAGGTTGCCACTAACAGCTGTGAATCTTTCTGGGTGTTTTAACAAAACTACTCACTCCTCATATCCCTCGGGACATATCTCTGCATGGTTGAAGTGAATTTGAAGCACGTTTCAGTCTGGTTTGGGGGATTTAAGAGCTGCACAAAATACAGATGATTGGTGTGATGCTTTCTCAGACATGAAGTGACATGAGACTGTAACATGAGCACTTTTAAGGTCGATGGCTTAAATTCAAATGTTCTTTTATGTTATAAATGTGGAAGAACGTTGTTTTTAAAACACACTGGTCTAAGTGGACCAAATATTTCCGTTCCCTCACGTGATATTTGTACATTTTTACTGTCCTGTTCACTAAAACACAGCAGCACTCCACACTGGTACATCGAATGAGAGTTGCTCAAACCCATAATTCCAAACTCAGAAACCGAAACGGTTCTTTCTGGTTGTGCATTCAGGTCCTCCACGAATGTCTCCCAAGTCCCAGCGGACTCCTAGACCACATCGAGTTGCCTCTTGTCGCGGCAGTGGAGCACCTCCAGCTGATTTCATGTCTCCGGGGGCATCAATGGAGGCCTCAGCTCCCCCTCCTGCTCGCAGCAACCCTTCAGGGGGAACCTGGTCATCTGTGGTCAGTGGTGGTACGTATCATGGCCACCATTATTTGATTGACATTGATGGAATGGGACTAAAGTTGCTGCTTCTTCGTAGCTCATAGACCTCGGTCCCCACGACAAAGTAGCGTAGGTGGGGTGGCTCCAAGCCCGTCCTGCTTGTCTTCCCCTCAGACTGGAGTAGTGCCTGTAGAAAACGCTTCCACAACTGCATCATCACCCACCGGTGCCAATCTAGAAGCATCTCCTATAGAAGAAGGTTAGGAGTTTGCATGGCCTGTTTGAGTTTAGAATGTCATTCATGTAAATGGCTATTTGTATTTATTTTTGTATTTGGTTTTTCCTAAAGCCAAAGAAACAAGACTAGATACAAGACAGAACTCTGCCAATGCCAGTAAGGAGAGCTTGAAGCCAACTGAATCTTCTGCAGGCCCTCGAAACAACAGCAAAGGTCTGTAGAACTTGTTTAATCACAATGTACATTTTTAAATGGGGGGCAATTTTGAATAGTTAGCTTTGTAAACAATTATTTAGATTTTTTTGATTAAATGAAATTATTATCATTAAAAATTTTTTAACAAATAATTTTATTTTTAGGGGCTCCTAACATGGTTCCAGACAACCGGAAGCAAATAGAAAACTTGAAGAAATTCAGCTTAGAGTTTAGGGTAAGTTGTCACATTTAGATTCATACATTTTTATTTTTTAATTAAAAAAACTTCATGAAATAAAATCAATTTCTTTTATTCCTCTTTTCCAGTTGCAGCCTAGTTCAGATCAAGGTTTAGACTCGATAGGGACCAAGTCTCCAAGGGACCTTGTGGAAAATGCAAAGGATCAAATGAGTGAAAAAAGTTCAGGGGATTCAATAGGGTCCAAAGTGTCTGTAGACTCTTCTGTTAGTGGAGAATCCTCCAGTCCTGTTCCTGTGAGTGTCACTCCAACAGGAAGTAAATCTGGTACTCCTTCTCTACCTCTCGCCTCTGAGCACAAACGAGGGCCAGATGTGACATCTCAAGGAGTTCAAACGATCTCCTCCACTGCTAAAGATAAGGAGGAGCAGGAGGGGAAAAATGACCTTGTAGCAGAGTAAGTCAGAAGAAACACACTGGCATACCTTCTAACGACGACACATCTACAAAGACTTTTCACTCATGCTCACCGCTTTTTTTTCCCAGGAATGTTCGAAAATCAACTCTTAATCCCAATGCTAAGGAGTTCAATCCAAGGGTTTTTTGCTCTCCTGTAAGTTTTATTAGTGAACCTTTATGTAGGTCTGAAAGTTTTCAAAAGATCCAAAAAAAGATGAAAGTTTTACTAATGCTTCCTGTATTTACTAGTATAATTGTGTTTTTGAAGTGAATAAATGTCATTTTAGTCGATCATTGAATAAAATGCAATAACAATGTGGATGACAAATAATCCCATTGTTGCTCTTTGTTCAGCCCAAACCAGCGACAACTCCGACTCTGGCCAGGCCTCAGGGTCAGCCAAGCCCTTCCATAGTAGTACAGCAGCCCCCGGCCGTCTATGGGCAAACCATGTTCCAGATGTACCCACTGACCCCTGTTAGTCCAGGAGTACAGGTGAGATCTTCAAAACTGGGATTATTCTTTTTTTTTTTTTTTAAACCAGAAATTAAGTCCTGTTTTTTTTTTTTTTTTTTTGAGCAACGGGAAAGTTTTCGGTGTAAAGAAGATCTTTGAGTGTGTTGATCTAGAGGAGGTCTTTGATTCATACAGTTAAAAATTATGCTAAAATTAAGCTTTATTCGAAACGATGCTGCTTTTAGAAGATGAGTTAGTCTTCTTTTTACCTGTTTTTTGTTGACAGAATATAATTAAACGCTGAAAAGAGAAAGCGCTGTTCTTCTGTTAAAAGCCTTAATAATATGTAGAACTAGCCATTTTAGTTTAAATACTCATTGAATCTTTCAAAAATACGTTTTTTAATGTGCCAGATATTTACGTGGCTCTTTCGGACATTCCTGAAATAGACCTTACTTACTCAACATTACATTTGAGTTGTGCAGGGTACTAGGGGTAATGAAGTGAGATAAAAGTTCTGGTTCAGGTCACTGATACATCTAATAATACTGAATGATTTTATCGGTAAAACTAGTCGCTGCTAAAGTGGAGAATGGACACAAAGCTGTTTAATCAATTCATTTTTAATTATTCTCCTTATGCTTTTATATATTTTGCAGGTAATGGTGTACATAACATGATTGTTTAATTTCATAACTGTCATGAGTTTTGTTTTGAAATACTGCGTTCTGACATTCTATCATCAGCGTCATGGGACATCGTCATGGGAGTGCTCACACCGCAGTCACAAATGGTTTTAATATGACCTCTCTTCTATAACTAATGATTTATCTTTAGTCACACGGTTTGAGGAAAAATATCAGATTGAGAAGAAAGTATATTATCTATGGCAATAACACTAAAAGACTAAAAGTTCTTTTTTTTCTTCTTCCCTCTTTCTCCATTAGAAAAGCATAATCTGGAAGGTTTGTGCAATTCTAAGTTTCTTTGTCTACTAAAAAAAAATCATTTATAGGATTTTTTTTTTTGCCAGATCTGACTAGGAGATGTCGGATTGCTCATCATCTCCTACAGCAAAAAAACTTATTGTTTTCTCATTTACAGTTTTATGCTTATTATATAGATAGTTTTATTAGTTATTCTCATTTGTCTTTTACTTGCTGCCCATCTTTCATTTAGGCTCTAGTTTCTCAGTTTCAAGGCTCAATTGTTCATTTTTCGTTTTGTCGTTCCATTTTTGACATTCGAGTTTCCTTTTTCCATTTTCATTGAAACCTGTGCATGAATTTCTATATGTTGAATTACAGTAATGACTCCTGTATAGATCTGTCTATACTATATTTATCTGTCTTCTCTGCTTGTCACAATGGGTAAAATGTGTTCGTCCACATTAGACCTTTTTACATGTATTTACTTGCCATTTTTTCATGACCGTATACCAGATCATCGTGCCATAAACCAGATCATCGTGATCAAGTTTAGCTCTTTTTAAAGACTTTGCATAACTATGTCATATGAAAAGGAAATGTTCTGTTCTGTTTCCCTAGCCTCCAGCAATGTACCATGTTCAGGTTCCTCACATGACCATGAGCCAGACCAAGCCCTACAGACCAGGTAAAGGTGAGAATGCTTTCCCATCCGTTGCCAGGCTTCGGTGAAGTTGATGTATAATGATGTCCATCTTACCCATTTTACTGTGCTTGTAGTACCAAACATGCCACAACAAAGACCTGACCAGCATCATCAGCCTGGCACGTCTGCAATGATTCATCCAGCTACTGCTGCAGGTCCTCCCATCGTGGCTCCAAGCCAGGCCTACTCCACCCAGTACTTCACCTGTAGCCCACAGCAGTTTGCCAGTCAGCCGCTTGTGCAGCAGATGCCCCACTACCAGTCCCAGGTAACCACTGAGATCTGGAATCCACTTTAAGATCCTAACTTTTTTAATTATCACATAATTAAGATCACAGAGAAGTTTTTTTTTAAACATATATAAATATTTAAAATAAGCGTTTCGGACTGTGTCTGTTTGGAGGACCAAAACCGCCAAAATCAAATATAAATGACAAAGATAATGTGCTTTTTTTTTAAGCCTGCTTATTTGCCTACAATTTCCTATTTGTTGTATATAACTTATATTTAATGAATGTGTTATACATTTCTGTATACATTTATGTATTTATTTATACACAAGTACACACATTTCCTTTTGGTTGTAATAACATAAATAAATATTTTTGGTATACATTTTATACATATGTATATAAATACAGAAATACATATGTACATATATTCATGTCATTACAACAAGTAGGAAATGCATCTATTATACATTTATTTTATTTACATATGCATTTCTGTATTTTGTTTATACGCAAGTACATCTATTTCTTTTGTCATATATACAGTATTCATTTTTGGTGGTTTTGGTCTAAGAATGTCTAAGAATTTAAATCACTGATTAGCTTCGGTAGTGTTTGTACAGTAATTCTGAGCATTTATTGATTTATTTATTCAGTTTTCATAGGAGTGCATAAACATATCTTCTTGATTTAAAATAAAAAATGTAGAAAATATAATTTAAAGAAAGAATCTGGAGGAAGTCAAATTCTAACTTGGTTGGTTCAAGTTCTTTCCATGTTGCGAATAAAATTTGCAATTACTTGTAGACCTAGACATTAAGGTCTTGAAACCGAAATGAAGAATATTGAAGGGGAGGCGATATATAAAAATATTATTTTAATCAATTACTTGTTTGCGAAAAACCTATAAGATGTGTGACATTAAAACCGTTTTCTCCGTTGTGTTTTTTACGTTGTTTAGGCGCAGCACGTTTTCAGTCCAGTTATTCAAGGCAGCGCGAGAATGATCACCCCCTCTGCTCATGCTCAGCCCGGCCTGGTTTCCTCTTCCACTACTCAGTATGGCGAGCAGGCGCATACCATGTATGGTAAGTATATGCAAAAAAATACGCTGTTCACTCACTTTTATCCAATCAGTGATATAAAGGACAGAAGATGAATCCGCTCTTTGCTGTTTTTTCTCTTTGTCTAGTGTCACCTACTCCCATTCCACAGCAGTTTGCCCACCCCAACTCCACCTTACATCCACATGCACAGCATCCTCAGCCCTCTGCCACCCCGACAGGGCAGCCTCAGCAGGGCTCTCAACATGGGGGCAACCACCCGGCCCCCAGCCCTGTCCAGCATCCTCAGCACCAGGCGGCAGCTGCTGCGGCCCAGGCCATCCACCTGGGCAACCCGCAACAGCAGCCCATGTACTCTGCCCTGGCTCCTACACCACCCTCCATGAATCCTGGACCCAACCCGCAGTCTCCTCAAGCCAGCTTCCCCTCCGCGCAGCAGGCTGTCTACATCCACACCCAGCAGATGCAGCATGGATACAACCCTAACCATATGGCTCATGTGCAGCAGGTGAGGGCTTGTCATTTTACAACCAACGCAGATTTTAAACAAATTAAAGGTTTGTAATGATTAGTAGGGGTGGGACGAGAGACTTTTCCCACGAGACGAGACGATATTTCAATTTTTTTTTAATAATAAAATTGTTGATAAAATATAGTAGCAAATAGTATTTTATTTAAGTAAAAGGTTCAAAACTGTTGAGGCATTTCACTTTCTATTTTCATCAATTGCATGCAGTGATAACCAACATAAACCCTGCAAAATATGATGCCATAAATTGCGAGGCAAGTAACTCCACAAAAAAGAAAAACTTTTGTGTTTAATGTCTGCGCTTAATAGATTTTTTTTAATACTATTGACAATGCAGAACATACCATGGCATAACATAACATGTAGAAAAAAAACGACATTTATTTTGGTGTCCAGTCAATTATTGTCCAGAACTATTGAAGGACGGTTCTTTCCCTTCATGTCGCTGGTGAGACTGAAGGGATCATCTGAAGAGTTTTACTGCAGTAATCAGCTGGTTTTCTCTCATATTTCTGCAGCGAGAGTGAATCGCTTCAATAGTAATGCAATACATGTGTATTAGACACATTAAATTAAACTCACATGTGCAGCAAATGACAGTTTTAAATGATCGGTTTTATTTTATACACACATTTTATTAAAGTTTAACTCGTTCGCTATATCATCACAAACGATCTTGTAGTGTGACCCGTCGGGGTGGGCGGGGCAATGGTGGAGATTCGCTCACTGAGAGGTCGTCAAGTCCACGCAGTTGAATCCGAGCCACAGTCAATTGAAACGCGAGGGCAAAGATCACTGGGTTCAACTCGAGCTGCTCATGCTGGCACGAAAATCGGGACGCTCGGGCACAAATCCTTTAAAAAAAATTAGATTCCATACACTGTAGCAAAGGTAGCGCCAAATTCTCGCAATATCACGATATGCAATCGCATCTCGCAAGAAGCAACGGATTTCGCAAGATATCGTACCACGAGATATCGTCACACCCCTAATGATTCGTGTCACAAACCTTTTTTTTTTCTTCTCCCAGGCCCACATGCAGTCTGGAATGGTGCCGCCACATCATGGCACTCCAGCCCACCCTCCGACAGTGATGCTGATGACCACACCAGCTCCTGCAGGACCCCAGCCTGCACTGGCCCAGGGCACCCTAAACCCCATCCCGGTGTCTTCAGCCACACACTATTCCTACACCCTAACCCCTGGTAACACACACACACACTCACAAATAGAGATGGATGTATGGATGGACTGGTTCACCTTTACTGGTGTAAAGTACTCGAGTAAATGTTACTTTACATAAGTATGTCTGGCTCGTTCTTGTACTGAGAATCAAAAATAAAAGCAATTTTCATTCTCTACTACATTTTTGATTGCGTATAAGTACTCCACTACATACAATTTTCTGCCGCTGTTAATTCTATAGGCAGACGATAGACTTTGTGTGCATATGACAGCACTATACATGCATATTTCTAGATGAGTTGCATTTCTATATCATATTTCTCATGATATGTTGTGTTTTTCTTTTCAGTACAAACTCACCATCAGCAGCAGATGTAGACGGTGAAGACGAGGAAGAGCAGTGGAGTTGAGTGTCCTCCTCAACTGTTGATCAACTGAACTGCCCTTCTGATGATAAACAGCCCCTGAATGGCCATAAGATTCTCTTCTGCTTCCCGGCTCCTGTGATCAACAAACAGAAGCAGAATAAAGATGTGATATACTGGCTTTTTTATATAATTAAAAACATTTTTGCAGGGGATTTTTTTTTTCTTTTTTCTTTTTTTTTTGTTTTTGTTTCATGTGAATGACAGTAATGTTCATGAAATGATCTTAACAATAACAAAGAAGCTCAACTGAGTGAGACGACTGTGCATTAATAATTCAAACGTTTTCCTTGCACTTTTTCAGTTCATTAAACTTCCATATATTGACAGTATTAACGTAACTGTTGAATGCTGCTGCTCTGAATAGCTTTGCTCAAGACCTTGGAATAAACCACCAACTAAGTGATATGGTTCTAAGCAAACTTGACTTGGGAAGCTTCCATTAAGATATTGGCAAATTACAAATGAAAATTATTTATTACTTTTATCTGATGGCAGCCCCCATTAGACTTGACCGTTGTAAAACTGTTAAGTTATAATAACTTTTACTTTGTAGAAAATATAAATAAGTACAAAAAAATACAAAAAACATTAAAAAAAGTTTTAAAAACTTTATAGGGTGTTTTGTGTGTTTCTTTGACTTGTGTTATTTCACAAGTCAATCTAATATTGGCCGTTTTAATGCGTTTTGCATTAAGCTTTTTTTTCTCCTGTCAATCATGTTTTTTTTTTCGCTTCTGTCAACCCTAGTGGTACGTTTTCTCCAGGCCGCCAGGAGGCGCACCAAGCAGACCATTCGTGATTTAATATCTTTTTCTGGCTTAACTATATCGTATCTGCTTCTGCGGAGAACATTTGTAGATCTGAACTGAACACGCCATTAGAATTTATAACAAACACTTTTCTTTCTGGTTTTAATATTTTATTCAGAATCATTTTTGCACTTCTCCTCCAAGCCGCCAAGTGGCGCGCTAAGTAGTGTTTTCCGGTTTCGTCAACATGTGGTATGGCTGCGTGGTAGAATAATTTAACAAACACAAGGCAAGATAAAGCAACTCGTGCTCTCATCATGGGTAAATTAAACGTGGTGATCTTGCGGTATTTGTCTCGAGAAGACTTTAGAGTCCTCACAGCGGTATGTATTTCATAAACCTTTCAAACACGATGTTTATCATTTACTGTCTTTGACCAAACGGACTCCACATTCAAATGTGTGTAAATTGTTTTATATCTTATCACATGTAATACATTAAGGTGTTATTCTTTAGCTTTAAAATGTGAATAAATGACAACGACCATAAACATTCTGATGTCGTCAAAACGACTACACGCGCACACATGCACATAGTTTTACACAAGCATAATAGCATGATTGTCACGATAGGTAGCAGACCAAAATTATGTTTTAATTGCATACATTCCACAAAAGCACGTTTCAATAAATCAACGTTTAAATCTTTTGAGAAAAAAGGTCGTTTGGAAAAATGGGTTAATTGCATAGTGTTTTACTGATTTTTGTTTGTAGGTCGAAATGGGAATGAAGAATCATGAAATCGTCCCTGGAAGTCTGATTGCATCTATTGCCAGTCTGAAACATGGAGGCTGCAACAAGGTTCTGCGGGAGTTGGTGAAACACAAGCTTCTGGCCTACGAGCGCAGCAAAAGTGAGCAACCAGCTTTTTTGCCTCTTTCGGCTGTTTTCTTTATGGAGTCTCCTCAGCGAATCATCAGCTATCTCCATCTTCCACTTCCTCTTCTGTCATACCCACTAAATTAATCTCCTCTTTAGCTACATCCATCATACTCCAGCATCCTTCTACCAATATACTCGTAATCTCTAAAACATCTACCCCGAATTACTCTTTCCTGATTGTACCCATCATCGTCACTCTTAAAGCCACCACAGCATCCCTGCTGTGTTTGTTAAATGTTGTGTGATTGTTTTTAGCCGTGCAGGGCTACCGGCTGAACTACGGTGGCTATGATTACCTGGCTCTGAAGACTCTCTCGTCCAGAGATGTTATTCTGTCAGTTGGAAATCAAATGGGTGTTGGCAAAGAGTCTGGTATGTTTGTCTGCATATTAATTTAAGAGACCCTGTAAATGTGCACTCTTTTTTTTTTTTGTTAATAAAATCCAACTCTTAGTTTATTTAACCAAGACGCTTAATTGTTTTTTTTTATAAATTGGGCAAATCAATTTTTATTCATCCTTTTTATTTTTTCAGATATTTACATAGTTGCGAATGCCAAGGACGAGCAGTTGGCACTGAAACTTCACAGACTGGGAAGAACGTCATTCAGGAACTTGAAGAATAAGCGAGATTATCACAAGCACCGGAACAAAATGTCATGGCTGTATTTGTCTCGGCTTTCTGCAATGAAAGAGTTTGCGTACATGAAGGTAACGTCCTTTACATTCTAAAGCAATACTATTACAGTCACTTGAGCTTTTTGATTAAAGTAGAATAATAAAAAATCTTTTGCCTTACTGTGTGCTTTGAATCACAAATAAACACCTCGATGGATGTACATAGTTCAATTTTTGAATGGCTTATTATTTATTATTTTATTTTTATGTATGTTTCAAAGAGAGATGTGAGACGCACTTTGAGCTTGGTTAGGATTACTATATCTTTTTATTAGAATGAAAATATGGCTTGTGAGCGACTTGAGAATGTTGAGTGCATGTGATTTTTGTCTACTCTCATTTCCAACAATCGCATTTGAACCTGGATGAATTAAAACATATTAAAACCATATTCTCAAAAACCAAGCTTCTTGTAAACCATATTTTATATGTCTGATGTGTATGTCAAACACACAACGCTCCACAATTCAAAGAATCTGATGCATTTGTTTATTATTATAAAATTCATTCGTTTTCGTTAATTTCAAATATATTTTACGCACTACATTATACTCTTTGCACAACAGGCATTATATGACCGAGGCTTCCCAGTTCCGAAGCCTGTGGATTACAACAGACACGCGGTGGTGATGGAGCTCATTAACGGCTATCCGCTGTGAGTATCCTCCTATAGTCACATTGCAAACTTTTTTTCATCTGACTAAACGGATTGTGTACTGTAGGTGTCAGATCCGAGAGGTGCAAGATCCCGCAGCGCTGTACAGCGAAATCATGGAGCTGATCGTCAAACTTGCCAATCACGGACTGATTCACGGAGATTTCAATGAGTTCAACCTCATGCTTGACGACAACGACCACGTCACGATGATTGACTTTCCTCAGATGGTCTCCACCTCACACACCAATGCCGAATGGTATTAAATATACATTTGCATACAGTAATAAACAATTCATATTGTAGCTAGAATGATTGAAATGTGTTTTTCTTTAAGGTATTTTGATCGAGATGTCAAGTGCATTCGAGATTTCTTCGCCAAGCGATTCAACTATGAAAGTGAACTCTATCCAACATTCAAAGATATCAGGTGATGTCATAACCACAAGGTCTTATTTATCGATTTAAGTGGAAAGATGGTATACGTTTCTTGCTTATTTTCTTGACGTTGGTCTGTACAGGAGAACATGCCTGCTTGATGTTGAAATCTCTGCTAGTGGATACACCAAGGAGCTGCAGGCGGACGATGCTTTACTCCATCCTGAAGGTCCGGAGGGATTCTGCGAGGAGGAAGACCACGGCGTTCCAGAGTCTGTAGATGAACCATCTGAGGAACATTTAGAGGACGTTGTCAACATGGAGGAGTATAAGCAGGCCATGCTGGAGCTGGAAGGATGGAATAATAGTAACCAGATTCTCGCAGATAAAAGTGAATCTGGGGGAATCGAAGGGGCTCAGTGTGAACTCACCTCTGTGGACCCTCAAAGCCAAGCTGCTTCTTATAGTTGCAAGGATGTTTTACCTGGAAGAGACGAGGAGGATGAAGCTGAGGATGGCTGTCCTGATTTAGTTGAGCTATCAGTCAGCAACAGAAAATTCAGACCTTTCAGGTACATAGTTATCTTTACAATTGCATGAATCATCACCGTCTAATTTACTATGACAATTAGAGAAGTGTTCCATAGCTTAGAGAAATGTTCATATTTGGGACGGGGGATTATTATAAAATCTATATTTTTTTGCCTCTTAATTTGTCTAAAGATGTGCTGCCTTTTCACAGGGACCAAAGTGATGAGGAAGGACCGAGAAGAAGAACAACCAGTGAAATGAGCTTGGGAAGTGTTGGGAGTTGTTCCACAATTCCTCCAGTGAGTAAAGTTTGAGGTGTAAACAGCACCTGAAAATATGGATACCTTACTGTAAAAGTTTTTCCGTTACAAGTTACCAATTGCAAGAAGACTTTAGTAAAAGTTGTAATGTGTACAACTTAAAAAAAGACTTTTTTTTTTTTTTAGATTATTTTACTTGTACTGAATTTAGGTTCAAAAACACAAAAAAAGTGAAAATTGAGAAACATTATTTATGGACTTCTTTTTCCTAATATAGAAATGCTGTAGGCCAGACAGAGGAGTTCAGGGTGGAGGTGGGACTACATCAAGGATCAGCTTTGAGTCCCTTTTTGTTTGCTATGCTTATGGACAGGTTGACAGATGAGATCAGACAGAAATCTCCCTGGACAATGATGTTTGCTGATGACATTGTAATTTGCAGCGAGAGTAGAGAGCAGGTGGAGGAAGAGCTAGAGAGGTGGAGGTTTGCTCTGGAAAGAAGAGGCATGAAAGTCAGTCGTAGTAAGACAGAATACATGTGTATAAATGAGAGGGGGCAGGGTGGAGGAGTGATAGTACAGGGGGTGGAGGTGAAGAAGGTGCAGGAGTTTAAGTACCTGGGATCAACAGTGCAGTGTGATGGGGAGTGTGGAAAAGAGGTGAAGAGGCGAGTGCAGGCAGGATGGAGCGGGTGGAGGAGAGTGTCAGGAGTGTTGTGTGACAGAAGAGTGTCAGCAAGACTCAAAGGAAAGGTGTACAAGACAGTGGTGAGACCAGCTATGCTCTATGGCTTAGAGACAGTGGCAGTGAGAAAGAGACAGGAGGCAGAGATGGAGGCAGCAGAGATGAAGATGTTGGGTTCTCCTTAGGAGTGACGAGGTTGGACGCGAATATAGGAATGTTGGAGATGGAGCTGCCAGGGAAGAGAGCAAGAGGAAGACCAAAAAGGAGATATATGGATGTTGTAAGAGAGGACATGAGGTTGGCTGGGGTCAGAGTAGAAGATACTCAAGATAGAATGAGGTGGAAAGGGATGACTCGCTGTGGCGACCCCTGATAAGGGAAAAGCCGAAAGAGAAGTAGTAGTAGTAGTAGTAGTAGAAATGAAATTTAACATCTCAATTATTCAAAGTGACTGAGCAAAATACAGTAGATAAAAAAGAACTTAAAGTGAGTCTGATGTAAAACATAATTGTACATAATGCAGTTCTTTGTATTGTTTTTCCTGCGCTGTAGGATGTCATTCGGCAAAAAGTGAAGAGGCAACTCAGCAAGCAGCAGAAGTCGGCACAGAGACGTCGACTGCAGAAGGGCGAAGCCAACCTGATCAGCAAAGAGAGGAGAGAGAACCAGCACAACATCAAGAGCAGCCTGGAGGCCGATCAGTTTTGGGGTTGAAGATGCCCTGCTTGATGGAACTCTTGAATTATAATGGGTTTTTTTTTTTTGGTCTGAAAATAGCACCACTCGCTATAAAATAATTCATAAATGTTTATTAATCCAAAACTTGTGTGTGTCTACGTTTTTAATTTTTTAATAATTATAATTTTTTTAATAATGCTTTTTAATTCTGTGTATCATAAATACCACTTATTTTCATAAGAGGCCTTTTCTCTACTTGCGTGTGACTTATGATGTCAACATTCAGGTTGTTGGTTCATTTATGTTTCAAAGTAATGTAGGTGTAATTCTAAAACTCAAGTTTTAAGTCGAGGAAATCTTTGTGTTTAAATGTTGAGGCTTTACATACCTCACAGGTTCAAATGTACATACTGTACCTGAAGTATTTACGTGCGTCCATTGATTTTTTTTCGCGTTTTGTCCCTTTTCGCTGCCCGTCCAATGGGCGGAGAGTCACGTGACCAGTGTGTTGCGACAGCTTCCAGCAACAAAACAAAACCAAGAACCGCTGAACGCTCTGTAAAAGCTTTATCATCTGACAGCGACTGATACCGTACGAAATAACCGTGAGTTTTAATTTGACACTTTTATAAAAGCTATTAGGTTGTGTGTCTCTGTATCGCAGCAACAATTTCTGTTAAATTGGTTTGTTTTATCTGCACTATCAGCGTTAGGATGACAAGCTGGAAAGTTTGTGGGGTTTTTTTGTTCTTTCGCTCATTTGAAATTATTTTCACAGTCAGTGTTCAAATGTTCTTTTTTTTTTTTTTACATGTTGCTAGAACCTAGCAAAGGTTTCGTTATCAAAGGCAAATGGCATTTTGTGTTGTGAAAATATTGTGTTCTGCTCCTAATTTGTGAGTGAAACCATATTTTTTACGTTCTGTTGGGTTTACATTAGATCTAGAAAATGGAATAATCCCCAAAGTCGCCCTGTGTGGAAATGGAGGCTGTGAGACCCAAAAAGTCAAAATGCAAATCCGCTTCAAATCCACAGGTAGGGAAAAACAAACAAACCAGTTTAATGTTTGAGACAAGCAATCACAATTCTCACTTGTGGTTCTTCCACAGGTCAGGAGAAGGCAAAAGGCCGAAACCGTTGAAAGTCCCTTGATTTCTAATACAGAACCGGATAAATCCGAGTTTACTGACGTTCCACTAAGTTTACCCCATGTGCCTTCTGTCTCTGACCAGCCAGTCCCACACATACCTGAAAAACACCACGATCAAGATCTCAAATGTGACACTACTGAAACCGCAGAGACCTCCGTCTGCCAAAATGACACGGAGGATAAAAGCTCGTCACTGGGAAAAGTGGCTTTTCAGTACAGCCTTAGTGATCCAAAAGCTCCCAGTGAAGCGTTTAGTGTCCGATCTCTCTATCCCTCCCTCCCTGAGACCTTTTCTTCTCCTCAGCTGACAGAGTCGTTCTCTCTGACCTGTGGACTGTTAGATCCATCATGTCTTCCTCTGAGCACTGAAGGCGCAGACAGCACCAGACCGTTAGCTCCCGCCGTCCTACCTCTAGCCAATCAGGAGTTATCTCCACCCAGCCTGGTTCCCGTGGAGGTTGCTGATGTAGAAAGGCCCAGAGAGAAGCTTTACCCAGAGCTGCCGAAGACCTGCCAGACTGTGAAGGCCTTCACCTCCGAGCAGCTGCGGATGTGGGAGCCGGGCTCCTGGCTGGAGAACGTGAAGCTTCTTTCCGACGAGTTTCAAAGTCTGGCCCACCAAGACGGACACGAGCTGTTCGAACTGCTGCTGAGCTACTGGAGGTGCCGTAAGCAGCTGACGCAGTCCCACACCGAGCTGCAGGCTGCTAATTTGGACTGCAAAAACGTGCAGAATCGCCTGTGGAGCTTCAAGGATGAACGGCTTTCGTTACAGGTGAGACATTAGCTAGTGAGGCTTTTTTATTTCAATTACTGTATTTTTATTTTCAAATTATAAGGCGCAATCAATTTGTTTCATTTTTTCACACTAAGACAATTGGATTATAGGGTAGAAAACTTTTGAAACCAAACAAATAAACGCGAAAAACTATTCCTCATCAGTCATTTTCATCGCTGGTTCTCACAATACAGCTTTAAATGACTTGTTGACCCAAATGTCTAGCAGGATGAGTTAGTCCACCCCGGGTGAGCTCTGAGATGCCTCAAACGGGTTTCACAGTATTTGTCCTAGATCAATAAGAGACAGAGTTACATAACGATGGCAAGCCTAGTTAACATTTAAACCTCTCCGTTGCTCTTTCTAGTCACAAAAATTAATTTTCTAGTCACAGAATTTTTTTAAACCTGTTAGTGACTTAGAGATGTCAAAACTAATCAGAGGCTTAAATGCTAATTTGGCTTGCCATAGCTCAGTCTTCTTAGCACCAAACGTACTGAAATTTGGTATAATATTTTGACAGATGCTTGAACTGAACACAGTCGTTTTTTTTTAAGAATTAAGGATTTTAAATGTGCATTATAGTTCCAAAAATACAGTATGCGCAAACCACATATTTATAGATTTGTTGAAGACACACCTAAAAACATCTTTTTATGCCGATCAGGGTGTGTGTGCCGACCAGAACAAGGTGTTTGGTTACCACTGCTACCAGCAGGTGTCCTTGAACGAGTCGGTACTAGCTGGTTTGCGGCATCTGTTTGCCAGCAAAGCAGAAATTCTCCACCAGACCGTGGCCCTCCACTCCTACACCTCCATTCTGTCTCGTCTCCAAGTGGAGTCTTATCTCTACCGCCTGCTCGACAGCCACCCTTCCACCAAGAGTGTGGCCATACAAGATACAAGTACAGGCATGTCTGCTCTGATAAGTCCTTACATCATTCGAAAGATTTTTGACCTTGAGAACAGTTTAAAATTTGTTTAGATGTGTGTTTGATTTGCTTTGTGATCTTCTTCTCAGTGAGCACAAAGCAGCCGTCCTCTCTGTTGCTGCTGAAGGAGAGCATCAGTGTGCTGTTTGTTTTCACTCGCCGGGTTCTAGATGATTCTCAGTTTCAAGCTGACATCCATCTCTGGCTGCAGAAGCTGGTAAAGACCTCTCTCATTATATATATTACATAATATTACTGAATATAATGTAAATTGTGTCTGTGCCTGTATGTGTGTTGTGCCATCTTGTACCTTCCGTCCAATTTTGAAGTTACACTTAATTGTGTTTTCAACGTTTAGCGTCTTATCTGTTTTGTGAAATGTTGACAGCTTTGTGTTCTGTAAGTAGTGTAACTCATCCCTGTAATTTTCCATCACTTTAAAGATTATATCAGGCCTTATGATTTGCATTTATCACGTGTGTGTGTGTTTGTGTGTCTTGTATCTGTCATTCTCTCTCACTTCTTCTCACTCTCTCATTCTCTCTCTCTCTCTCTCTGTCACTCATTCTCTCTCTCTCTCTCCGTCACTCTCTCTCTCTCTCTCTCTCTCTTCTCGCTCAGGTGACTGTGCTGCTTCGGGTCAGTTCTGCGGGCGATCATTTATTTGTCCTGAATCACCTGCTCTGCTGCCCGGCAGGTGTGGGCAGATGGGCCGTGCCATTCATTCAGGTACACAAACTGGGATAAAGGAATTGAAAATTTTGTAGTACATTTAAACTGAGAATAAAACGTTCAGATAGAAATCGTAACGTCTTTTATTCTTTCCTAGATTAAAGTTCTGGATAACCCAACTGGAGTGTATCATTTCATGCAGGCCCTGGCAATTCTTATGTCTCCAGCAAGGTAAAAAAAAAAAAAAAATTTATTAACGGACAAAGTTTTTTTAATTGTTTGTTGTGCACTTTTTATTTGAAATTTGCTACAGTTAGATGTGTGGTATGAAATAAATGTTTGTTTAATTCAGGCACCGTGCAGATTTTCTTGGACACATGAAGCCCAGTGAAGGAAAGGGAAGCAATAGTTTTTCAGAACCTGCATCTGGTAACTGGACTCTGGTAGATGAAGGTGGAGAAGAGGTGAGGAGCTTTATTGTAGAAATGTAGAGTATTTAGTGTGTAACAACTGCAATAAATTGTTGTGCTAAAAAGCTTTAACTAAATTTGAAGTAGGTTGCGCTGTTGCCTCTCAGTGTGAATAAACCATTCAAGAAGCCTGGAAGCCTTTCTGTGTAGTTTTTTATGTTCTTTCGTTACACGTGTTTGCGTGAGTTTCCTCTGGTTCTGCAGCCTTCTCCCACATTTGAAAAACATGTGTTTCTGGTAAATTTAGATAAAAAGTAATGTGAATGTGATTGTAAATATGTGTTCCATTCTGTGATTGGTTTCCACCACATGGTTTAATTAACAGGAAGCCATAATTCCCACTGGAAATCTATTTACTGTATGTTTAGTTTAGTAATTAAAGCATACTTGTCTGTAGCTATCATCTCACCTTATCTTCATGTTTCTTCCTGTAGGATGAAGATCCAGAAACAAGCTGGATGCTGCTGTCTGAAGAGGATCTGATATCTTTGTTCTCCCAGTTTCCTTTTGGTGAACTTTTTAAACATCTGCTGGGAATCGGCTCAGATGGTGAGACACCTTCACCATCACTAAACTGCTTTTAGAACAGGACCTGCATCCTGTTATCTTTATCTTTATCTTAATACCTTATCATAAATCTTTAATCTAGTGAATTAACGAATGAATGAAAATGCCTTTATTTGTCCCACAGTGGGGCAATTGCCCGTCACAACAGCAAACACAATATATAAAGAAATAGGAAATGCATATATATGAACACATCTGAATAAAAAAATAAACAAGTAAACATGAATTATATATATATATATATTATATATATATATATATATATATATAAATAATTACATTAACACACATAACACTATAAATAAAAAAACAAGCATGATTCTAACCATAAATAACACCAACTGCTATTTTTGCTAAATGCGAGTTTGTATTTATCTACATAGTCTGTTAAAAATTGAACTTTTACCACTACATTCTCATTTACAGGTCCCTATCAACCTCAAGCCACCACTAGTCAAAAGATGATGAAGATATTTGCTTTTGCCTCGTCGCTGGTTGAGCTGCTTGCTGTCGGTCTACAAACCTACAACAGAGCTCGTTATCGGCAGTTTGTGAAGCGGATTGGTCACATGATCCGGTTTGTATCAGTTCATTATTACCTATCGTATTAGTTCAATATTGATCAGGGATGCAGCCAGTTTCAAGGTGTTACATTTAGCCCACTCTTCTGTTTTCATATTATTATTTATTTTAACCCATCCAGTGAAGTGCACAAACACAGCGAAGTAGTGATTTTAATACACTTTGAAGCCGTTATTGCAGAGTTTTACGCTGAACTGTCAACAGTGGAATAGTAAAAGATAGCGCTGAAAATGATCACAGCGTTTGTGTGATGAAGAGAGCAAAACTCTCTACAGACAAAATACTCCAAACATTCCCAAACTTTCTGAAAAACAACACTAATAAAAAGTCAATTATTAGTTTTAATATTTTTGTTTCATTTTTTTGCAACTAGATCTATTGTAAACGTCAAAACGTCCTGGGTCGAAAAGTCTGGTCCATACGTGTTTCATGTTTCTACACATTGCGGCCCACAAGTATCACTGCAAAGTCAAGTTTGGCCACCATATTGTGAAAAGTTGAGCAGCACTGGTGTCACATTCCTTTGGCTGTGATATCCAAAAAGAGCCCTTATCCACAAAAGAACAAGTTTAATAAAGAAATAGACTAGCACTAAACAAAACATGGCACAATGACCAGAACTCACTTCAATAACAGACAAAAGACAATGAGAGGGTGACAACTTAAATACACTCAAACACTTAACACAGGTGGAACTGATCACACAAATGAGACAGAAAGGCTCCTGGGATGTGTAGTTCCCCCACCAGTCCAATGCCAATCCCATAAGTGTCCACTAGGTGGAGCAGCGGAGCAGGACTGTTACAACTGGTATAGACCATTTTACATTTTGCCAATTGAATAGAATTACATGGTGAAATAACTGCCTGTGTTAGGAACGTTCACTACATTCACTCATAAACCTGAATAATAAAGCTTTTGATTTGTTCCTCATCACTGGCTGAATGTCTGTGTCATTTATTCTAGGATGACCCTGTGTTATGTGAGTGACCACTGGGCACAGTACATCAGCCTCACGGGTGTGACACGGACCACCATTCAGGAACATTCTTTTTCGATGGAGAAACTGCAGATTGAGTTTGACCATCTCTTCTTGAGAGCAGTGCTGCATGTTATCAAGGCCAAGAGGTATTTTGGAGTATTACAACAATTAACTCTTTGCGTTTTAATGTGTTAAAACAGAGGAAACACTATACTAATGTGCAATTGTAAAGTTTTTAGTAAGTTAACTCCCTGTTAAATTGACCCAGAAATTGTATTTAAAAAAAAAAAGTTTTCTAAATGTTTTTTTTTTCCATTTATCCACAGGTTGGGAATCTGGTTGTTCATGTCTGAGATGCCATACGGCACCTTATCCAGTGCCATGCTGTGGAGGATCTTTTACATCATGCAGTGTGCTGAGACGGAAGACCTGGAGAAGCTCAGCCGCAGCCTGAGCGCCGAAGACTGTATCCATGGCCTCAGGGGCAAGTTTCCATTTATTGCCTTGCTTAACATCACAAGAATTGTGAATAACTATGTTTTGGTCAATGTCTGTCCAGAACCGGCACACCAGGAGAAGTTTGTTCTGTGGTTGTCAGATATAACCAGTTCGGATGGAATTTGCCTGCTGACAACGTTTGCTCACATGGCTCAGCCCAGGCGCACTGATATTGACCCCGACTTCATCAGTACCATAGTGTTACAGGTCTACGAGGTGATTGTAATGTCTTTTTTTTGTGTATGGAAACAATGATACTGTTCTACTACTAAAGTAAAAACAGATGAACAAAAAATGAAAAACAAAAGCACAACATTTTTAATGAACTAGGCAATTATGTAATTATTACACTGGTAAGATGCGTGTAAGGTACATGACTCAATCTGTATCAGTACATTTTTTGCTTTGCCGTGTTTCTTTTGGTTCCACTGTGATGGCGATGCAGGTCTCACTTGAGTATTAAATTGTAGACTTCTGCCTCAAATGGAGACTTTGAAGTAATTTTATATATTACTGAGCCCCGAACTACAAAACAATTTTCCCTAATCCTGCAAGCAATCACAGAATCATAAAAACTGAAGGGACTAGCTTGTTTAACCTCTTAACAGAATATTTGTTAAATGTACAGTATGTAATATATGTTTTGTGACTATAGGTGTGTTATGTCAGCATCGCCACTCGAGAAACCTTTTCTAAAGTTGGGCGAGAGTTACTGGCTGCTATAGCGACGGCCCACCCTTACATCATTTCTGTGTTGTTGGAGAGACTTAAAGAGACCATCGAGAAAGTGGGCATGGTAAGAGATTCAATCAAACTCATTTGAATGAAATATCTTTATACCATTTACACTTTGAGGCTGCACTTTGTTGTGGTGCTATTGCCTCACAGTGAGAATGACCAGTTTGAGATTCTCAGTCTTGGTTTTTCTGTGTAGAGTTTGCATGTTTTCTCTGTGCTTGCGTGGGTTTTCACCAGGTCTTAGTTTTCTTCACACAGTACAAAAACATTCATTCAGGAATATTGGATTATGGGAAAACGCCTTTAGGTGTGAGAGAGAGTGTGGATGGGTCTGTCCTGCTCTGTGATTGGCTATCAATTGGCTACCAATATTCTGCATTGAGACCAAGAGTTTCTGGGGTTGGCTTCAGCTCCCTGTGACCCAGAAATGAAAAAAGTTTAATGAAATCAATGGAATTTCATTTGTATGCAAGTTGCTCACATCTCTAGTTGTTCTATGTGTTAAAAAAGTGTGAGCACACAATTGTTGTCTAAACGGAAAAAAATATAATTTACTAGTAAGAAAATTACATTTTTGTGGAATGTTAACTTCATTGTGCATTGTGTCTTTCTGTCTTGTACTCATTTTTCTGTATTACTGTAAGTTTAAAAAAACATTTTCTGTCAATTGTTTAATAACCATAAAATTGTTGCTCTCATTTCCACGATAAACACCATTTTAAAGTTAAATGGCTGTTTGTTTGTTTTTTTGCAGGTGTCTCTGTACCTGTTTAAGGAGTTGCCTCTTCATCTGTGGATGCCTGCTCCATCCGAAGTGGCGCTGATCCGTAACTGGCTTCTGAATTCCAGCCTCACTGCTGTGGAAAGCAGACTGGCCTGCATCATACTGGAGGGCCTTAACTGGGGATTTCATTCTGTGAGTGTGGAAGCAAAGTCTTGAACAAATTACTGCCGAGTATCATTTTATGTCTTGGCTCTCATTAATTTTATAATGAGTGGGGAAAAAAGAAAACTTTAATATTGAAAATGAAATTCATTTCTTCCACAGAACTCCGCACTTGTTTTACCAGCATTTTTGCATTTTGAAGTTGCTTTGCTGGTAATCGAGGCTTATCAGAAGTATCTTACGGACAAGCCATACGGTGGGATCTTATCAGAAAGCATCAAACAGGTTGGTACCTTAAATACAGATCCTGTTAGTTATGCTGTAAAGCAGCAACAACTCTATAATTAAAACAAGTCAACAACATCATCATTTGTCTTTTCTTTTTTTTTTATAACCTTATAATTTTTTTTATAAATATATAAAGATAATTACGAATTAATATAAATACATTATTAATTAATTTTAATGCCAATTTTAAAATCAAATACAAATATCAAAACTAACATTTACAATAACCATGCTCATTTCATTTTTGAAGATTTTGGCCAGTAAAAAACTATAATTGTTTTCTCCTACAGTTGAAAGTTTCATTTCTATTTGATGATTGTAATTCCAAGATGAAGTGGAAAATTTGCATAATAAAACAGTTCAAATTGAATATCAGCATCAAGTTAAGAATAAAGTGTTGTGAGATATTCAACGCTTTGGCAAATGTGGATGTTGTGTTTCTCAAACTACAGACAATTTTGGTCACATCTGCTTAATGTGCAGGTTTCTTACCTGGCTAATGTGGTGCGGCTGTGTCAGACTCCAGAATCTTCTCTTAATCAGTGGGCTTGGGACTTGCTTGTGAGGCTGAAGGTCCACGCGAACGAGAAACACCCCAAGGATGCCTGGTGCCCACTTCCTTCCTCCAGCAACCCCAGTGTGCCCGAGATCACAGACTCTCCCACAATGCACCCTGTTTTCAGAGCAGTTAAAGCTGGCCTTCCCATTGGCTGCTTACTAGCTATCAACATGACCTCTATTGGACATAGGTCGGTTCTCATTATTTATTGATTCAATGCCTTTTTTATTTATTTATATTTCAATACATTATTAAAATCAATATATTTTCACAGTGTGGAGAAGTTCTGCAGTGATGGAATCCCTCTAATGAAGACATTGGTCCAGACACGCCATCTCAGAGCTGTAGTCCACATACTGGACAACATCCTTCCGCTCTTCTACCACTGCCAGTTCTACCTTCTCAAGAACGAGGAGTAGGTCGCGTTTTAGAATATGGCATGATTAATTTTAAAATGTTTGTCTGTCATCTCCGACTCTCTGTTTCTGGCATTGTTCAGCTTTTTGAGCTCCATCCAGCTCTTCCTGCAGCAGGACAGTGGGATTCAGGGTGTGACCCAGCAGGTCACACAGAAAGTGGCCCAGCATCTCATCGGCATCACCACGTTTGAAAACATTAAACTTCTCAGCAGTGTAATCCAGGTGTGACCAGCTGTTTGTTTAGATGAGCAGCACAAATATCATGGTTTATTCATGTATTTTTAAATGGGATAATTGCAGTGGGGAGTATTTTTAAAATCTTAATATTCTAAAAATCTAAACATTAAAAATTTTTTTTTAAATCTAAATATTATAAAAATCTAATTGGGATATTTTTAAATCTACATTTCCCCAATTTGATTTTAGATGTTCTCAGAACTGTTAAATTGTTGAATTAACAAGAGTGTTTAATTGTATAAGTTTGCGTACGAATTAAACAATGTTTAATAAATGTATTATGTTTTCTGAAATTCAATTATTATATTTAGTTATAATCTACTCATATTAGATTCTTTGATTAAAAAGCATTGGTTTAAACACAGCCTAGTAAAAGCTTTTATTATTAGGAAAAAATAATGTTGAATAATGTTGATTATTTTGATTATTTGAAAATCATTTTGATTATTATTTTCTACTCAAAGGGATATATATATATATATTGTTATTTTATATAATTATATTTATATATATAATATATATAATACATTTATCATATTTCTTTGATTTTTGTTTCTCAGTCTCACGTTTTAGAAAGCTCCAGGCCTGGACGTGTGGGAGCAGTGGCTGTTTTTGAGTTCTGGCTTCAGGTTTTGACTGAACAAAGCCTCTGGCATCGAGACAAAGCGGTTTTATATCTTTTGGATCACCTGTGCCGAGCAGCTTTTCTCCACCAACAAGAAGAATGTCTCCAGAAACTACTTTACCAAAAACACAAGGTGATTTTAGGTTTCACAAAGTGCGTCACATAGTACTACCCCAGCAAATCTGACTAAGGTTTTTTATTTGTAAAAGACTGCTTTAGGTTATCACGGAGACAAAGGTTTGCTGTCATCTTTAATGGGATGGATAGTTGCTGGAAATATTTCACCATCATTCATTGAAGGCAATTCCCTCGCAGCAGAAGTATGTTCTTTTTTGTAAATTAATAGAAAGAGAAATGTCTAATTGCATATCGACTGTCTCCTTTATTTTCTGGTTTACTTTAGGTTTGGTTTGCTTGGATGGTTCTGAACATGGAATCTATATTTGAGGAAGACTCACAGTTGCGGCGATGTGTGGAGCATGAACTTCTCTGCAATCCTACGTATACTCCAGATCAAGCTCTGAAGGTGCAGTAGCTCAAATGTGATGTCAGTTGGTTTACTAATAATGGACAGTTCTTTTGTATTTGCCTCGACAGAAAGCTCAGGTGCGTCTCAAGCTCCAGGTCATGCCATCCTTGCAGAGACTCATGATTTACCGCTGGGCTCAGCAAGCTCTCGCCACTCATGCCGATCATCCGCTCCAGCCTTTGATTTGGCAAAAATTTCTCCATCTTTATCTGCGTCAGCCTGGACCGGAGTTTGGGTATTAACCATTTCACTTTATATTTATTAAATGCGTTTTATTTAGTAAACAGCCATGGCCAAAATTGCTGGCACATTTGGTGTTTTGGCGTTTGTCAATAAAATGTAAAATACATTTTCATTTCATGAAAGAAAAGTATGTTAGATACACACTTCGCCATAAACTTCTTCAAATTCTTGAAATTTTAGTTGGAAAAAGATATAACTTTTTTTGGGGAGGAAATGCTTTATTTTCTGGAAACATGCCATGGGTGCCAACAAGTTTGGCAATGGCTGTGTGTGATCTACACAAATGAACGATCAAGTCATCTGACCCAAAAACCAAGTTTTAGTTTCTCGTTTAATAATCGTAAAGATGTTGGCACAGTCATGGTCCATCTCAGGGCAAAAATGCCTATGGTGCCCGGCTAATTTTAGACTATTAACGTTGTAATGAAAAAAAAAAACAGAACCCCATTAATAACACCTAATAGCCTAATCCTTTGAGGAAGATTAAAAGAGCAGAATGTAAGGATAACAAAGTACTTTATTTATAATACATTTTAGGGGAATTTGAGTGTCTCTCATTTGGACAAAACAAAGTAACCTATGGCTAGTCCCACCCATGAGTTGGACAACCTTTCATAAGGAGTATTAGACAAAAAAAAATTGTAAAATTACAGAGTTGGTTCATTGGCTTGTTCTTATTAATGTGCTTCGAGACAGACTGTAACAGGAAAGCACATTTTTTAAATACATTTATCTTGAGCTCGTTTGTTCTCTGAGATCTACTTTAGTATACCGGTAAATGTTTTGCGTAACACCATTTAATTAAACGCTTGTTTTTGTTTCAACACTTCTAGACTGGGAGTGCAGGGCTGTATTGGGAGACGATATTTTCAAAGTGCAGCACACGTCTCCTTGCTGAAGAGCCTTATACTGCGGCTAGTCGAGGTGTCGGACTTCCATCACGCAGCTAGTAAAGCTCTGAAGGTGCCACGCCCAAACGCTGAGTCTAGTGATGGTCCGGTGTGTCCAGAGACCCCCATTGGCCAGTACATGACCTCTCCTGAGCTGCACACCGAACTTGTGCGGTAATTTTGCTTTTCTTTAGCGGTTTTGAATCTGCAGCCAAGTGTGTAATTTCGTATGTTTTTGGCTTTCAGTTTAGCTGAAGGGTTTTTCTTCAATTTTATTATATAAAATTCTATAATAAACAATATATATTTTGTAGTTTTATAAAATGTTTTACATATTACATTTTACATTAGAAACAGTCTTTATACTATTTTGCTGCGAAATGCTGATAAAAAAAAAAAGATGAAAAATCTGGTTTGTGTCACTGGTCAATTAAAGACCAGTATTACAGTTTTCTGGTCAAAAAGCATTTATAGTTAAATTAATCACACTGATATACAGACGTGGACAAAATTGTTGGCACCCCTGAAATTTTTCAAAAAAAATCAAGTATTTCTCACAGAAAAGTACTACATTAACACTTGTTTTGCTATATACATGTTTATTCCATTTGTGTGTATTGGAACAAAACTAAAAACGGAAAAACTACAAATTTAACATAATGGCACACAAAACTCCAAAAATGGCCTGGACAAAATTGTTGGCACCCTTAAATTAATATTTAGTTGCACACCCTTTGGAAAAAATAACTGAAATCAGTCGCTTCCTATAAGCATCAATAAGCTTCATACACCTCTCACAAGGAATTTTGGACCACTCTTCCTTTGCAAACTGCTCCAAGTCTCTCATATTGGAAATGTGCCTTTTCCCAACAGCAATATTAAGATCTTTCCACAGGTGTTCAATGGGATTTTGATCTGGACTCATTGCTGGCCACTTCAGAACTGTCCAGCGCTTTGTTGCCATCCATTTCTGGGTGCTTTTTGAAGTATGTTTGGGGTCATTGTCCTGCTGGAAGACTCAAGATCTCAGACGCAAACCCAGCTTTCTGACACTGGGCCCTACATTACAACCCAAAATCTTTTGGTAATCCCCAGATTTCATGATACCTTGCATACAGTCAAGACACCCAGTGCCGTAGGCAGCAAAACAACCCCAAAACATCTTAGAACCGCCACCATATTTCACTGTAGGTACTGTGTTCTTTTCTTTGTAGGCTTCATTACGTTTTTGGTAAACAGTAGAATGATGTGCTTTACTAAATAAGCTCCATCTTGGTCTCATCTGTCCATAAGATGTTTTGGCTTACTCAAGTGCATTTTGGCAAACTGTAGTCGTGCTTTCTTATGTCTCTTTGTCAGAAGTGGGGTCCTCCTGGGTCTCCTGCCGTAGCGCTTCATTTCATTTAAATGTCGACGGATAGTTGGCGCTGACACTAATGCACCCTGAGGCTTCACGACAGCTTGAATGTTTTTGGAAGATGTTTGGGGCTGTTTATCCACCATCCGGACTATCCTGCGTTGCAACCTTTTATCAATTTTTCTCTTCCGACCACGGCCAGGGAGATTACCTACAGTGCCATGGGTTGCAAACTTCTTGATAATGTTGTGCACTGGGGACAAAGGCAAATCTAGATTACTGGAGATGGACTTGTAACCTTCAGACTACTGATATTTTTCCACAACTTTGGTTCTCAAGTCCTCAGACAGTTCTGTTCTCCTCTTTCTGTTGTCCATGCTTAGGGTGGCACACACAGACACACAATGCAAAGACTAAGTCAATTTCCCTCCTTTTAATCTGCTTTCAGGTGTGATTTTTATAATGCCCACACCTGTTACTTGCCCCAGCGGAGTTTAAAGGAGCATCACTTGCTCGAAACGATGCTATTTATCCACAATTTTCAAAGGGTGCCAACAATTTTGTCCAGGCCATTTTTGGAGTTTTGTG
Organism: Paedocypris micromegethes; assembly: GCA_028031935.1. Taxonomy (NCBI): domain Eukaryota; kingdom Metazoa; phylum Chordata; class Actinopteri; order Cypriniformes; genus Paedocypris; species Paedocypris micromegethes. Next base: position 2,084,129 of record CM051493.1, read on the forward strand.
TGCCATTATGTTCAATTTGTAATTTTTTTTGTTTTGTTCTAATACACACAAATGGAATAAACATGTATATAGCAAAATAAGTGTTAATGTAATACTTTTCTGTGAGAAATACTTGATTTTTAGGAAAAATTTCAGGGGTGCCAACAATTTTGTTCACGTCTGTACGTGTAATATTTGTGTTTTTTATGTCAACAGGCTCTTCAACGTGTTTGCTTTGTGGATAGATGATGAAAACCTTCAGAAACAGGAAATTTACTTGCCTTCATTACCAAAACAATACGATTCCCATCGTTTAGCCAAAATTATGCAGTGTCAGCAGGTGAGCGCCAAACCACGCGATTTGTTCAAATAAAATTGGATTTAGAGTAAAGTGGCAAAAATGCCCTTTTTAATACTACTTTAATATAAATTGCTACAATTTTTTTGCAACATAAATAAAAACCATGTGTCGTTTGGGATGTAGGAAGTGTGGATGGAGCACGTGGACATTGAAAGAGTCCAGCATGAGCTGCAGGAAGTGCTCGGTCACTGGTCCAAGGTCAAGAGTGAACCGCCATTTCCACAGAACTCCTCATCCGTCTTCACCGACTTCATCAACCCTCTGGCTGGTACTCACCATAACAATATAATTATTTATATATTTTTGCCAAATGTATGCCTAAATGATGCTTTGCGATCTTTTGAATTTTAAGACTTTGCGAGACAATCAATAAAATATTTAATGAGAATATTATATGTATTATATATAAAAATTTAGATGCTTTAAATCTTGTGTTTAAGATCATCAAAAGTGTGCTATATCACCAACAAACTACTATACAGAATGTAATGTTTGAGATAAATCCGTTGCTGAAATGATCTTTTACAGCAAGAGAGCGTATTCTCGCGCATCTGAGAAAGCATGAAAGCCCTCAAGCATCACACGCACTTGTTCCAGTGAAAGCCCCAGTGCCTGACATCCCCCCTGAGAGCTTGTCTGACGAGAAAATATCTGCTGCTTTGATTCAAGCAGACCTTGCCAAACTCCAGCATCAGGCCAAGTTAGTCTCAAACAATTTTCTATAATTTCTATTTTCTATATTTTATATTTTATAATCCTTCTGTCTAGATGTTTATCTAGAACGGTAAAAAATAATTTGCATTGTGAATTCTGTTCAGACTTGCCACTCTCCGAGAGACGCAGCAAGTGGCTCTCGACAGTGAACTTCTGGAAGTGTTGCCTCAGTTGTACATAAACCGAGAAGACCAGCTTTCAATGCAGATGGAATGCCGGGGTAAAGGAGGACAGCCATGTCAGGGTCCAGCACAGATCACTGTCAAGGTGAGCACCTTCTACTTAATCATCTCACAGTGGAGAACTTTTCTTGAATTTCACCCATGCAACAGTGAAGTGACCACGCACACTCAAGGCCGGAGCAGTGGGCAGTTTTAAGCCGTGCCGTCCAGGGGGCAAATCAGGTTCAGTGTCTTCCTGAAGGATGCTTCAGTTGTGGAACCTGCTGTTTGGGAGTCGGAAAAGAAAAACGTTTTCAACAAAATGTGAAGATTGCAAACGAAAAATTTTAAATCAAAACAAAAATGTAAAGTATTTCATAGAATTGTATGCTTGATCATTTTTGCATGTTTGCCACAAGACTGATTCCACAAGCCCAGAGCCCAGTGTGTTGCATTTGTAAGGCGACATCTAGAAACCAAACATAAAAGAATTTGTTGGAAAGCCATGGAGTTTTCAAGAGAAAATAAAATGGTAGCTAGATGTGTGGCACATAGCGAGAAAGCACCAAAATGGAGGGATTGGTTTTGACTGTTGTTACTATTTAATTATGGAACTTGATTTTTTTATTTAAATGTATTTATTTTATTACTGCTGAATTTGATTTATATAATTGATTTATATAAGCAACTACCTTATTCAGTGTTTTCATATGTACAAAACGAATGCTTTCCTGCAAATGGTCACGGTGTATCATATTATTTAAAAAGATTTTAGTATGTTAAACTCTGTAAGTGTAAGGTGCACTTCATATAGGTAGCTACTAAATACAACCTAGTTCATGATTTGATTTGGCTGAAAAAAATGTTTGTTTTAATGGGCTGCGGGCCACCTTGATCTGGAAAATTTGGGCCCTGAGCTTCAAAAAGTTAAGAACCCCTGCTTTAAATAATGGTTTGGCAATCAACGAAACCTTTATTTGGTGAGTGGGATGAAATTTGGTGGTGGGATGAAAAAGTATTGTCGAGGAAATATGGTAGTTAATTTCAAACGTATATGTAATAGCGTGTCTTTTCTCACCCTTTCTAAATCACTTTTTGCTTTCAGTACTCAAGAATGCACAAGCTGGATCCCGTTCAGAACCAGATTCAGTGCCTGAAGAACGATATTAAACAACTTCAGGCTGATGGAGTGAAGCCTCCACCTCAGAGTTTAGCTGAAGCAGCCGTGCACATGGAGAACTTCATCACGTCAGTGTCACCTCACAACACTCAGCTATTCAAACGTAACTTTGAAAAATAACACACGTGCTTTTCCAGGGCCTTGGTTAATGCTTACAAGCAAAATCCAGCTCCTGCCATTCTGAAAGTTGGCATTGCAGCTTTCTATCAAGTGGTGTCTTACGTCTGTGAAGATACACAGAGACACCCCCCGACTCGCCAGTTTTTCACTTCCTGTATTGAGATCCTGGGTCAGGTAATACTTTGACTCTGAATCTTTTACACTAGGTATTTTATTCTAACAATGTATGGTAAATTGTAACCAAATTGATCATATAAAAAATGTTCATTACGGTATATATGAACAGTTTCTTTTGTTTTTTCTCTACCGTGTTTGTAGGTCTTCATCCGGGATGTCCGGTCAGAATGTAGGCAGATGCTGAAGACCGTTCTCCGCAACAGACCCCTGTGTAATCTGCTTTCTCCATACTTCACCCCTAACGCATCACCTACAGAGCTGGTCTCTCTGTACCAGGAGGTGGTCAATGCTCTTCATATAGACAGCGGCGATGTCATGTTCATGCTCCTCACTAAAGTAATCCGCTTTTAATATTGTGGCTTCACCTACTCTCAATGTTTTATTCATCACTTGTGCCACGTTGTTCTAGTTTGATGTGGATCAGTGGCTGCTGACCACACAGCCGGCGTTTTCCGAGCGCAGCCGGTTGATGACCATCATTCATCAGGCTCTCTGTGTCTGTGGCCTGGAGCCTGAGCAGGAAATGCTCATGCCTTTCAACATCTTTTGCAAGCACTGGACCCAACTGCTGCTCTACCAGTTTCCAGACCACTATAGCGACTTTCTTCGTCTTCTTATGCAGAGTACGTGTTAGGATATATTTATAATTCTGGTGGAATTGTATAGTTTAGAACAAAGTAGAATTTTGACAATTCCAATCTAAAGCTACAAAATGCAGTTCTCTATTAACGTGAGAAAATGTCTTCACGTTTCACTACAGGCTCTTCCGAACAGCTTCTCAGTCCCGACTGTTGGAGAGCCTTACTGAAAGTGCTGGGCTGTTCTCGTTCTAAAACCTGCTCCGTCCTTCTTTCTATACAGCAGGTCAGAGAACTAATTCATGAAGACCTACCGAATATTACATTTCCTTTTAATGCCAAAATGTATTAAGACATGAATATGTACAATAACATTTGAACTTTTTTGGTCTGTTTATCCTTTTGCTTTCTAGGTGGATGAAACAATCGATTGGCTCTCCAATTATTTTCTGAAGCTTCGTCTGTCCAGCAGTGATTTTAGAAGCTTTGGGCTACTATCAAAATGGGCTCCATACATTGAGGAGATCAAAGTGTTTTGGGAAGACCTGATTGGCTGTGTCACTGATGTGGCTCTAAACAGCATTGCCAAGGAACCAGTTGGAAGTCCAATTATATCCAGAGGTACAAATTAATTTCCAATTTTGCTGTTGACGTTTTTTTATCATCATATTTTACATTTTCAGTTTTTTTTTTTAAATTAGTTTTCAACTGGCAATGTACTTTTTTGTTATGAAAAATCCTCAAAATATAGCTTTGGGGTTTTAGAACATAACTATCTTCATACCTTCAGGTCTTTTATATTATTATTATAAAATTATTATAAATTGTAGATGCATACCAGTATTAGTTTTGTCCTTGTATTTTTGTTTTTGTTGTGTTTTTCAGCTATTTATGTAGAACATGTATGTTGTGTTTTTTATGTTGTATTTATAACTATTGGTTTTTCTGGGGATTTACCTACCTTCATACCTTTGGGTCTTATTATAAAGATAAGATTATTATAAATTGTAGATGCATACCGGTAGTAGATGTTTCTTTGTTTTTCTGTTTTTGCTGTGTTTTTATGTCGAAAATGTATGTTGTTTTTAACTATATTGTGTTTTCTATTTATGCAGTTCTTGAAAATCTACACACAAAAGTGGCCAAACTTTTTGACCCATGGATTCAGGTCCTTGAAACTAATAATACCAGGTCAGTTTGAGCTTTTGATGAAACTAACGAAGTTGTGTTAGAAATACAACAAATGACATAAAGACATAAATATCAGGAATAACAAAGTCTTCTGTTACGTCTCAGTCAGCCTCGCTGTTCTCCATGGCTTGAATCCGATGCAGCGTCCGCCACTGGTTTAGTGAACCTATATGCTCGCTTGATGGGAACTTTTCATGAAAAGTTCAAGGGTAAACATACTTTGTGAACTAAATTAATTGGCAATTTGATGTTGTGAAATCAATATTTGAGATGATGATGGTTATATTTATGTTTTTTTTCTGCCTCAGATCATTTGTTGCCCGGACAAAGAGGTGCCTTGTGGTTCCACCTCATGCATTACTGTGAGACCTGCACGTCACCCAAGATGCCAGAATACCTGTTGTACACCTACCACAATGAGTACAGACGTTTGCCATGGAAGGGCCTCCATCCAGATCAGACGCTCATGAACAAGTTTTTCAACGTAAGTTTTTCACACAACTTCTAAATACGAACAAATCCAGATTATTGGCCACACTGTCAATTTTTTTATTTTAAGTTTATTGACATTTTAACTGACATTTTAACAAGTTTCTGACATTTATTTATCAGTTACTGTGACAAGCATTCTTGGAAGTAAGCCAGTTGCATTTACTGATTTAAAAATTACTGACAGCTCTTCTTCTCTTTATATTTTTTCCTCATGCTGAGCAGATTGAAAGAGGAAGTCCAAAGAGTTGTTTCCTGTTTATGGGCCAGCTTCTGTGTGAGGTGAACTGGGTTAGTGTTCTGAGTGAGACCTCAAGTCCTACGGCTCAAAGTATGATCGTCTCTCTCCTCCATCTGATGGTGTTCTTGGGAAAAGAGGAACTTCCTTTAATGAAACCAGTAAGTGTTGACTTCTCTGTTCAAGCCGATTACAAATGCAATTGTGTATATACGTATCTTTGATCTACAGGAGTCTTCTATCATTGTTCTACTGGACCAGTCTGCTTTTCTGCCTTGGCACCTCGTGGACTTTTCTTCTTATGAGAGCATTATTCGTTATGTCAGCACACATTATTCAGCAGGTCTTGTCCTCAGCAATGAAGCCGCTTCACAAAAGCTCAATAAGCTTTTGATCATAGCTGCTGGATTCGGGCCCAGCACACAGTCTTTACCTCACAAGGTTTGCTAGTACAGTATCGGCGAAATGTTTTAAACATCTGTACGTCATCTCAGCGGCTCTTTGTGTGCACTATTTAGGACATGACGCTGAAGTGTCAAGCCCTTCTCCACCTCATGGTTAATTTCCTGACCTCTCTGGATCAAAATGGAAGCATTAATCTAGCATCTATGGCCAATGAAATGGAAAAGTTACTGGAGTTCATTGTCACATTTAACCCTCCAGGTAAACTTACAGTGGTTTTCAGACTGTCTACAGACGATTTCAGACGTCTACTTCTTAATCTCTCTACACATATGCCGAATGACAAGGCGTACCGTATGAATCAAAACCAAGCTTACTGCAAACATACTGTAATAAACTCATTCACAATAAACTCTGAGCATTCTTCTATTGTGGCAAAAACGAAGCAAATAATAAATGCATGTTTTCGATTACGGTAATTAATCTTTCACAAATCTGTTATTCAGATTCAATGTTTGAATTGAAAGGTTTTTGCAAATTTCTATTTGAAACTATTGTTCGATAATAAATAGCAACAGTTTCACAACCTAACTAATTGCATTGAATTAAAACCATACTATGTAATATAAGATAACATACATCATATATAATCATCATGATACCAACTCACTGATAAAATCTCAAATCTCCCTCCCTCTCATCCTCTCCTCTAGATACGGACCTTCAGCAGCGGCACATGGCCACCTCCAGTCTGTTTGCTGAATTGCTTAACCTCTTGAATGAAGCTTCTATATCTACAGCTGAAGGTTTGGGGACCAGACTGTGTTCTTGGGTGGAAAAGCATGCGCAGGGGCCTTTGGTTCTTCCCCTGTTGACGGCGTCGTGTAGATGTCTGGCTTCTGTGCGTCATATGACACGCACCACCGAGGCCTGTATTCTCTCCTACTTCACTGATGGTAAAAATAGCTCTGTGCTTAGTCATGCAGTATTTCAAACTGTTTATATGTGCAATTCTTCTGGAATGATCTTTCTCTCAGATGACATTGAATCATGGGTGAAAAATCTGACTTAGAATCTAAACATTTACACACTTTGATTTGTTCACGTGTGTGTCTCTCTCAGGTAGATGTGCTGATCAGTACTCGGGCTGGGGAGCCATTCTGGTCTCTCTGCAAGTTCCAGAGTTGACTGTTGAAGAATTTATCCAGGAAAGCCTGAGCCTGGGCAGTTATTTAACCCTGTATGTCTACACCCTCCAGAGGTTGAACATGGAGCAAACCAATCTCAATGAGAGGAAGACTTTAGTTCTTCTCAACTCGTGGCTTAATCAGGTCTTCCCAAGGTAGCACATTGTTAATCATATCACCTCACTTTTTATCTTGTGGAAAGTAAACAGACTCCCTTATATTTTTTTACTTTTATGGTAGCTAATTTTCTAATCAGTGAAGCTTATTTTTACTTAATTAATGGATACACAGCACATTCAACAGCTGAAAAACACCACCACAACATGATGCTCCCACCACCATGATTAACTATTGGGGCTGAATTGGACAGCCAGTGAGCATTAGCTGTTTTCTTAGAATAAACGTCAAATAGATCGAACCAGAGAGTCTTGTTCTCCCTTTCAGAAAGCTCTTGCACTGAGAAGAGGCTTCCATTAGACCACTTTGCCATGATGGTTGCCAGGATGGTTGACTTTTCAAAATTTCTCAGCCGCAGTGATTGTTGGGTTCTTTTTTTATGCAATACAACAAAAAGTGAACAATTTAAGGGGGCCCGAGTACTTACCTTACCCACACAGGAAAGCTTGCTTCAAGCATTTGTGTGGGATCATGCTCAAGCAGTTATTTTGTATGTTCCCACAGTGGAGCGTCTGATGAGGCAAAGCTATTTTTGTGGTGGCAAAAAATCTTGGAGCTTGTCCAGGTCCAAATAGATCAAGAGGACTCCGGTGCAGTGGACACATGGATTCTCACCTTGGTGGCATTCCAGAACCGTCTAGCCCAACTTGCTGAGGAACGACTAAGTTCCGGCATTTTTGGGGCCATTGGATTTGGGAGAAAATCACCTCTATCTAACAAGTAAGAATGGAACAGCTTTGAGTATCAATTCAAAAGTCATCTAAAATCTTTTACTTTGTGTTTGTTCTGTGTGTGTGTGTGTGTTTTTTTTTAAAGATTTAGAGTGGTTGCACGCAGCATGTCTGCTTTTCTCCTGGTGCAGGTCCCATCAGAGTCTCAGTTACGTCTTCATCCAGGAACCGAGCTTCAACTTTCAGCCAAAGCCCAACAGGTGATCATTTCAAGGCAGTGAAAGATTATTACTGTTACTAGGAAACATACTCTTCTCTACTAGTAATAATTAATAATATTATCCTTTCGGGAGTTCACCATCGTGCATATTGTTTTACAGCCTTCTGCTTATCTTCCTAGTCGTCCGGTGTATCGATAAACCAAATTAGTCGCATTCTGTTTTCAGGCCGTATCTGTATTGGAGGTCATGCTGAGCAGTAAGCAATATTCTGAGGAACATGTGTCAGTGACCCAGGCTCTCCAGTTCATCAAACACCCAGGACACTGTCTGCGGGACAGTAACCGTCTTCTGACCCTACTAGTGAATACACTCTACACTGACCTTCATTATCTCGACATCATTCGTCGATAACGCCGTCATCCCAGGGTTTAATTGGGCTTGAGCTTTCCTGGAGGACCGTCCTGCTGGAGATGATAAACTGTGACAGGGAGAAGCTGTTCAGGTCATACAGTCCCAGTTTTCCCAGAAATTCCCTTGTCATTATTGCATATTTCTGGAATTCCCATGATCCACACATCTTGTGTGAGGTTGATGGGAATAGATGGAGACGGCACATTTACCGACTTGGTGCTTGTGTCTGCAGAAAGAAAGAGCAGGTAGAGACCAATGTTTTAATCTGGAGGGACAAAACGTTCTGCTTTCTGCTCATGCAGGTTGTTCCATAAGTGCACTTAATTTTTTTTCTTTTGGGGAAGAATGATTCTGAGTCATGCCATGCAATGGTTTTCTGCACTGATCTCACGCATTCCAAACCTCCACTGCTGACAATTTATGTAAGCACATGCCTTGGAATATATATATATATACACACACACACACACACACACACACACACACATTGGGTGTGGGTGTGTGACAAACGCATACACATTATTTTGTGTATTGACGTGTGGTTGTGTATGATATGTGTGTCGATTATACAAAACTGAATTTGTAGCTTCATAATATTTCAAGTTGAGTAATTTATGGCAAAATTAAATTAATATAGACTCAGCATAATTTTGTTTTAATAAAACCCGCCCTTCCACTATCGTTCAACAATTAGAAGCACAAACAAAAATTGTATCACTTAGGTGTTTTATTACAGCACAAATGACTTTGTAAAAAGACGTTGCGTTATAGTGTAAAACTATTAAAATAAAGCGTGAACGTTAAAACCATCAAACCTTTCAATTGGGAACTGTAGAGGTGAATGTCACGGGTTTGTTCCTCTGCTGGTTTGTTTAAGTCATCACGATTTTCTAGTCGACTGTTAAGCTACATGACTTTTTGAATAATTGTGGGAATTTTGCAGACGCTTTAACCCAAGCAACTTTCATTGAATCAAACGCCTGATTTCAGCTCGACTGAAGAAGTAGATGTGTTGGAAATTGTGTAGAATTGTTGTTGTGTAAATGCAAAGCTATTTCTTAAAATCACTGTGAAAGCCTCATTTAACTTAATTAATTGCACTTTTGTCAAAAATGGCTGTCTAGAACCATCTTTCAGCATCTGTTATGTTTGAAATGTAAAATGGTAGTCTTGGACTAGCTTCTCCATAAATGCTGTTTTTTTTGTTATTATTGTGATTTTTGTTTTGAGAACGTAATCGTCTACTCCCACATCAGAGGATGAGGCGGTTGCTGTGGCAACCTCTTCTGTGATAGTAGCTGGTACAGAGTGTGTTATCAGGAAAGCCAGACAGCAGATGGGAGACGGAGCTGTGTCCTTTCCTGTGTTTGGACCGTCTGATGTCTGAGCCAGAAGGACACGTTGGAGTATCATTACAGCACTCCATACATCCACCAGACTCAAGAGAACCTCACCAATCCTACCTTCGGAATGTTTATTGGAGATTTCCTTTAATGTATGTTACATATAACTGATGGAGAGGTTGCCATGTTTAATCCTGGTGGAATCTGAATCTCATTCCCTGGGGTTTGAGATCGTGTCTAGCACATTTCATCACAAGTCTGGCTTTTCATCCTCAGTGCTTTTTGTTCGTTATTGAACTTCTTTAACTTGACTATGAATCTCCGTAAATTATATCTTCTCCGTTAATGATATCTTCTCTCATACATCGATTTGGCAAATTGTTTAATCCAAAGTGACTTACAGATTGAGGACATGTCAGTTGAGGACACGTCATCTAGAGGTCCGGGTTTCAAACCTGCAACTTTTTGGTAACAACTAGACACAACTACTTCTATGCCTTAATTTCAAGTATAATATGTTCTTTTAAAATTCCATTTTATTATCCACTTTTCTATTTCTTGGTAACGAGGAGCTGGAACCAATCCCAGCCACTGTGGCCTTGTAGACAAGTTGGTCGCCAACCAATCAGAGCAGGGGACACACTCAACCACTGAGAGAACATGCAATGCAAACCCCGCCCAGGAAAATCCGACCGGGCCTCAAACTTGATTCAACCGGATTGTTCTGTGTTTTTATAACCTTTAAAATCCGTAAGCTCGAAACACGTTTGACTGTGAGATGCAATCTAAGGACTTTTATTTGGTTTGTGAGCCTTGCTTGTCTATGGTTTTATGAAGCACAGCTGTAAAAGGCGAGAACCTAGTAAGAGGAATCCCAGAACATTCTAAGAACAATAAATCCAGGGATGGAGGGCATTCCGCTCACCCGGGAGATGAGAACAGCGATCCAGCACTAATGAAGCGCGCGACTGAGACGGATTAGCTGCCAGCGTTTAGTGATGGATCTCCTTTAATAATCGAGGCGTTTTATGAGGTCGCTACAGTTCTAGTCTTACTGTACAGAAGATGGGAACTGCTGCCACAGTCAGATGGAGCGAGAGAGTTCTGAACCCGAGCTGAGTCATGTTCCGCTTTCATAGATGAAGCTGACTTACGGAGAAGAGTCTGTGTGGAAATCCTCTGTCTTTAAATAGAAAGCACGTCGACCCTGGGTGAAGTGTGATCGATTATTCAGTTGGATTTGTTACTTAAATAGACATGTTTTTTCCTCCTTTTGTTTATTTGTTTATTTTGTATCAAATAAAGAGCACTTCACAGAGTTAAAATGCATTGCCTTGAATGTTGACAAATGTCACCACAACACACAAACAATAACAGGTAGAGAAGATGCTGTCTAGCTTTGGCTCTTGTTGTCATGGATACATTGTCCAGTCTGGGATTGAGGTACATTATTGCAAAATTTGTTCTCTTATTCAATGTTCACACTGCCCCCCCCACCCCAACTCTCTTTTTTTCTCTCCCTCCCTCTCGCTCTCTCTCTGTCTCATACATTTGTGTATGTCTTTATGTTTATGTAACACTGTTGTGTTGTGCGGTTGTTTGTTTGTATTATGAGACGACTTCATGAAAAAAACTATACAGAAATAATCACATATTAGTCATTATTTATAAAATAAACCTATAAATACCTACCAAATAATAGTAATTTATTATACTATTATAATTATATTAACTTATAAGTATTATACATAACTGAAACAATCATCATTGATTTTGTGTTAATGTCTGACAAATGAGAAACCCACATAACCACAGTATAAGCACTTGAAAACACAATCATACATTTTACTCATACATTTGGCAGATGCTTTTATCCAAAGCAATTACAAAATAAGGAGCATTAGAAGCCAATTGTCCTTAAAAAAAACAGTAAATGGTAATATCTAGAAATACATCAGACAGAAGAGCGTGACAGTGAACAAACAATCAGCTTTTTTGAGCGAATTCATATGCTGGAAGAAACACTACGTCTGGTCTTTGAACTCGGTTTTTGAACTTAGATCCAATTGGTATGTTCAGAGCATCATTGAGTGACTTCTTACTCTGATTATTTAGTTTATTTTTGACTTACACATATGAAAACCGTTCAAACATGAGATGTGAAGCCGCTTCACCTGTGGGAGTTTGTGAGTCACTCAGTCGTTTGCATCTCTCCTCCACACGTATGGACCGATGATTCTTCTCTCCCGCATCCCTCTTCTGTCCTCTGCGTGCGTGCGTGTCATGGTGGCGAGTCTCAAGATCTGCACAAAAGCTATACAGTTTTTCAAGACCTCCACCTCATTTTGAATAAAGGTATCTGTTTAAACTGTGAGAACATCTTGCGCCGGTTTAACTAAATACCCCGATCACGAATCATTGAGCTGTTGGTAGATTAAACCTCAAAAAAAAAAACAAAACGACTTGAAACAGATTGTCTCGCTTCCTTACATAACACCTCTTCTCAAAGCTTTCAAAAACTGCTGGAGGTTAAAACAGCGCCTCACACTAAGCCAGACAGCTCAATCAAAACCACTTACAGGAAGTCAAGAGTCCAGCTTTTAGAGTGAAGACCTGCGGGGAGGAAGAGCGGAGAACACACACTGCGTGCTCTTGGCATGTTTCGATTTAGCATGAGTCGAGCTTTATGTAAGTGTAAACTCTGAAATTGTGTCCATAATGATATCCTTTCCATTTCTGGGTCACCTGGACTTGGAGGCGGGACAAACATCCAGAATTGATGGCCAACCAATCACAGAGCATGACCACGCAGACACGCACAATTAACACTCTTACTCACACCTACATATAATTTTCCACATTCTAAATCTACATTCTAGTCTGGAATCTTTATATGTCTGGGAATTGAGTGGTGGCCAAAGACATGTAAGGCAAAGATTCTAAGCTGAAGATTCCGTCAACTGTGGGAGACCCAAGACTGCCACATGTCACCAGGGGGCGTGGCTAGAGGAATCGAGTAGAATGTCGTGCGGCTGAACCCGGCAAACAGCAAGAAGACGCTTTCACACGCGGTGAGTTCGGTTTTTAGATGTAACGTTCCAATAATTAGAAATCAGAGATTTTGTGAAGTATTACTGTTTCTGTGTCTGCGTTTAAATCCATTTTTTTGTCAGGGGTTTCATCCAGCAGCGATTCATTTTACAGCGTTTAGTGTAAAATGACAGTTAGTTGTGGCTGTCGCGCAGGAGTGTGTCAGCAGTTCCCGGGGCTTCCAGCATGTCATTTGCGTTTTGTGTTTGACTGTCGTATTCAATTGGGAAGACGGTGATCATCTCAGTGTCACTGGTCTCTGTGTGATCACTGCGCCGTCGGTTCACCATTCGAAGCAAATACATTTTCGGCATTGAAACATACATTCGGGCAAAATGCCATCATTACACGTAAACGTGTCAATGCGGGTTTGTTTTAGTCAAACTGACGTCAACGAGATAACGAGGATTAATAGACCCCCCCACTGCCGTCTGTGATTTTTTTTCCGATGGTCGTCGTGCAATCGTCAGTGGAAAACCGGGAGAAACCGCGCCGAGGGTTTCCTCAACACCGGCATCATTGTTCTGCAGAGGCTGTCAGCGGTGAGAGGGAGTGAAGTCGGCAAAGTGCAGCAGGATTACTGTCGAATTATCGGTGTGAAATGCCAATGCAAATGATTTGTTGTTTGCAGTGCCTGGGTTATTTGATTGTCTCGGATGAGAAAAACCGTTGCTTATCTTCCACAGTTTGACAGCAGCATCATGGCTTCATCTAATTATTGTGTCCATTGACTAAAGCTGACGTGTTGGACATCTTTCTTGGAATTTTCATCCATGAACGCATGAATAAAAATACATTCATTTAAATATATTGTCCCAGAACTGCTGAGAATGGCTCCAGCTCCCTGTAACCCAGAAATGAAAACCCCCCACTATGCTATATATAACTCTGTTTTTGTATTCTTTCTTAATTTCACAAATTCACCTTTTTTACATATTCTTTAAATATTTTTACATAGAGACGTTGGAGGGCTCTGAAAGACACTGCTGCGAACCAAAGCCATGGGGAAGGACTTCTATAAGATCTTGGGCATACCATCGGGTTCTAATGAGGATGAAATCAAGAAGGCCTACAGAAAGATGGCCCTGAAGTTCCACCCAGACAAAAACAAGGACCCCAATGCCGAAGAGAAGTTTAAAGAGATCGCAGAGGCTTACGAGGTTCTGAGCGACCCAAAGAAGAGAGTCATCTATGACCAGTATGGAGAGGATGGTGAGTTAGCCGCGAAGTCTCCTCTGAACTGCTTTGTCAGCACGATAATAATCTGGATTACAGCGGAAATTTCTTTATACAGTAATAGACACGATTGTGAATTTATAAGAAGCTTGTCAAGTTTTTATTATAAAAGCCATCACTCACACAACATAGCATGGGGGTGATTTTAATTGTTAGCAACTCTATTTAGTACTAGTTTCTATGTCATTTGGACCTTTTTGTTTGTCGTTTCTACTGGATGACATTGCACAATGTCAATACACGTTCTCCCTGTACAAACCACCTTGAAATGCCTTAAGGATGTCAAAGAAATAAAGGCTCTTATTATTTTCTTTGTGCATAAAAAACCTGAAACAAGGAAAGAATAGAGAGCAACCTAGAGTCTGAGTCACGTCTTTGAAGAAAAAACTGGTGTAAAATGTGAACAAAAAGCCATTTTACTGAACCATTCTCAATCTTTCAGACTGTTTTCTTACATTTGTTCATTTAATTTGTCAGTTTTGGTTCTATAATTGTGCGTGTGATTTTGACCCAGGTTTGAAAGCGGGTGGTACGGGCTCATCGGCTGGCCAGGGGACTACACATCACTACAGCTTTCATGGAGACCCACATGCTACTTTTGCATCTTTCTTCGGAGGCTCAAACCCTTTTGATGTATTTTTTGGCTCGGGACGACAACGTGGAAACGCCAATGGTTTCTCAGACCATGATCATGATATGGACATTGAGATGGATGGAGACGATGACCCGTTTAGTTCATTCAGCCACTTCAGCTTCAACGGTATCAATGGGTTCCATCACGGTGGCGGTCGGAGACACCGCACCGAGCCTTTACACGCAAACCGAAGGAAGGTTCAGGACCCGCCGGTTGTACATGAGCTGAAAGTCTCCTTAGAGGAGGTTTTCCATGGATGTACTAAGCGAATGAAAATAACTCGCAGACGGTTGAATCCTGATGGAAAGACGATCAGGACAGAGGACAAGATCCTGAACATTGTGATTAAGAGAGGTTGGAAGGAAGGGACCAAAATCACCTTCCCCAAAGAGGGGGACGAGACCCCGGAGAATATTCCCGCTGATGTTGCTTTTGTACTTAAGGATAAAGGACACCCATTCTTCAGAAGGGACGGCTCCAATATCATTTATACAGCTAAGATCGGTCTTAAGGAGGTAGGTACTGTAAACGTACATTTTTCACTCAGATGTTTTATTTTTTTCCATTTAATATTCCCTTATTTTCATTTATTGTCCGTGCACGTTTTTGTTTCGTTTTTGTTGAAGACAAAGTTGAGTTTTTGAACAAACATCATTGTCAATATTTAAAAAAAAAAAACTTGCCATCAGCACCTGTGGCTTTTATTTTTATATTGCTTTACATTCTGACATTCCTTGAACTGCTTTCAAGCAAGTAAATCTGCTTGTTTTATCAGTTGTCTGCAGCGAAAATAGACATGGATGGATACAAGGGTAGAATAGAAATTGATAGATAGATAGACAGACAGACAGACATACAGACAGGTCTAGATGGATGGATGGATGGATAGATGTCTATCACCTGAATTATTATTTAACTCTATTATTTGAGAATGTGGATTCTGGATCTTCATCTCCAGAGCTTGACATGCACTGACCTCACTGAAACTGCACCGCTGGAGATCACAGCACAACTGTTCCATTAGATCCAATATATTTTATATTTGAATCAAATCATTTTATATTTTATATTTGAACCAAATCAAATGTCGGTGTTACAATGACTTCCTGTGAAGAAAAAGATAAATACCATATTTTTGGACTACAAACACTTTGTGTTTTGAAAGTTTATGAATGGTGCTCATGTTTCAGTGTGCCTTATAGACTAGAAGTTCTAGTGTACTTCTTGAATTTTTCATTCAAATCTTGAGGAATCGTGGCACTGGGTCACAATATGAGCGACTGAGACGTAGCTAGTGAATGACTGGCCCATCGCGGCTGTGCTTTATTACTCTCTCCCACTTCACCGTCAACGCACAGGAATGTCATGATGCCGTGTCATACGCCAAAACAGAGCCATTGCCATGAAGAGGCAAGTTGACAGCACGGAGAAAGCTGCCATGGGACTTTGTAAAGGATAGAGAAGTGGTTCATTCACACTAGTTTTCCGTGGATGCTAGATACTTAGAAGGAAGAAGTAAGTTTGATACTTATAAGTAAGTTTGTCAAAATGATACTAGGCCGTATCGATATTGGGCTCGGCATTTAGCAATCCAGTGAAGTGACACACAAACCCGGAGCAGTGGGCAGCTTTCTTACGTTTCTGTGACCTATGGATGAACTGAACCAACTAGAGGACGCCGCGTAACTTGTGATGCGATGGTGTTACTTTTTTATTTTAAAAGTTCAGACGAGTCAGTTAATGCCACCCTGCTCGCTTGAGGAGATCCACACGCCAGAACTTCAGAAACTTGAGTCAGATCTGGTGCATTTTAAATGAATAATTAATTATCTGATTTTATTGCTGAGTGAGATATAAATGCTTTAAGCTTCCACTGGAATTTACTAGCCGGGTATTTTTGTTTGCCTAGTGACAGCATAGATAGATGAAGCAAAGATAGATGAAGCAAAGCATAGAAAAGCAAGCGTCTCTAGTAAAGAATCCATCAGAATCCACGTTAGCCCAGTCTAGTAGTGAAGAACGAAGACGCTTATTAATATTTTTAATAACGCAATATTTTCGGAAAATAAATGCACACACATTTTCGAATCATAATGTTAATCATAACACACGTCCTTATTTTGTATTTCAAAATGTTTAAAAATGTTACTGTATTCCAACTTCTGACAAGGTTTATAACAAAACAAGAAAAAAAAACTTCCTCTTCTCAAACAGTGATAATAATATGGATAATAGAATATAATTTCCTGGTTAATGAATCACTTATCAAACGTTATACTTAAAAATAATAAAAAAAAACATTTCTTTTTATGAGCGGCTTTTGAGTCACTCATGGTGCAGAAACGTGTTTTTGTGCAACCTCGTATTTGCTCAGATATTCTAAATTTACATTGGTAAGTAAAGGAGTTACAATCAATCACTAAAAAACGACAGTAACCCTTACTATAAATTTTACAGTTTCTAATGAAACATCACCGTACAAACGTAATGTAAATCTTTAACAGAAAACATTTTAATATGGTGTGAACTGTGAAGTT
The DNA here is from genome assembly GCA_028031935.1 of Paedocypris micromegethes. Classification (NCBI taxonomy): domain Eukaryota; kingdom Metazoa; phylum Chordata; class Actinopteri; order Cypriniformes; genus Paedocypris; species Paedocypris micromegethes. Next base: position 2,101,226 of record CM051493.1, read on the forward strand.
TAATACATAGGAAACAACCAGAAACAATATTCCCATCAGAATAAACAGCAAACTAATGTCATTAATGTCACTAATGTCACCAATGATTTATTATTTTTATTTGTAGTTCATCAAAATCTTTATTATAGTAAAAACTACAATAAACAATACAACCCTACTATGTACATTTTAATATATCTGGATTTCTCTGTTAATTTGAGGTGAAGCTGTTACTTTTCCAGTATTTGGGGAGCGAGTGTGAGCGTCTAAACAGCTTCGTCTGGCTGGACTGTTTATAAAGCCAGTGCAATGAAACTTGATAAATGCCAGAGAACGTCACCCATGTTTTTCCGTCTGGTTTTATCTCGGGCCATATCACTATCTACTCCTCACAAACCGATGTGTTATCAACATATATAAATTCAAAATAATAGTTCAACGTTGTATAAAACATCAAAATCTAGAGGAAAAAGTAATTATTATTGTTGTTGTTGTTATTATTATATTTTTATTATTCATATAATTAATATACATTTATTATTATTGTTATTAGTATTGTGCCCTCTGTAAGAAAGTCTTTTTTGGAGTAGGAGATTATGTGTTTCAGTAATGATTGCTTGTATTACTGTCTGTGTTTCAAACTTTTCCATCCTTTTATTATGATAAATAGCAGTACAATGATTGGGTATTTAATACGATTGATTTCAGTTTGTTCATGATCGGGGATACGTTTCATATCTTTGTTGTAGATATGAGTGTTTGACACCAAATCATCTCTATGGAATCTCTGTGGTAACCTGACAGATATACGCTGACTGTCGTTTAATATTTACGGTAGTTAGTTACCTGCTTTCTGCTCTGTCAGTTTTCTCTGGCATTTTTAATCCAGCTCTTGTGTTTCTCAGACCGGAAACCCCTTCTATACTGCAATGGCAAGCAATATACCCAACTATTCGTTTCACCCTCGCCTTACCAATGACGAGGGACTATTGATATTTGTTATGGGCAAAAAAGTGAAAAAAAACATGGCCTGAAACTCGGTTATTCTTATTACTATTATTATTATTATTATTATTATCATTATTATCATTAATTATTATCATTGATTTAATAATGATAATAACAGTTTCTTTTTCAGTCTAGTTTTGTCAATAATTTGAATCTGTTTTGTGTTGTTATGAAGATCCCAGAGTTCATTGGTCTGTATTATTCCTCTACTTGAACACTCAGTAGTGTGCAGCTGCTAGTTAACAAGGCTGTTTACTTCTCAGGTGTTCTGTTATGTGACATTTCGTCAAAGATGTGGTTGCGTAAGCCTAGTCGCCGTTCAGAAAACATTATTGATCATTTGTATTTTTTTGTTTTTCAGTAGAGTTTAACTATAGTTTCGATAGTTTCAAGCGCATGCTTCATTTAATTACTTAAAAAATATATTTATATCCCAAATCTGTTAACCCAGCAAAGCTTGTGAGTCCTGCAACTATCTCAAGAGTTTGAGTCAAGTTTCCAGAAATTATATTCTCAGATGAGTTTTCAACCTCTACATTAGCTCTGTGAAATGAGATCAGTGTCCAAGTTTAGCTTTGCTCGTATCAGTTATTCCCTCTGTAGACACACACACACACACACACACACACACACACATATTCCTGCCCATACTTAATCAAGCCGCATTACGAACCTTCACGCTACAGCTGCACAATTAATCAGAATTTTATCACAAAATATTTGCATCACAAGATCAAGAAGTAAAATGGTTGTAAAGACAAAAAAAACAAGCAAGTTTGCATATTCAAACTGTTAATTCCAATAGTTTATGATAATAAGCTATGAACACACTGTTTTCATTTTTAATTGGGTATACAGTATAGGTATAGGTGCTGAAATTAAAAGTTTTTTTTCCATAGTGTTTTTAATAGAGATTTTTGCAAAAAACAAACAAACAAACATTTCTGAAAACCAAATCTAAATGTTTTGCCGTCACTTTTGCTCTGCTAGTTTTACGGTGAGATGTAAAGTCTGGCAAATAGTTGCAGACATGTGTGGTCTGCGTAGAGGTGTAAAGTACTTGAGTAAATGGACTTTGTTACCCTACTTAAGTACTGTACTGTATTTTTTTGGGATGTACTCAGATGTACAGACTAGAGTAATCAAAACAAAACAGTTAACAACAATAGCTTTTGTAAAACAGTAAACAAAAAAAGCAACGTTTACTCTCTACTTCTGATTGAGTATCTGCACTCTTTAATCCACTCCATTTGAATAAACACTTGCTGTTACTTGTTACATTGTGATTGTGCGTGATTGTGTTTCTACGCGGTTAATTTCTTGATCGGATATCGCCATCTGCAGGACGCTAAAGGTACTGGATGCTATTTTTATTATAATAATAATAATAATAATAATAATAATGAGCTAAATCACTGTTTTCCCCATTCCTCACTGTGTTTTTTTAGCCTAAATTTACTGCAAGTAAAATACTTAAGTTCTTTTAAAGTTGGATACTTTGCAACAATTACTCAAGTCTTCTTGGAATCGATGACTTGTAATGGAGATAAGGTGTCCGTACTTTTACTCAAGTATGATTCTCAGGTACTCTTTACACCTCCGGGTCCGCGCCTGTAAAATCTTACATGGAGTCTCAAGAGTTTGTGCTTAAGTGTTGAAATCCCGTGACCATCTCCTCCTGCTCTGACGTCCCCAGGCGCTGTGTGGCTGCACCGTCAACATTCCCACTATGGATAATCGGATGATCACATTGCCCTGCAACGATATCATCAAACCATCCACAGTGAAGAGACTGCGTGGAGAAGGACTTCCGTTCCCCAAGCATCCGTCCCAGCGCGGAGATTTAATAGTGGAATTCCAGGTGCGTTTTCCCGACAGAATTCCTCCCCAGTCCCGAGAGATCATCAAGCAGCACCTGCCCCAGTCCTAAAGGGAATTCTGGGAGTTTTTCCAAGCACACCTCAGACACGGAGGGATGCGGAATGGACTTTCCTTGTAGATGCTGTAAAGGTTATGTTTAATTTATGAATGTTTAAATGCGATAAATCTGAGGCCTGTGGCTTTCACCAGGACATTTTTTATACTTGAGATTTGGGGTTTGATTATTTCAACATGTTTTGGACTGATCTGCTGAGTAGAAGGTTTCTCAGTGATGGATTGGAGTTGTGAAGCTGGTCCGAGCGTTTCTTCTGTGTTTTTTGGTCGATTGCTTTTGAAAACAGAGATGAAGACTGTTGGATTTTTTTTTTTTAGATTTGTATTATTGATACTCCCCTTCTTCTTGATAAGCTCTCAATCCCGAGTGCCTTAATAGGGAATCTGATTACATGTCATTTCAGGAAAATACAAATATTAACTGCTGTCTTAAGTGCTTATTTACTAAGTAAATTATAAGTTAGAGATGCCATAATCCGATCAGTTTGTCGATCCTTCTCACAACCTTGTCATTGTATAAGGGCTGAGAAATGCCTGCTGGATTTAAGATGTTTAGATGATAATACATTTAATTTATAAGGCGTCTTTTGAGAACCTCAAAGTATATAGTTTGACTCTATTTATTGGGATGGGTTTTTGAGAAATGTTATGCATTTACCTCAAAACGCATATTTGTCATTATACATTTTTGAAAGCTACAAATGTTCTAGAAAATCCAGATCTCGGAATTTAGTGATTGTAAGTGCTAAACAAATTGAGGTCACGTTTTTCATGATCCCCAACTCAGTCAGCAGGTTTTATTATTATTATTTTTTATTATTATATTTTACTCTTTTGAATAGTTTAATTTGCACAGAAATACGTAAAAGGAAGATTTTTTCCAAATGCTGTTTCTACAATCTCTTGAGTATGTTTTAAATGTACAAATGAACAACTTCTCTTTATATTCTGCTGCTTTGTAGTCGAACTTCTGGATCTGTAGATTTGTGATTATCCACGGTTCTGCTGTAACAGCAGCGTTTGAGTAACGTTCTTTTATAAATATGAGCAAATGGTTGTGAACTTCTGAGGAATAATGGGAATTCTGTTATTGAAGAATAATCTGCGACAATGGAATCCACATGAAGTGATTTGGGAGGATTGTGTTGAACACACACCGTTGAGTCTACTTCATATCTGCTACTTCATGTCTGTGTTATTAAAATCCTCTTGCACTCGTGAAAAAACAGATCTCGGTTTGCTCCAACATCTCTGCCACTTTTCTTCTGTAGCTTTACAAATGTCTTTAAAGCAACGTTTATAAAATCATTTTGAATAATAAAACCCTTATACAGATCAGAGGTTTAAACTCAATGACTTATAGCAGGGGTAGACAGTAAGGGGAATTTGCCACTTTATGCGGAATAAAAAAAAAATTGTCTAAAGCTTTACTAAAACATACATTTTTTTTGTCATAAGGCAATACTAAGACATAAAACATTTTGACTACATGTTTTGTCATAAGGCTTTACTAAGTTAGAAAAAACAAAGTCTTTTAAAGGAATTGTCATAAGGCTTTACTAAGACAAATTGGGGAAAAAACATAGTCTTTTAAAATAAATGTCATAAGGCTTTACTAAGACATACATTTTTTTGTCATAAGGCAATACTAGGACATAAGAAAATTTTCACATAAAGAAATACTAAGACATAAACATTTTTGTCTATATATATTTTTTGTCATACAGCTATACTGAGACATAAAAAGTTTCACAAAAGGCTATACGAAGACACGTTTTTTTTTGTCATAAGGCAATACTAAGAAATAAAACATTTTTTGTCTATAAATTTTTTTGTCATAAGGCTATACTAAGACATAAAAAGTTTCACAAAAGGCTATACTAAGACACAAGGAAATACTAAGACATAAAAAATATTATACGGCTATAAAGTACTAAGATAAAAAAAAAAGCCATTTAAGAAACAAGGCAGACCCAGCCATAGAGGATTTGAACCGGCAACCTCTTGGACACAAAGCCCAATTCCCTACCAACGTGACCACATCTGCAGGTGAAAACTAAGAGATACAAAGAAAATGTCATAAGGCAATACTAAGACATGACATATTTTCGTCATAAGGCAATACTAAGACATGACATATTTTCGTCATAAGGCTATACTAAGACATAAAGCAATTGTAAGACATGAAAAAATGTCATAAGGCTATACTTGGTTACAAAAATAATATTCATACTAAGACATAAGCCAGACTAGGCAAAGAAGGATTTGAACTGGCAACCCTTTGGACACAAAGCCCAAATGCCTACCACTGGACCACAACTATTTTTTTTTGTCATAAGATGTATAATGACAGTTTTTTGCTTAATGACAATTTATACTAAGACATAAGGAAATACTAAGAGGTAAAGAAAATGTCACAAGGCAATACTAACACATAAAAGTTTTGTCATAAGGCAATACTAAGACAAACAATGTCTTAAAGCAATACTAAGATGTATAAATTGTCAATAGTAAGACATAACAATATTTGTCATAAGGCTATATTAAGACAAAAAAAAAATGTTGTATAAGGCATAAGGCAATACAAAGACATAAAAAAATGTTGTCATAAGGCTATACTAAGACATAAAAATATGTGTCATAACTAATGACATAAAATGTGTCAATACTATAAGACATAAAAAAGTCATAAGGCTGTACAGCACTGCTTTTTGACATAATTATTTTTGATATACATTATGTCTAAGACAGAAAATGTTTTTGTCAAATGCTATACGTACTAAGACATAAGGAAATACTAAGACTTAAAAAGGTATTGTCATAAGGCTATACTAGAACATAAGGCATAAACAGATCAATACTAAAGGCGTGACATTTGTCAACCAAGACATAACAGCATTTGTCCTAAGACATAAGTAGACGTGTGTATTTTTATTTAAACAAGTGTTTAAATAAAATTTAAACAAGGGTCTATACAAAGCTATTCTAAGACATAGACTTAAGACACAAAACTATAGACATAGACTGCTTGTTAAAAGGATGTACTAAGACATAAAAATAATTTGTCAATGCTAAAGACATGAGATTTGAGATTTGCAAAGCATGTCAATATGCTATACTAAGATTTTTTTTTACCGTTAAGCAATACCTACTCATAAGTCATACCCTTAAGAAAAATGTTGTGATGGCTTTACTAAAACATGAATCAAGACCAAGACATGGAAAAAAATGTACAAAGGCAAGAAATAATTGACAGTAGGCTAAACTAAGACAAGGCAGAGCCAGGCGTTGAACCAGCAAGCTCTCGGACACTGCAGCAGTAAGAGCTCTCGGCCTCAGTTTGCCTGCCTGCCCAGTGCCCACACACACACACACACACACACACACCACACACACACACAGTCCAGCAGCGCAGCCGCCTCGACACAACATTCAGAGCCGCTGTGCAAAAGACGCTAATCATTTGCCGGAGCTATTTTGGTCCCGCAGAAGACGAACAGCTGACGGCGACAAACCTGAGCGTTTGAGAATGTGGCTCCATTGTGAAGACATGCAGAATAAATAGATGCCGAGTCTGCCCGTTCGCGCCATTCCGCCCTCAGATACTCGCTGATTATTTAATAGCGTGGCGAATTCAATGAAATTATCTTGACAATTGTGTTTAACAAAAATTTACATGTTAAATATTATGTAATACTAATAGCATATACTGGTAATTATATATTATATACACATATGCCGTCCATTTTCTATAGAAATTAAATATTAAAATTAACTACTGATATTAAAAATCTCAAGTTTATATACAAAAAAAATAATTAAGTGGTTGTAGCAATCATGGGGAAATTGGTAAACTAAAAACAGACATTGATTTAGCAGAGCAGAGACATTTCGCACCATAGCAATTTTAATACGCAAAAAAACAATGAATCAATGTCTGGTCATTTTGAGAAGTTTATTTAACATTTTTCAAACTTGTAATACATTATATGCTACATTCATAAAAAAATCATTTTCAAAGAAGGTCATTAGCAATTTTTTTTTTTACCTTTCGTTTACTTGAACCCTTCCAACAGCCGAGCAATGAACCCACCATGGAAGCTGCTCAACAGGCTTGTGAAATCGCAATGAAATGACTACGCCGTTTGTTTTTAACCCACAGAATGTCAAAATTCAGCTGTCAAAATTTATTTCGCAAACCACAAGCAGCTACATGACTAACAACCAAGGTGGGTAAACAGAAAGGGAAGTAGGCAAAAAAAAAAA
>CM051493.1:2108429-2143216 GCA_028031935.1 Paedocypris micromegethes
AAAAAAAAAAAAAAAAAAAAAAACCCCGGGGAATGAACATGAGAAAAGCTGAAAATAAGTAACGAAAAGCACAGTCCTAAAAATGTGGAACATTTTTTTTCTTTTTTCTTTTGTACACAGCGGCCTGTATAAAGAACGGCCTTCAGAAATTTATCCGTACAGGTCGTCGTCATTATCCTCGTTGAAGACCGTTCCTCCGCCAGTGCCAGAGGAACCCTGGCTTGGTCCGCTTCCGCCTTGATTACTGGACGGGAATCTGAGGAAACAAAAACAGGGCTTTGTGAAGCACCAACAAAAGAACCGCGGTAGAAACCCCAAAGACGACGCATCTCACCTGAAACTGCCAAAGCCTCTGCTTTGCTGCAGGGTCTGTGCAAACATTTCATATTTGCGGATATCATTGTCGCTGACGGAACGGCGAGCAAAGCGCATCGCCTCTTCGAAATGGTCCTTTCTTATCTCAGGCACAGGGTCGTCCTCTTCCACCTCCTGAAAACAACACAATAGCTTTCTTTAGGCTGCACAAATTGGGAAAATGCATCACATTTTTAGCCAATTATAAATAATTACCATATTTAAGCAAATAAAAGCACCCCCCCTGAATTTTCAGGCACAAAACAAAAACTTACAACTTCTCTTAAAACTTACAAACCTAATTTGTGACTCATATCATTTCAATGTCGTTTTAGATTAATACATTAAAAAAATCTATTCTAGGGATTCAAGACTACAACTCCCAGAAACCTCAAAAAATGATCATCGTTGCAAAGTATTGTATTGCCCTGTGCAGCAGACTGAAGGAAAAGAGGATACAACGCAGAAGCGCTCCGCTACTTAAAGACGACATTTCAATTCATTTGTGACTGTTCCTGACTTGAACTATGGAAAAATGGGCACATATATATTGTTGTGCATACCCTCCAAGTTTAGGTTCACGGTAATACTGGGTAAAAATTGAGGTATTGTCTAATTAAAAGCAGACGTAGCGAGATCTCACCATAGCAGAGGGGTTGGTCTGCCTTTCACGTTCCCTTCTAATCTCATTCTCAATGGACTCGCGGATGGCCAGCTTGCAGGCCCGCTGACAAATCTCAGTTAAATCAGCACCTGAAAAGCCATTGGTCATCTTGGCCAGGAAGTCCAGGTCAACGTCCTGCAGAGTGTGGGATTAAAATAGAGCATTAAATATGAATCAGTTAAAGAGCTAAACTAATTGCACGTTAATGAGGAGTGGAAGGCATCACCTTGGAGATTGGAGACTTCCTGAGGTTCGCTTTTAGAATAGCAATACGTGACTTCTCATCAGGCAGTGGGATGTAGATGAGCTGGTCCAGGCGGCCAGGTCGAAGGATGGCAGGGTCAATGATGTCTGGCCTGTTGGTGGCGCCGATGATGAAGACGTTTTTCTTGCTGGACATGCCATCCATTTCTGTGAGGATCTGGTTGATCACTCGGTCGGCAGCACCACCACCGTCTCCAACGTTCCCACCACGGGCCTTGGCGATGGAGTCCAATTCATCAAAGAAGAGCACACACGGTGCTGCTTGACGAGCCTGGAAGCATTAAATACGTTTTAGATCTTTTCCAGAATTGCTTACTAATCAGTGTGTGTGCACAAGTTCTGCAGTACCTTGTCAAAGATCTCTCGAACATTAGCCTCAGACTCTCCAAACCACATGGTGAGCAGTTCTGGGCCCTTGATGGAGATGAAGTTGGCCTGACACTCGTTGGCAATAGCCTTGGCCAGCAGGGTTTTGCCACAACCTGGTGGTCCGTAGAACAGGACACCCTTGGATGGGGTCATGCCAAACTTCAAGAACTTGTCTGGATGCTCCACTGGGTACTTGGCAGAGAATGAAAATGTGCAAAAGTAAATGTCAAAATTCAACAAATCTTCCTAAACGTGTCTTCAGTACCTGCACAAGCTCCTGCAGCTCTCTCTTGACATCATCCAGACCTCCAATGTCCTCCCAGGTGATGTTGGGCACTTCCACAACAGTCTCACGCAGAGCAGATGGGTTGCTCTGGCTAAGGGCCCACTAAAGAGCAGACGGGGAAAAAAAGGAACGGTTGAGGTGCATATTATATTTTACTGGTTAGTTTGGGTAACGAAGCTCTCACCCTGAAGTCATCCATAGTAACGGCCAAGGAGTTCATAACCTCGGCATCAATGGTCTCGTCCTCCAGATCGATGAGGTCCATTTTCTTGCGGATGGCTTGGAGAGCTGCCTCTGAGCAGAGAGCTGCCAGGTCAGCGCCAACATGTCCATGAGTCTCGTTTGCCACCTGAAAGCGGAACGTTTATAAAACAACTTGTGTATACGATAACAGTGACTTATGGCTAACTCAAAATTTGCCCTCAGAGTCGAATCTAATGGAGAGAAACAAACTTTTCTTAAAGTCCCATGAAACAAACCTGCTCCAAATCCACATCATCAGCGAGCTTCATGTTCTTGGTGTGGATCTGAAGTATCTCGAGTCTTCCAGTGGCATCAGGAATGCCAATATCAACCTCTCTGTCGAAGCGTCCTGAAATACAGAAACAAACCCACAAGTCAGAACCACAAGAAGCTACAAACACCGAAAGGCTCCTGCTGAAAGTCTCACCGAAACGCCTGAGTGCCGGGTCAATGCTGTTGGGTCTGTTGGTGGCTGCCATGACGATGACGTGAGCTCTCTGCTTCAAACCGTCCATCAGGGTCAGAAGCTGAGACACGATGCGCCGCTCCACCTCACCGTGAGTCTTGGTTAGGATTAGGAAAAGCAAAGTTATAGCTTCAGTACAACAACAATGTAGAAAAATAGAAGCTTAAAGCAAAAATGTAACTACAAATTGCAATTCCTAGTTTAGATGCATTTTCAAATAACACATACAAATAACCAATAAAACAAAGCAAAGAAACAGAATTTAATACATATTTAATACGCATTTCAGTGTTAAAGAAATTAAGTAATAGTATTTTTAGTATTTAAGTAGAATATTGGCATTTTTATACTTTGAGAAAATTATTTTCCGCCTACTTTTTAAGCAAATGTCCATTATCTCTTACTTTGTTACAATACTCCAAAAAAGGATAAGCTTCTGAAGTATGACTTTTTTCCACCATTACAAAACTTGCCATTGTACTAACCACTATGAAATACATTAATGCTTAGTAGCACACATGGTTCCTTAATGTGTTTGCAGTGTAATAAAATGATTTTTTAAATTAAATTATATACTGCAACATTTCTAATATAACAATATCTATAGCTTTAAAAACTAATTAAATTTAATTTTTTCCTTAAGTATAAACTACGTTTATACTTCATCTAGTAATCAAACCAGTATTTTTACTCGAGTAAAAAAGTAGAATTGATATTTTCACATCCATAGAAGTCTTGTTTGAAGAACTTTTGAAAGCACTAATGTAACAATGACAACGACAAATAACACTGCTCCTGGGCTTGGCCTGGCACTCCCACTGTTACAGATCAGCAGCCTTCCGCTCTACCACACCATTCTACATGCGTCATTCATCTTTTCAAATTATCTCTTAAAATGCACAAAACAAGGGGTTGCTCCATAATAAAAAGGTTTCAACTAATTATGAAGTGAAATGTAACCAAAATAAGACTTTCAAATGTCAGTAACCACCTTCTCTCTTTTAGGAGCAATGGCGTCAAGTTCATCGATGAAGATGATGGCAGGAGCATTTTTCTCAGCTTCTTCAAAGGCTTTGCGCAAATTGCTCTCTGATTCACCAGCGAGTTTACTCATGATTTCAGGGCCTGTTGAAGTCAAAATCTCGCCAATCAGAATTTAATTACAACATGTATCCGAGCAGAATGCACGAGGAGCAATTGCTTTACCATTAATGAGGAAGAAGAACGCTCCAGTTTCATTTGCAACAGCACGAGCGATGAGGGTCTTTCCGGTTCCAGGGGGTCCGTAGAGCAGAATGCCACGGGGAGGCTGAACAAACAAACCATGGTCTCAGATGTATCGTTGGCACTGATATCAGCAGAAAGCAGGTCTCACAGAACTAATCACTTACCTTCACACCAATAGCCTTGAAGAGCGCCGGGTGCCTCAGTGGAAGCTCTACCATTTCTTTAATCTGGGCGAGCTGCTTCCTCACACCTCCAATGTCATCATAGCCCACCTCATTCAGAGACTCTTCCTCATCCTATGAAAGATTGATGCAGAGTAAGGATTTACTTAGTTTGACAAGATAGCTTAGAACTGGTAATTGTTGAAGCTCCCAATTCTAGTTGTATTTGAATTGATATAATTGCCATATTATATCAAGAAAAACCTAAATGACAGCCTTAGAACCTACGATCCCTTATAAAAAAAATATAATAAACAAAAATATTGTGATTGATACATATACAAATATTGAACTATACTGTAATATTTGAACAACAGAGTGTTAAGAGTTAGATGAACAAAGTAGTGAGAACTGTATATCGCTATTATTATGATAATTATTATAGTGTTACAACTGAAAAAAAAGTTTAGGAGATTGTTAAGATGAGCTAGATAAATGTATATTGTTTATTATGGATTTTTGTTTCTGTTAAAAACCATTGAACATTACTAAGAATTGTTTTTATTGTATAGGTTACAAATGAACAATATGAAGAAAATATAGTGTTAGGAGAATGTTAACAAATAATATTATTAATAATAATAATAATAATAATAACAATGAGTTAAGTACTATTTTTTTCAAAAGTGTTGTTTCGCTTCATGCACTTTATATTATACAAGCACCTTATAATCCAAAAAATACAGCACAATCATTACACTGCAAGGCAAACGCTAATCCACTCGCCTCTCTCTTGATTGGTTCCCCTTCACAGTGGATGACTGTGTCTGGAGCCACAATACAATACGGGCTGGGGTCAGTCTCCACCACTTTGAACTCCACAGCACGCATGCCTCCTCTGACCAGGAAAATATCCCCTATGGAAATATAAAACCAACAGTAACCATGACTGGTCTACAGTTCTCAGAATTTTTCAAGTTACTCGATTATGAAATGTCACCGTTTAAACGATGCGATTCACGCCACAATGTTATTTATAGTGCTTTTGCTTTCAAACAGATACACTAGATTTACCTTTACGGATGGGCCGATAAGCCTCGAGGAAGTACGGTTTAAGATAGACTTCAAATAGGTTGCCGGTGATGCCCTCTACGGTGTCATCGATGGGCAGAACGTGAATGCGTTTGCCATACTTCACATCTGGACATGGCTGAATGCTGAAAATTAAAAACAATCGAGTTGAAACACAGAGCTGATCAACAATTTGATCCATTTTATACCTGTAATAACTTCTCACCTAATGACATCACCGAGGCGAACCCTGAGGTTGTTGCGAACCACCCTGTTCATGCGAACCTTCTCATCGGAGCAGGTGTCGTCAGAAAGAACAATGCAAACAGTTTCCCGTCTCTTCTTTCCTTTCAACAGCACTGTGTCTCCCCTAAAGAGCTGCAGCTCGTCCATCTTTGTCTGCAAAGCGAAGGCAATGTTAATGGTCCCACAGACAAAGCACTCTCCCCGTCACATTACTGCCGGCTTACCTGAGAGAGAGACACAACACTGTTGTCTTCATTAATGGATTCATCAACGATCAAACGGTTGGGTCTGTTCTTCTGCTTCAGAATGGCAGTGGAAAGATCGTCATTTTTTGATCTGTGGGGAGGATGAGAAATTAGTTTGAAAGTGTTTTTCCATGTTGATTGAAATGTAAAGAAACTGACAAAGATGCTCATTTATAATCATCCAAACACCTCGCTAGCAAAGAAAACCGTGGAGAGGCCCAAAAAAACGAAGTTTTGTGAATAATTACTACGCATAATTAGCAATAACAAATGGGGGGGTCCTAAATTAAAAAAAAAAAAAAAAAAAAAACACATTTGAATTGGAACACATGGTAAGTTTGAACAAGTACAGTTCAAAAGTACAGTGTCCAGCTCAGGTTGATCTAGAACCTAAGAAACTGTGGGATGAACATCCATCTTGTCAATTTCACAGTCTTATTGAAAATTGTCATTTTAATTGAACTGATCTTTTTAACTAAATCTGGATTAACCAGCAACCGCACGGAAGTTACTCACGTGAAAGCGAAAATACATTCCGGCTAAATAATATCACACGACACCTTGCGCTTTAACATAAAACTACCAGACTAGTTAATTTACTTAACTGTTAAGTAAGTTACTCAATGCAAATTTAGAGATCGAACATGTAATAAAGACTCGCTGCGTGACGGGGTTGCTAGCAGCGATTAGCCGTACACAGTGGCCCGATGACACAGCAAATGCTGATTTCTGACACGCGAAACTGAAACGATCTCAGCATTAAGATCTGTCAAAATTAGATTTCGGATTAAATTTTAGTTGGGCAGGTGTTTTGTCAATACAATTAAGTGCGTTTTTTGACACGTTTATATTTAACACCTGCCGCTACACATTCGCACAAAGCCGGTTGGGCCGAATATATTGACGTCCCATCCCGATTTACCACTGTGGTGGGAAACAACGATTAAAACGCTATAAAGATGCCATTTACATCGCAACGCGATTTCTTCAGAAACACGCCAGTGATGCCGGTGGGCCGAAAGCCTACATCATCTGCGGAGAATGACTCAGTTCTGTTAGCTCACATGCTAATGGCTGCCATGGAAACAAGTCTGCTATAGACATAACATCCCATTCTGTAAATAAAATCTGCTTTACAGAAGTATCCAAGACGAGTGATTCTAGAAAACGTGGCATTAAACGGCTTGAAAAAGCCTGCGGTGCGTGTAGTGGCACAGTTTTCATCACAGTTCACGTCGCGCTTCTCTTTAGCTTTAAGGCTAACTGACACTGCACACAAAATAAAACTGCGTCAAAAAACATATATATTATTATTAAAGTATACTTACTCTCCACCCGAAGCCATGATGCTTCACTTACAAAAATGTATAAATAGATAATGTAAATGAATACGTTTCTTGAGTGTCCGACTCCAACCTTCACACAAGCGTTTCCTTCTGCGCTCGATTAGCTTGCTAACATCAACTCCGCAAAGAAAAAAAAGTTTCCTCGCCCCCCGTTTGTTTAACAGCCAATCAGAGCTCACGTCGCTAGTACGTTTGATTTGCTGTTTAACCAATCGCTGCCTTGTTAAGAAATGAGCCAATCAAATGACACGTCGCTACTTCACTTCCGCTGACAGCCTGGCAAATCGTTGGGTCCCGTTCAATAAACGAGCCAATCAAAAGCCACGTCACTGAGTTTGACCAATCGAAGGTCAAATGTAGAAAAAGCAAACAGCATTGGTGAAAAAAAGCTTTCTAGGTCAAAAATCATTGGTTTCTTTTTCTGCTGCGTTGTGAAATGTCATTTTTAGATTGGTCAGAGCCCAGAGACAGCGTTCCTCCCCTGAGCAAACTGTCAACAATCTATCAAAAAAAGCGTTTGATTTAAACTGAACAACATGTGGATCTGTCAGGTGCGTTACTGGAAAAACACAAAGTAGTTTCATTGTAATGCAATCTTAGTTGCTTCAGCTAATTGCATAAACAACAAAAACAACAACAACAACAACAATAATAATAATAATAATACAGTTAGGAGTATAAAATATGTACACATGATTTATTAAAAATAAGCAATTAACAATAAGTTGGTACATAAAAATAGTAAAAAAAAAAAAAATACTTGTAACATGATACAATTAGCTTACGGAAAATGTAATTGTTTTTTTTTTTTTTTAAAGCCACCGTTTATGAAAGTTCATGTCTGTAAAAATCTATATGTAATTCACAAGAAATGGTGAGGATGCTCTGAAATATTTCTACGTCTCCAAATTCTTGGACTTGATGTAATCTTCTATTTTCCTAGTCAAGTCACTGAAATCAGAGACATTTTCGTCGAGCCATGCTTGCAAATACAGTGGTAAGTTTCTGAAAAATGAAATAAAACATTATTAAACAATAACACACATATACTTTGCTAAATCACTCACTGCCAATCTTACATTGTGTTGCTTCTAATATTCTGGGCATTTCTCAAGTGTACGGAAGCTTCTTCCTTGCGATCAAGCCTCCAAAAGGCTTCAGTTAGCCACATTTCAGTATTCTTACAGCCTAAACAAAGAAATAATCACAGTTTTGTGAATTGTAAAGAAAGGTAAAGAAAAACTGCATATCTTTACACAACAAATTCAAAATGTTGTACACATACCTGGGGAGATTTGACAGCTGAGATGAAGATCCCTCAAAGCCTCCTTGCCCTGATTCTTTTCCAGAAAGCAGAGACCTCGGCCGGCCAGGGCTTGTCCTTTTGCTGCTGTGAAATGTGTAACTCTTTCAACCATTGCTTCAGTAGTTCCAGCAGCTTTCTCTCCCCAGTCTCAGTGTGACCAAAAATTCCAAGAAAGGAAAAAAAAACTT
The DNA here is from genome assembly GCA_028031935.1 of Paedocypris micromegethes. Taxonomy (NCBI): domain Eukaryota; kingdom Metazoa; phylum Chordata; class Actinopteri; order Cypriniformes; genus Paedocypris; species Paedocypris micromegethes. Next base: position 2,116,866 of record CM051493.1, read on the forward strand.
ATTCCTTACCTATTATATTTTATTTCAGAATAAAATGAAACATTGTCAAAGAAATAGTCACAGAACAAAAAGTTGATTAGGGAGCGAGAGAGAATTTGAGGCAATAAATTAAATCACTTTATCTTTTACAATTTCTTAATAGTTCACAAAAAAACAAATACAAATAAAACACGTAATTGTAATGATCAGAGGTGCAGAAATCGTCTTACCTTCAGGCCTAATAAATACTTTGACAAGTTGATTAATGGATCTGAGAAGAAGTGAAGAAAAAGCAGAAAATAAGCACAATAATGAAAACAAAGCATTGAAAATATCACAACCTTGTAAAGCTAGTGATTGCTTCTCTGGTGTCTTTTAGTTTGTAGTGGGCTTGTGCCTGTAAGAGATGAGCTGCACCGGACCACAACATATAGTCTACATGGTCCAGAACATCTCCAGAAGGCATTTCAGCAGAATCAAGCGTCCTTCTCTCATGGGTGAAGTCCACAGTGTTGGTAATGACGTCTTCACACACCACCAGAACATCACTGTATCGTTCAGCTTTAAACAGAGCAAACGCTGCCTCCAGGTAAACCACTGGAATTCTGGGAAATGAATCGTCCCCGGTGTGAACCTGCATCACAAATGATTTCACTGAAATTGAAATTGAGAATTCACTTAAACCTTTCTGTGCAGTAATTATAAAAAACGATAGATGCTTACGAGAGCTTTGCCATTTGACTGCAGGGATTCCAGAAGATCAAGGTAATATTCTACACCATCTAAAATTCTGACATAGAAGCCATTTTAAAATCCTTTCTTGAAGGAATTATAGGTTCTGTAAATCAAGCGCTGGGCTGCACTCACCTGCCGTTGAGAACACAAGTGTGAGCTAAAGTGTGCAGGATGAATGAGAGGGAAGGGACTCTGTTAATGACGCTCCATCGTTCCCTTAGAAGTTCCTCTGGAGAGACGAGTGCTGCACTGGAAGAGTCGGACTGCAACTGTACAGCCTGTGCAACACAAACAATAAAAAATACATTTTTTCTTTGCTACATTGATTACCGTGTGTGTGTGTGTGTGTGTGTGTGTGTGTGTGTGTGTGTGTGTGTGTGTGAAACTTAAAAAAAAAAATTTAACCTGGGATGAAAAGAAACGATGCTGATACACAAGAGTTTTTATAATTGTAAATATATCAGGCCAAAGAAACTTTATTTGTGGCAATTTGTATGGGACTGTACATAGCAGCAGTGTAACACTAATGTCAATTTAAAAAGTAACATTAAAGCAATGTGCAAAAGGCTCTGTGCAAAGGATCAGTAGACTGTAAGAGAGTTCAAAGTTGCGTGAGACAGGTATGTCGTGGTATATATTTGTATCATACTGTATATTCTTTAGTTGAAAAATAAAAACGTAGGCACTTACTGAATAAAGATGCTTTAAGGCCTCAATTTCAGCCTCAGGATTCCGGATCTGCCTGAACAGCAGTGAAGACTGGTGAAGCGCAGCGTGGCAGGAGAAATCCACTTCCACTGCTTTACTATAAAAGTGAAGGGCCGTTTGCGTCTGGTTCTATTCACATTTTATAAAAAGAAAGAAAACAGTCAGAATACTGTAATTACGTTTAATAATACTCTAACTAGAGTTTAACATGAATTATTTTAATTTCTGTTTTAACTTTTTATACATTGATAGATAGATAGATAGATGGATAGATAGACAATCAGACAGATTATGGAAGGACGGACAGACAGACATAAAATATAAAACGTATCCTCTGTGTGGTGTGCATGTACCAGTTTAGCAAAGCTTTGGCCTGTAAGGAGGTGGATTCTTGCCAAGAGGCTTCTGGGACTTGAGCAAACTTTGGCCTCTTGAAATGTTTTAATAGCCTCATAATATTTCTCATTGTTCATCTGTTCAATACCTACATAAACCACAAAAACAATTTGGACTTTTGTCATGAAACAGTGTATTTTTTTGTAAATCATAACATTTTATGAACATCAGTAATAAAGTTATACATTTATTAAAGTTATACATATGAATAATCACGATTAGTCTTTGTTATATATCAGTTTCGCAATTTAGATTTCACAATATCAGTCAATTGTTTGATTGATAAAAAGTCATGTTGGATTAAAACATCTTTTTACTCAAATGTACCTTGAGCAACAAGAGTGCAGATGAGCAAAAGATCCTTGAGGTCCTTTGCCGTCATGACAAGCCTTACAGAGGAATAGTCTTCCGTGCACAGAGCAAAGTTTCGCATTTCTGTATGTAAACAGGCCGGTTCTGAGTTTTGTGCCTAAAACGTACAAGAATGTTAGTATTTTGAGTCTGTAATCCATCTCCAATAATAAACAGTCAACATTTTTAATGCATATTCAGTTCAACTTTCAAATCTTTTAAAGTTTGAAACAAAGGATATTTTTCTAAATTAAGTGTGTGTGTGTTATTCAAAATGTAAAACACAAAACTAAAATGCCGTATGCATACATTGAATAATATGTTGTAAAATGTCAGAAATAAAACAAATTCTTATTTCTTGGACTATAAGGCACACTTAAAATACTACAAAATAAATAAATAAATAAAAATGGACTTATAATGCCTTATAATTTGAGGAAAAGAAATGTGATCCTTTTATGTGAAAAAAGATTCGGAAACACATGTTTATTAATGATGCATTGTTTATTAAAGTAGGACTTTTTGTTTTGAACAAAAAGTGATGAATAAATAATGGATTATTATTAAATAAGACTCTACAGCTGTTAAGTAAAAATTCACATAATTACCCGTCATGTTACCTTCTGATTGGTCAAAGTCAGAAAAGCTTGAACTTTTTCCAACTGATGCTGCATAAGACACGTCATCCACTGCATCAACAGAAGCTTCTGGACGTTTGACACATGGACTGAAGTGCTGAAGGTCTGAAGAGCTGCAGGACACACGTGGACAGGATCCGAGTCTGTAGTCGGAGATCCGGAAGCCTCTGAAACTAACGTAATGGACATAAGAGAAAGCATAACATTTAGAAAGATCACAGACATGAACACTGAGTCAGTGCAGGAGGTTTACCTCGACGTAAGGTGCAGTTCAGAACTTTCTCAGCCTCGCTAGCGTTAGAAAAACCCACTGACAATAAAAGCATGTTGTATGAAACTGTTATTTCAACGTTCAGTCGTTCAGCAGCGGCTGGTACTCCTGTGAAAAAAAAAACAAAAAAAAATTAAATATCACGAATTATTAATACATTTAAAGCTCTGTATCCTTTGACAGTACCTTGGATTTTCTGAAGTAATGTAACCATGTCTGAATAACACTTTTTCCCAACATCCAAGTTGTTATTTAAGCTTTCACCACTTTCCTGTAAAAGACAACGATAATATAATGTATATTGCACATGTTAAATGTTTGTGCAAGACGACCAAAGTACCTTCCATTTCAAAACAATGCCGTTACTTTCTTGCATCCATCTATCTTCTAAGGAGGGTAAAGTTGACATGTCTAAACGAATAGATTATTCTCCTCTTTTTGTCGATTTGCTGCAGTTGGCATCCAAGATAGAACTTTGTAATTAATCTTCTAGAAATACGATCACTTTTTCTCTATTATTCAATCGAAAACACGCAGTCAGACTTCTTCCTCATAACTGGCGCATGTTTCTCCTAAGCCCATGAGAATTGACGCAGCGCCATCTGCTGTCTGGGGTGATTAGATGATGGGGAAAAAAAAAAAGGTTTAATTTACAGAAAGTTAAAAGGAATTTGAGCTGAATATTAGAAAATATAAAGATTAAACATATTTTTTATTCAAATATTTCTAATTTTCATAACATGCATGCTGTGTGTTTTGCAGATCAATATGTCCAGTACGTGTATGAAAATTTAATTCAGTAAGCATTTTAAAAATTAGTCTTGATGACAAAATTCTAATTTCAGAGATTCTAATTAGAGCATACAAAGCATATGACTAATACGAAATGAGCATAACGAAATACATGTGAATATAGAACTGAAGAAAAAAAAACAAAGTAGGTGAACATAGAAATGTGAAAAACAAGAAACTCTTTAGGTTAACGTATTGCCTAATAAGAGAAATGAAAATTTTACTCACAATGTTTCAAAACGGCAGAACAAAATAGTAGTAAAATACAATTCAGAGCTGACTTGTGTGATTCACCTCTCAGTTCCATCTTGGATCTTATTCTAGCTCCTTTGACCTGAAAACGGGGCCAACACTGCTAAATGTTGACGTGATTTAGCTCATAAAAAACATCCAGTACATTCAGCATCCTGCAGATGGTGATATCGCCTCGTCCGCCCAAGAAATTACAGCGGTAGGCAATTATGTCGACTTGTCGCACTCAATCACAATCGGTGATTACGAGTAACGTCCAATCAAATGTAGTGGAGTAAAGAGTGTTCTGACATTTATTCTACCGCTTAGATTTTCCTCCCTCATGCATGTGCATTAAACAATTACGTCATGTTTTGTCTTGTGCCTTCTTAGCGGCCCGCACAAAAATATGTCCTCCCAGACAAAGAAATTTAGCATGAACTTAACATTATCAAGTTATATTTGGTTACAGTGTAAATATAGACTTGTGCATTGTATCATGCTCAAAGTTTATGATAAATTGATGGTTTTTCATACATTGAGCTATTGTACGTTATGATGTTGAAATTCCGGTGTTCTGTCATTTTTGTCCACTATAGTAGGACACTTATGTGCGGGCCAGCTGAAGGCGCAAGGCAAAACATGACAAAATTGTTTAATGTGCATACGCACAGTGCGAGGTAGGAAAATCTGAGGGGTAGGAAAAAATGTCAGAACACTTGAGTACAGACACTCAATCAAAAACGTAATCAAGTAGAGAGTAAAAGTTGCATATATTATAAGTACTGTACAAAGTAACGACAAATACCTATGTAATGTAACTCAGTCAGTATTTACTCAAGTACACCACATGAATTGCATATTGGTACAGATTAGAATTATACTGTATAGGTGTTTGCATATGCAATATTTGGTTCGTTACACATTTGTATAGGTCATCTAGGTTCAAATGACGGGACCCACATGACTGCGCAGTGCTGTCTGTCTGTCTGTCGCAGCATAAGCTCAGGATCTACGTCACACTCTCTCTCTTTCCCCCCAAGTCCTCTAGCGGAGAGGAGCACGAGCGCAGCGCGAGGCCGTCCGAGACTTGGGAGCCATTCGCCAAAATGGTACGACATTTCATTGTGACATTTTAAGGGAATGTATAAAACGGCCAGTGTGTTATTTTTTTTTTTTAATTCTGAAAAATTTCGAGCTGTTGTGCGGCCACATATGTAATCCTGTTCTATTCTGATGTCCATGACGTAATGACAACCTGCTTAGAAGATAAGTAGCGTCTATGTCAGTCGTGAACATGTTTTGAACATGAACTAGATACAACAAACGTTGTATTTACCCGGAAGAAAAGGATTGACTGAATGACATTCGCGTTGTGTGAAAAAAATAAAATAATCACTATTTCTGATGAAAAGCGTGAGTGTTGATGTCTCAACGCCATGCAGCTCGTTGGATCTGTTTGTGGTTGAATTTCAGAGAAATGTCCCGGCACAGCTAGGGCACTGGAATAACGTTACGCCGGTATAAATAGCGCGTTCACGCCCACTGTTCTTTTCACGCGCGTTTCAGGTTCACGCGCATAACGGAGCCACGGCGTTCAGACGGACCGCAACTATGTTGTTGTTTGCGTTGAATTTATCTCTGATCAGTCAACGCAAGTGTTTTGGCTGAGATTACTCACTTACTATATGTTCACTGCAGCGTGTCCTCCAGTAACTGCGCATAGAGGGGTAAATCCGTCGCTCACATGGTGTCTATGGCAAGCGGTGCTACTTACTCTGTTTAGGTTGTACATAATGTCTCCATGCAAACACAGAGCCACCACACTGACCGCAGGAACTCTCTGCCCTCAGCCTCCTTCACCTTCTCCTTTATCTCCCCCTCTCTTCTCCTTCATGCTTCCTATACTTCCCTTTCATTTCCTACCTCAATTTCTTTTACTGCCTTCTACCTCTTCTGCACTCCTTATATCTCTTCTACCTCTCCATCCTCTCTCTCTCTCTCTCTCTCTCTCTCTCTCTCTCTCTCTCTCTCTCTCTTTCTCTCTCTCTCTCTCATTCTGTCCCTTGTTTTCTTTCAGGCAGAGGTGTAAGGTACTTGAGTAAATGTACTTTGTTACTTTACTTAAGTATGTTTTTGGCTACTTCATTCTGCGTATCAAAAATATAAGCGACTTTTACTCTCTACTCCACTGCATTTGTGATTGAGTAACTGCACTTTTCACAACACTACATTTGAATGGACACGTATTGTTACTCGTTACATCTTGATTGTGTGTGACAAACCATAATCGATTTTTATCACGGTTAGTTTCTTGAGCGAACGAGGCAATTTTGCCATCTGTAGTCTGCTGAAGATAATGGAAGCTAATTGTGAATTAGAAAACACATGAACGTGAATTAGAGGCGTGAATTTTTACCATGATTTTATGTCAGATTTTACCAGAATGTTCTTTATTTTATTTTTTTTAATCATGGAGGTGTTAAATTTTGTTTCTGTAAAACCTCATGAATAGATTTTTTTTGACATTTCTTTGTTTTGTTTTTATCCTAAATTAATATATAATAAATTCTTTTAAAGTTCGATAATTTGCTACTTTTACTCAAGTCTTTATTTATAGTGATGACTTTTTACTTGTATTGGAATAACTTATAGAGCACATATCCCAACTTTTACTTAAGTATGGTTGTCCGGTACTCTTTACACCTCTGCTTTCAGGTGAACTTCACAGTAGACCAGATTAGGGAGATTATGGACAAAAAGTCCAACATCCGAAATATGTCCGTGATTGCCCATGTGGACCATGGCAAATCTACTCTAACGGATTCCTTGGTGTGCAAGGCTGGTATTATTGCATCTGCTCGAGCCGGCGAGACCCGATTCACTGACACTAGAAAAGACGAGCAGGAGAGATGCATCACCATAAAGTCCACGTAAGTATTCCTGTTGAAAAAGCACAAATGTACATTTGATTTATTACATGTGTCTATGCTGTCTGCATGTTGTCAGTACTTTTTTCTTAGTCGATTGTTGTTGTTGATTATACAGATTAATTTGAAATAATAAAAAGTGTATAATGTCCACCAATTTTCATCATAACCTATTAGGTTTATTGTAAAAAAAAATCTATCATATAAAAAGAATACTATAGAATAAAATCCTGCAAAGTCTTCAGATATTGTCTGCTGTATGGAATTTAGGGTAAGACTATTTTAAATTAATTTGTATACATTTTCACTTATAATGGTGCCCATTATTGTCAGAGAAGTACAGTACATGGAAAATAAGTGCGCACAAATGACTCAAATGTCACATAATCCATGTTTAAGTAACAAATAATTTGTGGAACTGCTAAAATGACAGAATTAAGAAGCCTCTCTCCCTTTCAGCGCTATCTCCCTGTATTACGAGCTCCATGAAAACGACTTGGCCTTCATCAAGCAGAGCAAGGATGGCTTTGGGTTCCTTATAAACTTGATTGATTCTCCCGGGCACGTTGACTTCTCTTCTGAGGTGACGGCCGCTCTGAGAGTCACAGACGGGGCTCTTGTGGTGGTGGACTGCGTGTCAGGTAAGGAAAGTTCCAGCTTAGCAGGCAAGAAAAGCATCATCAGTGATGTGTCTACAAATAATCCTATTGGTAAAAAAAAAAAAAGAGGTAAAATATTATGGGAAATTACAAAATACCAATTTTGACCTTGTAGTTTTGGCACTAAAAGGTAGTGGTGTATAGTACTTGAGTAAATTGACTTTGTTCCTTTACTTGAGCAATTTTGGCTGCTTTGTACTTGTACTGAGTATTAAAAATATGAGAAACTTTTACTGTCCACTTAATTACATTTTTGATTGAGTGTCTGTACTCTTTACTCCACTACATTTGAATGTAAACTTACCGCTACTTGTTACATTGTGATTTTGCGTGACAAGTCAGCATCGTTTTATACTGCGGTTAATTTCTTGAGTGGATGAGGCGATATCACCCCCTGCAGGATGCTGAAGGTACTGGATGTTATTTTCACATTTTGTGGTGTTTTTTCAGCTTAAATAAATTTTTACTCGAGTCTTCTTGGACTTATAACTTGTAATGGAGTAATTCTTACAGTAAGGTATCCATACTTTTACTCAAGTATGGTTTTCACAGCTTTTTTACATCTCTGCTGAAAGGTCAAAGGTGTACATTTAGATTTTACGGGGAGAGTTTGTCTTTGTGATAAACAGTAAATACTTTAATACTCAGATTTACAGTACAGTAAAGTGGAAACAATACTAAGTATACATTAATTTACTTTTTTTTAGAAGTATAGAAAAACTGAAAAAACAGACAGCAAATTCTGAAGATGACTCATCTTTGATCTTTAAGGACCGATAAACCTACTTCTGCTTTAGGTGTGTGTGTGCAGACTGAGACAGTCCTGAGACAAGCGATCGCCGAGCGCATCAAGCCCGTCTTGATGATGAACAAGATGGATCGAGCTCTCCTTGAGCTGCAGCTGGAACCGGATGAGCTTTTCCAAACGTTCCAGAGAATTGTGGAGAATGTTAATGTCATAATCTCAACCTATGGTGAAGGAGAACATGGTCCGATGGGAAACATCATGGTAACCAATCAGAAACCAGATCCTGTTTTTGTTTTGTACACACATGCCTGGATATGATTGGCTGTGCTTAATGAACTAGTTGTGAACCGAAAAGTTCTTGTTGTGGCATTCTAGATCGATCCAGTGATTGGGACGGTGGGATTTGGTTCCGGCCTCCATGGTTGGGCTTTTACTCTGAAGCAGTTTGCTGAAATGTATGTGGCTAAGTTTGCTGCCAAAGGAGATAAGAAAAAGGGAGACCTTCCAGCAGCAGAACGTTCCAAGAAAGTGGAGGAGATGATGAAAAAACTCTGGGGCGACAAGTAAATCTTTTTGTTTTCTAACCATTAGGCTGCAGCAGCAAAGATCATATGGTTTCTGTATCATCTTTTACAGGTACTTTGATCCATCCTGTGGAAAATTTAGTAAATCCGCAACCAGTGCTGATGGCAAGAAGCTTCCTCGGACCTTCTGCCAACTGGTTTTGGATCCAATCTTTAAGGTGCGTGTCTTTTTTCTTTTAGCACAGATCCAAAACAGTGAGAACACAATTTCATGCGTTTGTGTGATATCTTTACAGGTTTTTGATGCCATTATGAATTTTAAAAAAGACGAGACCCAAAAGCTGATCGATAAGCTTGAAGTCAAACTTGATGCGGAGGATAAAGAAAAAGAAGGAAAGCCTTTACTTAAGGTATTAAGTCTTATGTGATGAGGTAGCTCTGTTTAAATATAATTCAATTTGATGGTACTTTTCTATTTTATTTTACACTTTACTGCAATACACAATATTTTAGAGTTTTGGTCATTTTGAGTTTAATATCACTTATACCACTAATGGTAACACCTGTAGTACTAATAATATAAAAAATAATAATAATAATAATAATGATATAATAAGCAATACTAATAATACTAATACTAATTTTGTTCTGTAAATAATGAAAAATAATTTACTTTTGTTTATACTTTGTGAATAGAAATTATAAAAATTTTAATAAAGTATGTATAAGAACAAAACCATAAAGACAGAATAAAAAACATACATGAATAATTGGTGGATTATTAATCAAGAAACAACTTCATGATTTGACAACCAAACCACTTCACAACCAAATGATTAAACTCATTTAAAAGAAATACCGGTAATTTATTTTTTTGTTTAACTTTATAAAGATAAAGCTTCTGACCCTCAAGGTTGATCCATTAAGAGTTTTTTAAAGTGTATTCTGGTGGTGAGTGGTCTTCTGCTTCCAGGCGGTGATGCGGCGCTGGTTGCCTGCAGGCGATGCTTTGCTCCAGATGATCACCATCCATCTTCCTTCTCCAGTCACTGCCCAGAAGTATCGCTGTGAACTGCTGTATGAAGGTCCTGGAGATGATGACGCCGCTATGGGTGAATCAAAATTCCATCAAAGTGAAATTTTAAGGGATTGCTGGTTTTAAAAACGTATTTATTTTCATAATTTCCAGGTATAAAGAACTGTGATCCCAAAGCTCCTCTGATGATGTACATCTCCAAGATGGTGCCAACCACAGACAAAGGTCGATTCTACGCCTTTGGACGTGTCTTTTCGGGGATTGTTTCTACAGGCCAGAAGGTTCGCATCATGGGTCCCAACTTCACTCCAGGAAAGAAGGAGGATTTGTATTTGAAGCCAATCCAAAGGTTTGCTTAAGACTATACAGTCTCAGTGGATTTTCTTCCATGGATATTCATTTTTCGATATCGCCCTCAGAACAATTCTGATGATGGGTCGCTACGTAGAACCCATTGAAGATGTGCCGTGTGGAAATATTGTTGGATTGGTTGGGGTCGATCAGTTCCTGGTGAAGACCGGAACCATCACGACTTTTGATAATGCGCATAACATGCGAGTCATGAAGTTCAGTGTCAGTCCTGTGGTGAGAGTGGCAGTGGAGGCCAAGAACCCAGCGGATCTGCCCAAGCTGGTAGAAGGTCTCAAACGTCTGGCCAAGTCTGATCCTATGGTTCAGGTGAGAATCTTCTAAGTAACATGTGATACGAAATGCAGATTTGCCCAACATAGTTCTGGTGCTTTCCAGTGCATCATTGAAGAGTCTGGAGAGCACATAGTGGCTGGTGCTGGAGAGCTTCATCTGGAGATTTGCCTGAAAGATCTTGAGGAAGACCACGCGTGCATCCCACTGAAGGTTGACATGTTGAGATGTATTATTGGGGCTTAGCTCACGTGGGTTTTTCTCTTCAGAAATCCGATCCAGTGGTGTCGTATCGTGAAACTGTCAGTGATGAATCAGACCAGGTTTGCCTGTCCAAGTCTCCCAACAAACACAATCGGCTGTACATGAAGTCTCGGCCTTTCCCAGACGGCCTGGCGGAGGACATCGATAAGGGAGATGTGAGCTCCCGTCAAGAGCTAAAGCAGAGAGCCAGATACCTGGCTGAGAAGTATGAGTGGGAGGTGGCTGAAGCGCGGAAGATATGGTGCTTTGGGCCGGATGGAACAGGACCCAACATCCTTGTGGACGTCACCAAAGGGGTTCAGTATCTGAATGAGATCAAGGACAGTGTTGTGGCCGGTTTCCAGTGGGCAACCAAAGAAGTGAGTGACACTTACGGTTTCTATCAGTAATGCTCCATCTATAGCCAAAAGTTGACCAACGTTGGCGCCCAATTTAGCCTATATTTCCAATTTGGGGGTTGTATGGTTAAAAACAAAGCAGTTTATAAAATTTCTCAAAACCAACGTTGTTGGAATTTGAGAAGCAGTGCAGATGGTTCTGAGGTTCGAATACTTTAACAGACAGACAGACAGACAGACAGACAGACAGTCAGACAGACAGTCCTGTTCCTTAACATTCCAGGGTAGTCTAGTCCAGGTTTTTAAGTGAGTCCAGTCCAGTTTAGAGATTCCAGTCCAGTCATTCTAGTTCAGTGTCACAGACCTACAGTGTAGCACGTACATAAAGCAAGTCTATTGTTTGATAAGTCTATATATACAATTTCAGTGGGTTCTGAAATGTATGCATTTTTTTTTACATTTACTGTATTGCTACATTTATATTTAACCCATTGGCCTTTTTCGAGAAATCATTCGAGTTTGTTCTTTAATGGAGTGGATGCTATAGCACTGTGCTGGTTGTGTGTTTCAGGGGGCACTCTGTGAAGAGAACATGCGGGCGGTCCGGTTTGACATTCATGATGTAACGCTTCATGCTGATGCCATCCACAGAGGGGGCGGTCAGATTATTCCCACAGCCCGCAGGGTTCTGTATGCGTCTGTGCTCACTGCTCAGCCGAGGCTTATGGAGCCCGTTTACCTGGTGGAGATTCAGGTGAAGGCCGTGGACTTTCTGAAGCTGCTCTTGTATTAACACACAGTTGTGACCTTACTTTTTTTTACTTCTAGTGCCCAGAACAAGTTGTTGGTGGCATTTACGGTGTTCTAAACCGTAAAAGAGGTATGGTCTTTGAAGAGTCCCAAGTCGCAGGAACACCCATCTTTATCGTCAAGGCATACTTGCCTGTCAACGAATCATTTGGTGAGCTACGTGTCTTTTTTTACTCGTACTGAAAGTCATTTATTTTATTTAATAATTGTACAAATTCATTTCCAAATAAGAGCCTTTGAACAAGTCTTTTGTTCAAACTACTTTTATAATTACATTCTATAATTGTGTATGATTATAACTGATGTATGTTACATTTCTGTTTTAAAAAAAGTTTTTTCATCGACAACAAATTTTTTTTTAAATTTACATCGCAATTACATTGTATTTACATCATAACTACATTGTCATACGGTGTATTTACGCCACAACTTTGTAATTACTAAACTATCATTACATTATAATTACATTATAATTACGTCATAATGTTGTAATTACACCATAACCACAATGAAATTACAAATCAATTATATAGTTAGACTAAATACGTATCCAGATGACCTTTTTTAAACCAGTGTTTGTTTTCTCCAGGCTTCACAGCAGACCTGCGGTCTAACACTGGCGGACAGGCCTTCCCTCAGTGCGTCTTCGATCATTGGCAGATTTTGCCAGGCGACCCATATGATGTAAACAGCAAACCAAGCCAAGTAGTGGTTGACACTCGCAAGCGCAAAGGTCTGAAGGAAGGCATCCCGGCGCTTGACAACTTCCTGGACAAACTCTAAGCACGTCAAAACCACAGTGAAACACTCGTACAATATAAATAAACAGCTAAAGAGTTATGCTGACGCGGAAGATCAATAGAAGCTCAGTAGAATAATCAATACTGCGCAATCTTGCAGGATCTTTCATGCATAAAACACCATAAAAAGCTCAATACGGAAAAGCATTTAAAAATATTTGCATATTATCAAAGGATAATGCTTAAATCATTGTGGATTATTCCTCATATATTTAAACATAACCACTTCAATTGTCTTTTGTTGGCAACATATGGTACTACAAAAACCTTTCCTGCGGCACATCAAAAATCTGCTGCGGCGTAAAGCTAAATCTTGGATTTATCGCTGGTGTTTTTAATCAGGTGATCGTGTCTTCTAAAATACTAATAGCAATAAAAGCTGGTTTTGAAGAGCTTGTGTATGGTGTGTCATTGGTAAACCATCTATCCATTCTTTGAACAGCCTTTCTGTTTCTGGTCGTGAGGATTTGGAGCCAATCCCTCTGGGTTTGAAAGCGGGACACACACACACATTCACACTCACACCCAGGAGCAGTTTTCCAGATCGTTTCCAGTATGTGAGACCAGAGACCCGGAGGAAACCCACGCAGGCATCAAAGTGGAAACTATGACGCACAATAAAGGTAAGGCTTCAGTATAGGATTTAAAAAAATGAAACATCTATGCAGGGATTGCTACAGTTTTATTTAAATATGCGAATTACCATGAAATATATAAAACAAAAACAATTAGAATCAAACAGAAACTGTAACAAATCATTACAAAAATCTGATGACTGTTCCGCAGAAATTGCCATTTTAGAAGCCAAATATAAAAAACTTGACAATTCATATGTTGACAAAGCTTACACATATAATAAACATTTCGCCATATACAAGACAAAAAAATTTTATTGCTGCAAACAAAGTCTAAAATCGTAACACAAAAATAATTGCACTGGCGAAACCATCGAGGAAAAAAAAAAGAAAAAAAAAAAAAAGCTGCTCTGGATTCAATCCCAAACCACGAAACGGAGATACGGTCACTATGCGTCTAACTGGTCACATCTGGAAGCTTCTTCTGTGCTCCCATTGAAACCATTAGCTTATATGATGATAAGACGAGTCCCTGTTAATCGGCACAAAAGCAGCCATGATTTCCTTGCAGTCTTCTGGGTTCCTTCCAGAACAATGATCAGGAAACTCCGAGGTCCATGAAAACCGTTGAGCTCTGTTACCTTCAGATTAAGGTTGATTTGGTGACCGGGTCAGTAAAACAAGCAGCAGGTTTCAGTCTAATGAGATGATGTCCGAGAGACCAGAAGATCCTCCGGTGATGACACCTGTCTCGTGACTGGAGCTACTGCTATGGCTTTGCGTCCCATACTGAGCAGATGAGGAGACAAGGCTGGAGCTGGTGGTGGCGCTCTGAAGGCTGCTGGACAGGCCGTCTAAAAATAACGGTGGTCTGTAGTGCTGCCATTTAAAGAAAAAGCACAGAGTCAAAGGTGAATGAGAAGAACGAGCCTGCTGGAATACGTGTGGAAAGTGATTTACTCATACCTGAGAGTCGCTGTGAATGAGTGTAAATAAATCCAGTGCTTGAATGAACACACAAAAAGTTTAGGAGTTAATATGCATTTCATATTTTTGGTCATGTTTACATTTATTGATTGATGGAAAATCTACTTTGCATATCTGTGGGAATAGTGGATAAGGTTGAATGGTGGAATGGAACGGAGAAGTCTGGAATTGATGAAGCCAGGTAAGACGTGTCCAGTGACTGGACGTTTGGCACCCGGACCGTTGAGGGCTGGTACGTTAGAACACTAAGAAATAACAAGGAACAAATGAAGAAATATCAAATCAAATGTAAAAGCTTCGGCACTAACGCAACACTTCTACCTAAAGTGTACACTAATACTCAAAATGTCTGATTTATTGTGACAAACAAGTACCAAAGCTTCACGCAGAAAAAGACCTTCTGGAAATAGTCATGTGTTCCGTGTGTTTGCATTGCGGGAAGTGTGAGTGTCAAGGAAAGTTGGCTTCCGTGGAGATGGTGCAGCTTGGAAATTAACCATGTCAATGTATAAGATAAAAATCAAATCAGAGTCTGAACTGAAAAATAACTAGATTAAATTGCTGAAGAAATTCTGTGTGAGAGTTCATCACTCTAGTGTAAAACCACCTGCCCTCCCACATGTCCTATCACACAACTTTGCAATGTATAATAGTTTAAGAAAGTTAGTAACACTGGCCAAAACTAAAATATGTTTATGAAAGTATTTATTAGTAAAAACTAGGGAACAGCAAAAAAGCTGATTATAGACGATGGAAAATGGAGCCCGAACTGTAATAACATGAGAATAATAAACAGCGAATTCCAGCAGATAAAGACAAAAGTCTTCGGAGTCCGAAGCATTTAAAGTTGAAATGTTTCTATGTTGAATAAAAAGAAGATGAGAAGCCGTTGAAAAGGATGGACGATGAACACTGAACAATAAAACGCTTTTAAAGTCAAGCGGAAAAATGATAAATAAAAGGTTGAATGCATAGAAAAAGAAAGTTCTATCTCACTACAAAGAATGTCTGTTTGAAGAAGGAAATCCTGTAAAAAACTGGAGGGAAACTAGATGAAAAAGTCCTGATAAACTGATACAACTTCCACAACTGATAAAGCAGTAATGTTATAAATGTAAAATCCGAGAGATTTGTCATTTATTTTGACTCACAAAATGGTCCGGGGCGAGTATGCCCCCCCCCAAAGTGAAATAAAAACCTTAATAAAATAAATGAATCAATAAAACACAAACCCCTGGCTGTGGATGTCGTCGGCTTTGGACATGTAGAGACATTGCTTTTTCTGCGGAGGATCACTCTCTTCGTTGTCATCATCATCTGACGAGCTCTCTAGCGTCAAGTCAATGATGTCTGCCTTCTTCATGGCGTTGCTTTCTGGAGGTGGGACCACCGCACTGGGTCGCACTGGCACGGAGCCTGAAGAGTCACAATCCGGTACCACATCTCTGAACTCAGTGAGAGATTCTAGCCAGACTGTCGTGACTTACACTCGATTTTTGATATACACGTTGATGACACGTTCAGCGTCTCCTTCCTTGGCCTCATAGGACACCAGGTTCCATCCTCCTGGAACTTGATTTCATCCACGTCTGTGCAATCATTGAGTATCTCCATGAACAGCCTGCGAAACAAGAAGATTCTTAGCTTATCGTTTGTTCCTACAAACGTCTGCTTCTCTAAAGTCAAATTCAAGCACTTTCATGGTCCATGTTCAAGCTTTTCCAGCACGATACAATTGTGATCAAATATAAATTTAAACGTCTGCCCAAATACAATACAAAGTGAACCATTTTAATTTAAAGAGATATTATGCAAAAACAAAGTTGTGGTTTGTAATAGCAATTGGAAACGGGTCTTTGACAAAATGTAAAAATGATTTTACTTTACTGTTAAAACAGTCAAAACCGAATCAGTTAAAACAGAATATCAGGCAGCGTCACACACAGAGGATCACGCAATGCTTATCCAGAGCAGAATTTTAGGCTTCTCGACTCATTATTATTACTCCTTCTAAAAGGCAAACTATTCAGTCTGATAGTCGATTTTTGTGAAATAAGCATAATTACATTTACAAGCATTTTTAAGCACATAGTTCAAGCATTATTAATACCTAGAAAACAGAATTGAAATTCAAGGACTTCTAGCACCCGTAGAAACCCTGTTTGTAATAATAATTTATCCATTTTATTTAACCGGTTCATCCATTTCTGGGTCGTGAGGACGTGCAAATCACATAAATCTGAGCTGTCAATCAAACTCTGCCTGTTATTGCTTTCACGCGACGGCACTTTTTTTCATTTTTGTTTTCACGCTGTAAAGTCACCAGAAATGCAGACAGACCCGTCTATAATCAAGCTCTCGTATGTGGCCTTCTTGTCGCACACCGGACAGATCCAGGTTGGCTTCTTCTCGTTCATTTGCAGGTACAGAGCAGCGTCGAAGCACTGCAGGTGAGAACACGTGACGGCTCGGCAGGGAACGGTAAGGCGCATCTTTCCAAGCTGTGACAAACAGCAAGATTGTTAGAAAATTGGCACAAAGAACATAATAGACGATTTATATAGATGTACTTACTGGGCACATTAGAGAGACTCGTAAACTGGTTGTGGCGATTTCACTGTCTGGGTCAGCGGTGAGTTTTTCTTTTACTGTCACAAAAAGAATGTTTATTCATTTCAATCATTAAATTCTGATTTAATGATAAGTTAAATCTTGTAATTTTGTAAAGATTCAGCACATGTCAGATGCATGATGGCCACGGATCTCGTCCTCTTCTCTGCGTTGCTGAAAATGTGATTGGTCGATGAGGTGCATAATTTGCATATTGTTCTTTTGAGTTATTGTGGTATGTAATCTGTGTATTTGTGATTTGACAATGTGCTTTGAGTATTTTCAAAGGTGTGTCATGAATGCGTGACTGTAGGTGTTTTTATTTAAAAGTTATCACCGACCGAGCATTTGAGAGAGGAGCTGAGCGATACGGCGGGTTGCAGATATTACATAATTTTTAGAGACATATTTATTGAGAGACCGTTTATAAAAACAGGAAAAAGAGCAGTTTTTGAGTTCGAAATTTTATCACACACATCCCGTCTATCTGGACCAACTAAAGGCAGAATGTCCACGACTGTGTTTTGAAGGAAAACAATAAAATTGTGACAATAAAAGATTGTATTTTCATTCTTTTTGGAAACTATATTGATGGTGGTAGAAATTATACTTTGGAAGAAAAAACTAGGACCTTATTTGCAAAAGTTTGGACGCCAGTTGTCTTAGCTGGTTCAATAAAAACAAGAAAATAATATGTTGGATTTAATATCTATGGATTTAAAGTTAAAACATTGTCTTACTTAATGCTCTGGAATGATCCGGGTTTCGTATTCCCTTCATTCTTAATCTCTGCAGTAAAAGTGGGGAGGTCAGTTGGCGGACCAAGTACACGGACATGGAGTAGGTCTGCACGAAAGACACAAAGAAGGCATGTAAACGCTTGCAAAAGGAAATATCGCAAGGCTGAAATAACAGAGTTCATCACATACCTTCCCTATTTCCGGTGACCACGAGACTACTATCTGATTTGGCACGGCGGCCGTTAACCTCACCATAGACGTAATGTTCAACGGTCGGCCTGGTCTTTTCTGCTCCACTCCATTTTTAGGTGGTGGAGCAAAGCCCTGCGTGAAAACAATGTTAGTTCTCCATTTTGCTTTCAAGAAACAAACACTTTTTTCACGGTTTAGTGAAAATACAGTATAATAAAATTAGAAAATTTGCTAAATTAACTAAACTAGTTTGCAAACACATTTTCAACACAGATTTGTAAAATCCCTGAGATAGATTTAATTATTACAGTTTGGTCATAAGGTGGTTTTGGAAAAAAGTATCTCCATGGCAGCAGCCACTAGATTCAATGATTATTTTTATGCAGTTATTAAGCGATTTTTTTGTGAATGACGAGTTCTAGATTGTAACCTAGTGAATATTTGATGCATTGCTCTATTAAATATAATCTGCATAACTTATATTTGTGTGTGCATTATAATTAGAAATTTAATTATTTAATTAATCAATTCCTAAAAATGTTCCTAAGAATTTGGAGAAACATGTATGCATATGGATAAGTTGTCACTTTGTAAATTGTGATATATGTGAATTGTTCTTGTGACCTTGGGATAACGACAAATACTTACAGGAAGAGGAAATAGTTTTCCGTTGACTTTGATACACAGACTGTTTGGATAGTTGTCTTCCTGCGGACAGCTCGTCTCTGCAAGACAAAACCTATAACACAAAAAACAACATTTATTTTCCAACATACTACAGATTACATCTCTTTTATCAAACCATAAAGTAAACTTTTTACCGTAGTTGAATTTGCACCATGTATTCCCTTCGACCACCTGGAAGAAATTCCCTGTGTAGAACAAAGAGACCAAAATGAGTTTTGATCTTTATCCAGAGTTTACAATTTACCAAAACTTACCGAGAATGACCAACTTCTCTCACTTGTTGTGGAGTCAAAGCAAATATAAAGTACTTCTCTTGGTGAAACCTTTGAACAGGATACGTACCTGTACGACAAAATGTTCACTATTTAAGCTCTACTAATTAATCACACAAGACTTAATTAATATAAAGTAAAGAATATATTCATCAACATACTTCAAACAACTAAAATTAATAATATGGTTCGGTCACAATTCCCATGAAAACATTTACCTAAACTTGAAGGTTTAATCAAAACATCAAGAACATTGTAAAACGGAAGAGACTTCATCTGCACATCTGGATGGACGGGAGCCATGAGCGGTGATGACTGCTGCATGTTCATCATGGGTTTCAGTTCATGAAACATGGGGTAATCACAGTTCTCCAGATGCCGCTGCAACAACTTTGAATGGCCGCTTTGCTGATGAAGATCTGAACTGGCTTCCACACCTTTGTTAAAGTAGGACTTTATGCTCGACTTCAGAGTCTTCAGACCACCATCAAGTGTCCTTGGATATCTCCGGCGATACAGTTCCCTTATTTTCACTTGCACTGCAGGACTACAATCGCTCCTCACTAGATGCAAAGCCCTCAGCAGCAGCTCATGCTTGCGGCCCGTCTTATATTTCCCAGCAAAGCCTAACAGAACCAGCAACTCTGAGACACGGAACGTTGATACCATATTCTGCAAAAAACAATCCAGAAAGGTCATTTGAAAATCAAACATGATCAACAGTGAAGACAAACGCCCTCTACATTAAGCTTATTGTTCTTACAAATTAGTTACATTATACTTAAACATGTCATGTTTGTGTATAAATGTACCACTGCAGAAACCCCAAAGGAAAAAAAATCTCAACTGACCCATTATATGATCCATGCTTGATTGGTCTTATGTATTACTCCTTTTTCTTTAAAAATCCTTAAAAATGATCGTAACGCATCTAAAATGTTGAGAATAAATCCAAGACCCGTTAGATGCAAAGCAAAAACATTAGAAGCATTTTTAAAAAAGCTGTGCTCAGGAATGCAGAATAAGTTGCGTCCACAGATTAAAGACATTTCCTAATGACTGTAGTGAAAAGATATGGAAAACTGACAAGAATCACTATCATTACAATGTATCAAAAGTAAAATACATATCTCGTCGATGTGGAGGTTGATCTTAAGGTTATTATCCTTTCAAAACATTAAAGCAAAGCTAAAGCATAGAGACATTTCAATATATACAATGGCAATATACACATGTATACAACGTCTTCTTAGCTGTCAGAAGAGTGAAGAAAAACGGGAATTTTCTCTGTACAGTTTACAAATTACAGTAAATTCTAACTTACGTGCAGTGGACTATACAGCTGTTGTAAAAGGAACTAAATAGATTATCAAAAGAAAATCTGAAAATAGCTGTATATTATATACGTAATATCATGAGCGACGTAAGCTAACAAAAAAAAACCCAAAACAATCCTAGAGATGGGCTCACTGTGATAAAAAAGATCCTTCTCTGAATAAAACAACAATCAAGTTGGTAAACCAAAGCAATAAATAATTGTTCAAAAATAAAAGTGATTAAAAAAGAGCGACAGGTCAGTATTATAGTAGTAGCTTGAAAGCAGCAACAGCAACAACAACAACAACAACAACAACAACAGCAGCAGCTGGGTTGAGGCTAGCAGGCTAAGCACTTCCCAGTTAAACGCTTCTGCAGAATTAAATAAAGTCTTAACACACTGGCATCTATTAATTGGCGTGTTATCGAAACACTCAAGAGCACTCAACCAAGTGTCTTTAGCAGCAACCAGCTATCATGACACTTTCGCCTACCCGTAACTCCCCAACATCCGCCATTTTCTGGCTGCTCTCATCTTGACCATTCAAGCGACGTCGAGTCATGTGACTAAAGCTTTTCGTCATAAGCCGAAAACAAAATACTAAGATTTTTTTTGTCATGTAACTATTCTGTGAATTCAAATTATATCAGTTTTCATTATTCTAATTAATCTGACAATAATAAAAGTTTCGTTGGTTCAAACGTGAAACGCCAGTCGTATGTTTTGCTAAAAATTCCTGTTGCTTTGATTCATGTTGTATGCTGGGAAATGTAGTACTTAATTTAAGCGTCCCGCGTCCAGTAGATGGTGATGTTGAACAATACATCAAAAAAGTATTCAAATTAAAGAGTTGTTCATTATAGGGGAATTATACAAATAAATTATTATTATTATTATTATTATTATGAAATATTTCGTCGCTTTCTTATGAATTGGCAAATGAAGACATATACCATAAATGCTGTACTAGATACTTGTTTATAAAAAAAAATTACTTGAAGGACTTCAAATTTTTAACAGGCAATACATCTATATTTTAGATTTGTTATTGTTATTATATTTGAGTTGGGAATTTCGTTTGTCTCGTTCTATTTGCATTAGAGGTTTGTTAGGCTGAAATTTGAACTGAATTTTCAGTTGGATGAACTTAGGAAAAAGGCAAATATTTGCTTCAATTTTGTAGTGTTTAGAGTGCGGCTTTGCAGTTCTGTTTACTAACTGCATTCCGGTGGGTAAACCTCAGTATCACTGCTGCAACCTACAGATTTACATGTCTCTCCGCTCAAGTCCATATTCATCTGATGCTCCAGGCAGGAGGATTAATAACTACATTTAATATTTATTCATTCTGTCCTAACTTTTCAGAATACATTTATAAATTCACATAGATTTTACAAAGTGTTCAGAAATGCCATGTCTAAAATGTTCAGAACTGACTAGTTTAACTTAAGCGTTAATACAATATTTGAAATACAATTTATCTAAACAGGGCGGCACGGTGGCGCAGTGGTTATCGCTGTCGCCTCACAGCAAGATGGTTCCGTTTGACACTTGAGGTGTGAGTTCAAGGCCGGCCGGGGCCGTTCTGTGTGGAGTTTGCATGTTCTCCCCGTGCTTGCATGGGTTTCCTCCGGGTTCTCCGGTTTCCTCCCACAGTCCAAAAAAAACATGCACTTCAGGCTAATTGGAATTGGAAAAATTGACCACTTAGGTATGAGTGAGTGTGTGAATATGTTTGTCTGTGTGTCCCGCTCTGCGAATGGTTGGCCACCAATCCAGAGTGTGTATCCTGCCTCCGGCCCTAAGACGCTGAGATAGGCGCCAGCTCCCCGCGACCCTGTAAAGGATGAAGCGGTAGAAGATGACTGACTGAATTTATCTAAACATTTAATGGTAAAACTTTCCATTATATAAAAATTATAACTAGTTAATTGTATTATTATTATTATTATTATTATTATTGCAAATATCTATCCATTTTCGGAATCACTTTTCGATTTCGGGGTCACTTGGAGCTGGAGCCAATCCCATCAACTCTGGGCCTAATGGCGAATCACACAACCTTGATTGATGACCAACCAATCACAGAACAGAAGACAGACACACCCATACACACTCTCACTCACACCTTTTGTGAATTTCCCAGACTACAATTCTCCCTAATGCTTGTTTTTGGACTGTGGGAGGAACCCGGAATCCTGGAGGAAACCCACGCCAGCGCTGAAACACCATGCCAACAACCCACCACCACCAAATAGGTCACGGCTTATTTCTCTGACATGCATCACCTCTGGCTTATTTCCAAGACATGCATCACCATGGGCAAACTTATAATACAGTACTTGAAAAATACAAGGTTAACCTGTTTGTGATTGATGAGGTTGAAGGGAGAAGTGTTGAAGTCCATGAGCTCGGCAAAGCGCCCACAGCTTCTAATTACCAGACCTTTCCCACTTGAGCAACCTGACATCAGAAACACTCACACAGACACATAAAGACCTGTCATACAAACAAAACCACTCACACAGACACACACACACACACACACACACACACACACACACACACACACAGGTTCAGGCACAAACACCTTAGCCTTTATTAACCTTGGCTCAAGATATTGGCAGTACTAGACGGAGACGAGACCCCAATTACTGTTGAAATCAAAGTTTTAAGCTCCGGTGGAAGCGTTAGTGAAGGTTTGCAGCGCTGAAGTGGCTTGTTAGTCTGCTTAGTGCCTGTCGGTTGTGACTCTGGTTCAGATGCCCGTCTCTCGGAGCATTGTTATTCAAATGGAAAATCGAACAGCCCAATGTTGTTCTGGTCATTCTGTCAAGTTCAATCCATGCTGCGGGCCACGGTTAACAGTAAACTATAATTTTGGCCGGTTTGGGCTTAGCATTCATGCGCTTAGTTGGCAGCCTTTGACATCACGAGCGCCGTCACATGCTAATTAATTAGACACACTTAAGCGGACTTTTTGCGATCAGACAGGCAGACAACATACTTCTCACCATCTGTTGAGTGGAGTTTAAAAAAGATATCTGACGGCCTTGTAACAAATCATGTTAAGATTTGCCCCTTAATCCCAGTTGTAATCCCTAACATTGTCTTAAATATTTACGTGATGCTTTAATACGATAATTTACCATTTAAATGATTAAAAAGGCACTTGGAGAGATGCCGAACAAAGGTAGGCCCGAAATTACAGCGCAGCGGGAGAAGATAAGACGGACGAATAGACAGATGCTTGGTGGTTTATCTAAATTTAGGAATTAACACCTATAAACGGGATGAAGAAGTTTCTAATGTTAAACAACAGGTGCATTTGGGGTTTTCTTATACTTATTAGCCATTTATCCTGAAGCTTAAAGCAAAAGCAAAACATGTCTTTAGATAGAAAACTCCTGTAATCTGAAGGATTACACCCCACACAAGACAACAGGGGGTTTTGCCATGTCAGATTTAATTAATAAATGGTGCTTAATTCAATAAAAATGGTACAACGTGTAGTGCTACATTCTAAATACAGTCCGAGCCTGAAGATATGTAGCTGAGGTGCTATTTTCATTTCCCAGCACAATACAGCGCCTTATACTTTCATCAAACCGCACATTAAAAATATTAAGACAAAGGACGTAGGAGACACGCCAGAAAGTCCCTTTCATGCTTAAAAGTCTTGAACAGAATATTAAGCCTCATGACTGGAACGATGAGCTGACCAATTAAAGACAGATCTATTTATTCAATTACAGAGTTGCTAAAATTCCTATAATACTTATAAAAATGTTTTGTACTCATGTTATTGTGTGTGTGTGTGTGTGTGTGTGTGTGTGTGTGTGTGTGTGTGTGTGTGTGTGTGTGTGTGTGTGTGTGTGTGTGTGTGTGCTTTACTGATGTTGCAACAATAAATAACTTAGATTTATGGAGATTTATGGAATCAAAAGTCCCACACACACACACACACACACACACACAACACACACACACACACACACACACACACACACACACACACTCACACATGCATTTCTGTTACAAATATTTATGCTCTGATTGCAAAAACCGAGTTAATTTTGCATTTGGGAAAATATAACATGTTACAAGTGAGTGTCTTAGCCATACAACTAGTCATTGCCACCTTGTGCACAAAAACGGATTTGCATGTCACTCGGCTGTAGAGAAGGTTTTTTTTTTTTACTTTGAGTCATGAGCTTGTAGTAAAAAAAAAACACAATTAAAAGGAAAATGAATGTAAAAAGGTGTTATGAAGCCGCGTGAAACTTTATGAGCAGTATATTTTTCAAGATTTTAATAACCTTTTACATTTGAATTGTTAATCTCTAAACAGTCTTAAAACAATCTAGCTATACATGTACTTGAGGGTCTCGAAAGGCGGCTTTAATTTAGATGTATTTACTATACGTATATATATATATATATATATATATATATATATATATATATATATATATATATATATATGTTTGTATGAAACACTATATACTTGTGTAATGCTGAAGGCAGCAGTGGTGTCGCACAGAACTCCATTTGTAAGGCAAAACAGAAAAATAAGCATCAGACTGGCGTGGGCCAGCTGTGTTTGTTGGGACGTCAGCATGTTAGTGGCAGCACATTCATCATTGTGCCACATAGCTTTGGCTCGGCTTTGTATGTTTTGGTGAATTTGCATTCTAAATGTTTCATATTATCTTCACAAAGGCAGGTGCAGCTCAGGGCACACGGGATTCAAACACCTAGCTTCACAATGAGCAGACAGACAAAGAAGACGTTGCCCAGTATTCAGTGATTTATCTGTGTTGATTTGGCAGCGGTAACAGCCTGATATTCATTGGCTCATGATGTGGAGCGTAACAATTCAGATGACGCAAAATGGAAAGCAGAGGTGTACATACAAATGCACACAAAATCAACGGAAGATGTTTCAAGAAAACGCTTGAACGATTCTGAACGACCAATTTTTTTACAGTGGGACGAAAAATATGAAATACACCCAAGCAAAATCATTATTGAGTTTGTCGTTAAAGTCGTTTTTGTGCACACACACACACACACACACACACACACACACACACACACACACACACACACACACGCCCACACGCACGCACACATACTTTCCAAAAATCAAATCAATATTTATTTGTTTTTAGGGGCAGAGATGGAGGCAAAATACTCACTGTTATTTTAGATATTATAATTATAATGTTAGAACAACAATTTTGTTGTTCAACAATCTGTTATTGAACCCATATAAAGGCATATGCTGTTTTGATTTTGGAAATTTTTTTTCAAATGAATTCCACGATTATAAAATAATTTTCCGCAGTAAACTGGATTTTATGAAAAAAAAAAAAAGAAATTACATTACACTTGTATACATATACACACAGCATGCTTTAAAACGTGTAATTACACAATTTGTAAAAATAGAAAGAGATGAAAAAGAAACACATTGTAACAAAACAAAAAGCAACAACCGAACGCAACTACAAAATATAACGAAATGACAGAATGAGAAAGGTAATTATTCAGAATTCCACACGTGTACATGCGATGGCATATGCTGCGTTTGCTAATTGGTATCGACAGCACAAAAGCTCGTCCTCTTACATCAGCCCAGCTAATCATCTCTGACGGCCATGAAGTGATTCTAGTGTGCGACCCTTCTCCAGAGGTGAAAGTTCACCGTCCAATCAATGGTCACCAGGACAGCAGAGGATTAAAACACAACATCTTTGTTGTTTTTCTCTCTTATTAATGGGTCAATGACCAGTGAATAAAGGTGTAAAATGAGAGAAAACAGTGAAGAAAAATAATGATGTGTTCTCATTCGATTCAGAGTGATGGGTGGGGGACGGGCAGCTTCCTGTTCTTCAGTATTGGATCTTGATGGACAGGCAATGATAAAATACACCAGTGCCGAAATTAGTCTTCATTTTACTACAGTGTCCATGACGGAAGAATAATACACATCAGTCCAGTCCGTGAGGGATTGTGCTCGCTAGTGATCACAAAGAAGTAACACTAGACACACACCTACATGCACACGCACACACACACACACACACACACACACACACACGCACGCACGCAC
>CM051493.1:2143233-2203320 GCA_028031935.1 Paedocypris micromegethes
ACACACACACACACACACACACACACACACACACACACACACACACACACACACACACACAGAACTTTGTACTCACTTTATACTACATTAAAAAAATGCTTTTAAACACAGCAAAAAAAAGCGGATTAACAGCATTTAGACATATAACTAGGATGTACATATATTGATATATGTTCAGTAAATCTACACTTGTGTTTATGTACAATTTGGTCTCGGAGCAGGAATGTTTGATATACTTTGGGTGTTGATCTAAATCTGGGTGATAACCACGAGATTACATCTGCATATTTTAAATGTGCAAGTAATAGCTTAATTTGTGGAATTCCCCTTGTTTATCCTGGAATTACATTACAAATTACATTAGTTGTTTATATTATTACATTATAATGTAAGGCTGTGCTTGTCATCCAGATTTAGATGATCAATAGAGGCATATTTGGTGTAGTGTTGGTGAACAGAAAATGTACACATATATACAGTATAAATACAATATATACAGTGTGCACACACACGCACATGCAAAAAAATAATCATAAAACAGTTTATCATTAAAAGGATTATTTAAGAATTATAAACTGTATATGAAAGTGTGTTTGTAAAACGTCAAAAATTGTAAGATGGGTTCATTTTTTCCTAATTGTTTTTGTACCGTCAGTTTAAAAGTGAGTGGTAAAAGACAAATAAAACAACAGCCTTTGGTGCAAACTCCACAGAAGGCAGTAAAGCACAAACAACAAACCTGTTCACCTGTCCTCAACCCAAACGGATGCTTCCCTGACTTTATAGCACTTCCATCGATCGCGAAGCTGCTTGTCAGTGATGCATAAAATTAACACTGTGTTATAGGCCATGGATTTCTGTCAGAGCCTGACAAGATCGCCCATTATTGGACGATGCTGCTAATTTGTTTTTGTTTATTCCGAAGTGTAATGTAACACTCTTTGAGTCCTGATGATAACTCTATTACCTGCAAATCCACGACGAAGCCCAGCCAGACACTAATCTCGGCTCTGTCCTAATTACATCAGGTTCTTGGGTCTTAATGAAGCGATCTTTACTTCATTTTAGTTGCTTAATGCTGCACACACCCTTGGCATCATTAGTTTAATTGCCTGCGTTTGCAGTGCAGATTCTGACCTTTGTCCTGCTAATTCAACGTTTCTGTTTTTCTCCCCTTTTTTGTCTTTTTCGATTACGTCTTTATGCTTGTTGTGTGAAGTAATTGATGGAATACGGATGTGGGTTTGAATTCTGGACCATCTGATTATGCTCATGCCATCATTCCGATGGATGAAATCTAAAGATTTTTTTTTTAAATAATAAGATGGTCAATGATCAGCATTGCACATACTATTATTAGCGTAAATTAAAATACAAATGTACTGTTATCTAACAAGTATCTACTAAATAGTATTAAGTAGTATCTATTTATATCTGAAGTAGTATTTTAGATTTATATCTATTCCAAAAATATTGGTACATGCTTTACAAATAATTGTTTAGGTTATATCTGTTTGTGTGCTCCCACTTTGCACATAGTCTCTTTTTCGAGTCAAATTTGGAGCACCACAAGGCTCAGTACTTGGCCCAATCTTGTTCTCCTTTTAATGCTTCCCCTAAGAGCCACTAGGTCACAACACAGCTGTCTCTCGTCATCTATCACTCTGGACTCGTGATCACTCTCACCTGGCCCCGTCATTATCTTTCGCTTTATATATCACGCCATAATCACTCACTCTTTGTCTGGTCTCAATGTAAGCAGACTCTATCTCCAACCCTCATGTGTTTCCAGTGGATCATCCTCGTGTCGTCGTCTCCAATGTCAGTATCTGTTCTCATGACTGTTGTGCACTTGTTCATTCATTAAATTCTGTTCTGTTAACTTAGTCGGCTTCCCTGACTTCTCTCTCCACACTTGCTCTCTCTCTCTCTCTCTCTCTCTCTCTCTCTCTCTCTCTCTCTCTCTCTGTCTCTCTCTCTCTCTTTCTCACTCTCTCTCACTCTCTCTCTCTCTCTATCCTCGAGCCAGTGTGTTTAGTGACACACTTTCAGAAAGCTTGGTCGTAGCATTCTCTATGCAGATCTCTACAAGTTCTAATGAAACTTCTCAGTTTTTGAATTCAGCAGACTGCTTCAATAACATCAATGAGTGGATGGTAAATACATAACTGAAGTTTTTCTGATTCTTTAAAGTCTTAAAGAATTATACATCGGTATGCTGTCTCACTTTAAATATACTTACATTTCAATCTTCATCTACAACAAGAATTGTGGTGTTGTGGTAGATGTAATCTCAAGCCCCATTGTTTCACCTCAAAAATATGTTTCTAGTAGGCAAATGCTCTATTTTATGACATAACTCAAGGTTAGATTGTTGTAAAGCTTTTGAAAGGTGAAAAAAAAATAAACAAATTGGGTTAACTGTTAAATACCGTATTCAAAAGTGGCCTCCATATTTAGGCAAGCTTACTGTGTGCCACCAAGATTATGAACAATTCTGAATTAGAATTGATCTGAATCCAGACCAAAACTCTGGGACGTTATGTTTAAGAGAATTCAAAATTCAGACAAAATATATCAGTTAAAGTCTAGATGTAAAACCACAAAGCGCACATATAACTACAGCATCATTACCTGCTTGGAATACATAGGATTAAAAATGAATTCAATGGAAAGTCTGTCTAGTTTAGATGGCCAGAACTGAAATGCATTGTCCAATCTTATTCAATTACTTTAAACGTTGAATCAACTTTGCCTACGCTAATGAACTTTTGAATATCTATTTTTACTGTCCTCTTGAGATTCTGCACATTCTGGAACCGCCACAACAACGATGGTGCTGGTCTGGAGCGTTTGAGAAAAGGTTGGCGTTGTTCTGTCATCAATGGTGCTGTTTAGACTGGCACCAATGATCTGATTCCTTGGTTTTCCTAGCCATGTTTGCCAGTAGCTTGCTCACTGGTCATATAGTAAGTTAGTTCTGTTCAGTACTTGTTCGGTTTGTTGTGTTCATGATCTATTTAAATTTTTTTATTTTAGGATTTATTTGTTGGTACATACAGTATTAATCACTTTAATTACACATTGCATAATTCAAAATGCCACAAAGAAAACTAATTTTCATGTCATCATTATAGCACAAGAATTAAGTCAAAAGAAAAACTCAACTAATCAATAAAGTGGAAAGCAGAACTTTATTTCTAATTATGCTACAAGTCAATGGTAAAACAAATAAAACAAAAAAAGAAAAGCTTTAGTCTGTTTTTTTTTCATCTTTTGTTTTTAACCCCTGAGCACCACAATCCAGTTTTCCTATAATGCACTGGATTTATCCAAGTGAACAAAAGGAATAGAAGCTTCATACATAGCGAATAATATCTAACCTACCATCATAGCATTTCTTTAAACAAAGTAAACAACATGTTATCTTTTAAGCACATGAGTGAATCAATGTTTCGTAAGCTTTATTAAAATGATAGTCTTTTCTGAACAACTGCTTCATTTTGTTCCACATTGTCATTAATAAGCATGTGATTATTGAAAGAAGCTTTGGTTTCGGAATCACTCGGATTCATGATTTTCGTTCACAGTCAACACTCACTCCAGAGTTAGTCCAGGATTTGGAAAATCTAGAAATCTCAGCTGTCTTCTGACATGAGCCAACGATTGAACAGACAGCCGTCTGAAGGAAAAGACCATGCCAATGTCGAGACAAAACAACCAAACAAACGAACAAACAAACACAAGACTTGTCTCTTCACAGAGGTCAAGAGGTCACTGACACTGAAAAAAATCAGACAGTTGTGCATTGATTGTGCCCTTTGCAATTCCACATAAATATAAACTAGATTTTTAAATGTTGTGCTAAAAAATGAAAACCAATATTAAAGTCTCACGTATACTGTCTTTTCCTTGGATCGAGACACTTGGAATACACAGCTTGGACTTTTAACTTGGGCTAATCGAAACCAGTTTTTCGAGGTTAAGGACATCTTCAGATCTTTGGTATGTTTGAACAATGCATCCACTTTTTGCACAAATCTGTGAAACTTATTCACATTCAAATCCAATATGAGCAAAAAAAATTGCTTTTTACATTTTTTTTAAAAAAGTTCAGATTATAGATTTTCATTTTAAGTTATATTTAAAAATGGCTAATAAAATCCAGGACACTTAGAAACACTTAGGCTGCAACTTGGATGCTAAAAATTGTAATTGTTGCAGCTACAAATTATATATATATATATATATATATATATATATATATATATATATATATATATATATATAATTCATTCACAAGTCTACTCGTGTATGGATAAAGATGAACGTTCTGATTATCGATCTGAACAGTTGTACATAAAATAGAATTGATCTGTTATTTACCCGCCCTCCCCCCACACACATACATATTAAAAAGAAAAGAAAATGCCACAATAAAACCGAACAAGCAATGCAAATGACATAGTGATGAGCCCTGTGTGGTCCAGCCTCCGGGTTTGCAGCAGAAATCTGGCGTATAGAAACAAACTTCAACCAGAAAGGCTTTATGATCGCTGCTGTGATTATGTTGATGGCACAGTCTATAACAAATGAGGTAGATGTGTGTTCATCATATATTCCCTTCTTTGGTAAAACAATACAAAATAAGAAAAGAAAAATCCAGTGATTTGTTGGAAAAACATCCTTTTCAAGTGGCTTTACATTAAAAACAACAAAAATGGAAAAAAAAATGAGGTATATCTTGTTTTCTTAATCTATGTTAACAGATTTGCAGGATCTGTGAGGTACTGGGCTTAAAATTATATAAATATGCATATATATAAAATTATGTGTATAGATAATAAATCATATATACTGTACTGTATAATAGACCTGATATTTATATACTGTATATCTATTTTGACATAAACTACAACAGCCCCAGATTCATCATGTCACAGAGAAGAATAAAAGCAATAAATACAACGTGAACTTGACTACAGAACTCTACAAAATGATAATAACATCCTCCAGAAAAGAGGAAAGAGAAGGTAAAGAAAAAAACAAGAATGTGAGCAAAAAAAAATAAACTGGATAATGGAATAAAACGACGAGAGATGAACTCTCAAATGCAAGTGCATTGGTAAAAATGTGGTGAAGACTAAGTTCTACTCACAACAGAGTTCTCCCCTGATGACCTGTCGGATCAAATGAGCCACGGCAAACATTATCTTCTTCTTGAAGTGCTCAACCGTCTCCACCATCAACTTCCAGAACATCACAGAAACATTTCCCAGTCAAGATTTGGTTCGCCCCTGTTTTCTGACGACTTTGCCAACCAGTGTGACCCGTTTCCCCGTATAATGAACACTTTAAACTTTCTGTTATGAAACACACGCCGAGGAGATCGACAATAAAACATTTCTTGACATCTGTTCCCCAAACAACTCGTCGATTGTTGCTATATATATGTAAGTCGACAACAGATGTGATCATAAATCCGTAGACCTTCTCAAAATTGCGTAATTCGGTGGATTGCCATTCAAAAGTTTCTGTTTTTTTTTTTTTATAATGATACATTAAATACATTCCTTGCAACTATGTGATGCCCTTTATTTCAATGGGATGTGCTTGTCCTACAAAACCAACAAAAAAAAACCCACTAGCGTGATAACGAATCGCAAATGCTGATTTTTCGCGAATAATTTGCGATAAACATCCGATGTGTGAGGTTGCTGATGTGCTGCACTTATTCTCTTTGGTAGTAGCTGATTTTCTTGCTGGAACGCAGCAAGACGCAGGTAAAAACGAAGATGGTACCAAAAACGCCGCGTCATGTGTAGGAAAGTGAAGAATCTGGTGGTGATGCGTCTTTCAAGTAAGTTATCAGTCTGATAGGCACATCCTGTTTTTCTCGAGCGCCGCACGGTCCCTGTGATCATGGCTTTGACGAACAGTATGTGTTTTTATGATCGGTCCACACCAAGCAACACATCTCCGGAACAGACTCACAAGTTGCAACTTGCTCCGTAAATGCATGTAAATGTAACACACTTCAACTGTCCGACTGTCAGCTGTTGGTGCTCAGCTCTTGTTGGTTTTTATGATGGAAGTTTTGGGTTTTCTTTTCCGCTCTGGGTTCCAAGGTTAAAAAAAAACAGTGAAAAGTGTACACTGGAGGAGACTGAAGAACTGGTCCAACAGAAAGACCCAGAGACCCAGCCTTGTCTGACAATGGAAGAGAGATGAGGTGCCATTGGTCAGGGAGAAGGCTCAGGGGGAGGTGGCGGCTCCGTGTGAGGAGGAAGAGGTGGAGGAGGAAGAGGAGGACGGCTGCATCTGTGTGCCGAGGCCTGGGCTGCTACTCTTTCCCTGAGAGCTATGCTGTTGATGGACTCGCTGGCTTCCTGGCATGAAGCCGATGGCTGGCTTGCGGGCAAACAGGACCCCTGAAGTCAGCAGACAGATGTGTTAGACAGTCAAAGATAGATGCATATACAGTCAAGTCAGTGAGTTTGTCAGTATGGCCACTAGGGACTATATCTAAATGATGCCCTTCAGTAAAGTAACACACATAAACCCGGAGCAGTGGGCAGCATAGAAACCCACCGAACCGGATTCGAACGTGCAACACTTATGTGCTAAAGTCCAACTAAAGGTGCTAAAATATTCAAAACCAACTGGCAAAAAAACTCCCAACAACTCATAAAATGTACTGAATAAAATTCTGATAAAATTAGCACAAATCTTTTTAAGTAAAATGTAATGCTATTATTCCGTTGAGTGAGTTTTATTCTTAAGTTACTTAATAAGGTCTGTACAGAAAAGGTTACTTTATATAATGATTTTAAGTACAGTTTAGGAGTTGTTGTTTTTTATTTTAATGTTAAATCAAATTTTAAATGATTCCATGAATTTGCCAGTATAAAAAAACATATCTCTTAAAAAAAATACTTACATTAAAGTGACAGTGCTGCACTGTAAAGAAATCTTTTTAAATTTTAGGCAAGTTTTACAGCAAGATACAGTGTTGCTGTATTACTATAAAGATGCTGTCTTTTAAAAATGCATCGTGAGACTGAGTTATTAAATGAGAATCCTACGATCAATAAAATGTAGTAATATGCCGTAATCATGGTATTATAGTTATAATTAGTTTTAAAGACTGTATTTTCCAGTAAACATGCTGAATTTTACTCAAATCATCTTAAAATTGGAGATTTGTAACTTGTAAGGGAGTAATTTTTACAGCAAGGTTTCCGTACTTTTACTCAAGTATGATTTTCAGCTACTCTTTACAACTCACCTTACATGCTGGACAGTGATAGAAACGATTACGGCTACGTCTGTTTATGTGAATTACATTTATTATGGACTTAAAATGTTTTTAAACTGATCAACAGCTTAGTTACGTTCACCTTGATCCTCTCGTTTTTACCAGTTATCTGAAGGAAAAGTATTTTTCCTTCTCAGGAAAGAAACTTGTCCTCCTGAGAAACCAGACAGCACTTCAACTTTATCTTCCGCATTGAATGGTTCCCAGCAAGCTTATGAGCCATCGTCTAGTAATTACCGTCTCTCACACATCAGGCATAAGCACTGTATCCGAGCAAAGGGCCTTTCTCTCAGGCATGAAAGACAATAAGTTCCATCGACCTCCCAGCGCCAGGGCCCAATTTTAAGATATTTAACTTTTTTAACTCTATTGGACTTGCCACTTCATTACAATGGATTTTATAGCAAAGACATCAAATTGTGTGGAGGACTAAGCGAGGGGGTGCTGCTATAACTTATTGAATTTCCTGCCTGCAATTACATCAGCAAACGGCGGTCTATTTACCTGTGTAGACAACCCCATTTATTTCTATTGACATGTTGATGCTGCTAATGCCGTTGGTAGACAGGTTCAATGCAGTCTCTTGTCTATCATCTGTCAAGTGAGGAGCCAGAGAGCGAGGGAGAGAAAAACTCAATATGAGCATTTATAAAAGGAACACAAAAAGCAAGAGGAGCGTGCCACCAACTATTGGTGATAACTTATGAGTGACAGGATGTGGAGGGCACTATTAAAAGAGTGTCAGGCTACGGGAAAAAACCTGTCAAAAATATCACTTCAACTAGTGTTTCCTTAGTAAAATATAAATGTTTTATGTATTTAGTAATGCACAAAAAGATATACGTATATGCAACATATAATGTGTTATCTATGTACAGTATATACATAAATATATAATATTTAAACAAACTGAATAAACAAAGTAAATAAATAATAAATGTATTACATATCCATTTGTGTTACAAAATAAATATGTTATAAATAATTTGTCATGTACACAAATATATCTATACTTGTTATATATGTATTCTGATTTATATACATATCATAAGTGTCATAATAGAGTATATACAACTTACGTGAATGAAAACATTATACCAGTAGAGTGAAAGACTACTCGAACACATTGTTTCACTAGATGTGACATAAAGAACAACAAAAACACGGACAATGTTTTTGCTCACCTCTGTTGTTCAGTTTGATATTCATTGGAAGCTGAGTTGCCATGGCAAAGAGATTCTGCTGCAATGCATGCTGCATTATTCTCTGTTGCTCCTCTGCCATCAGCATCACTTTCTTCTCGGGAGGTTCTCCCGACTCCAACTTCTCTCGCAGCTGCTCTAATGCAGCCGCCTGCACAGCCGCTGCGGCTGCGGCCTGAGCTGCTGCGGCCTGAGCTGCGCTGTGGTGACTGGCCAAAGACACGGGGATGGCCATTCTGTTTGCCAGGCAGTTGGAGAGAATGGAGTCCTCTGTGGAGAGAGAGAGAGAGCATCATGTAATATGGCTTATACATAATCAAAATGTAGGCAACTTTTATTGGCCTAAAACTTTTATTTGGGCTTTGACACACACTTTTGTGAAATATATAATCTACACACTCTGGATTGGTGGCCAACTCTTCACAGAGCAGGACACACACACACACACACACACACACACACACACACACACACACACACACACACACACAAACACACATCATTCCTAATATTGTACAACAAACATTCAAAACCATGACATTTTCCAAATTTTCCTTTATTTTTTTATTATTCCCTGGCATGCACTTTGTAATTTGCATACAATTGTTTGGATTTTTTTCCTAAATAAAGAAAATTATTAATATGGCCTTATGTACTGTACATGTTATGTACAAGTACTGTACATAAAATCTTGTTATAAATTAAGCACATATTTATACACATTATTTAACAGAAAATAAAATAGAAGTCACAAAATAAGTAGTTTGCACAAAATTGTTTAGATTTTTTACCTACATATTGCAAATGTGCAAAAGAATGTGATTATTATACATTTTTATAATATTATAATTTATTATAATAATTACTTTTATATATAAACCCGTAATATAATAAGCACACACGTATTTAGGTACATTATATAACTGAAAATAATATAGAAAAATATAAATATTTATTATAATAATTGCTTTTATAAATAAATCTCTTTAAGCACTTTAAGCTCATAAGCACACATGTATTTATATTATTTACATTACATAACTGAAAATAAAATAGAAGTCACACATTGTGCAATTAAATTTATTTCCAGCCTTAAAACAATGCAATGCAGTAACTGTGATTTTCACGGCCTTCAATCCTTAAAAAATCCCGTGACTTTTTGTTACTAAATGATATAACAGAATCTTGTCTCCTTGACTTTTATTGCTCCTGCTAGTTTGATGCGGAAACTGGCAGAAAGATCAGGAGGAAGTCCTGCAAGCTGCTTCCTGTCCGTACTGATGACCACAGCGTGGATTACGAGTGAGTAAGAAGCGGCAGTATTATTGTGTAAGAGAGAGAGACTTCTGCTTCATTGAGATGACGAATCTAAACTAAAAACGATGATCTGATTGGACTTTCAAGCATACCTTTCTTGATGACAGTGGTCATGTGCCCACCGTTGGGTGTGGGCATGCTGATGTGTGGCATCTGGAGTTTGGGGGAAGCCAGCAGCGTGGGGGTGCCCACAGGGGAGTAGTTAAAGAGGGTGGAGCCATAACTCTGTCTCCGCCCTTCACGACGGTTGCTGTCGATAGCTGCCTGGAGCTCGCCAGGAGAGCTCAGCCCGCGCTTTTCACATTCGTAAGGATAGAGGTACTTCATATACCTGGAGAGTGTAGAGGACATACATGAATTATAATTTTTATTTTTAAGAAAGACATATTGGAATCATTAGTTGTGTATATTTTTCTATAGTTGTATATATCTCACAGAGTTATATTTCTCAGGATTATTTGAGGAAGTCTGAATTATTGCCGAAAGACAATATGGATGCAGTTAAATGGTCAAAGCTTTTGTAAAATAGCACTAAAATAAGATAATGAGTTAACTACTGAACTAGTTTATTCTATGGGAAGTTATAGTTTCATATGCATTTACTAAATAAACAACATAAAGCACCAAAAATGTGGATATATCTTTACATAAAATACGGAGCAGCAACCTTCACCTTTATGCAGAACACAACATCTTTTATACATACATTTAAATGTATGCATATAAGATGTATATGAGCCCTGTATGTCTTTTTACAAACCTCTGCATGTTTATTATTTCTTCTAAGAGCCTTTTTGTGACTTATCCAGTATTGTTGTTGAAAAGATTTTTCATTATTTATAAATTATTATAATGACTATATATGATAATATTATTACTTTAATTTAAATTATTAATTATATATATATCCCTTTTATGTATTTATATAGAATATATACACACATATTGTTACATTATTATTTATATAAATAATGATTAACACTGTCATCATTCTATATATGATGGTATGCCATGTTTTTATGTTGATTTTATTTATTTAATTGTGTATTTATTTACATAAAATCCAGGTTTGGTATTTGTGTTGTTGTGTGTCCATAAAACCAATGGAATATATTGTGATGCATTTGAATACCTATGAATATATAATATTAAAAATATTATTCATAAAACAACGTAAAATATTTTAATGGTTCATTCCTGCATTTGACCCAATGGGAGATATGGTCTCCAGTGTGTGGACTGATTCTGACAAGTCTGTACAAACGTCTCTTTCCGTCAGCCGTGTCAGGTCTAAAAACATTGACTGTTATCCAGCCAGAGCCTGTCAAATACACTCTCCCCTTCACTCTCTCTAGTTGAAAAGCAGATAATTGAATTGGACAAGATGGCGAACAATCAAGTGGCAGTTATCATCAGGTTCTTCCCGGAGCAGTTATCTCACTCACTGTGTTCGGAGAGTAAAAGCCGCACTGGTGATGGAGGTAGGAAGATTTAGGCCTTTGGTAATCTCGCGCCATATTTTCTTATTGATGACTTCCACTAAGCCGCCTTTTTCAGTGACAAGCTTGTAGAGAGTGTAGAGATCCAACACCTGCTTGGCCATGATAGGAATCCGATTCACTGGAGTTCCTGCAGGAGCCGGGGAAAAAAAGCACAATATCCACAATCAATGACATTAACTCAAGCTCATTGACGGTTTTCTCGGACGCTTATAAGGCCAATCAGTCAGGCATAAGTAAAACGTCCGACAGCTTCCCACTCCACTTAGTAAAAATAGCACCTTTCCCCCCATCACTCAACAAACTCCCTTGTTGCTTTCCTCCGAGCTGAAAAGAAACACTTCTTTACTCGTAGAAAAATCCAAATGCTAATCCTATGGGAGAAACAATTCAGACGAGCCCCGTCTTTCTATCCGGTAAAGAAAAAGCGTTAACAGAAAAGTCGTAAACAGAAACGCGTTAGTTTGAAAGCAAGATGTCGAACCAGAAACAAATCCAACCTTCCAGTTAATTTTCAGGGGAGGGAAAAAAAACCTCTTGGTGATAATTTGTGCTCACGGTTTAATGTTGGGTTGTAATGTGTGAAGAGGATAAGCCCTTTGTGTCCGACCGAGACCACCTGACCTCAAGATAATTAACCTGTATTTTGCTGATAGAGTTCTATTGTGCCCATTGGATTTGCCATAATAGCGATCAATACGCAGAGAAATATAGAGCAAACAACAGCAAGCAGAGCCACAGACTGAAAAGAGCAAGGAGAAGAGAGCTATGGTCTATCGTGGAGGAAACACATCAATTTTACCTTGTAATTACTGCTTCATTTTGCCTTTCTGGCCAGTGAACTAAGAGCCACTATTAAAAATAAAGATTTATCTGCTCTCCACACTAAGACAATGCCAGCGTTTGATCTAAAGTGGCACTAATGTCTGAAAAAAGATTGATGCTTTTAACTTCTCCTCAAACTTACAGTTTCTGACGACTCAATATAGCCGTTTTCTTCACTGGTTTCCCCAACAGGGTTTAGAACATTTGCAAGAGAAAAACCTTCAGCATTCACGTGGTTCAACGATAATCAAGTATTACAAAACAATTTATGTAAAACGTGCCTAAAATAATCAAAAACATATTATATAAGTTATACAACATATTATATTATAAATATACACTCACACACACACACACACACACACACACACA
This sequence comes from Paedocypris micromegethes, assembly GCA_028031935.1. NCBI lineage: Eukaryota > Metazoa > Chordata > Actinopteri > Cypriniformes > Paedocypris > Paedocypris micromegethes. The sequence goes on from CM051493.1 coordinate 2,155,767, forward strand.
CACACACACACACGCACACACACACACGCACACACAAACACTTAATTTGTATATTTACATATACCGTACAGTATATATATTTACACAGTATATATGACACACACAATTTTTTTCTATTTTTCTATATCTACTTTCTAAGTCCATTTTTTCTACCAATTTGCTAATCTCAAAAAAGGTTTAGCTGATTCTCAACTCACATCAATTTCTTAAAAAGCAATTTCCTTTTTAACTTTACAATTACACGCAAATAATTATTTATTCCCATGGACAAAGAGTAAACTAATGAGTCTGAAGCCATAAATAAAACCTGACTCAACAAAAGCCATCTTCGGACTGAATCCGAACCCGGATAAGCGTCTTTAAAAAAAGATTTACGAGCGCTCGATTTCAGAGGTGATGTATTCCTCTCTTCAGTGTCCCTGAAAGAGATGCGGGGAATAAAGAACGGTACAAGCTTTTGTCATTCCAAACAATTTGATCAGGTAATGAATCATTATGACAACGAACAATTGTGAATTACTATGTTTCAGCCAGCAAACGCCGCGCCACTGCTGTTAATTGCTCATTGGCTAAAAGGGGTTTAATTGAAAGCGTGCTGAAGGGAATAAGCCGTGTTGTAGTGAATCATCTGTGTGGTTGTCTTCATCAGCACTCTGCGATTTCATCATTCACTTCAGCCAGATAATGGAGAGAAAATGTGCCTGCGATGGCTCGCTCTTCCCAAGCATGAAATGAAGGGCTTTTGTAAACACCGAGCCAAACCACAAAACTTTATCCGTGTGCGTAAACCCAGTAATCGCTGGGTAGTACGTGTTAAACAATCTCATTGGTTAGAAAATAAAACAAAAGCAAGTAACTAATTAAACTAATGTATAAACACTGGTAAAATGCACAAACACCACACACACACATACACACTTAAAACTCACTTAAAAAATTATTTACTCCTGAATAAATAATTTATACAAAATAATAAATAAAAACCCAGTGTTCTTTCGTTCTGTTCATCGGTACTTATAAACGAGTAAAATATTGATTTATTCAGCAGAAAGTGCTGATGCTATCCCAAAATGTGATCAATGTATTGTTGCCCTCCTGTGGGAATGATGGATCAAGGTGGGAATTTATCAGTTTACAATGGCCAATAAGACAGGTTTTGTTTCCAGCTTAAAGAACAGGGTTGTAAAGTGGTCCATCACTCCAACTCACATCCATGATGAACTTACATTTCAGAAGCCATCACAGAAAAACACAAATCACACTTCTAGGCTTTATATCTTTTGTATTATGTATATTGTGCTATGCTGTTCTCCTGCAAATCAAGTGAATAAAGAATGTTTTCACCCAACACGAGCATCCTATCCTAAAAATTACAGGATAAATATATATTTTTAAGTAACATTATTTGCCCTCTGCGGTGACTGAGGACACGCATTTTATTTACAGGTTTTAAACAGCCATCCAGAAATACTTCTCTCTATATAAAGATCTCAGGGGAAACGGAGAACATCCTCCACACAGGAAGCCTGAACACAGGTCTGTTTGTGTGAGGCCGTGGAATACAGGCCGTCATTTTGATGTGAAAAAGATATGCCATCTCAATACACGGAAGGGCTGGCAACAAAACGTTTGTATTTGACAGGTTATGATTGATGATGGCAAGGTCCAGGGGACACTGGGAAGGCCACTGACCCCTGGTCTCGGGCCGGGTCTGTAGGGGACGACGGTCCTGGCACAAATTCACTCACAGCTGGAGAGAAGCTTTAGTGTATTGATTTTTAATGCGTTCTGGACACACAGGAGGTTTAAGACCAAATGTTTTCATTTTCATACGCTTTCTGAGCGGTAATTTGATCTTCTGACTAAACATTGATGGAAGCTTTGAATATGTGTTTTATGTGCCTGAGGTGACTAGTGTTTCGCTCAACAGATGAATACAGATTTGTTTTTCGAATAGGGTAATTTGCAATTGTAAAGTTGCGGTTGCGATAAGACAGTTCACAAATTAAAGAAAAATCTAGTTAATTCAATAAAGAGTCACGGTTTTATTACCATCTAAGATCAAAAGATTGTAGTAGGAGAAATGCAATAAAGTGGACAATTAATACATCTTGCAAAAAAAAAATAAAAAGATCATTGAATTAAAATGATGTGGCCACTAGGGGACATGTTAAAATTGTGCTCTGCATAATAAAATAATCATCTAGTGAAGTGAAAACACACAAATCCGGAGCAGTGGGCAGTCTTAACCCGTGGCGTCTGTGGGGAATCTGGCTCAAAGACACTCAAAACCCACTTTTTTTTTTTGCTTTGTTTTGCTATTTATTGTATTTTTACTGTGTTGTACTGTACTTATGTTGACTGAAGATTTTTGTACTGTATTTATGTATCTTTTGTTGTGTATATTTATCTAAATTGATGCTTTTCCTGTCTGTCTTGCTGCCTGAAACACCAACATTACCCATTATGGGATAAAAAAATTCCTTTCTTATCATATAAAAAAGTTAGATCATTTACAGACCGGGTAATGTGAAAAAACAGCTCTTAAGTAAGAGGAAATTTTGAAGGGTGACAGTCGTCTATTTTCAGAAGCACCTGGAATGTCTATAAAGGAATTCACACTCCAGATCAGAATACATGAAGACAGAGCGTCTAATCGCATTCTTCAAACTTTAGCTAGCTTCAAGCTCAGATTGCAGTGTAACTAACACTAGTCAAAGATCTAAATATGAACTTGGTATCGGTGATCATTGACCTTTCCTTCGTTGTAATGTACAGCTTGAATGTACGTGCTAAAAAAGGCCGTTTCTGTCGTCATTTATCTTGATCGATGCACAGACTATATGCAAAAATACTGATCTTTATTTATTCATGGTATTATTAATATACAATGTTTTAATTTCAAAAACCATTTCCATTTCTCTTTCCACGTTTTAGTAAAAATGGCTGTTAATGGCAACTTCAATCCACTTAAAAAAAAGTTTGTAATAAAGCTGTGCTCGTTTTCCGTGCTGGATACAAACGTTTTTTGCAGACAATTTAGTGCGTTTCTCTTATTTTTTGGTTTTTAAACTGTCAATTGGCTGGCAAAACGAGTGGTCAGTGTCTGAAATTCAGTGTCAAACTTAGTTAGATAAACCACAATGTAAATTGAAATGATTATAATATTTTTAAGCCTGATTTTTACATATCATCTCTGTCTGAATAGCATTTGGAATACTCTCTGCGTGCGATTATTAATGTCTGCCTAAGTAGCCAATCACAGAGCAAGAATTGAGCACAGCACAGTGACTAGCTTTGACATTGCCTCGCTGATATTAACGTTACGTCCTTTATAAAGTAAAGCTTGGCAAAACTGGTCTCCACAAGATTTGTACACTGACGTTCAGAATCCTCCTGATGGCACAACAAAAAAACCGGTATTAACTTTTATACTGGTACATCTCACCCCCATAATGTTCTGACAGTTGGGAAGTTTTGCCGTTTATTTTCAGAATAAAATCTGTGCAAAGTGCATGAACTCAACCCAACGTCTCTAGTCACTCCCAAACCACCAACGATTACCCGAATAAATCACAATTGGGTGTATTTTATTGTGGATCCTCTGCCCCGCTGGTCTCGCTTCTGATGAATCATCCTATTGAGTGACAAAACGAGGCTAAATGGGAGTTTCCGTTCTATTCATGTTGTCAGTATGATAACGCAGACATGAAACCACTCTGCCATTTAATACCATTGATACGCGAGTGACAACACAATGGTAAAACTAGTATGACAGGTAAACTGAATGACAACATCCTAACCAGAGAACTGACATTAATCAGAAGACAAAAAAATACACACAATACTTTCTTTCTCAGTAATGAGAATGATTATCATCTATTTCACAAAATGAGACGTGAAGTATTGATCAAACTTTGTTAGATTTCCGCAGGCTGGAGAAGTCAAGGGCAAAGCTACGAGCAAACATCATGTCTTCCTACGCAGGACACTCTTATTGAAAGTTACTTAAGTAAATCTTAAGAGTAAACCTGAAACCTGTAGTAAATTAAATTACAAAAAGTCGTAATCTAGGGAATCCACACGGCCCACTACTGATGGATCAGACGGTTCAAAATGCATAATAAAAATGCACTTACAATTAAAGTTGCATTCTTCTCATCTCACCTTCTTATGTTTAAGACAGATATATGTGACAAAACACCATTCTTCCATCGTCCATTGGCTCGCAGCAATAAATCAAATACACTATGACCTGAAAGGCCTCCAGCACTAAACCAAAGTTGTTGTTCAGCTTAAAGCTAAAATATCTTAAACACCTTTAAGGTTCGGCTAGGAAAAACATCTTGTAAAGTGTTTAAACATTATTTCACAAAAGTGTGTTGAGTGTGGATTGTTACGGATACAGTTTTAGATGCTTTAGCAGTTAATTCTTAACCAAGCACCAATTATTATCTTTAATAACATTACACATTCACGTGAAACAAAAATACATTGAGCATTAATTAAATGTGTTAATTAAAAAAGTCAATATTTATTGCAATATCTTCTACTATCTGGAATTTGTTTACATGGTGATCTAATTCTTATAGTTATTTTTAAAGTTTTATAGTTACAGTTTAACAAGTAAAAAAAAGGCAAAAAACAAGATACACTCTTAAAATTATTTTTGACAATTAAACAGTACAGATAGGAATAGTTAAGAAACGTACATAAAAGAAATACCAATCCAAGGATCAAACTATTGAAATATTGATATTTTATGATTACAGTAATAATCTAATTGTAAATAGTCTAATCAATTAAAACCTAAAATGATTGACATTGCTTTACTTGATATAATGCAACTTAATATTACATTATAAATCTTAACTGGTGACAACATTTACTAAGCTTTTTGGCAAAGGTTTGAATGTGTGCTGTTTGTTTTATGCTTGTTTATGTTTATTTATGTATATTAATTTATCTTGTTTATTCATGTGTGCTTACTTATATTTTATATTTTTCTCTGTCTGCTTTGCTGTTACATGCAATTTACCAACTGTGAGGCAAATAAAGGTTTTTTCATTTTCATTTTTTGTTTCATTTTCACAAAATATGTTTATTTTTTATACTGATTCTGATTTTAGTGCCTCTTTGTACATTTTTGCCTAAACTTTGCAACCAAATTGACAAATTTCAACATAGTTGGACAAAACAACAGCAGTTCTGTTTTCTGGAAATAGCTCTGTAATTTTGTCCCATCTTGAAATGTCTTCAAAGACTGCAAACTTCCTCATATTACGCAAGGCCATTTAAAGCCCTCTATTTCCTCTATAAAGTTTCCAAAATAGATCCAAGCCCACGATGGGAACAGGTCTGGGATAACGGCCCTCCTTTACACAGTTGAAAGTTCATCACGCTACGGTCCAACAACATAATACCAGGATGCCGCCTTCCCTACGGTGGCAAGGTCAGACCTTCAGGGGTGTTTTCACATAATCCGAGCGTAATGATGAAACAAACAGCAGAAGCCGTTTGTACAGATGGTATCTGTGGCAGAAGAAAGCCACCATGGCACAGCACTTCAGAGAAACCTGACCGAGTTATCGCTATAATATCGAAACATTCTCAGCGTTAACATAACAATAAAACCCATATTTGTGTTGTTGGCATGGTTGAAGATGAGTCCCAGACAGTTATGATGCTTTGTTGAGAGTGGGAAAAATGCAAGGAGATTTTGGACAAAAATAATGATTTATAATATAAATAATTAATAATAAAATAAAAAATAATATAAATATATAATTTTTTTTTTACCATTTTATACAATGAACTGTTATAGAGTATCTTTACGGACAAAATACAAAATTGTGATTACAGTAGCGTTTCATTGGCTTCCAAGGACAAAATCGGCCGAAGATCTCAAGCAGCAAAATATTTTTGCTAAAATTTGCTAATTCCTAAAATGATTTTGAATTTGAGTAACATTACTGGCTATTTAGTCCCAGTGTTTGGCCCGCCCACTGATGCTGATTGGCAGGCACTGTCACTTCTTGAATTGACCTTGTAAATTCATCTTGAGTGCAAATTGCTTTTCTTCATGTTTGCGCTCAATCATAAACCTATTATTGTACATGGAAGCGAAACTTATTTATCAATGCAATTCAACCAATATTCAAAATTTTGTCCAAAACATAGCTCCCGACAATCAGATGAATCTCTACAAACTAAAGGTGTGGTCACTTCCTGGATGTGAACAACACCAAAGCAAATCAACTCAATAAGAGACAACGGTTTAATGAAATTCCCACCCAGTTTAGGAGACGTACCTCTTTTTTGCATGAAACTGAAGAGATCGTCCAGAAACTCTTTTCGCTTCTCATCGTCGTCCAGTTCGTAAAGCTGCGGAACAATACAAATGCATTTATTACTATAAGATTCAAGGTTCACGCTCAGACATTTCCTTTGTGTCACGCGCAAGTTTTTCATCTAGTCGCAAGCATACGCACTCATCCGCCGTAAAACGCGGCAAACTGAATCTAGATGCTGATACTCACAGCGGAGGGAGAGCAGAAGCATTATAAGGAAGCTTTTCTCTTATTGGCATATCCATTATGTTTTTCCATCCTGTCTCTTCTCTCTGAATAGACACACTCAAAAGAGCCTTTTAAAGGCCGTCTCGCGAAGGTGAAGACTGCAACCTGATGGAAATATGTTCCTCAACCTTCACTTTCAATAAGTCTTAGACCACGTTAACAGGCGAGCAGGTCGATATAGGAAGACAGAGGGATGACCTTTGGAAACAGCGGGGCACATGGAACAAGGCCCCGGAGATAATAACCGATCATTTAAGAGTGTATTAGCTGTCACCAATATTAAAGGACCAATGCAATCGATGTGCTGGGAAAAGGTAAAGCGAGTTTAAATTGTGAAAATGACATGACAGGCGTTTTATCCATTTGTGACATTTTCGAGGCGTGGAATGCAAATAAAAAAAATGTGACGAGCGGCAAAATGTGGCGAGCAAACAAAAGACAAGCTTGGAACCATCAACCTCTGAAATCCAGTAAAGCCTGTCCAGTAACATGCAAAGATCATATCACAACGCCCGTTTTCTTCAGATGATCCTATTGATTCAGTTCATTTAGCTAATTCTAGGAAAGCATTTGTTGTTTTTTTCACTTGTCAGTTAAGTGATTGCAGTTTTGTGGAGATATAAAAGCAAAACACTTCGGTTCTAAGATAGAAAGTGGTCTGTGTTTGTTCCTCCATTCCTTTTACTTCTGAGTGGTTTCATTTGTTTTCAATTGCGTTTTACTGTATATATAAAGCATCTATTTCATTCTAATATTTTCATCATTGTAGCTGTTGGTCGCGAACTTTGCAGGAATAGCTCCCCGTGACCCAGAATAGGAAGAAGAATTTAAAATGATAATGGCATTACACACTGAATAGTATCTAAATGATATTTGTATGTCTATAAATGCACACATTTTTGTTGTATTTTTATTTTGAGCATTAAAAATTCATTAAGCACCAGTTCTTAAATAAAAATAAAAATGTTCAGGTTTGAAATATGAACAATTGTACAGTTTAGTACAATAATATTGTTACATCAGCATATGTATAAATTATTTTCATTACCATCTTGCAATTTTTATAACAATTTGTTCTGGTACACTTCTATTAGTATACTTGTTTGATATTGGCCAAACTATTATTGCAACAGTGACTAAACATATAGTTAGCCAACAAAATTTATCCAGTCAGAATTTGTCAGAATTGCAACAATATATGTATACGAATATTACATTAGTAATGGCAAGATAGAATCAGAATCAAGAGTCAGTTTGATGTTCATCAAGACTGCGATGAGGTCATAGCGACAGAGGTCATCGTTAAGTTGGGATGACCAGTATAGAGGTGATTAAATAAATAAAAAAGCATGATGTCTGTGACATTCTATTAAATATTTACAAGCAGAAAGTACATTAGAGGTCTGCTTCACTTATGAGTGTTCCATTATGGACAAATGTGTTCTGTAGTGAACATTATGACTGCAGGAATGCAAAGCAGCCGTGCATTACTCATGCATTGCAATTTAAAATCATACTTTACAGTCAGAAGACATACTAGTTAGAATCTGAGGCTCAAATTCGGATAATAAAAACATAGACTAGTTAAAAAAACAACGTCTTAGTATTTGTCAGAGAATATACTGAATAAGCCCAACATTCTTTACACTTAAAATCAGATGAAGGGATCCTTGTGAAGACAATGAGGTTTTTTCCTCAATGGATGGATGAACAATTCTCAATAACTTCAAGTTTCAAGACACAAGCGACTTACAGTGTAAAAAACAAGCTGATACACCATCACTTTCAATTCTACATTTAAAGTACAAACAAATCAATAAAAACATTAAAATCTTTGAACATGTCTTCAAAATTGTTAGCTAAATACAGTGCTAAAAAAAACATTTACAGCTTTCAAATGGACTTAGATGGAGAAAAAGGTGTCCAGACTATAAACTCAGTAGAGGGAGCCCTTCACAATACAATATACTATCCCACAATCCAATGAAATGCTGCCATTGGATAAAACCAGAATTGGTACTGACTTACTGGGGATTAAAGAACAAATAAAATGCATTACAATTTCTTGAAATGAATATTTGAAATGAAATGACTAGCCAAATAAATTCTGCGTTTCTAGGAGAAGTTCAGAATCTGGAGTCTTTCAAAATGTGCTGAATCAAAAACACAACTATTTAAGTCTGCTACTTTGTGTCGAAACTTTGAGATTTTATAATGGAAAGTGCAATATAAATAAAATGTATTATTATTATTATGATTTTATTTTTATTATTACTACTATTATTACTATTATTGTTGTTGTTGTTGTTATTAGTAGTGGTATATACATTGATTGATACAAAAACTATTTTTGGCCCTTTTTAATTTTCCATCATAGCTTTATCAAGACATGTGAGTGTGTTCTGGTTGGTAAAAATTGTAATCATGCACAAACAAATCAGAAGACCTAAAACCAATAAACAATTTTTTTTAAATCGCAACTTTTTTTTGCAATCAAAGAAATTGATATTCGCGATTGCACTTTTTTTTACGTCCCCCCCGGACCCTGGAACACACTTGATGATAAAAACAGCATATAAGGGCAGGGGACGTCATTTCGCAACACTCCAATCTCGTAATTGGGCCAATGACATTCTTTGAAAAACATACTGAACAACACACACCACATTTGTTTGTTGAAAGCCCTGAAGTAGCCGTGGGGGCAGATGGGGATATGACTTTGAACCCTGTTAAACTAAAGCACTCTAGAGCAGCTACATGTCAAGCTAAAACCTGGAGGCTTTAGCAGAGGGACTGGCTGCTGACTTAAAAGTTTAGAAAATGCTTTTACTTCTTTTCCTTTAACCCCACTGACCTTGCAAATAATACACCCTCAGTCTGTAGGTGTTCTGATCCAAAAGCCGGCAGGTAAAAAGCCAAGGTGTTCGGAATAATCTATTAAAACTATACTGTGTATATATATATATATATATATATATATATATATATATATATATATATATATAAAAATATATAAAATACACACTCATATACTGTATATAAAATATGTGATATTGTGAGTTTTGAGTATTTTACAGCTCTAAAGTTCATTGTAAACTATTAAAACACTTGAAGAAAGAATCAAGATAAATATGTGATTTGAACAATAGCAAAACATTATACTTAGAATCATTTGATGAATGTTTGTGATAACGGTAAAGGCTTTCTCGGAACAAAGTTAGGTGTAATGATAAAAAGAACGAGAAAATGTTTCATAAAAAAACATTATCTAGGCTGGAAATCTATTCAGTTGAATTCGTACTTTTGGGACACGAGAAATGTGATTCTGGCCGAATGTGAAAAAGTTCAAAGGTTTGAAAAAATTCCAGATACAATGTTGCACTGCTTTTTTAAGGGAAGTTAAAACAAAGCGAAATGTAAATGGTTTGTACGGTGAAAACAAACACAATCTAAAAAACACTACGGTTTTATATTGCTTCTATTAGACAGAAGAAAAAACCTTGAACACTACTCAAAGTTACGGACAAAAACGATTCAATCAAATGATCAGAAAAATTGTACTTCCCGATGCTTCCGTGTTAAAACGACCCATTAAATGCCTCTCGGGGCAAAAACCCCCAACCACTTCAAACGTGTGACCCCTGCCTTAGATTCCGATGGAAAGAATAGCCTTCAAATGTTTCGTACAAGGACTCGAAGCTATAAAACTGACAAGAACAATCATAAGGCATAAGGTCTACATTTCACCTCGATTTTTTGCTAAAATAAGAAAATAACTCTGATAAACTAATCTGAATTTTACATTTACATACAATATTATGTCAATTGCAACACTTGTAAAATCGCTCTGGACATGTGCTGTAATATCTACAGATAATTGACAAAGTGACTGGTGTTATGGCGCAAACAAAAACTGAAATTGCGACGATAAGAACCATCGGAGCGAAGTGCTAATTAACGAGCATCGATACTTGACGGGAAAAAAAATCCCATGGCAACAGGATCGATCACAACAACCTTCATTGTGTGCGGCAAGTTGCGTGCGCTACCGGAGCTCCTGGGAAACGGCTGGACTTAATGTGCCTGTGTGTACAAGTGTGTGAGATGTACAGGCGCAAGAGAGCAGGAGTTAATTAGAGAACAACCGGACCGGTCACGCTGGCATGGCTCCAAACGGGCAGACCGCCAGTGCTGCTTCCATTCCATTACACGCACACACACACACACACACACATTGAAGTGTGCACAACATTCACACACACACACATGCTCATCCAAGCATCAGTGTGCAGCTCTAAAGCGAACTCAGCTGACATAATGAGATGTGTAAGCTAATATGAAGGGCTGATCTTTGTCTTTCCTTGACGGAGTTCCTCCTAATGGGATTTGCCCGGGTACTTGAGCTGACGGACTGGATTAAGTGGCAGTGAGTTGAGCGTGTACTGGCAGTGCTAAGTGTTATTTTACGGGGCCAGGTCCACGTAGGCTGCCCCTTAAACTCGGTGGCAGAAGGTGTGAAAAAATGCACCATTTTAATCTAATGTTTTTTTTGGCCGTAAATTACGTTTAGTACAAGCTGGAACTAAAGCTACAGGATAACGCGTTTATGCATTGTATCTGAGGCAACTAGCATTGGATTTCTGTTCAAGTTCTGTCCATATTCATGTTTTCCATGGAAGTCCAACCCATAAATTTGGTTGGGCAAGTATCAACTCTTTAGCATGTAGCTTTTAATGAGCTATAGCTACAGTACAAATATGAAGTAAATTACATTTATAGATTTATCCAAGACAACTTACATTACTTTGCAGTCAAAGCAGCCCACAATATTGGTTTGGCAAACTGGAGCTGAATGAGCTACAGGAAAGCTTTAGCATGTAGCTTCTAGAAATTAAGATACCTTATAGAACGTACATAAATTACATTTATCTACTTTATCCAAATCAACTTGCATTGCTTTGTTAAAGTTTGACCCATCTTTATGTTTTCAATGGAATACCAAACCACAAATTTAGTTTGGCAAACATGAGCTGAATGAGCTACAGTAAAGATTTAACTTTTAACCAGATTTAAAAAACCAGATTAAAAAGATTTAACCAGGAAAAAATGACATGAACACTTTATTCAAATAAACTAACATTACTTTGCCGTCAAAGTTTTTTTTCCCTTAGAATTATAACGCACAAATTTGGTTTGGCAAACATCTCCACTGAATGAGCTACAGAAATACTTAGCATGTAGCTTTTCAGAAACTATAACTATAAAACGTAGGTATATTATATTTATCCACTTCATCCAAGGTAATGTATATTGCCTTGCCATTAAAGTTTTACCCTTTGTGTTTTTAATGGAAAACCAACCCACACATTTTATTTGGCAAGCATCTCAACAAAATAAACTACATGAAAGCTTTAGCATGTAGCTTTCTTGAAACAAATATACATCATAAAACTCAAGTAAATTACATTTTCCACTTTGCCCAGGGCAACCCAATACATGGCTTCAAAGATTGACCCATCTTCATGTCCAACTCACAGCCCAACACTGCTGTAATGGTGCAATCATCAGCTCACCTGTTGAGCTACAGAGCATTAGCATGTAGCTTGCCTGAAGCTACCGCTACGATTCCCGTAGACATACCTATATAGCGTATAGGAAACTCGTCTGACACAACTCAACCAAAAAGTTGTGTGCGGCGCTCATGAGAATCCTCCTGGCATTTTTATTTTTACACTTGCAATCCTCGTTCATAATACGACCGCTTCTTATCGAGATCAGAGGGTCCATCATCCTTCACTGTGTTTTATTGTGTGGTCGGAGTACTAAAGCAATGTCTATGAGACTTCAAGTGTTCCCTGCAGCCTCTCTGCCTGACCTCAAGCTTCAGAGAGATTATCCAGTAAAAAAGCCAGTGAATGAAAGCCTTCTCCAGACCATGCATCTGGCAGTTTCTCGCATCTGCTTCCAATAATCACAGTTTTCGCTACACTGTGGTTTGACGTGAAAGCAGTCCGTCTACAGTTTGACCTCATTCATGCCGGAATAATGAAAGAAAACACCAGAATGTAAGTCAGAATTGAGAAAACTTTAATAGCAAACCCCCATTCAGCAATTACGGGATTAGACCGAAAACTGCTCTCCGCTCACATTTCGCTCTTTAATTACAAGTGAAGAACACAGCAAATCCTCGCTCGCTCAAGTAGAGCACCATGAATTATATATCGTTTGCTCTGGACAGTTTCTGAAAGCGTGTTTTCATCAATAATGGATCGTAAAAGCATGTATCTATCTTCATTGGATTGTCTTTCTTCGTAGACAAATGCTGCTTATAGATTAACGCGAGGTGAATTCCGAAAGTCAGCATTTGGAATTTTACGCCGCTACAATTGCTATGCATGTTTATGGTGGATTTCAAATAAAAAAATACTCCTTAAGTGCATCCCATGACAAACAATCACGTAAATAAAACGAATGGTCTGCTGTAAGAAGGCGGCATTCTTTAGAAAAGCTTCAAATGAAAGCTGACAATAACTGATACTCTCAATGAGAGAATGGCTGAACTACAAGAAGCCAGAGGGCATTTGCCTTGGATTTAAGAGGCTTCGTGTCTTCTTTCAAACCTGACCTCTGAGATGATGTATAGAGAATGTAAAGACCTTGACAGATGCTATACAATGCACTTATTAGCGCCGCAGTTCCATGCAGAGATAATGGACGCATTCTTTAAAAAAAAATTGCATTGCAGAGTAGCCAATAAAGTCTTGCTCCACGGTCTCACTATCACAAGTAATATTAACCATAATGCCCTTTAAATTACAATCGCCATTACTGATTAACCACCCAGAGCAGTAAAGGCGTCCTTGAAATTGGGGCAATTGCACAACTTTTTTTGGTGAGAGTCCTTTGGTTGGATTTCTAAATAAGAGAACATCAGTTGTGTGTTTTGTTGGTCACCTGAAGTGAAGTTTATTAGAGGCTTGCACTCAGACGCCACGCCCACAGACCGCTTAATCACCGTCTGAATGCTACAAAAATGCTAACGATGTTACAGAGAGGCTTTAATTTGATTGGCTAGATTTACCCCTTTAGCATTTAGGTAAATTGTTAGTACATTAAGTGTCAACTGACGCATCATGGAATTTGGTTTTCAGATTTGACTTTTTTTCAGATTAGAAGCACAGTTTCCTTTGTGGTAAAGATAGAGCTGAGCCGAAAGGCAAAGCTCTCAGTTTACCTATCAATCAATGGTCCAACCCTCACCAATGGTCATAAGCTTTGGGTCAAGACAAAAAGGACAAGGCCTCGGACACAAGAGGCTGAAATGAGTTCCTACACAGAGATTCTGGCTTTGACACTCTGTAGGAACACAGAATTGCTGCTTCACCTCCACATTCAGAGAAGTCACGTGTTGGCTTGAGCATCTATTTCAGAACGTACCCCAGGGGAGACGTTCCGAACATCCCTCACCTGTTGGAGGCCCAGAGGAAGACCCAGGACTATACTTCTCAAAGTCTCTCAAAAAATAGATTAAAAAAAGGAACAAAAAGTCAGTCTCAGTTAAACTCCAATGTGCAGAAGTGTAATGAGTAATGTAATGAGTAGCGGCAATCTCTCTCTCACTCTACATAATATACATATATCTGTATATAAATATATCTGTGTGTAAAGTTTGTTTTCCAATGTCATATAAAAACATCCCAAAAGGGTGTGTGAACCGTCTGAAAAGGTTAAAGGTTAACAAACTCACCCACCTCTCCTGTTTAATCGCTTCTTTGCCCCCGGATCTTATATAATGACCAAGCCCTGTTATTAAAAGCTTTCCCTTCATCTCTCCGTCTTTAAAGTTCCATGCCCTCTGGCCCTACTATTCAGATTCAGCCATACCACAAATCATTTGCCTGGACCACCACAATTTCTGTCAATCTTTTATCCCGACATGTGCCGTCTGATGACCGCTGTGGTCTTTAGTAACTCCGTGTCACCTCTGGCCGCTCCCTAAGATTCATTACAACCCACATAATAACATATCACCTATTATAAAACAAGGTTTCACAACGTAAAATTCCACCTGTCTCTTATGATCTATAAAAATGGGACACGTAATCTTGATTGATGGGCCGGTTGCACGTCTTTTAATCCGACAGCGGGTTATTTTATTCACGGCATCCCCTCTACATGGCTCACAAAGCACCTTTTGAACGCAACTCATGTGACAAATGTGCTGGGTGTGCGTGTGATGGATGACGTTCCCTCCCAAACGTTCCCTTTGAATGGAACACTGATAAAAGTCACGCTTTCAGAATAAATGGCTCATAAGACATCATGAGGTCTAATGAAAACGTCTAAATCACAGGTTGTAACAACAATGGAAGGTTAATACAATGAAAAACAGAACGACAGCACCTGCCAAGAACAACACCTTCCTTAAAGGGACAGCGTCACCAAAATGGTTTACGCTAGAACTCCTTCCAGGTATTACCAAACGAGTTTTGACCAAAAAGTCAACCAGTGCATTCTGTAAATTTATTCTGTAAAGCCCTGAAGCTTAACCAAACGCTTTTTAAATAAACCACGCTAAACGCGCACCACAATTTAGCGTACGTATAAAAAGATAGATGTTAATGAATACACCTTTAAAAGCAAATTGGCCCATTGCATCACTGTTGTTGTAGCCCAGAACCACGCAGAATTAGTGCAAAGACAGGCTGCTGACATACAGACTTTACCATCGATGTATTGATTGCCCCTTCCAATCATTAATTTATGGAAAAATACACTCAGCACAGCCTTGCAGATACTTGTGAGGGATCAGGGCTTTGGTTTTGTTATTGCGCTGAAGGGAAGAGTAAAGCTCTGCAGTGATAATGTCATCTTCTTCATTTGTGGTCTTCAAGGTCTGAAGGGAAAACACAGGTCCACTGGTTTCTGTGTCACGGTAATTGCTAATGCAGACGAGAGGAAGACTAGCCACATCTTCAGCCTCAACGTGTTTGGACAAAGACATGGTCTGACGTGATTTAGATAGTAACTACTGACGATGAAAAAAACTAATCAGTTATAGTTAAATCCTGCAAATGTACATGGATTGTTTTTAAAGCAAAATAACGCTTTATTGCATCAACAGCAAATTGGTGCTTACTGCAATTCGCCATGAGAAGATTCGTTTACCAAATATTTATGTGCTTTAAATACAAAAACCTTTTTTATTTTGCAAAACATACACACACAAAAATAAATAAATAAATAAATAAAGCGGTAATAAATTATAATTTTACAGTACGCTGTTGTAAAGTTGTCAGTAGATTATTGTTAAATTATATGTATAAATATTATATATATTTTATAATATATATATTTATTAATTTCTGTGTACAGAACTTTTATGAGAAAGACAGACAAGGTGATCTTCTGAAATGAACAGGCCACACCTAATCATGTCCAATGACCAATCAGAAAACAGTGTCGAGAATGTCTACATGTGATTCGGCCATGCAGAACATGTAAACACCAATCAAACAAACCGAAAGTTAATTTTCACTCGAACAGCAAACGTCGAAAAACAACAACATTTGGAAACAAGGACCGAGTGTGTGTCTCTCCGCCGATACGTGCGCTTAATTTAGATTTGTGAAGAGCTGTATAGACACAAGAGCCTAAATCCTTGTGACATTTTCCCACACAATCCCATCATTAAGCATTTTCTGTCCCTCATCATTTCGTTGGTCCAGTCTCTGAAGCCCCTCCCCCATCCTGTTGTAATTGTGTGATGTTTACCCTCCAAGCCCAAGGCCACATCTCTAATTATCCCCACATGAAAACTGGAATGTATAGCACTGTCATTAAAAATACAGCTAATGCCCAGAGCTCGACTAGTAGCAAAAACAGGTGTGATCGTTACAAACAAATTCACAGACATATGTACATACATACTTACAATATACACGCACACACACACACATAGAAAAACACAGATACTCCTACACCCACATGCAAAGTTATGCACACACACATAAAACACACATATGTACATACTGTCATACAAACACACACTCATATATACATATACACCCTCACACACATATACATACATTTCCACACACATAAATGCCTACATACTGTACAGACATTTACCCACATAGTCTATAAATACACACACACACACACACACACACACACACACACACACACACACACACATTTACGCACATATACACACATAACTCACATATATACATGTACACACATACTTATACACCTACAAATCTGTACACATACACACACAAACACACACAAAAAAACAAACAAACAAACGAATAAATATATACATTTTGTCCATACACATGCTCCTATATACGTACAAACATACACACACATACTGTACATACATTTTCACTCAAATATACCATACATACATAAATCATTTACACATAAATACTGTAGTGTAAACGCATCCAAACGTTTACACACATGTACACAGACACATACATTAATTTACACACACATACACACATCCATACATATATTTACACAAACACACACTCAAACAGATATAACAAATTCCATTGTATATGCTGAATACTAGACAAGCAAAGCAGCAAAATGTTTAATCATTGCATACACAAATAGAAAAACAGGGCCACCAGAACAGAACAGTGCAAAAGCAAGCTCAGCAGGAACACTCAATAGCCCAAACAATGAAGCCCATTCGGCCCCGGCTGCATGGAAGCTGCTCCATATTTCAGTTTTGCTGATGTGCAGGGTCCTAAGCTGGATCTCCCTTTCACTCCATGTTATATATTCTATCCACCGTCACATGACTAGATGCGTGAGATAAAAAAAAAAACCTTTATTTGAACATAATAAAAAAATGGGCAAAAAAAAAAAAAAACGCAGAATATGCGTGAAAAGTAATATATCTACTTGCTTGATGTTCTTTAAAAAAAGACTAGCCTAGCATACTACAACTGCCTTGTGATTGGCTGTGGAATCCCAGAACAGCATGTTCTAAAACTTAAGTGTCACGGCTTGTGTGTGTGTGTGATAACTTGAAATACCCTAAAAGCTCTAGTAGAAGGCCACCTCAAGTAGAAGGCCACCATGGCGGAAGGTTTGAAAATCAGAAGGCCGCCTCTTAAGCCACTTTTATACAGATAACATGCATAGATGTGTAATCTGCGTTTTCAGCAGGATTATTAGATACTGATAAATCAGTGAATCAGTAATCTCCTTCCTGTTCCTTTTGCCACATACAAATTGTGTGATCTGTTCTCATCAATAAAATTCATTTTCTTTAAAAGGATGACTGGCTTACCCATTGCTTTCTTTAATTGAAAAATAGAGCGCTACCCTTGATATGTATATACCTTATATATTACATAAAAAAGTAAATAGTGTTTAGTCAATTTAGAATGAGAAAACATTGCAGAATATACTGTATTTACACAAATATAAGCACCCCCATTTTTTAAATTTTTGACAAACACAGACTACAAACCACGACCAGGTAGCTTAACTTAGCTTAGCAGAAACCGGCTACAAACGAGTTCAATGTGTCATCGCAGAAAGAGTCGAAAATGAAGAACACTGGAAGGAATTTAAAAAATCCAAGACATAATCAAAATGCTCTGTCACTGCAAAGGGGATAAAAATAAGCTATGATATAAACAATTGCTCTACACATGTGCGGAGTCTGACTAGAGAGCAAAGGATGTTGGAAATGAAGTCCTGACCACTAGAATTGACTTTTTGTTGTTTATTATTCTAGTACAATGATATCAAAATGATACGAGTCACAAGTTAGGCATGTTAAATAAAGAAACATTGGTATTTTTAAGAGAATATTAACGTAATTGAAGAAGATTGGAGAAAAAAATTGGTCAGGGGGTGCTTATATTTGCGTAAATACGGTAATTTCCGGAATATTGTTCAGAAAAACCATTTATTCCAGAATACATGGTTTAGAACAACTCTCTAAACCGCCAGCTTGATTTCCACCAGATTTTTTCTGGTTTTAAATGATGAGCCTAAACACACAGAAGCCCACCCGGAATAAATTAAAATGGTAAAAAGTGCCGCAGATTGGACAGCAGAACATTTAATATCAAGATGATGAATAGAGGCTTTGCTTCAAGTTCTCGCTTAATTCTGCTTCACTCCTGAATTGCTTCCTGTCCTGGATGATTGTGCTGGGACAAAAGAAAAAGGTTAACGCTAAATGAAAAGCATGTGATGTCTGGACAAGTGCGGAAAATGCTAAGTTAGTGCTAATGGCTTTCCAGGAACACTGGGAATGTTAAAACATGTTTTCGGCCTGATATGTGATATCCCTTGCTTTCAAATTCAATTTGTCAGGAGTCATTCATATATAACGGGCCATAATGAATAACTCAATTAACCGGAATGTGGTTATAACACTTCATGCTCAATGGACAGTGGACAGAGTTGATCATTAGATGTATTCTCAGTACTCGGGTTCTGTCAAAAATGACAATCAAACTTAAAGATGGCAAACTGAGATTAAAATGAGTGAGGGGTGGATTGTGGTTTACTGTAAACATTGATATACAGTATTATCTCAAACCGTTGTGGCCTTTCACTCCAGAAATGTGGATTGGTTTTTGAATAAATAATAGTTCAGCTTTATTCAGGAATATTCAATAGTTCAGGAATATTTCTTTATTTAGAACTGTAATAATGCTCCCTAAAACCTAAAAATGGAAACCTAATAATGCTAACCTTTTTTTTTTACACAAATGACAACAAAATAAAACAATTGCTCGTTTTTTCATCTTTATAAAAAAAAGCATTTCATTTTTGCTCTTCAGCATTTGAAATTGCTACTTCACTATTGTGTGTGAGCACAAGGGACTGTGGGTAATGTAGTGCAAGGAAATTTGTTTTGATAGGAATGATAGTGAACTAAAACACAAACAAATCAGTAAAACTAGCGGCTGCTGCTGCTGCGATCATTTTCCTGGAACCATATAAGTCACAAAGTCATTTAAATTATGTGAATTGGTGAAAATAATACTGTCTACAGTATAAACTGCACGAGTAAGAAACACGGTTTTCACTCTGCGGTCACTGTTATTACTGTCTCCTTATGGTGCAACTGAGAGGATTAGGTGAGAAACCACTTGATACACTGTGAAACAATGATAACGGCAATTATACACAACAGTTGCAAAATGAAGAAGTGGGTATGAAAGTTTTGCTGTAGTTCTGGGTTCGGTTGATGAGGAAAAACACAACTAAATTCCTATTTTTACCCCGCTGTGTTTCCAACAAACAACAAGCAACAACTTGTTTCTTCATGCATGAAAACACGTCTGTCAATAGTCTGAAGCTGTGTTCCTTTTGTTTTAAAACTATCCTGAAAGGTAAACTGATCACAAACTATTGATACAAGATCATGTATTATTAATTAAATGTAGATATTTTTTAATAACCCTGTAATTCAAAATAACACTTATGAAATCACTTTTTCTTTCAAAATATAGACTAGAAAAGGCTTTTTTGTAATAATTATTGTATATTGATATTTGCATTTTTTACATTTTATATATTGTTTTCTTACAGTACTTTTTCACTCAATTATTTATTTACTTCATTTTACGAAGCATTTGTAAAAACCAAAACCTTTTAACAGCCTTTCATGCAATTGTGTGTGAAATGTAACACTTTTTTTTCATTCTTAAATCCATTTGAAGCACTGTTTTATCATTTCCCACATTGTCGGTTCTTGATAAATTGTTTAATAAATTGTTTGCTGTTAATCTAAACTTTATCAAACCCTTACTTGTATTTCAAACCCTGAACAACAGTTTTGGACCCTATACATTGCCAAAAAAAAAAGAAACCCGAACACAATGATACATTGGACAACCGATGATGGAACAAAAAAGATCTTTTTACATCCCAAGCAAGAGACAAAAACACACCCATCCCCCCATAGAAAAATGTAGCATGTCACATGTCTATATGTTACAAGCAACAGACTAGAAATCTGAGGTTTGCCTCTGAAACCGGGCCCCTTCCATATAACATAAATAGTCCTGGAACAGCAGCACCCCAAACAAGACAATGTTCAATGGCCTGTGAGCCCCCGTGTTAGGCCCCTTCACACACTCACTAAAGTCTGATGGAATGTAGATGTTTAATAAGCAAAGCAAAAAGGGGGGAAAACATGCTGCATGTGTGTAAATGAAATGCTGACAGTTGTTGAGCGACTCCGAAAAAAAAAAAAAAAACACACACACACATAAAAACTGCTTTTCATCACCTTACACACCCAGCGCGGCTTAGAGTCACACACTATCTGTTGTTCTCGCAAAGCTTTGTTTTCTGCCGTGACCTTTTCAGTATCCAAACTCTGTATTTGAAAACTAAAAAGACTCTGAATTCTTCTTAATTTGAATGAATCAAGCTGTTGAAGAGTAAATACGCTCAGCACGTTTATTCTTTCTAAAGAGAATAAGTCATTTCTGCGTGTGTTTTTATTGCCATTCATGTGACATTCATATTCCTTTAACGTTGACCTTTTTTCTATATAGAATCACATGTTGTTTCAATTTTAAAGTACATTTGATTTACTGTTTGCATATACAGGAAATCAAATGATAAATAAAACTATACACATAAGCACAGTTAAAAACGTATATATTTTATATATAAAGATATATACTATATATGTGTGTGTCTATATCTATACTGTATATACTGTACTTTAAATAATACATGTATCATAAGTGGTGACCAGACTTTTCGACCCAGGACGTTTGGCCCCCGGGGCTTTGGACCCGGACGATTGATCCTTAGGACGATTGATCCTTAGGACGATTGGACACTCGGATGGTTAGACCCGAGTTTCGTCACGCGGCTTATTAAGAATCATATCTTCGGCCATGTGAGCTAGACATTTGGGAGGCGGCTCCTTTGCATTTACTCCAGCGAAGAAGCATAACTTTGCCCTGATTCGAGCGCCTTTGTCCCGCAAAGAAGCACTTATAACGATGGATTGACCGGCGCCGCGGCTTATTAAAATTCATATCTTCATGCCCGTGCGAGCTAGAAATTTGACAGGCGTGAGTAAAAACCCATTCGGATCGAAGTTCGTTTTTGCGACGATTTTCATCCACGGGATCGCACGGAATCGGTCCTGATCGGCCCGCGGCTTCAGTTCATGCAGGGCGCGCAGCCGCTTTGCTCAAACAGCTTTCCAAATTGCCGATACTTGTTTATCCCATAAGCGTGTGGTGAAATACACAAAGCATGCTAAAGAACAGTCCAAACAACATGAGATATATTAACACATTTTTTCTGTTTCAAATTTACTCATGAGCTTGTCAAATTTTGAAACTCGGGTCTAATTGTAACGGGTCTAACCATCCTAGTGTCCAATAGTCCTAAGGATCAATCGTCCGGGTCCAAAGCCCCGGGGGCCAAACGTCATGGGTCGAAACCCCCCTAAATCATCATAAGTAGATTATTTAACTATATTAATCCCATATAAAGCCCGTCAGACCGGCAAATTCAGTCATTTAATGTGCTCCGATAAAAATCAGTTCATACGGGCAATTAGACATAAATCCAGCGCTGTATAAATATATCTGAAGTACAGAGTGACCTCTACTTCACCTTTAAACACACATTACTCATGCTAAATCAAATAGAAGCAGAATATTAAAAATGCAGTAGAAAAATGACAACAAGTATTAACCGGTTCCAAAAAGTCACTAATTTAAACCACAAAACAGAAAGTTGCTTTCATCATGTGATTAATCTCATACAAACATGATATTACTGCAACATTTATGGAGACTGGAGCTCATTGACAGTATGAAGCACACTTCACGTACGGAATAAAGTTCAGTTGTGTTGGGAGTATTTCTGCAACAGATGTGTGAGTTTCATAAGGGTTGTATAGAGAATTATGTTGTTATAAAACATGGCTCAGCCCTATCACATACACTCCTTATGATACATGATGTTCTTCAGCAAACCTTACATCATTAGCTGATAAGAAACAAGGCTTTTCTTTACTAGCCTGCTGCTACCAACAATTGGAACAGAAAATTAATTGGAAACATTGATTTTATTTTTTTTGAAACATGAACTTCTAGTCTTTTTTAAAAACAAACAGACATTTTTAGTTTTCGTTAGTATAATGTGTAATTACAAATACACAACACACAATGAATTGTTATATAGATTTTCTCTATATATTTACATATATAATCTACTCATTATAATGATAATTCCCATTATTCCAATATGCCTCACAGTAATTGTTCTCTACGTTTCACAGATACATTTTGGCTTTATTATAACTTTACATGTTACATGGACGCAGCTATGAAGCCGCAGGGTTTTTGTCATGGAAATGCTATTTTTAAGAGTCCTTCAAATTTAAACCTCGACAAGACAAAAGTTATGTCAAGTTCTTTTAGTCTCAAGTATCACTTTAAAGCAAATAATCCCTTATCTTTTGCTGAAAATGTCTATCTGTTACAAAAAGATAATAATTTAGAAATTCATCTAGATTCATTTAGATTTAACAAAAAAAAGCATGTCCATTTTTTATGTATTTTTATATTCTTATATGTATTCCACACCACTGCTCTTCTACTTTATCGCAATTTTGTGCTTTGCTTAGGCTTTGAATTATTTTCTTTCAATACGGTGTGAAAACATGTTGTAGCTGGTCAAAATGGAGACATATCATCATAACGCATCTGCACCGAATGATCCCAATATGTCACTGTCTGCACTGTTGTAAACTATACAGCAGCGCTCCTCAACCGCTTTGAACACGTCCCAATATACATTCAATAATAACCCCCCCAACACACACACACACACACCCATCATGTTTTTTCTTCTTCTTCTAGCGTCGTAACATGCAATTGTTTGTTTCATTAGGAAGGTGAAAAACATAGTTGCATGTAAATACATGTTGTACAGATTCACCTCCGGCTGAACAAAACTGTTTGCGTTCATGTTCACAATTAATTCCGAAATTCCAAAAACCTGCCTTGTGCAAATATGTTGAGGCAACTTACGTTGCATTTATTGGCGATGTCCGACAAGCCGTATCTAAACAGTTAGGTTTACTTAAAATTCCCTAACTTAATAAGTTTTTCACTAACTTAATAACATTTTTTTTCTATACATAGTTATTCACAATTATCCACCCAAAAATTATTTTCCAGAAAATCGACACATAAATGTCAGCTGTAATCGGCCAATGGGAATCAGCAGGCAATTTTTATTGTGAAAATTGTTATTTTTATAAACATTTAATTAGGCATAAAATACATTATTTATACTAAGAATATGGGCTGATAATACTATAATATGCACCAATATAAATAATTGGTAAACCAGTAAGGAAAGTAGTGAGCAATAGGCAGAAATGTTTTAAAGCTTTGGTTTATGATCAGCGCTCAAACTATTTTCCATTCATGTCTACACAGGAAAAGCTGGACAGATGAATTCCTTATCAGCAGACTAGATAATGTCTTCTGTGCCTGTGCCGAGGATGTAAACCAGTCAATATTCTTCTGTCAGCGCTGGAATGTGAGCAACTGTAATTTACTTCAGCCTAACCATGTCAGCCATATTAGCTCCGTGGAAAGCTGGTCCAAAGTTTCTCAAACAAAGCACTCTATAATAACGAAAGCAATTGTGTTATCGCGACACACATAATTTTATGGGCTTCTTGAGGCAGACAGAGCATTTACAGTGGCATTTAGTTGAGGGTGGCACTCAGCCAGAGCGGGAGACAATGAGCGGTCTAAAGCGAAAACAGTTTTTATATCTGTCTGGAAGAGACGCTCAGCACATTAAAGATTAACAAGGCGGAGAACAAAGCATCCGTGCGTCTTGCTGGGCATCTGAGAGGTTTTAAGATGAGAGTTAAACTCCCCTAAACTGAAGTTATGATGAGAAGTGAACACAAGGACTCTTGGTTTAATCGCCACATTGGATTGGTTCTGGTTAGTTGTCTGTCATAGACAAATGTGCCCCAAACTCGCCCCACATGCTCCATCGAACACTCAACTCAGCAGTGATAATGGAGATGTCTGGTCGGAGGAGTGTGGAAAGACGATGTTTGGATTGACTTTAATAGCAGAGAAAAATCCACCCATCATTCCATCCAATTGTATTCATTTCATCCACCCATTTATGTGCATTCCATCCATCCATCCATCCATCCATCCGTTTATACACTCATTTATCCATTCATCTATCCATCTATCCACTTGCGTTCCTTCTATCCATTCATTTATCCACTTGCATTCCTTCAATCCACCCATTCATTTCACCATCCACTTTCATTACATCTATCCACCAATCCATCCATCCAATCCATCCATCCATCGATCTATCCATCGATCTATCTATCTATCTATCTATCTATCTATCTATCTATCTATCTATCTATCTATCTATCTATCTATCTATCTATCTATCTATCTATCTATCTATCTATCTATCTACCCAAACACCCATCCAACCATATCCTCTTGCATTCCTTCTGTCCACATATGCTATCCACATTCAATTAAATCCATCCACCCATCCCCTTGCATTCTTCCATCATCCATCCATTCATCCATCCGTCCACCTTTCTATCCATCCATGTGCATTCTTTCTATCCACTTGCATTCCTTCTATACACCAACCCACTCTTCTATCCACTTTCATTAAATCCATTCAGCCGTCCACTTGCATTCGCCCATCCTTCCACCCATCTATTTATTCATCTATCCTTATATCTGTCCATTTGCAAAGCTTATTTTGCTTAGTTTAGAACTCATGTTCTTCAATCTAAACGGATTTACATTACACAAGTTATGCTCTTACTTTATCTGGGGATCGAAACCACAATCCTGCTGTTTACACCAACTCTAGGTTGAGCTTCAAAAAAGGTTCCACTATTTCACATTGAAGATTAATACACCGCTGTTGAACTGACTAGAAGATTTCCCTTGTTTGGTAATTTGTTGAAAAGTGAAAAAAATTAATCCACCACAGAACACAACAAAAATAATGTAACGAGTAGTAACACTAAAAAAATATACGGAAATGCCAGGAAAACACTCTGGTCTTCAGCCCTGTCGAGATCTTCAGCATGCTTGTTTGAACACGCTCTCGCTGCTCCTTATTAGAACACAATAAAAGACAGGAATGGAACAGGAGGTCTCCCCTCACCCAAAAGAGCACTCAAAGCCCTGGAGATGGAGACCAGATAATTAGGTCTTGGTCTTTGATGCTCCACCATCGCGAAAGGTGAGTTACCGGCTCATTTGTAACACAAGTGTTGGCAGGGCAATGCGGCACGGCCAGAGCGGAGCAAGAAATTGAACGGTCATTTAACTGCATCCAATTGAGGGCTTGAAACCGAAACTTCAGGCATGTGAAGATTAAAGAAGTTTTGTTCAGACGTTGCTTTGAGGTTTAGATGGTGTCATCAGCCTTCAACTTCCGCTCTTGCCAAGCAAACACGCTCAGACTATACTCACCGACGATGCCATTTACAAGTAATGAATGAGCTTTGCTTCAAATAAATGCTAACAAAACCTGTGCCGTGTTTTTTTACGATAAAGTCCTAAAACAATTGTATGAAATCAACTGGGAGTCTTCTTATCCGTGATTAGGAAATAGTGTATAATGTGTCACAATGTGATAATGTGATTAGGAAATAGTGCACTTTATACTCCAGTGTGCCTAATAATCCGATAAAATTAAATAATTAAAATTAAAGTATAATCCTATAATATGCAGAAAGGAAATTGCCAGAAATATTATTATTATTATTATTACATTACTTTTAGTAACAATTACCGTATGATGTTATATTATTGTCTAAGCACAAAAAGAGAAACTGTATTTTGATCAGGCCTATTAAAGTATAAATATTGATTAAATCAGCTGGAGGAAGCGGATGGAGTAAGACGTAAAAATAAATTAGATTATAAATGCAAAACATCCCATTTAAGGGCCTCAAGAGTGACTTTAAGAGCTGTGCATTTGGGGCCTTAAAATTTGTGTGTAAATCCAATAAATGTCCGGGTCATAATTAAGAAAATGTGCAGGGCTTTTCCGCACCACAGTTCTGTACACTCCAGCGATCTGGTGCCGAGTCTATGGCGAAGCATGCAAATGTATCAGACAACAAGCAAATCTCCGCAGCAGGAATGCAAACGGATCAGCATACAAACAAATTACACATCACCAAAAGCAAATTCAAGAACAAACTACTTCTCCAATCTGAGCTCATAATCTCAAATTAATCTCAAATTAAAATATCAAACATACTGTATATTCTATGTACGTATATAGTTACATTGAGAAGATCACATTTATCAGACTATGAGGCACACCATAAACAAACGTCAATTTTTATAAAGCACACTTTTTTCAGGAGTATAAGTAACTTATAACTGCACAGTCATTTTCAGTTTAAAATTGCAGTCGATTTTAAACAACATTCAGGTTTCAATAGTGCCTTCTATACTAGAATGCATTATATATTAGAAATAGTAAAATGCGGTAACTAAAAATCTAGAAATTTGCTTCTTAGCCACATGTGAATATTTTTAACTTGAAGATTGTGTGACGTAAAAATATTTTACAGATAGGCTCGGTTGATATCATTCTACCAACTAAGGTGAACCCAAGCGATTGGTAAAAACTGATAGGGTTGTAAAAGCTCGCCTTGAGAGCGCCTCTCTTCACTTCAACAATGACAAAAACCAGCAATCTATAACCCTCCACCCTATGTATTTACTCAGATGAACAGCAAGAACTCAATGTTTTTCTTTTGCTGGCTTTGCTGACAGCTCCTCCGACAAAGGGAGATGGCCATGGTGGGAGGTCTAGCGTGGTAAGTGGCTGCCGCGCCTCTGCGCTGTCAGACTTAGCGACATGTCCGCTCGCCCCCTGACACCCGGGAATAATGATATTAGTGGAGGGTGGAGGAGACAGGACGTCAATGGGCAGATTTGTTCAATTTAACCCCTCTGACCCCGCTCGGCCCTTCAATCTGTCAGCCAGACCCTTCTCTCTTGTGCTAAGCAGCTACTCAGGGACAGAACCAGAGAAAGCAAAGTCAAGGCAGAATGAAAGGTTGAGAAAAATACTTTTTTTCTTAGAAATCCGACAGAGGGAAAGGACAGATGGGAAAATTATAAATGAGAAAGTAATACAACAGGACTAGAATTGTACACCAAATTACACTTAAAGCTTGGCTATATATAGAATAGACAACTTATCGTTTTATTTATACTTCCACAAATTGCTCAAAGTATTAAAATAATAAAGCACATCCAAACAGTTTTTTGATTTAGCAATTTTTTTTAAACTGGCACTAGAGTTGTGTTTTATTTATAATTTATAATGTTTAGAATTTAAATTCATAATTTACATACAAATCAAAACTTATAAATCATATAAATCATAAGACCAATTCAGTCATATAGTGAGAATATTAATATTGTATAAATTCTGACAGTATTCAGGGAATAAAATCCTAAATAAGTTTGAATAACTGTATTTATTTTTTCATAGATATTGTGTTTGTTTAGAAGATTACAGTAGTAAATCAAACAAACAAACAAACAAACACACACACACACACACACACACACACACACACACAAGCCTACACAACCAAACTAAATCTTGATTGATTAAAAAAATATAAATCCTTGTTGGTAAGAAAATACCAGCACAAATGTTTCTTATGACAAGAGAGATTGTTTCAGAGAGAAAATGTAATAATAATCATAGTAAGTTAAATATAATATTGTATATCATAATTATAATATACATATATAATAATTACATAAAATTATTACAAATAATATATAATAATAGTATAATAAAAAGTATTTTTTGTTCATAATTACTGAGGGTCTCCAAAAGCCATTGGAGATGTTATTGAGAATGCCCAGATCACACCCATAAATACATGTGTGTGTGTGTGTGTGTGTGTGTGTGTGTGTGTGTGTGTGCGTGCTTGTGTGTATGTGTGTTTTCTATAGGCATATTCATGCCAACAAGCGAAATAGCAGATACACATCTGCAAACCTATCCGACATATTATGGCAATTCCGGCAGCAAAGGATCGCAAGGCTCTAAAAACAGAATTAAGATGTAAAGTATAGTTTCTGACACCACGGAGCGATGAATCAGCTGATTTCACCTTTCTTCGCTTCCTGGCCATTCTTGAGTTCCTCATTTCTGAAGCATGAATCTTACACTTTGCCTCCAGACATCTGCAAAAGATTGTCTGCGTGCTGCTGCGGCAGCGTAAGCCAGCTGGAGACAGGCCAACTAAACGCTGCCAGAAAAGTCAGCAGGCCACGCGTGTGAACAAACAGTACGGGAAGAGGTCAGAGAAAGTGTTGTGTGACGCAGACCTTGGAAAAAGAGAGGGATTTAGCAACGGGAGGGGAAGGGAATGAAAGAGACTCAGAACATGAGCTTGTTTTATTTCCTCTCTTATGCCACAACGTTTGGAAAGCGAGTGAACATGGAGCTATTAAATAAGAAGGACTATAACAGATAGTCCGAGATAACAGCCCACCGACACAAGATTACAACTGCGGTGATCTCTCAGTCAAATACAGTACAGCACTGAATAGATGAATACTTTTGAAATATTTAATTCGAACAACAGTTGGCTAATTGTTCATTAACATTTGCAGATGAGTTAAATTAGCAGAATCATATTATACATTAATATTAAGCTGCCAAATGATACAACACACACACATCAGAAAGCAATTTCCTGTATTATTAACACATTTGAAAGAATGGTGCATGTGACTGGGGGATGAAGACCACCAGGTTAAACACTTGAAAAAAAAGAAAAATATTTTATTCTTTACCTGAATTTGTAATGGAATTGAAATTTTTCTTCAATTCGGTCTGAATCGATCATTTTTTAATCACTATAGCACATGAACAAAGGTTTTTTATTGGATTCAGACAATTCACCTTATCAATTTTGAATTCATATATATGATAATTACACATCAATCTGTTTGCAGAACCTCTTTTCCAATTTGGGGTCACGAGGAAGCCAATCCCAGCCTAAAGGCGGAGCACCCACCCTGATGGCCAACCAATCACAGAGCTAGACACACACATTTACACTCTCACTCACACCTTTGAGCAATTTTTTACTTAAATTCTCCTGAATGCATGTTTTTGAACTGGAGACCCGGAAAAGCCCCATGCAAACAGGAGAACATGCAAACTCCACACAAAAAAACCCAGACCAAACTTGAACGAATTCCTCCTTGCTGTGAGGCGACAGAGTTATGTGAATATTCCTAAAAATAACTTGGCTGTATTTTTTATTTTCTGAAACTGAAATCTGTCCTGGTGAAAGCAAGACCAGGACTCCTAGTTCACCTTCTAAAAACATGTTTATCAACACATGGCCTGGATTAGTCATTAGAAGATTTTTTCGTTCAGAGCAGCATATGGTTCTAATGCTCCTGGGTCCATGAACAGTTAATCAAAACGGTAGTATAACTCAGACAGTGCAGATGGAATTGCACATATCCGCCTTTAAACCAATATAAAGCTACGTGAATAAATCATAGGTAACAAACATGAGGCAGTTGGAAACTGGTCTCTCTACACAAATAAATAATGCAAAGCAACATGGCCAGAGAGTAAAGGAGAAAAAATACAAATGCAGACTCAGAGAAACATGTCCAGGAGATTAAGGTTGTTCTGCATGATTACTTTACGTTAGACGTTACAGTGAGAATCAATTCTGTGTTAGTGCTGTTCATTTTATTGTCCAAAGTAACTTAGCAATAATTCTAACTTTAATTATAGACAGAAGTAACCTTTTGTTCTTTTTCACATGCTTTATTGTGATAAGGTTACTGCAGAACAGTAGATCTGAATCAATCATTTCTTTGATTGATTGACAACACACACATACAAACTCCCTCACACATCAAAAAAACTTGATTGGTTAGAAAATGTACAAAAATTCCAACGCAACACAATTAATTAATTAACTCTTACTGACACAAATGGAGAGAATAAAGAGTTTCATTTGGCTTTTCAATCATCTGGGATTTTCAAAAACCATATAAGTGAATTTCACACTCCGTGTAATCTGAAATAGTTAGACAGGTTAATTTTAAATTGTGCGTCAATTGCCAATTTAATGTATAGACTGAACCAAAATTATAATTATTCGATTACAGTTTTCTTTAGACCATCAGATATTTGGGCCCTGAAAAACGTTGACATAGTTTTGAGGCTCACAATTCAGAGCGTATGCTCAAGCCGAATAGGCAGAATTTATTACCACAGACCACCAGCGGTAAGTTCATATCACTTTCACCTAAGTAAAGTTGGGTAGCGGCCAATACTAGCGAACAAAGCGGAAGAGGGGAGCTCGGAATAGATCGGTGATGGATGAGTCTGTGTTGACTGCTCTGTGGAGAAGAATTGCTAAGCTTGTCTGTGTGTGTTTGGTGTGTAAGTGTGTCAGAAGGACCTGGTGTTTCCCACAGCTGTGTGTATTGCAGGCAATGGCCTCCGTCATATCAACAGTGCAGCTCCTGTGCGAGCTAACCTTTTATGGTCTTTGACAGCCAGGCTCAAAATGGCAACCATACCACACAGAGCCGTCTTTAATAAGCAAATTCTAAAGCGAGCTGCCATATATACCTCAACACAAAACAAACAACAATAAAAACCTAAATGTTTTACCTCAGAAAAAAACTAAACTAATCGGCATGTGTTAGCTGTTAGCCAATTAGCCATTCGTAAACCATTCGTAGCTATGAGACAAGCTAATCTTTATAACTTGTTTGTTCGGTTTTAGGGGATTTGTAGTGTCATCTTTGTTCAAGCAGTGAGTCAGTTCTTCTAAACCGCTTTACATTGGGTATCTTTCAATAATCTTTTGTAGGGTTTAGCAAACTTTGCAAACGGGACTTGTGGTTGCGTGTAAACTCTACAGATCACGCGGCAATGAAGAATGAGAAGGCAAACGCTACGCCAGCACAGTCAACGATGACGTTGCACAAGAGCGGTTACATGTCTAGCCTAAAAGCGACTTCTCATTTTATTTCTTCATAACTGATTGGACTATAAGACAAACCAGGGTGCGGAGAAGTGAACGTGAAAGGTCAAAATGTTGAGCCATTTTGAATGAATGCGACTTTTTAACTTTTCGGGTTTTACGTATATCATGGGACTAGAGAAGACTGTTTAATGTTTTCTCATTTTGATCTGGTTGCAAATTAAAAAAAAACTAAAAAGAATTGAGCAACACTGCTTGTCTTCCCTGAATGACTCAGCAGTTTAGATGACATCGCTTGAACAAACGTTTGTGTTTTAGCATCCTTATCAACTGAGCATTTCGCGGGTTATTAAATGATTTTGTGATTGTCTTTTAATGAGTTGCTTGTGACTTCTTTCATGGACTTCATTTCCTTTTCTATAGTGGATATTCTAAATGATATTTTAGGCATCTTGTTATACCGTAATGCAGCTTGAAAAAAACAGAAGGCAATCCTAAATTAGTCACAAATTTCCTATTACTGTAAAAAGTAAAGTTGATTTACGTCCATTAAAAACACATCCTACATGGACACGATACCTACAACACACCAATATGTTTCTCCAATCCAATCTTTAGCGTGTCTTCCATCAATCCGCAGGCTCTGTTGGAAAGCTAAATAGATATCTAATTTCCAAATCTGTACCTAACCTGCTCCTGCAATTATTTAATTCCATTATAATAACTTAATTTCTATAACAGATGATCACAAAACAGGCCATTAATCAACAGCCATATGGAGCAAGTCTATAAATGGCAGGAAATCGCTGGCTTCATCTCATCAATTCTCTTCACTTGTCACCGATCACAAAGGCCATATTGCAATGGACATGGCCAAGGGGGCGGGGCATAAAGCTACCAATCCACTGTTAGGGTTGTGGTAACAAATCATAGCTATGCAACAGGACTGAAATAGATAAATAATTGAAGGAATAAGGTCAGGCTTAAGAGAGAGAGAAAACCATGAAGGGACTATAAGCAATAGTGAAGCATTGGGGGAAACGTGGAGGGGGGGGGTAGGCTATTAAATTTATGACTCAAAGTGCCACATCATCAGTGGGGGATGCCATTTCCTGCCAGAGGAGGGGGTCGAACCGGCATTGCAACAGCAGATGGTGAAGATATCACCACAAATTATACCTTCAAACACTTGAGTTCTAACTCCTGTAAAACCACAAGAAAACGAATACAATACATGAGAAAATATTCAACCAGAAAAAAAACAAGTGCTGATAAATAGAAAACCCATAATGGATGCCAATGACTGTACGTAGTTTTCCTGCAAACTGATAGAAAATTTGATTCGACTGCTCATATTTTTGTGTCTTTACGCAATTGGTTAGTATACAGTGTGTGTGTGTGTGTGTGTGTGTGTGTGTGTGTGTGTGTGTGTGTGTGTGTGTGTGTGTGTGTGAGAGTGTTTGTGTGTGTTTATAAAATAATTTTAAAAAAATGGTGTACATTTATAAAAGTGTACAATTTATTTCATTTTTTAAACATGTACAATTTCTTTATTATTTCTTGATTTTTTATCAGGTATATCAGGTAATATTGATTACCTATTTTATCTTATTTCACTATGTTTATTACAACACAACAAAAAATGTTGTTTTTTTGTTGCAATATGAATTCTCTTATGCACAACCACTTGTCCGACTTCAAACGAATGCCAACTAACTTTTATATGTTTACCAGGTCAATACTTCAAATGTGCTGATATCAGTGGAATAAAGCACCACAACCTATACTGAAATAATCATGTGTTAAAACCTATATCACACTGTCCTCATCATATCTTGTTCAGACCCAAAAAGAGAAGTTTATTCAACTTTTAATTCCTGTAAAGACTCTTTAAAGCCCACCGAGTAGTAAAAACATTTCTTTACAATCCTATTTAAAAACCAAATCACTAAAAGCCTTTGGATTGATTCTTTAGTATCATAATTGAGCCCTGCGTCTTTGTAAAGCCCATCTGGACCTGATCTGTAGAACAGCATCGGCTTGTCAAATTTACTGTTTATCATAAAACATTTGTCTAAGCAGATGATTCACAGCAGGAGAACAAGCTACGAGCCAACAAAATGCCACTGACGGAAAGAGGCCTTTAAGCAACAGCTTTACAGCGACGACTGAATTATTTAAGAGAGGGAATACGAGTCGTGGTCGGCTCTATGGAATACGGCAAATATCTTCACGTGAACTAGTTAGAAACAGACACTGCAGCTACGTGGAGACATAGCGAGCGGTGAGTAATGAGAGGTGAAAGGTGAGCCCTATATATACATACATTCACACACACAACACGCAAATGTCAGACATCACATCTTCCCAGGAACAATAAGCTGCATTATTCCGAGCGTCAGGACATCACGCCATCGCGTACGCATCTACCCAGCGCTCCACGGACACCACTGATCCTTCCACCAACCCTTTGATCTCCTTAATGATCAATGACCAAGTGTGGAATCTATTCGCAGCGAGTCTAGTTTTATGGCATTGAGAGGAGGGGGGAGTGAGGTCTACAAATAGGTCAAAGGTCATCAGATTCTGCTTATGCTAAACAGAAACGTAGAGTCAGCAAGCCCATGTTAGATTTCACAGAGGCAAATGCTGATTAGAGAGGATCATGTTTCTCCGGGAGCAATCTTAAAGAGACAGTGAAAAACATTCTTAGCATGCTACTATACGCGACGGGCCGGGACGTTGGGCCTATAGGTAAATCGTGCAGCGGAATTCCACTTTGCCTGGGATTTTAACTTACGACCACGAGACGTGACCAACATCAGATTTGTATGATGTCCAGGCCGTGAAATTGTGAGGCAAGGTCGCTGTACAAGCTACTTCCTCTGCTCTGTGCTGTAAATTTATATTGGTCACCGAGCTCCCCCCGAGAAGAGGCCAGACCCGGAGCACAAGTCTCTATGGCGCTATAGGCACAACTCAGTTCCTGCACCTAAGTGCTAACACAACCCTGGAATACAGTGGCCTTCACTCATAGAGGTTTGTGTGTGTGTGTGCGTGTGTGTGTATGTGTGCTTACCATGCCACAAAATAACATTGTAATATTTTTTTTATTAAGTTTATATACATTATTTATATAAATAAATATACTTCTATGCAACATTTGTATTATATATACTTATTTATACATATATTGTACTGTCACTTTGACTAAAATATTTTGTTAAAATGTTTTAATGAAGGCGTAATTTATACGTATACATATATAAATGTTTTTAAAGTAACATGTGTTACTTGTGCGTGTATATATATATATATATATATATATATATATTGTTAATATGTAAGTAATACATATTGTAATACATAATTATTATTTTTAAAGTGATGTATTTTTTTTTATAAATGCATATGTGTGTATAACAAATATTACCCAATCAAATACACTCTCTCACGTATCACTTAAATATTTATTTATCTAATTCAGATTTTTTTTTTTTCAGATGCATTTTTTCAAACTAGTCAGTATTGATCTTTCAAGCCCCTTGTGACTGGCCTTGAATAATCTGTTTCCCCCGCAGTTCTTTTCTACACAGTTTGTCAAGAGCACTGAGGGGAAGAGAATGGAATCAAGCAGGGAAAACAAATCCATTATCTTGTCCAAATTCTATTTAACTTCATTAGGCTTCATCCTAGGAAAAGTGGATAATGTCCTCTGTTGATAGCATTGGCTGCTTTTTAACAGTGCGGTCAATCTCGATTGGACACGTTCGGGCCCAACAGCTTCATCAATACCAAAAAATATGCATCGCCGCACTTTTATTCGTAAACAAAAACATCCGCTGACAAGTTAAAAGTCCTGCCTGTTTTATTAGTTGAACAAATTGTTGGCAATTGGAAATGATTCTCCATTGTCACAATTTTGGTCGAAACACAACAAGGATGTGAAGCTCTCCTGATCAGCCGTGAATCCATGACATTCCAGGATCTATCTGGTTTGTATTGATTTAGTGAAGACTTCAATCAGAATTTACTGATTGCTTCCCTGTGCCACTTTAAGAGAGGAAGCAGGCAGAATGGGTTTGGAGTATTGCACGGATATATCTTTTAGCTCTATTAATCCTATTGTGTTTAACTAAATATAACCAGAAACAGGCTAGAGTGCTTTTCTATTTTAGGAAGCCATTTGTACTCTGGAAACAAATAAAGACGTTACAGAAAAGTGTTATTAGCCAGACGAAATTTGGAATGAGAATATATTATATCCAGCGAATAATTAATAATATAGAAGAAGTTCAGTGAATGAGAAACCTAGA
Source organism: Paedocypris micromegethes (assembly GCA_028031935.1). Lineage (NCBI taxonomy): Eukaryota > Metazoa > Chordata > Actinopteri > Cypriniformes > Paedocypris > Paedocypris micromegethes. Next base: position 2,191,730 of record CM051493.1, read on the forward strand.
GAATGCCCGCTGTATTAAAAGCATCGTGAGCAGTCGAAATATTCAATCAGTCGCTATCGGAGAATCCCGATATTTTAACTCAGGACTCTTGCACAATATTGAAATCTTCCACAAATGGTATGTGGACAAAAGCAGACCGTGCTATTTACTTTATTGTGCGCTGAAGGTCAGAGTCCACTTTCCTTTGGCTTTGCTGACAGTTGGCACTTGATTGGTTAAACACAATACTTTCTGTAACAATAATCGAATAATTCTTCGCAATGCATGTTTAGTGGCGCAAAAACTATACAAACAACATTTCTGTCCAATAAACCTTTATTTAAAACCCTAACAATTTAGCTTTAATCACACATCAGAAGTTCTGAGCCTCGATTATTAAATGCTGCTTTTAAAAGCCTATAAATCAATGCGACTGTTGAGAAAGCAAACAAAATAATCTTGAACCAGACGTTTCTTACAAGCCCATCGCAGTGAGAGAGAGATTTCTGCTCGAGAAAACATGATGCGTGACCTTGAGGACTTATTATTTTCCCATCCACTGTATGAAACAATGTGTTCACTGGCAACTAGAGAAAATCAAACCTTCCTGCTTCGGAGGATGTGCGCTCCAACAGCAAAGATATTTACGTTCACTTTAAGTCGCTCTCTCACCGACACCTCACAATCCGCCTTTATTTGGCCTTTTCCAGTCACTGTGTTCGCATACTGTGGTCTTCATTGTGAAACATAAATGTTTTGGGTGACGGCCTCCTTTAACAACTCAACCAGATGGAAAAAAACACAAACCCTTTGAGCGAAACGCAACACGAGCTTGTTTTCATTTGGGATATTTCATAGTTCCCTTCAGACCTGATAAATCATCTTTACAGCAGCAGGAAAGGAACCGGGGTGCAGGGCGAAATCTGTAAAATAAACAAATCCTGGGCTCCGGAGGGGTCTGATGCTGTTCCAACTATTAATTGTTGCCCGCGTGTCCAGCGACCAGCCGCTCCAAGTCTCACTTTTTCCATCGTCTCTTTTACTGCCTCACAAATCTTTTAGCATGAAGGTGTGGAATTCAGTGGAAATCAATGGCATCCCTTACAACACTACGAAAGTGTTCTTTTAAAACCAGCGAAATGATCCACAGCTCTACAACAGAAGTTGTCGGCTGAATTAAAGTGGAGCGCGGGCTGTAATGGAGCTTTCTTTCATGAAGGTGGAGAATGTTGTATCACATGCCTGTGGAATTCAGGCTCTAATTGACCCTTGAATTCATTGCTGGCCATTAAAAACAAAGCAGGCCTTCTATGCCGCATGTGGGTTGACGACTATATAGGGCATCGTACGGTCAGTTGAGTAGCACTTATTCATGAAATCGGGACTGGATTAAACCAGGATTGTTCCGTTTACAGCACAACACAGAATGCCGATTGTCTGCTTTTTTTTGTCTCTAAATTAGAGCTGCACAATTCTGGATAAAATGAGGATCATATTTTTTTTGCTTAGAATAAGGATCACAATTTATTCACGAATCTGGAATTTTCTTTTTTTGTTTTAAAAATGTAACCTTGATCAGTATGTCAAACAGCATTAAAACAACACATATTAATCTTTGCTTTAAATATAAATAAATGTAATTTAAAATAATGTAATGTAATAGTATTGATTTAAAGGAAAAACATTTTACATCTTCATTTTATCTAATCCTTTTATGTATGCACATTTTTTCAAACAATTGTAGTTTTAGGACCTGCCGTGGTGGGCGGGGATCTGCTTAGCGATTGGTTTGCTTTGACCAATCAGAGCGCGAAGATACGAGCTCTGATAATAAATCGAGTTGCTTGCACACTAATTTGATCCCATAGAAACACTGGAGTGTGTGTTATCTCAAGATCAGACGAGTTTTGCTGAATTGTAAAAATGTGATAAAAGCGATCTTTTACCAATTAATTGTGCAGCTCTAATCTAAATTGACCCTTCATATATTTGTTGGCGGGAAGTCGGAATCTGTGTAACCCGACTGCCCATATTTGGTCGTTTCCCTGTATGTAGGCGCACTTTAACTCTCAACAAGATGCTTAGAAATAAACTGTGCCACTTACAAGATTAATACAAGTGTGCTCACAGTCCAAATAATACGGTGGCTTTTATCGTGTTTTAATGACTCTCCCAAAGTCGCCACATGACTTTATCGGACAGAAAAAGAGCCTTTGTCTCGATCAGGTATAAGTTCCAGACTGTCACCAGAGTTTGGACAGAGGGATTGTTACCGAGGGGCCCGGGGCCAGTCAAAGGGTGTGTGAGTGCAGAATTGAGGAATGGGGGTTGGGATGATTACTGACCTCCTGAATCAGAGACGAAGAGCCACCACCACCGAAAGCAACGCTTGAATCTTTCAGCTTCCTCCCCGGCCCGCTGCCGTGGCCTGACTGAACACATGTCAAGGGCACAACTGAAATCATGGGCTGAGAGGCACATACAGCTACATGCTAACCACCTATGCTAAATGCATCTCGTAAACACCGACTGCATTTGCTTTCAAAGTCAATGTCAGGGAAGAAAACACGGTGTTAGTGGCTTTAGTAGTTGCTCAAACAGGCAAGTGAGTGGGATTAGTGAGCAAAACGGAACAGATATACTGTACTGTACTCGGTGCTAGCTTTAGCACAATGCTAATTCCAACGCTACCTCCATTCTCTGAAAGCCCCGGCACCTGTGATTAAGCAACAAGCTAATTTGCTAATGTTACATCTGATCTTTAGACCTGTGTGTGTGTCTCTGAATCAGAGTGAATGGGGCTGGCTGAGATTACCTTCCGTCTTATAAATGATGCAACAGTTGAGGACCTGAAGAAAAGAGTGTTGCTACTATTGGCTTACGCTATTAACGCACACAGACAAAACTACGCTGACACAAAGACAGAGCGGCGTTTGATGCATACACAGATTTGTGGTCAATCTTAGACAGTAATGGAGTATGCGATTAAGCGATTCGTAGTGTGTGTGTGTGTGTGTGTGTGACAGGTAATCGGGGTGGTGGGATGTGCTGAAGCTAATCCTGTAAAGAGAGTATATCTGATTCTGACCTGCAGAGACACTCAATGCTTGATTCCGTCCTATCTTTCATTACCACTTTTCAGATTAATGAACGCTGACATGTGACGTCATCTGGGCCGAGATGGATGACATAAGACCTCGCTGCCGTCTGCAGCCAATCACAGAACACTATGTGTCAACTTGCCAGCATGCATATTCATTTAAGATAAGTCTGGTAAGTTTGTAAAAATGCTTTATTAATTGTTTTGTTATCTAATTATAGTTAATAATAAAAATCCATATAGGACTATATATCTTAAGAGTAATGTTTTCTGGCTTGAAAATCACACTCCGTGATAACGATTAGAAATGATATTAACGAACACAATCTGAAATCACTGCAGTATTACAGCAACATGTTCATGCATGCCAAAGGTTCGCTAACTTGCATAATCTGTTTGTATTGGGTTAATTCTATAGACTCTCGGGTAAATGTGGACAGAACATTTAGCTGATTTCTAAGAAGAAGGTCTGCAGGGTCTGACGCGCCACTGAGAACACAGGCTCGTATTGTGAAAGATTTCCACTATACATTACAAAAAATTGCTAATTTACCTCAGGCTTAAAAATGTGCTAATATGTGCTCTGCGCTAATAATAACAACAACAAAAAAAACAATAATTTATTTACTTGTTTAGCTACTGTATTCTGTATCTTATACAACCAAAAATATTGTGGGTTTATTTTCACTTTTAAAATGTAAAATAAAAATGTAATTTTGATATGCGTACAGTACAAACATACAAAACACACAGACACACACACACACACACACACACACACACACACACACACACACACACACACACACACACACACACACACACACACACACATTAACGAAAGTATTAATATAAATAAATATACAAATGTACATATAATTATACATATTAATACTGTATTTATACACACGTATTTTAGAATAAAAATTAATGCGTCAAAGAAATCATCTCAAATGTATTATACAAATAAAAATTATATATACATGTAACATGTATGAAAAAAACAATATAAGTTATGGGTATGTAACCCAGCATAGATTTATTTATTTTCCTTTTTTATATTTTTTACTACACACTAAGCCTATGATTGTCATTTGGATATTGAACACACACACACACACACTCTAAATAACTTTATTTCTTTAAACAACTTAAATAAACATTAATAAAAAATTGTCAAAAATGTCAATATGTTGGGCGTTTACCTTCACTTCATATCATATTGCACTGCTGTATATGTGACGGTTCAAATCAGAATTCATCCCTACATTACACGAATGAATACACCAATGCCCTGTTTTTGTCATAGAATGATTCCACTAGTCGAAAGTGTCTTAACTAGCTGTTATTCCACCGTTCATATGGCCCACTCAACCTCAGGATACAGGAAATCACGCAGGGCAACCGCTTTACGTTGCGTGTCTAAATGATGCCATGTGGTCGACAACTGCTTGAAATCACACCTCATTCTTTAGATTAAAAGCAACGTGTCGAAAAGCTACAGAGACCAATAACAAGGCGGTGGTATGTATTACAGAGGAAAACGAGTTCTTGAATCGGGAATGATCGTATTAGTAACGTGCCGAGTTCGTTCCCTCTGCCTTATTCAGACAAAAGCAAACTAACCCATTGCGACTCTTTAAATGAATTACTCAAGCTAACAAAACAAGTTATTCGTTTATGGATTTAGAGGGTGTTTTTTTTTTCATTGTGGTTCATGGTGCTGCATCTAAATTAACTGGTTTTCTTTCGCGTGACTGAATGCACAAGGCGCTTTAAATCCCATGTAGCATAAATAAGACCTGTTTATCCACTTATTTGTGATTCTTGCTTTGCCTGGAATGAAAAAGCCACATTTTTTCACTGACAACCTGCCGCTGAAAGACACACAATTTAAACACAATGCTCTCGCAATGAGTGTTTTCATCCGTACATTCAGTGAGTATGATGTTCGTCTAGTTCTGAATGTTCAGTATGCTTAACGCTATGAGGAGGATTATTAGCTCTCCTCAAAACTGGCAGCCGATGACAAGCGCAATGGGATTCTAGACCAGCTTGCCAAAGGGACATGGCGCAAGTATCCTCTTCTATATAAAATCTAAAAGTGACACGAGTGGAACTCTATTAAATATTTCCACTGTCAGCACACATCCAAAACAAACCTGCAACAGCTGCTGGACGCTTTCATCCCACAGACCGTCGGGAGAAAATCACATATGGAGAATGGGATCCGTGCATGTGTTTCAGCTTGAGACTGCATGCTGGGAAACTTAACGGCTCTCGGACCCCGAAACACATGAGGAAAGCAGCGCAATCAAACACAAGGGGATCCCAAAGGGGCGGGGCTCCCCTATAAAGTGAAGGAATGTTTTGTGTTGACACTGTGTGTGTGTGTGTGTGTGTGTGTGTGTGTGTGTGTGTGTGTGTGTGTGTATGCTGCAGAAATGGCAGATATGGTTAGAAAAAGCGCATTTTAAAATAAGATCACATTTACAGATAAAAAACTGACAGACAGACAGACAGACAGATTGATAGAAAGATAGATAGATAGACAGATAAATAAATAAAATTGGTATAAGTATTTCACATGAATTTAATAAAAAAGTATGTATTTAATACCGTATTTTTCGGATCATAAGGTGCACTTAAAATCTGAACAAAAATGTAAAAATTGACTGTGCGCTACATAATTCGAAAAAAAATGTTCTTGCCTTATCTGTGAAAAAGATTATCTAATACAAGTTTGTCAGTAGCGCGCCTTATAGTCTGGAGAATACAGTATTTATTTTATATCATTGTACATTAAACCTGAACCCACAATCTTTCTGTTGCGAACTGATTGAGCCACAGCACTTTTCATTACTTTAGTTAGATAGTGCTCCTATTTCTTAACTGCATTTAACGTTCAGTTGATAACAGAGTCCAGCAGAATAAACGGCATATCTGCAGCATATCTCCAGACCCCCGGCCCACTGACAGTGTTTGTTTAACCACAGAGAATACACCACCTTCCTGGCTCTGGGAAATGCTGTCTTCCTTTCAGTGGTTTCACAATTGCCTCATTTCCTTTTTTTCACCAGGACATGTTTTGCTCAGCCGTGCACGTTTCAGTCCAAAACACCGGGACCGCCACATATGGACCGTTTTGTTTTGCACAGATAGTTGTGTTGAGAATCTGATTTTGGGTGGGCTTCTCCTTGCAGAAGGATAACGAGTGACAAGACCCCTTTACTGTGCTCAGAGCTGGATGATATCCTTAGAAACAATAAATGAAATCAATTTCACTGAAGTGGACTAGAAAGACAAACTTTCTAACAAGCTTCTGTAGTGAAACCAAACACCGCTGCCGGCTTTCCTCCACCCTTTCCAGCTCTGCCCAGCCCCCTCCGTGGCGCTGTTAAAGCTTGTTATGGGAAAAAGCCAGTCTGTGAGATTTTTGTGTTTTCAAAACACTCCACATCAAGCAAAGACCCTGAAACTAAAGTGGAGGTGGCACTGAAATACCCAAAAAACACACACACGGAGCTGCTTCAAATCCATTAATCATTCACAAAATAATTTCTGTGTATGCTAAATACAAGATTCACAATGGACCGATGTAGTTAGTGATTTTAAGCTTGTGTGATATGTGAACGCAAACACTAAATCAAACTCAAACCGATTTGGAAATGCACATGCAGGGCACATTTTAATAGTTTAAAGTTGAACAACCTGCACCAATCGCAGTCCAAGTCCACACACACACACACACACACACAGGCGCGCGCGTGCACAATATGTTTGTCTGGCTAGACTGTAGTGAAGTATGCAGTTTGTTCCTATTTCGTAATGGCTTGGCTCGGAGCCGACCCATACACAGCCTGAGAGGGATATCCCAGCGATATTGGGAGGGAGCCAGGTTGGAATGCCACCAGGTCTAGTTTCCTGCATTCCTGCCAAAATTCTACACAACTACTTACGTTTTTCCTCTGCTCTGACAGTTTTTTTGGCAGTAAATAGCTATACAGCCTTAAAGTGTGTTTCCCGCATCATATCGTAAATTTCCGCGCTGCTCGGTATCCTGTAAATGAGTCATTTATTTATTCTGCCTGTACGTAATATACTGTAAATGTGGCTTTGAATAAAAGGAAATATGCACAACATGTTGTTGAGCAGTACAATACACTCTAAATATAAAATTGTAGATGTTAAATTGCCCATTTTGATTATTGACGTTAGCTAGTCATTTGACGTTATTCGAAATTTGACTGTAGTCAAGTTTACTTTTTTTCCAGATTTCCTATTTTAGATTTTATTTTAATTTAAGATTAAAAATCTCAATGACATGAAAGACCTGCGCGTTCGTTTAAACTTTAATTAAAAAAGCAGAGTGAGAAGTTATAATTACTTTGTAAAAACAGGCAGGAATTTGGTCACAAACCAAGTTGTTTAGTGCCTTAGTCTATTTTTACGCTCCTCTAAACAGCTTTTCTTTTTTTTAAAGACGGCATTTATAGCGGTAACGTTTTTTTTTAAATGTTGAAAACAGGCAGTACGCTGGCTCCAGTCAGTCTGCCAAATGCCATCGGCATCCTTTCATTGTTTCTGCATTTCACCTGATTTGTACAAATAGCTATAAGTAAGCGTATGTTGCAGTTTTGCTAAATAAACAGAAATAAACACACACAAGATTAAAATAAAAACCATTTATATTGAGTAATAGCAACACGGTGTATTATTTCCACAGCAAAAATCATACACAGAAACTGTGAATCATTTCCCTTAACTCGTCTCTATTACGTTTAGTAGACATGATTAACTTTATAGGTTGAGTGCTTAATAAATAAGAGGATCATTACTGTAAAACATGATCTTGCTACTTTTGGACACCTAAATCTATTTATAAAGACATGATGTGTCTCTTACATTACACAGAGTCATGACTTAATAAAGACTGGCGTCTTTATTCAAACGGTATCATACCGCTTATGTTAAGCCTCTGCTTACACTAATGCTCCCACAAATGTGCATGTCTCATCTGGCAAACCTTCTGAATGATCTATCATGAATAAGAAATGACAGGCCCATCCAGGCTTGTTTGGTATAGATCTGTGTTTGCTTAAAAGCCTTACTTTCAGTGCATCGCTCTAAATTATCCCCTGAGATGGAACTAAACTCCTGCAGAATGTCTATGAAATGCTCTTGTGTTTGTGGAGTATTATGGAATTATGGATCATTGGTGTTCTAAGTGGAATAAAGCTGGCAGGTCAAAAGAAAGATCAAAATCAAACCGGGAACTGACAGGTCTTATTTTTTGTTTTTTAATTACTTTTTTTTTAGAATGTGTACTGTGACATTAGAATCTGTGGACAGATTAAAACAAGGTTGTGTTTTTAGGCTGCAAAATATTGCATGTTCTGAACGTGTTATACATTCCAGGTTAAAAATAAAACACTGATATTAGATGAAATAAACCCAACATGCAAACAAATTTGTACAGACTACAAATTCCACATTCAACGTTTTTTTTTCTCCTTAGACTTTAAACTTTAAGTATAGAATAAGTAGGTCAGTGTGGAATTCAGCAACTTATTTCACAGACTAACAAAACTCTCACCTCATGCTTTTGGACTTTCCACATTGGTAAGCACCATACAGGTCACCAGAGTGCACGTTCGGTGGTTATCAGTAAATTAGACTCTACAAACAGAACTTAATATGGGACATACCTGTTTGAACTGCTCCTCGTAGGTCCATTCGTGGTGCTGGGACTGAGCTTGTGGTGCTAAAGCACTCGGCGATTCGGCTTGTCGTGGAGCTGGGTATGGAGGCTGGACTCTGGTGAGATGCACCGGGGTACCTTCAGGAGACTGTCCCGCACCTGAATAAACAGCATGGCGTGGAGGATAGTGAGCTAGGGGTCCTTCTGCATCTTCATCCCCAGCACCCTCGTTCATACTGTCATCTTCATCAAAGTCTCGCTCCTCGTCATCCATGCCACGATCCAGGTCTGGGTCATCATCATCGTCATCGAGGTCGGAGTCGGGAGCGCGCGGATCCGCGTGGCCGGAACTCAGGTTCGGGGCTCCGGCAGCGAACGCCCCCCTGACCGCCGCTTGGTAGTGGCGGAAAGCCAGAGCTTGCTGTTGGATCTGCGACTCGACCATCGACCTGATATCTTTATCCTTCTCGGCTTGTCGGAGCTTTTCCTCCAGGGCGAGGCGAGCCGCCTGCTGCCGCTGCAGGTTCTCCATGACCGCCTCCAGCTTCATCCCGCCCGCGCCGCTCGAGTGGCTGTGAGCGCCGGAGGAGCTGACCAGCAGTGGAAGGCTGCTCGCCGAGGAAAAGGCGGCTTGCTGTGGGCAAAAATGCAAATAACGACAATAAGTTACAGGCTGTGGGAAAGTTGCCGCGGATCAAACGGTGTCAAAAGCGTTAAAAGTCAGATTATGAGGGATCAAATGGCGATGGCCAGGAAGTAACTCTGCACATGCTTGCTGTAAATATTGCAAGGGTTGTACTTCTACAAACAAGTCTTTTGACTTCTAACTTGATATTAACTCGGCTTAAACGACAGGCAATCAGTCGTTAAGTCACGACAAATTAAAAGTTTGCGCTGCACGAGGCGGACTTTGAATCGTTGAAATGCCGACTGTAAGATCTTTAGAACTCACACTATGATGTTACGAACCACTTTATTTCATTCGCCAATATACAAAAAACTCGATCGGTAAAAAACAACAGTTAAAAGTCGATTTTGATTCAAACTGACGAAATTAAATCAGCGGACAACACTCGAACATTATCTAAAATAACCAGCGAGCGAACTTATTTTTGGGATGTGACATTGACAAGACTTTTTCTGCATGATGGATCGAATCGGAACAGTCGGGATCCAAACACATTCTCCGCAAAGCCGGTGGTTTTATTTGTAAATAATTTAAATTACAAAATCAACCAGCATTATGAAATGAACTCCGGTCGCGACAATTCTCGCTCTCTGCTGCGAATTAAAAAATAAATACTGTACATTACTGAAATTAGCGTGTGTACAGTGCGCGTTAGGGTTAGTATTAAACGGCAGCGGAAAACTCAACTTCTTTTAATAACAGCCGATAACGTGAAACGCACAAACATTATAAAACAACAACAACAACAACAACAACAACAACAACAACTATCGCGGTTCCTTCGCGTTGGAAGCTGAAGATCGCGCTTACCAGTGCGGATTTAGTCGCTATGCTCGTGTTGTCAACCATACTTCTCCCGTCAAATGCGACGAATTAGCTGAAAAGTGACCTCTTTCTCCAAACAAGTCAGAAGTGGTTGTAGTCCTGTCTTAACATCTAGATCTGTGGCGCGAAAAGCGGAGAAATAGCGCGTCGGAGAACGGTCTCGCGGCGCGCTCGCGGTTTCGGAGCGATTTAGCAACAAGTGGCTGTAACTGTAGCGAGAATGACCTCTGAGAGATCAGATCAGTCCCTCTGCCTCCATCTGCTCTCCACACGTCAATAGACAGATGAATATAAGGCAATCAGGGCAGGGTCTGCACTCAGCCAACAGAAACGCACGGACGCGAGCCGCTTCCTGCGCGCGCACACGTTTACTGTCGCGAAGTTTAGATGAAAGCTTGCGAATTAAACTTCAGCGTTTCCCGGGAGGAATTACCGTTAGCCGATGGTTTTATTAAGACCCCGGTAATAACGTGATAACAGCAAGCCCGTGTATTTTAGAGGGAAATGCCACAGTGTTTGGTTACTTTCCAAACGAACTAAATAGTAAAGTTGTCGGGTTTTGTTTTCTTCTGCAAAGTGAGGAATCAAATAAAGATAAACGATGTGTTCACACGTTTAGAGGTTTTTGTTGTCTCATCATGATGTCATCTCTCACTTATACGCAAAACAAACGATTGCAACTGCTGTATATCTCACGTAAAAGAACTTAAATAGTAGAGAAAAATATCACTATAGATGTTGATCTTCTGTAAATACACCCTTCTCACTGCAAAACATATCATTGCCATTCACCCTGCAATTACCCTAGATTTGCAATTATGTGAACGCATGCCTACTATCGAATTCCATGTAATTTTCAGTAAAGAACTTTAGTCATGACCACAGATTTTTCAAATTATTTTGTGGTAAAGTATCATACTATGTCATCTAATCCCTTCTTATTTATTTTTTTATTTATAGAAGAAAGACTTGGGACAGACAAATGAAAAAGATAGACACGTAAAAACAGATGGAAAAAGAAATGGACAAAATAGACAGATATATATATTGTGTGTGTGTGTGTGTGTGTGTATAGATAGATAGATAGATAGATAGATAGATAGATAGATAGATAGATAGATAGATAGATAGATAGATAGATAGATAGGTAGATACAGTCAGAGAAACAGACGGATGGATGGATGGATAGATAGATAACAAATAGACAAAGAGAAAAATGGGCAGACAGATAAAATAGACATTTATAGATTAGATAGACAGATAGACATACATATATATATATATATATATATATATAT
>CM051493.1:2203328-2278814 GCA_028031935.1 Paedocypris micromegethes
TAGATAGATAGATAGATAGATAGATAGATAGATAGATAGATAGATAGATAGATAGATAGATAGATAGATAGATAGATAGATAGATAGATAGATAGATAAACACACAAATAGGCAAATAAAAATATATACAGACAAGTGGAGTTGACATTGACTGATTAGATACATTTTATAGATAACACACAAATAGAAATATAGGCAGACAGATAGAATAGACATTGATAGATTAGACAAATGCACAGTCAGACAGACGGACGGATCGACAGATAGACGGATAGATAGCTAGCTAGCTAGCTAGATTGATACAGATATGAACTCACTGACATTAGATGTCTGCATTAGCCTACATAGCAATAAACATGCGTGATTTCTCCCATGACCCCATGCTCTCTAATTGTGATGAAATAACCTATTACTGTTGACCCCAATAACTCCTTCAAGAATTCCACGTTGCCTTATGCCCTCAAACTGTTCAACAAAATTGATAATCATTCCAGGGTTACAATCTATTTGCGTTAATGCAAGGCTAAGGTCTTGCAATGACACTGATTATGCTAGGAATGATGGCTAATATGCTTTACACTCTGAACTAGGCTGCGAAAAATATGTCAGTGATCAGGTTCAGGTGACACGTAATAAATACAGTGCAACATCTGTCCAGAACCGATAGAAGAAGACCTGAAGACTAAGACAAACATCCTCATAAAAGCAATTTTAAAGCTAAAGCCATATTGCTTTTTTCAGAACAGATAAATCTTTTAATGACAAAGTAAACACAGACCAGGTTATATAATCATTAGATCACAACGGTTATGTTAGCAGTGAGTGAAGCCCAAAATAATAATAAAATGTATTAAATTAAAATGTGTAAATAAAATAAGTATAATGTAAATTTACAATGTTTTAAATAAATTCCAATAACGTATGTTTATTATTATTACTATTATTGTTAATAATAATAATAATAATAATAATAATAATAATAATAATAATAATAAAAAATTAAACAGAATAACTACAAATTAAATAAAATCTTTTCGAATTTAAATAAAATAATAATAAACTTAAAAACATTTTCTTTAACACTTTTCGAAAGATTTAACCACTGACCTTATATCGGCAATTTTAATTTGTTAATTGTTGATAATGACATAAAAAGATTTGCTGTTGTATTTCGCCACCTGCTGGAAATTTACGTTAAGCGCATCGAAATCATTTTTTAACATTTGTTCTATGTGCTGAGATATTATTATATATAAACATAAACATAACACATCTTGTTTAAACTTTTTTTTTCAAAACAGATTAACTTTTATATTTGACTATACAAAGTACGACAGTGACCTATTTAAAACAAATACAGTTTGAAAAAAAAATCAGCAAATAAACTTAAGGCAAATTTAAACATTTGCTTAAATTAAATGCATATTTTGTCTAGTCAGTTTATTGTAAAAATAAAAGAGCATGATAAACTTTTTTGACAGAATTTAAAGACTAAGCTGATGCATGAATACAAAATGATTCACAATAAAACAAACTGTTTAATACCTTAGTTCTCTATCTGTCAGGTCACTAGCAGCTGTCACCAATGTGGTTCTGCGCTTTTCCAATGGCCAGAAAGTTTTTGCTGATGCTGAAATGTAACCATAATGTGCGGCCAGTGCAAGTAAATGCCCGGAAGCACAAGAGGCAGCATTTGTGAGTAGCTCATGAGAAGTAAAGTATGTGAGTTTGTCAACATGGCCACTAGGGACTGTATCAAACTTATTATCAGCGTTTAACCATCCTGTGAAGTCACACACACACACCACACACACACACACACACACACACACACACACACACACACACGCGCGGAGCAGTCAAGACGTTCCTCTTCACCTGCAGAATCTCACAAGGTTTGTGAGATTCTCTAAAGCTTAACTTTCTTACCATTCGCCAAAGCAATGCTTGAGTGGCTGGAATGGTTTCAACCCTGAACAAAGTTCCCCTCAGAAGACAGAAGTGCTGCTCACCCTGAGGAAGTTCACACCGTGGATTCAGTTCCAGCACGTTTTAGTCAAGCAATAAGGCCGTATCCACTTACAATGCCTGCCTTAGCTCAGAGTCTCAGGTTTCTAAAGGTGGTCACAGTGGCATAAAGTACTTGAGTAAATGGACTTTGTTAATTTGTTTCAAAAAAATTTTGACTACTTTTTACTTGTACCGAGTATCAAATATATAAGGAACGTATAAGGTGATATCGCTATCTGCAGGATGCTGAAGGTACTGGACGCCACTTATTAGATACATTACGTGAACACATTAGCGGTTGCACAATTTTGCACATTTGAGTGTGACTGAAACTGACTTTTGTTCTATTTTAATCTATTTTCTTCTTGCATTTAGGTAATTTCTATATTAGGAAATAAAACCTCATAAATAAAGAGTTTCTTTTTTTTCACATTTTCTGCTTTTTGAGCCTAAATTCTGTACGACTAAAATACTCAAGTTCTTTTGAAAGTTATGGAATCCGATTAGTGCCATAAATATAAAACGGAAATTTCTAAGAAACAAACGATAAAGCTACACATTTATGATGTTTATTTTTCAGTTGCAATTACGTTTCGTTATTTAATTTTTGCATGCAATCTTCACATTTTTGTTTAAAACTTTTTTCCGCTTATGATTTATCCGTTCGTTTCATTTCTTTTCGTTTGGACTTCTGGCACAAGCTTCACGTGGGGGCGGCCCTTACTCTGATTGGCTGCTGAGAATGTGACTGGCAGCAGTGTAGACCAGGAAGTGTGGGACGAAGTTTTTTTTTGTTTTTTTTTTCTAAACACTGTTGTGTATACTATAGGAAAGCCAAATCTGGGAATGGCGACTTCCGCACAGGCTTGTGAGATTTATGACTGGATTCGGCAGGCCATTTATGTGTCTAGATTATAGGCTCAAATCAGGTAGAAGGTCTTCTGCAGGCTTCAAAAGAAGACATCCTGTCATCAGTAAACTAACTTGTCGCTGTGATAAAATGAAATTTTCAGCCTTAGATTCCCAGTCATCTCTGTAAAGGTAAAGATGGCATTTGTCTTGCTTCCAGGTGTCCTCTGATATCTGGGCTAAAGGTCAACGTCTCGACCTTTCTCACTGACCTTTAGAAAAGTGCAGAAGTGTAATAGTTCACGAGTGTGATCCCCATAGTTTCTTTCACCGCAACACAGCATCTCTTCCTCTTCTGTCAGGGAACAAGGGTTACGCAAGTCACCAAGACGCTTGCTGGGCTCCGACCGGAGACATTAATCTAGAATAATCAGGATTAATGCAGAACACAGTCCTGACAGATGGCTTTAGTTACGTGAGCGTTTAATGCATTTAACAGAACACAAGTCACATACTCGTCAATTATGTGAACAAAGCAAGGATTTACTGTAGTCAATCATTTAAACATTCAAGTAGACATATCAACATTTAATACCTTCCTGGTGCATAAAAAGGCTGTGATTTAATGTATTGATAAAATCATGGAGATGGCCTGACTTTTAACACAATATTTCTGCAATTCATACTAACACGTAAACATTGAAAAACTGGTAAATGAAATTAAACAAACAGTATTATTACTTCACTGTAGTAAAATACAGTTGGTTTCCAGGTCTATATTACTGTGGTATTTGATTCATTAGACATAATACAGTAGAGTGCAGAATTCTTCATGCCGTTTTCTGAATGCTTCAGTGTGTGTTATCTTTCCATCTAATTTGTTTATTCTGTAATGTTTTTTCCTGACATTCTCAATCTGAAGCCACAGACTCAGTGGATCATTTAGAAGTGACGTAAATCAGTGAAATTTTTTCTGGCAAGTATGGGCGAGTGTTTTAATGAGTTTCTAAATCTATCCAGCTAAAAAGACTTCTTATCCTCAGTTTGTCTGCTTAAAGATCTCAAGGTTTAGAGTGTATTTCAAACGTTTAGTAGAAATAATGCAGAATTTTTTATATTTGACGGAATATAGCGAATATGATGTGTTTTGCTAATAACATGTTATTAATTCTAAAAAAAAAAAAAAAAAAAAGTCTGACGTCGACCACTAGATGTCAGTCTAATAGCGCTTGAAATAGTCACATTGATAATTTAAAAACCAATCCCACTTACATTATCATAACTGTTTACGCCAATTAATTTCTAGATAGTAAATAAATAAAAATAAAATACCAAAAATAATGCTTATGTTACGTATGTTAGTAATAATGCTAATGTTTTTTACATTGTTTACTCTAAAAATTGTAAACATATATACAGTATCTAAAATGTGTTTTATTTTATTTAATAGGTGATATCATACAATGAAATCATTTAAAAGTACACACCCACCCACTAGGCACAACTAACCCACACACATACACCCACTCACAAACACAATTCTCTTAAATAAATAAAAAAAATTGGGGATATAGTGAGTGGAGATATTTGTGGGTAGCATTGTTGCCTCACAGCAAGAAAGACAGAAAGTGTGAGTTCAAGTCTCGGTCACAGCTTTTTTGTGTATATTTAGCATTTTGTCCCCAATGTTTGTCCCACCTCAGACCCAGAAATATCTCCCACTTTATACACACTTTATATACAACTTTATAATGCCTTACATTAGGGAACTGACAATAAGGAATATAGTAATGAAATAAAAAATGAAAATTAAAAACAGAGATTTGAATCTGTAATGTAAACACTGTAATTGATAATTGGTTATTATAAATTGTTCACTATAATACTTCTGCCAAAATCACGAAATGATGAGTGAATCTTACAGTGATTTTTAAAGCGCTAAACAGAAAGAAAATCGACCTTTTCCATTTGTCGTCAGCACATGGATGAATACAAGATAAAAGAACGAGTCCAAGTAAAGCAGCGGCTAGAAATGCGACACTGTGGCTTTAACGAAGAGGCGGGAACTTCAACGGTGACGCATGAATATTAATGAAAGGATGCTTGAAAATTCCGCCTTGACCGCAGCATGTGTGGCGACGAGCCGCACACTTCACACATCCTAACAAGAGTAATTACCAGAGTAAAAAGCCGGAGAAGACTCCACACAGGGCAAGACAGGGGCTTTGAAGAGCACACACGAGACAGCATACTTGTTTTTTCTTACATTTAAAAAAAGGTTTTTTTTTCCCCACACTAAATGAAGAAGTTTTAAATGATATCTGTTTGGGAGAGTGCAACAACTTTCAAAAGCGCCGACTCACTGCAGATCACGTACCGTTACTTTGCTCATTGATTCGAAAGATGTCATGTTCCTTGTCACTCTGTCTATCAGTTTGGGTGGCGCTCACGATGCCCGGCCGGACAAGTGCAGTGAGGGGCGACATCGAGGTGATGGTCATGCTGCCTCACAACAATTCCTACTTGTTCTCCCATTCGAGGGTTTCTCCGGCCATTGAGTACGCGAGAAAATCCCTTGGCAAAGACGAGTCGTTTGCGGGATTGAAGTTCAACCTGCGCGTCGAGAACTCGGCGTGCGGGATGGACGCTCTGTACGCGCTGGTGGACAAGCAGAAGGACGAGCGTCCAGACCTGATCCTCGGTCCGGTGTGCGAGTATCCCGCCGCCTCGGTGGCCAGAGTGGCGTCTCACTGGAACATCCCGCTGGTCTCGGCAGGTGCTCTCGCCACCGCGTTCAGCGCCAAAAGCAGCGAGTACTCGCATCTCACGCGGATCGCGCCAACTTACCTGAAAATGGCCGAGACGTTCCAAGCGATGTTCTTACAGTTCGGATGGAGAACGGCGTATTTGATTTACGACGACGACAAAGAGGAGAGAAACTGTTACTTTGCGATCGAGGGGGTCTTCACCGCGCTGTCAGATTACCAGATCGCCACCGATCACGCCGTCTTCAACTCGAACGAAGAGAGAGTAGACGCCGACGAGATCATCAAGTCCGTGTACGGCACCGAAGGTAAGGACGGACTCCGACTGTGCCAAGGGGAAAAAAAAACAATGCTTAGACTAGTTGCTTAATAAATCAATTTAATAAAACTGCCTATAATTCACAATTCATCCTGACATGTTGTTGTTGTTAGTGGAAAAAGGTTTGATATTGTTGCTCTTTCCATTTTGCTTCATGGGTGTTTTTTTTTTTTTTTTTTTTTTTTTTTTTTTTTCATTTTTTGTTCCACTTAATGTGCCTGAGTATTTACGTGATTAGTAATGTACACTATTTAATTTGACATGTTATATAAGAAAGATTTAAGAGATTCATAGGTGGGCCAGGAAGGCACGTTTAAGAGTGAAATTACATTATTATTGAACAAATCATTCTCAAAAACAAGTAAATCTAGAACCACATTTTTTGGCTTTGGTTTTCTTATCTTCAGAAACTTTCTCGTGAAAGTACTCAGACTTTGTGAGTACTCATACTGCTACTGTATGTTGCCTACTAGTACCTAGAGCTCAGCATGTCACATTGTTTTTGCCAATTCAAATCCGAATAATTGCATCAACTCATTATTCTTGCTTTAAAATAGCCACTTGCAACCACTTTACGTTGTATTACAACTTCTTGTCATCTGTCTGTTTGTATTTTACATAATCAGCACAATGTTCCTGTCTGTAATTGAAATCTAAATGTCTCTCACAGTAGCATTTCAACTGCTTGAGTAGTATCTAGTATGGAAACTTTATCACTAATAGTAACAAGCAAGATTGGTTATGGCTGTCACGATCTTGTATCCAATTCATGATGTCCGTTGTTGTGACATTTATCATGACGTTTGCCTGTCAATAATGACAGCAATGTAGAATTTCGATAACAAGAATTTCTTCCATAACAAGTTCATGTAAAACTAGAAACAATGGTTTTTCAGAACACGTGATCAACAATTGACTGTCAACAATTAGTCCATCAAAGTCATTGAAACAAATCAATAATGCAACCTGCTTGTTAAGATCAGAAACAGGTTTATTGTAAGAATGCTGGGAATTCCACAGGTGGTCAAAGAAGAATGAGTGATGGTGGAATTTTCAAGACCTCAGCTTTACTCAATCCATCCCACAGGCTTTCTTTTTAACACTTTCCTCAGCAAACAGAGTAAAGTCTGCTTGGCTGGTGTGCAGTAACACAATAGTGGGGAACTCGCTGCAGCTATTAGGCTTGGACACACTTTAGAGCTCAAAGATATTCCTGCTGTCTAAACTATTAGCAGTCTGTTGTTCCAGCCTGGTTTAAAACATCACATCCGTCTGGCCCAAATCTCTGCTGCTTCACAGAAATTCTGACTGTGCAGCTCTTTACTGATCCAGTTTCATAAACAGTGAATTTCTTACATTCCTCTCAAGAATGTCTGAGATTTTAGAAAATATACAGATATTGCTCAACAGGGACTGGTACAAGGCCTAGTTTTGTGTTTCAACGTCTTAAGTCGGTCCATGCATTGATTTTAGGATCTTGGGTTTCTCAAGTTGAAGCGTATTGCATGAACGTTGGCCATTAAAAGAATGTTCCACAGAATCTAAAAATGTCAGAAAGGAATGAGTGAAATGGGGTAGGAGGTTAATTCTGTCTCGGGGCTTGTCGTGACACTAACAATTTTAGGGTTACGGCTCTTAAGGCTCTTTTATAATTATTTTTTTTCTCCTGCTATCTCAAAACAGCTGGAGGTCTTTGACATTTTGCAATTCAGGTAGGAGTGTGGAATGCTCGAGTCATGGATACAGACATTTTCTGTCCATCAACGTCCTTGAAACATGAAATTGTGGAATGTCTGTGTTTTATAGGTCACTGCTCTTACAATCAAGGCCGAAATTGACATTTTTGCTCGGCGTCTTCTGAATATTTAAAGCTTTTCAAACTGAAAAGTGAAAATCTTGGTAACATTTTTTAGAAGGAATTCCAGTAAGATGAACATGGTAAATATAATTGATAAAAAATTATATACCAAATAAAGTTTATTATATTAAAATTATAAACAAGTTTTGCACACAGGATGTGTCACATCTTTACATTTTTCATCCCCGTGCCCGTCCAGAGAAGAATGACCGGTCATTTTAAATGGATGTTTAGCAGAAAATACTTTATTACTATTCAGTTTCATACTGTAAACTGATTTTTAAAATCCATATACTGCGACTAGCAAAAAGCCTTGGTCCAATCAAAACTTGCCTGAATAAAAAAGAGAGTTTTAAAGAACTTTTGGAAATTTTATGGAGTGTGACTAGATAGTTGGCTGTAGTGTAATTATTGACATAGGCGCTGTATAAATTAGCATATGTTTTAAATTCTAAATGCAATGGCCTGTTCCACGAGGTATATTGCTTTGATTAGTATTCCAGGCATAATAGGGGCTTCATTGATTGGAGGACTTATGAAGGCATACTGGAAATCTCTGGAAGCTAGTTAGTGGGGTTCAGTATTCATACTAGTTCTGGAAATGCAGCATATCATAGATAAAATCATCACCAAGAATAATAAAAAAAAATATATTTTTAAAATCCCACTGTTTTTGTCAGTGCAAAGTTTACCCATTTACACCTTGGGAATTGTGTGTCGATTTTCCCCCGCAGTCATTTTAAGAAATCGAGGATCAATGGTTCTCAAGTGCCCATGATGCAGATTTGAACATCAGTACCAGTCTGCGATGCATCATTGATCCCTGCTGAGCCGAAGCTTTTTTACCTTTGACGTCAGGACATCAATGGCAAGCCTTTTCATTTTTGTCTTTTCAAGCCTTTTCATTCCCTGCCTGTCAAAATTCCACGGTGAACGAAGATAACACTTTCCCGAGGATGCCACGCAGGGCTGCAATGTTTTGACAGCCAATGACGTCAGCACCAAACCACAAACGGGCTTGTTGGAAGTCCTCAGGGAGCGAGTTTCCTAAGCCGGAGATGTGTCATTATAAGCCAGCGTTTCTGTGCCATGTGCTGAGGGCAAGACAGTGAAGCCCTTATGCTCTGGAGTGACATAGCACAAATGCACACAGCGATATAATTACCACGTGCACGTTGGCACAATGCTTTTATATAGACCCTTATGCGCATTAAATGCAGTGCGACCGAGCGGTAAGTGTTGCCTCTTTGCATTCCTCGGCTCGTTGGTAACTAGTGTCCGGATTTGTGAAATATTGCTGGCTGGAGTCGTACCCCACGGAATGGCCGTGAAGCCGACACAGGGCCGGCAGTGTGCTGCGGACGCTGTAATTAAAGGGTGCTATAGTGCAGAAATACTGAGGTGAAGTTTGTCCCACTCAGCTGAGGATATTTCAAGCGGCGCGTTACACTGAATGAGCTGTGGGGAAAGTTCCAATCCTCTGAATCTTCCTATTTATGGGACACTTTGCCATTTTTTTTTAAAAGCTCTGTTTGCTTGCTTGTTTGTTTATTTACGTCCGACCCCCCCTTTGCTCCATGGGAAAGTATTCCATACCCGAGACTGCGTTTCTGTTCGAGCGGGTCAAAAAGAAGGTATTCAGTGGTGCCATTCGGTCCAGCTTACATAATTGAACAAATGCCAGATTCAGCGCACCATGTTCTTGTAAAGCTGGCTGATAGCGCAAAGGTCAAAGCTGATCTTGAACGTTAAAGGAGAAGATTTTCCCAACAGTAATACCTTGATACGCTGCTTATTTCCGGCTTTGTAAAATATGGAACTTTGCTTTATTGCCCTAGATGAGTAGCATCATTTTTTGTGTATTTTTTTGAATGTCAACAGTTTTGTTTGTGTTTTTTGCAGTGGTGATCATGTGTGCCAAGTCGGACACGGTTCGAGACCTCATGCTGGCAGCCCATCGACGGAAACTGACCAGTGGCAGCCACATCTTCTTCAACATTGAGCTCTTCAACTCCTCGTCCTTTGGTAAGACTAGTCGTCAATGCTTCACAGTCCGACACCAAGACTAGGTGACCCTCCTGAGTTATCTACACCGCACTCTGCTTGATAGAGATTACATTCAAGTCTCCGGCACAACACAATAGTGCCTGGACAGTGTCTGACAAGCTGTTCCAGAACATTGGGGTCCGTATCTTAAAGCCTTTGTCATTAAGGTTTTATCAGCAGATCCCGGTCGCTTATGTAATGTTTCACTCATTATCTAAACCATAAAGGCGTCTGTGTGTGACTTGTGCTCTTTTGTTGTGATTAAGATGTGACGTTGATTCGCAGGAGACGGATCTTGGCGGAGGAGAGACAAATATGACAGCGAAGCCAAAGCGGCCTACAGCTTTCTCAACACCGTTACTTTGCTGAGGTCCACCAAACCTGAGTTTGAGGAGTTTTCCTTGGAGATGAAGAAGTCCTTACAGCAATCACACATCGACGTTTGTGAAGACTGCAGTGCTGTACGTGAGTCTTTGACATATGCTTGATGACTGAAAAGAAATATATATTTTTGATAACAAACCGTTACACCATAATAACTCCATTACAAGTTAAAAGTCACCAATTCCACGAAGACTTGAGTAAAAGTCGTAAAGTTTAAAATGTAACAAGTAACGATGTGTCTAATCAAATGTAGTGGAGTAAAAAGTACAGATACTCAATAGAAATGTAGTCAAGTAGAAAGTAAAAGTTGCAGAAAAGTAGCCAAGATAATACATAAGTAACAAAGTTTTTATTTTAGTTAATTACTTATTAGTTCACACCCCTGATATTTAATTAATAATAATCTTTTGCTTACAACAAATACTTTTTTGTGAATTTGGATGAGAAATAATGTTTAGATGCTCATTGTAATACAATATGAGTCACTTTTATTGTATATTAAATTATATATATTTTTAAATACATTTTCTTTGTTTTTAAAAAGGAGGACTTTTCATCATTATGATTATCTGTAATTGCATTTATCTTCAAGGATTTTTTTTGCAATTCATTTCACTGATAATTGGGGTAGAAAACATTACAAAATCAAACATTCCTATACTAAAAAACTAGAAATCTATAGACATGGGGAAAAAATGTTTTGTCCCTGACATTAAAAAAATAGAGATTTTACGTGTCAAAATAAATATTTCTGCTGAATGGCCTAGAGAAGACCCTCAATAATCTTTGACACCCAGCGTGAAGAAAACGCTTATTTAATGCTTAACGATTGAAAGACTTTTAATTTGTAAGATCTCACTGCTTGTGGAAGCCCCTTTACACTTTATTCGGGCTCTTTGTCTCCAGCATGTCAGGCTTCTTTCAGCAGCCATCAGAGGTTTTCTGAAGAAGTTAGCAGGAGCTCTTTCTTCCAAAAAAAAAGCCAATTGTTAACCAGCTAAAGTGCCAAGGTTAATAAGCCAAGCGGGGGTCTGCGCCACTTTTGACTGGCTAAACTTCAATGTTTCCAAGAGCCACAAGCGCTCTGATCTCAAACACTTTGCAGGACCACCGTCTGCCAACCACAGTTTCTGCCAATCGTCATTATAAAATCAAACCTGAGATACCAGCCAGTGCAAGTCTATCATTCTAGAAGAATTCCTCCCACATTAACGGTAACTCGGCCTATGTGATGTTTAACATACTTGGCCTTCCACTTGTCGCTGCCGCTCGTATCTGCGCAATTATTTTGACAGCGTGTTCATGCTGAATTAATGGACTGGATGAAGAATGCTTACTTTATTCATAAAGGGAGGTTGGAATTGGCTTACAGTGAGTGGTGTTCTTATGCACCTTCAGAAATTCATGATAGCTGCCAGTAAACGCAGTCGTTTCTCGTTTGGAAGCTTTTCCCAAACTCCATCATTAAGAACAAACCTTCTGGATGAAGTATTGAAGGATCAGCTGCACATTCCTTCTTCCTTCAGCTGGACCATCAGGGCTTTTCAATGAATGTGTTTTTTATAATAATAATAATAATAATTATTAATAATAATAATAATAACAACAATAATAATAATAAAGTTATTATTATGAATAGTAATAATAACAATAATGCATAGTATTTATAATGTGCCTTTCAAAACCAAAATGCATCATACGTACACATCACAGCCATAAAGATCCATTGCCAATGGTGTGTGACCCTACATCTTCATCATAAGTGAAGGTCATTGTGACCAGTGGCTGTCAGCCTGTTTTATGACAGGTTTAATGGGTGTTTATTACAAACTATATGGGATATGTGTGCATACCATAAAAGTTACACACTGTATGTATACTAAAAATTTTTTACCTGGTTACATGATTAGCTTATAGATGTAACTAAAGCACAATCTTCTTTTACTGATGGTACAGCAGAAATGATTAACATATTGTCTCTTATGTATACTGAAAAAAAA
Source organism: Paedocypris micromegethes (assembly GCA_028031935.1). NCBI lineage: Eukaryota > Metazoa > Chordata > Actinopteri > Cypriniformes > Paedocypris > Paedocypris micromegethes. The sequence goes on from CM051493.1 coordinate 2,215,560, forward strand.
ATCAGAAAATGTAATTTATACAATCATCATATAAATAAAACGTTTTTGAAAGAAGCTTTATCAAGTTACAATTACTGATATAATTTTAAATAAAACTCATATAGCAAAATTATTGCAATACAGGTTGTGTAAATGTATGTCCGTATCAACTCATACTTTATAAGTTGTTGTTGTTTTTTTTTAACACCAGTTAATCTATATGCTATATAATCTATATATTGTTACCATCCGGGACGGGTGAAGGTGACGAGATGAAGAGCCAGGGATCGTGGTGACAAGAAACGGACATTTAATGACGAACACAGGACGATAAACTTACAGACGACAGCAGAACAGACGAAGTGACGGCACGGGTGAAGACTTAAATAACAAGACAGATGATGAACAAGTGAAACTGATAATAGATGAGGATGAAACACCAGACGTGAACAGAAACACAGGATCATGGGAAGTGTAGTCCATGATTGCAACATATATACAGGCACAATCAAAATGAAAATACTGACAATAATTCTGAACGTTGATGGAAAAGGTGGATTTTAATTCCCTTTCTCTTTTGGGTTAAGGATGAGATCAACATCCCACTGTAGCCAGCTCCTCGTAGTCCAGATTACCCAGACGTTGGGTTCTTCTTCATTTTTCCTGGTTGAAAGACCAAACACTACACTGAACACTAAAAAGCAAAGTTTTCTGAATGTACACACTATACTTTAGTTTTAATAATCATAACTAGTCATACAATATATTCTTATATACAATAAACATTTATTAAAATAGACTTGTCCAGAAATATTTGGAATGTTAATGGCATGTTAAAAATGTGTCTGGGTCTAGACCAGTCATCGGAACATACCTGTTCTGGACAGTGAGGCTGCATTTGAGGATATTTCTTTTTTCACCGGGGTGAGGAAACTGACACGTGGTTGTTCTTTTTCGTGCCAGAGCCTGAAGTTAATCAGCCCAAGTAAACAGGAACCGGCTTATTGGTAGAAACAGTGAAGCTAGTGAGCTTAAGGATGAGTTATATCCACACTAATGGGGCAAGGATTTTTTTTATTTTTTTGGTTTAATGCTCTGCTATAAATTGCAGTCGGGCCGATTATGAATTACAGCCATTGACCGGTTCCTGAAATTCCCTAAAGAATGCTTTGCAAATAAACATGTTTATGTGTTATTCATTAAATGGATGTGAATCAGTGTTAAAAAGAAAACAATAACACTTAATGTTATTCCTGAAACTAAGTAGATTAATTTAGTGAGTTTTCCAGTCAAATCTTCTAGTTTAATTTAAATTTACCATATTATAATGTGTAACAATTTTGTACATTTGCTGCTTGACATAAATACCCTGATTGGTTGTCTTAAGTAAGAACTAAAGATTTTTACTTAGAGATATTTTTTTACTAACTTTTTTAAATTATTTAATGTTTTAATAAATTTTATTAATTATTTCATAATTGGTTGGATGTTTAAATGGACAGACGTTTGGATGGATGGATTGATGGATGGATAGATGTTTGATTGAATAGACATTTGAATGGATGTTTGAATGGATCGAGGTATGGATACACTCATCCACAGTACCGTATTTTCTGGACTATAAGTCGCTACTTTTTTCATAGGTTTTGAAACATTCGGCTTATACAAAGGTGCGGTTATTCTGCAGATTTTTGATAATGAAGATAAATACGGTAGATACCGTTTATTTTCTCTTTTTTTCTGTCCCGTTTTAATCAGCAAAGTTGCTGCCGTGTTCAAATACAGGTTAGGAAAGGATCGAATTAGTTACATACATGTACATTTACAATTCAAAATGGTTCATAGAGCGGATGCGGCTTATAGTCCAGAAAATACGGTATATAATTTGTAGTTTCAGGGAGATTTTCACATATTATATACACATTATATAGTGACTGTAAGGGCATTCTGCAGGAGCATGGAGAACACAATCTTTACTAAACAGACTGTAGCTTTGGAGTATTATTTTTTTCTATATTTCATCCATTATCACATTCTTGACACAAGATGACATGGCATTTGATTTATACTGTTATCAATAGTGGTCTTAAATATCAGTGAGGTTTGTTTCGCAATGAGAAAGCACGACATTTTTGCAATGTGGAATGTTGGGAGCAATACATTGTGTAGCTGAATTACAAGCTGTGCTCCGTATGAAAACACTGCAGGGTTTGTTATCCTCTGGATACTTGGAGATTTAACCTCTGTTCACGCTTCCAAAAATGAATATGTATATAAACATATTCGTACTGTATCAGCGTTTCCTGCTGTTACAATCTTATTAGACAGTGAGGGTGAATGTAAATATACAGTATTCTTGGCAACTAGTTATTAAGTTTTACTATTGTTTGCCTTTGTTGTGCACATAGAATAAAAGCTCTACTGTGCATAGGCATCGTTAATCCATATTACAAACATTTATCAGTGTTTCAGTTTTCACTCAGCTTTCATTCACATTATAAACTTTACATTTCCATTTTCCAACACAATCCATTTACTCTTCATAAAAAAACACAACTAGAATATGGATCTGAAACTAACTCTTTGGTTAGTGATAAAAGTGACTACAGTACAGTATATGATTTTATTACATAATCATAGTGTGTTTCATAAAGTGTAAACTGGGAGTCTACACTATTTACATTAGAAAATAATTGCAAACAAATACTACAAGATCTACGAGATTAGACACTGACCTATCAGTGTTCTTTATTTTTTAAACTGTTCATCCACAAAGACAGTTTGTGGTTTTCTAGCTGTTTAGAAGGACCACATACTGTATATTATAAAATAATTACTACATATTTTACTAATTTACAAAACGTTCACTGATATTATGGTAGAAAAGATAGAAATTTTATGATAGAAAAAATAACATACCTAAACTAAAAAACTAGAAATCTATAAATCTATTTTTTATATGGGGAAAAAATGTTTTGTCTGACATAAAAAAAAATAGACAGATCTTATGTGTCATATTAATTTATTTCTTTATTTATTAAATTATTATTATTTCTGAAACGTTGTTTGTTTTTAACGTAAACCATCACATCTCATTGTGGCTTTTTTTCTGTCATAGTTTTTCTAGTGATGATCACGCATCTTCGTGATTTCAGGTCAACATGTTCATGGAGGGCTTCCACGATGCCTTGATTCTGTATGCGATTGCCTTGCAAGAGGTGATAAGTAATGGCTTCACAAAGAAGGACGGCTTCGAAATCACTCAGCGCATGTGGAACAGGACATTTGAAGGTATTTCAGTTTTGCTCTACATGGATCATTATAGTGCAAATGTACACCTAATAGCACAAGGGGTGCGGCAGTTATTATTGGATAAACGTATAAAGTTCAACAGCAGCTGATAAATACAAATATGAAACTCGATTTATCTCAACTGGTAAATATATCATGGACCATCCATCGAGGTGGGATTGTTGGATACTGCACTTTGATTTGACTTAAATATTATGAGAATACTAGAAATGCGTTTTTGATGGTGGGGTTCACAAATGTTAAATGCAGACGAAGGATTATACATGTATATTCATATATATAGTTTAATGCATCACCTAAAAGTTACAAAGGAAGACTGGGAATTTGGTGATCAAATATAGTATATACGAACAAATATTTCAAACACATGTGATTGAATTAATTATTGTAAATTTAAAAGAGAAACTCTTTAACCATGAATACGTCTCTGGGGCATTTCCTCTAACTATAATGTAATTTAATATACTGTATTTTCTTGTAAGTAGAAAGAGTGCAGTGTTTACAAGTTCATAAGCTGTGATTTTAATCCCCAAAAATTAAATGGGGTTTGTGTTAAAAAAAAGCAGCATTACATTGTTTTAATTGCAAACATTTCTTACACTGACTTAGATTTCTCAGTTTAATATTAAACCTGAAGGTCATGTGTAGAATATGTCTAAAATGTAAAAAATGTTTCAAAGTTACATTTTGTTACATATCAAAGTTACATAGTTACATATGTTGCACAATTCTCCATTTCATTCTTGTTACTGTAAGAGCCAAAACACTCGCCCCGGTCAGTGACCATAGCCAGACAACAGAACGTGAAATAACAATGTTTCACTCCACCAGGATCATGTTTTCCTGTTAAATGAAATAATGTTTTTAAAATGCCAAGAATTCAGAAACACAGATGTACAGATGAAATTTCCATTTCTGCAGTCAAAGCCAACAAAAACGGCAGGAGGCAGATGAGATTTCCTGTTGCAATGCCCACCCGGAATGTGTAGACCCTCGCTGGTGTTTTTCTTGGATTGTTGCTTTCTTCAACTAATTAATTTTCACATTCCACCATGCAGGGATTGCTGGTCCAGTGTCTCTAGACATCAACGGCGACCGGAACGGGGATTTCTCCGTAGTGAGGATGACAGACCTGGAGGCTGGAACGCACGAGGTGAGACCCAGAGCGGGTCAGTATAGGGAAACCGCAACGCCGCCATTGATTGGTCACTGTGCTCCGTCTCGTTGTGTTTTCAGACGATCATGAACTACTTTGGCACTAATGGAAGTTTCCAGATTATGCCTGGCTTCAAGAAGGAATGGTTCTTCCTCCGGCCAGTACAGGAGCCCCATCCACCCAAGACCGACCCATCATGTAAATCACATCAGTTGCTTTAAGCTTTTACATGCCTGATGGTTCTGATCCACTGATGCCAAAATGATTTGGTCTTGAACCATGATCCCACATACTTAATGTATAATGGGTCTATTCCTGCTCACCTTGGTAATTTGGCAAATAAAGCAGAAGGAAATTGCTGAAGAATTTGGGAAAATTGATCTCAAATACCGCATTAACGCAAATATAAGCTCCCCCTTTTTTATTTGACGCTCAAAAACTTGGGTGGTGCTTATAATTGCTGATTTTAAAAATGTGCACAAATATACGCGCCCATTTTTCCATATTCATAACAAACAGAAACTACAAATCACGACCGGTTAGCTCAGCACTAACAAACGGATCCAATGTGTAATCACATAAACAGTCAAAAATGAAGAACACAGGCAAGAAGTAAAAAAATCCAAGGAACAGACACAATCAAAACGCTCGGTCTGCTAAACAGGGGATAATAATTCTTTGCTTAGCTTTGATTCTTTTCACATTGCGCAGTTGCTTTAAGTATGCGCGGACTGGTGCATAGTCTATGACCACTAGAATCGACTTTTTGTTATCTATCATTCAAGTAAAACAATATCAAAATGATACAAGTCACTAGTTAGGTTTTTTTAAATTAATGAATTTAGAATATGTTACACTTTCACAAGCCGGAAATGGCCCACGGGCCGCAGGTTGAGCATCACTGGTGTAGAACATGTATCTGGATCTGCGTCTTTCCTTACAAGGGCTTTCACTTTCTTTCCTAAGCAGGTGGACTAGGTGTATCGGCAGTGACTGGGATTATCGTAGGAGGAATTCTGGGAACGGCGCTCCTCCTCGCTTTCTACTTTTTCCGGTATTTGTCGCAGTCAATGACATCAGGAGAACACCTTGCAGAATACCTCTTATTTGAAATCAGCTCTCATTATTTAATTTCTTTTCTCCTCAGGAAGAACTATAGAATAACTATTGAGCGAAGAACCCTTCAAGACGAGTGTAATATTGGGAAGCATCGACAGTTGAGAGAAGACTCCATCCGGTCCAACTTCTCAGCAGCGTAGTTAGTGGTGAAAGGCCTAACAAGTGCTTCTCAACCAAGTGAACGGCTTAATCCCACCAGCCTACGAGCCCGAGCATATTTATAGACTTGCTTAGTTTTTTTTTATCTGTTACTCTTGCTCTTCAATTCATTAACTCAGGAACTCATTTGCGTTATTAGAGAAGTGTCTCAACTCTGCAAAGAAAGTGTAATGAATCTGGGGCTGATTTTATTTAGTAGAAAGTAAAGAGTATTCAGTTGTAAAGACGTTAGTGTTGATTAAATGAAGTCCGCTGTTGGGTCAGTAGCGCAGAATGAGATGTGGAGGAATATTTCAACGATTTTTATCACAGTGATACACTTCGTTCTTTTAAGCTTCTTTTTTCTTTTTGTACAACCTCAGATTGTTTTTTGAGTGGGTTACTACATGTAACTGTTATGGTATGTACGTATGTGTGTATATGTATATATATATATTGCTAAGATTGGCACCAACTCCCCTTAACCCAGAAATGGAGTAAGTGGTAGAAAATGGATGGATGGATATACAATGGGGTGATTCTTTCTGTAAAAAATATAAAAAAAAAACGATGTTGACAGCAAATGTTAGTCCAGTTTTGAAAAGCTAAGCTCATTTGCAGAATTTATATTTGCACATTTTTAACTTGTCTTAGCCAGGAGGCGGTTCTTAATAATCTATACGTTTCTTATTTTGTAAAGTATATTTTTCTCATTTCTGAATTTTCTGTTGTAGACATGTTAATGTGAGTCACATTCCAAACAATCCTAGTGGATTCTCCTTCCAAAATCCGAGCTGTTGTTTAAACTGATGGCAATTGTAAACTGATGTAAGTAACTGTATCAGCTTAAGATGTGATTGTTATTTATTGATCTTTTTGTAGAAGTTTTTCTTTTTTCTAGTGTTGATTTTCACATTGTTTCCTGTGTGATTGTGTGAATTACAGAACGATGTTTGCCAACTGTTTACCTTTTCAGAACATTGGACTATAAATATTATTATTTACTATACTGTATATTGTCTTATTATGTCTTTGTAAACATCCAGATGTAATGTACGTAACTGATTAGACTTTTAAATATATATATATTTAGTATTGTGAAATTGTTATAAAATTCGTTTCCCAATATTTCATAGAGCAGATTATGCCTATTATTTTACATTTATGGATCCTGCGTACTGAAGAAATGTTGGTAAATGTCGTTGCTTGGGTCAGAAATTCCTCATAGATCTTCAAGTGGGTGTGTGCAAACGCTTCCCGTCTGCGCAGAACGCAGTTACGTAGAAAAAGCAAACACTCACAGTTTCCTTTCTGTTGGTCACGACAGGTGTCACACTCGCACAGACTTTCCTTCAGAGCTTCGGGGTTTCACCCTGACTGAAAATTAGAATGAAAATGATGGAAGACTTAGATCCATCTTGTATCCTTAGATAAAAGAGCCTGTAAAATACAGTGGTAGTGTTTAACATACCAACTTAAAAATACTGATTAAGAAAAGTGGTTCAGCTGTAGAAACATGAAGAACTAAAAAAAAAACTTTAAAGTTTAACTCATGGCATAACACCCCCCCCCCCACACACACACACACACAAAAAGTATAAATATAAATAAATGTATACGCAAACGTTTTACAAGCATATACTGTATATCAATATGGCAGTTGCAGTTTCAAGTTTTAAGACACTGACGACTCAACATAAGGCTGCCCACTGCTCCTGTTCTGTGTGTGCGTAACTTCAGTGGATGGATAGTGGCCGAGTGACCATACTGACAAACTCCCCTCAATTTATATATATAGACATGTATTTTATATATACTGTATAAATACGTAAGTGCAATAATAGTACAAAAAAGTCATTAAGGTGTCTTAAATCATAATAATATCTTATAACCATAATAGTCTAACCATTATACAGTGATACCCCGACTTGTGAATTTCCTTTCTAAAAAAATTTCTCCCGAGTTGCGAAAAAATGTCGATACATGGAACGAGTCTTTTTCTAGTCCATAAGTGTAAAAAACTCACACACTCACTTTTAAAATTCCTCACACGGGAAACTTTAAGACTTAAAGCTTGCAGATTAAGCTAATACATGCTTAATCTTAGTTAATTGCGGAGTTAAATGCGCTATTCACGCTGGGTGTTACACTCTATATAGTCTGTGCGGAAAATTCCGACAACGTCAGTTCCGTGTCCGCGCTCGCAGATTTGCATGACGTAATTCAAAGATGGCGGTAACCCGTTGACGTGAGATTATCCGTTGTATTATTGTTTACTGTATCTTTATTAACAATTGTATACAACTAGTATGCATCATGTTTTTATTACATTTATTAACAATAGTTTATCATTTGTAAAAAAAGTTGTAAAAAAAAAAGTTTGTCCAAATTTACGAAGTCGTGTCACGGATTAAGCTAATTACAAGTAAAATGTGGCTCAGCAAACTACATTTTCGACAAACGAAACGGCTTTCGGCACGGATTAATTTCATAAGTCGTCTGTATCTCATAATGTTGTCTGTTCATTAAATATACCCACTACTTGTGAAATCAGAGAAGCATTTGAAGAAAAGTTGCTAGACTGTTTAAAGAATTTAAATTTAGGCAGGCGTTTAAAGGAACTGAATGAGCGACATAAATTTGCGTAATGTTATATACTAAGTGGCCAAAACTCGGCAATATAAAAGTGAAAAGCTGTTTGAGAAACGAACCTTTATGTAACATTTTATCTGAAGCTTCAGCCGAGTTCTTTCCCTTATTGCACAATCGCATGTGATGTTGGATAAATATTATTATCCAGGCGGGATGTTGTGAGGGACGCTTTCATTACATTTACTCAGTGGTCAGATTAGCATCTGTGTAGTTCCAAACAATGCCCCTCTCTGAAACAGCCTCTGTATCAACACTGAGTGCGGCGGTCTCAGACCACTGATGACCTCTGTGCCCTTAATATGTCCTCCAGGAGACGTCAGAGTTTCCTTATCAGCTGGGATTATTTGTCACAGAGACCCTGCTGGAAATTCATACACATTTGAGTCTTCCTTCCTCCTTGATGTGGGGTTTCCTTTTTCATCAGTCTTCTGCGGCTCGGATCAATTTTGCTTTCCTGCGACTGTGAGCTGCACTGTTGATGTTCCAGTGGAGGAATTCCCTACAGTATTAAACCCAGACGTTTTTCAGCAACGTGAAATGTTTTTAGCACAGGACTGCTAAGAAATAAACTGATAGAAATAAATTTATGGAAAGAAAATGTATGTAGGAAAAGTTAAGAGCTCTAACAGAAACTGGGTTTATTTTTATATATATTCATCCAGGTAACAAATGCTGAACATAATTAACTGATTTATGTGCTATATCCGTGTGCTAATCTGGCCGTTCCTCATCTGTTATCATGTAAAGAAAAACCATTTAATGATATTTATTCAACAAATTGTCTTTTAGGAAGGAAGGAAGGAAGGAAGTGCGGTGACGGCAATATGACCACTAGGGACCATACTGAATTTGTGCTCTGCATTTAACCCATCCGTGAAACACACACAAACCCGGAGCAGTGGGCAGCCTTAAGCCGTGGCGCCCGGGGGGCATGTGGGGTTCAGTGTCTTGCCCAAGGACACTTAGTTGCAGAACCTGTAGTAGGGGGGATTCGAACCTGCAACCTTTCGGACACGAGTCCATGTCCCCTACCACTGGACCACAACTCCCCACAAAAGTTGTTTTTAAAGCAACATTCTTAAACATAAAACATAATTTTTAAACAAAATGTCCATACTTGAGCAATTGTTATTCCAAGAGGCACTTGGGTGATGCACACAGTTCTCCTGCCTCATGCTAGGGGGCACTGCCGATCCCAGGCCACCTTACAACACCTCGGGCAGATAAAATAGATAAATAGATTCTTTTGAAAGTTCAAAAAATTTAGATAATCTCTCAATTTGTCTGCGCTTAAATTTGTCACTCATAAACTGTGACCACATTTCAGCAGGACGTTTTCTTTCTCACTTTACCCAGAAAACTTTTCAAAATGAATTGGGATAATTGATTGATTGATTGATTGATGTAATTAAATAATTTGACCGTTAGTTTGACTTGATCAAAAGGTGGCAGGTGTGAATCCAGTAGGTTCGGACCAGTTGGATGTGCTCATTCTGTAAGATAAAAGCATCCATAAATGTAAAGTAATGTACGTAAGTAGAAATGCTGCACTTTTCTTTAGAGCAGCTCCCTAGAACAGAGGTCAGTAAATTCGATAAAAGAAATGCCAATCCCAATAAGTTCCAGGACACAAAAAGTGTTCATCTATGTAGGTTTATAGAAGAACCTGAAACATATATATCAGGCTTGAAGGTAATGGACCCTGAACTAATCATAGAGCTGTTGCTGGGCAACTGCTCTCACCACTGATGTGTTCTTGCTCTTCATTGTTATTTGTCAAATTTCTGAAATGTTGAAGCTTGTGGCGTGGCAGATTCAACTCTTTACCGCTGGACCACAACGGCCACTAAAAATTCTGATTGGGTCACCCAGTGAGACTACAATTGTTTTAATGCAGAAGGAAGATGTAATCGATGACTTTCAAATCTTATTGAACTTCAGCTATTGATGACTTCTTCAAATCAGCTTGAATACTGAATTGTTTAAAGCTTACGTTAAAAACAATCATAAAAAAGAAATGTGTATAATTATCTGCACTAGTAACTGTCACTGTGTCATTGTTACCGTATTATTATAAAGTTGATACCTGCATTTTTGTGATAATGCAGAATATGTGTGGACAAAAGCTGTGTACACTATATATACATATATATATATATATATATATATATATATATATATATATATATATATATATAGCTAATAATGCATAATATATAATCAGCTATTTTTAGATTAATTTATAAGGCTGTAATTTATATCATTTATTGATACTGACATCATCAATACTGCGTTTACATATTTACACTTAGCAGTCTCTTATTGAAAGTGAGTCATTCTGTGACTTGGAATACAAAAGACATTGAAACAATAATTCTCACTCTAGAAATCGAACCACAAAAACTTTAGTTACTGACACAAGACACACTGGTACAACCACGAGGAAGCATACTTAACTTTGTCAATGCTTTTCGCGATCACAAGTTAAAGAATAAACACAATTGTGCCTAATGTATGACATAAGTTATGGAACCGCTGCGCTGATATGTTTTCATTCATATAACGCTAGACTTCAGACGTCTTACTCTCTTACGCACGAAAAAAAACGCTTCAGACAGGCAGAAGGAAACGTGGGAACTTTATTCATGGCAGTAGAATTGGATTTATGCACAAATGGTCCACGGAGAGTCATGCATTTCGTGTCTCGATACTTGGCTTGGGTTGTTTTTGAAGCTTTGAAATGTTCTTCTCAAAATATGATCCTAATTATTCACAACCAGCACGCGACACCACCAGACATCTTACGTGTAACGCAACTCCGTTGTCAGACTCCATTTGCTTCAGATCATCTGAGATGTTCATTGAGTGGTGCAGACTTTCTCCTCTAAAATGCTTAGAAGTGAAGCCTGAGGGGAAAGACCAAGCGTTGACATCTAAAGCAAATACCATCTGACTTTAAAACGGCATTATGGGATGAAAAGTAGTCAGACTGTAAGAATGTGTCTGATCCACCCTGTTTTATTGCCAGGCCGTGGTTCTGAAGTTCTGGAAGGTTCACCTGACATCTTCTCACGACGCCTCTGCTTCATGTTGCGTTGTGTTGACTTGGGGACCATGAAGGTTTCCATGACTTCACATCTCAGCTTTCCGTGTCTCCCTTTATTAATATTCATAGCTAAAGGAAACGCAATCCCAGCCCATCGTTTCATGACACAAAGCCCTCGTAGATGAATAACCTGCTGCTTTACCGCTCGATCACATAGTCAGGAATTGGGATATGTGTTTTCTCTTGTCTACAGGTTTGGAATTCATTTAACGGAAGAGATTTGCAGTCTGAAATTATGAATTTCTCCACAATAATTAATAAGTTCATGGTCTAATGCAGTGGTGGCCAACCAGTCAGAAGCTAAGCGTCACTTTTTTCGGTGTTAGAGCCACAAGGAGCTGCAAACAGCCACATCATACACGTGCACACATAAACATCATCCAATTCCTTAATCTTTTATGCATGCACAGACCTCTGCTCGGCCAGATTTAATGAAAATAACCACACCAACATGATAATATTAGTTATTTTTCAACAGTTTCAACAGCAAATTTGATTCATGTCATGTGAAAGCTCCTGAAGAGCCGCATGACACTAGTTAAAGAGCCGCATGAGGCTCAAGAGCCACTGGTTGGCCACCCCTGGTCTAATGGAACCTACTTGTTGCTTTTCTCAGACTCTGAACTGACTTAAAGTGCGTTTTTGCGATCTTCGTGCTTTTTCTGGAATTCAAACCAATAGTTTGGTGTTGCAAACACTAGGCACCAATGGAGCAACATTGGATGTTGGATTTAATTGGATGTAATTTGATGTATTGGATAAATTGGATATTAATTATGAATTACTGGATATTTTATTTAAATAATTTACTCTCCTTATAGCATTTTTCATTGCTTTATTTGTTGCATTCAATCATGTGAAAACTAAAAATCTGTTATCAGTGCATTTATATTATGAGAATTTAAAATATAAAATTTAATTTATTACACTAAACACTGGGAACTACTCAACTCAATTAACAATTAATCCATAACCAATGTGCTGCTAACATCATTCTCAAAAATCTTCATTACTGTGTGTGTGTGTGTGTGTGTGTGTGTGTGTGTGTGTGTGCACAAATGCCTGGTTTTTATGCTAAAGTGGGACCCTAGCCCCCCCTGTGTCTGGCCCCAACTTTTAAAAATGCTTTTTTGTAATTTAGTGTTAATGTTTTTTGTATAATGTTGCTTGAATGGATGTGGGTAAAAATATTAAAATTGTTAATTTAGATCAACAAGATAATTTGGGCTGTGGTCAAATTGCTTTATTGCTTTGATGTTCATTGTTACGTATATTGTTTTATCGTTTTGATGTATGTTAGTGGGGTAACACCACATCACCACAAGTGTGTGTGCGCGCGTGTGTGTGTGTGTGTGTGTCTTTCTGAAACAGGTTGTTTAAACATGCCTGGCATAGAGAAGGAAGTCTATTCATGTAATAAGTTCAGCACGTCAAGCTTCATTTCATCCAAATCTCCGCTGAAAATGTGGATAGTTGCCTAAAACGTCTTGTTTGATGTGGGACCCCCCAGCAAGAGAAATCATAACATTTGTAAACAGGGACATTTTGGGTAAACAACTATCACTATCCACACAGGAAAGATCGGGCAACAACAGAAAGAAGTTTCATGACATAGCCGCTTAAAATATCATCCCATGTCAATACATATGTTGTGTCTACTTGAAAAAGGAAAACTAAATGTAACCAGCAGGTTGGTCCGTTGACCAGCCAATCACAGAGCGGGACACAGACACACACATTCACTCTCTCGCTCACACCGATGGCCAATTTTCCTAAATGCATGTTATTGGACCGTGGAAAGAAATCGGAGACCCAGAGGAAATCCACGCAAGCAGGGGTAGAACATGCAAACACAGAAGAACTTTGACTGGACCTCAAACTTGAGACTTGAATGGATCTTTTTCTCTGTAATACTCTTAAACTGATCCCACTGCACCATTAAGCCACCTCTATCACATGTACTATTACATGTAACAATATCATATGATATGCTGGTATAATGTTTATTAATTCTAATAACAAGCTCTAGAATGTTTTAATTGGTCTACGTGTTGCCCACCAATGCAAAAAATATAAGCAACTTGTGCTGACAACTTGTGCAATTTTGGGCAGCATAGTCATGTAAGAAGTAACCGAGTTTGAGACCCATTTACCACCTTTCATAGCTTAAATTTGTGTTTGATGAATTTCAATGTAAATGGGTCACTTGTCCCAATCGTGTCAGTCTGGATAGGCTGGGATGTTCTCCAGATCACCGTAACTCAGAAACCAATGAAACAGTTTAATCATGGTTTAGAGGCAGTTCAATTGTTATTTAAATAAAAACAAGTCTTTCTTTGATTTACTTAAACATTTTAATTTAATTACATTTAATTTTATAAATTTTTATTTTATTTTAGTTTACATTTAGTTTATTGCTAAATTTAGTTTAGTTTTAAAATAGTGTGACTGAGAGTGTGAATGAGTGTGTTTGTGTGCCTTGCTTGGTTGGCTGAATTTTATAGCAATTACCATAGCAACCCGGAGGCAGCAACCAATCACAAGTAACTTAATAAACAAATTAACCTAATAATTGAATTAATAGAACGATTTTATTACCATCAATATAAACATGTTTTCAACAGAACTGAAAGCAATTTCATGTTTGACTGGATGAAAATATTGTGTGAATCATTTCTTTCATGTTTTTGTCTCTTGGTTCCATGGTCTCAGACATGGACAGATACAAGATGGTTGTGGCCGAGAAGTGGTCTGCATTTCAAATCACATTAGCATCCGTGAGACTTTGTGCAGCTGTTATTTTGCACAACTATCACACGAGTTTTCCCAATACTATTGTGGAAAAAGGAGGTGCTGTTCCGTGAGATGCCCGAAAGATTCCAAATACAAGACAACTGGGAATGTTCAGAAGTGAGTTGCAGTCAGGACAGCTTGTCATTTTCAGCATTTGAGCTGGATTCACCAGAGGCCATTCAAAGATGCTTTCAATGTGGTTGTAATTCCACGAGCCTGGGTTTGGTCACAACTGAGATTGGCCTTTATCGCACACTATTCCAGCACTCACATACCAGTCGTACCTTCCAAACCCAGTCTAGTGGTTCCTCAGAGGTCTGTGCGTAATCTTGATACCTTTAATCATCCATTCTGCAGATGAACTGATGATCTGCTGACTCTCTGATCTCAGCTGATCACTGGGAAGAATTGGTGCTATCTTAGAGCAGGCCAGAGCTGTAAAAAGATTTGCACACAACATTTACTAGTTCTTTTCAAGAAAAGCAGAACCATATGTTCCTTTACTCCACCTGGGAAAGAATGTGAAGCTGCCTCGGAACAATATTCTGGAGATATTTGGTGCTTTGGTCCATTAAATCGGCTGCCTGATTGATTCGTCTCATTCTGCCGTTTTGCGTGACCCACTGAAGGACTTGTCCAGGATGAAAAGCAATTGGCCTACAAAGAGTTTTTCAAAGATTGAGAATGACGTTGTTGGGGATTTTTTTTTTTAATGCCAAACAACCAAAACAGGATTGTTTTTTTGTTTTGGATGGGTATTGTATCACAGATATAGATTAAGTGGTAGAAAATGGATGGATGGGTGGATGGTATAAAAAGCCCATTTAGAATCCATTACCAATTTAGATTCAGGAATATACTTTAATGCCAAGAGAAAGATTTTAGTTTTCTAAATACAACCCAATTAAAAACTAAACTAAACAAAGATGAACCTAAAGATGATGTTTCCCAGACCCAGAATGAAAAAAATAAACTGACACGATGGTCTAAGATAAAACCAAAGAAAACAAACTTTAACTGCCAACGTTGGACAGTACAACCCCATCAAGAAGAAGCTTAATGGAAACATAGGTGAGAAATGAACCAATAAATAGTCAAATGAGGCAAACACGGGTAAAACTGTTCATTACTTGTGAATTTGCATTTTAGGAAAGTTTGAGACAACACAAAATACACGACACAAAAGCAGAACACCTAAGCCAAAACGAATTTCGGGACTGACCGAATACCAGTCTCCACCTGACATGAAGGAGAGACTGAATCCTGATTAAATATTACCTAACGTCCCTATTAATTTATACAATAACCGGTACATTATTTTATAGACAAGAAGTTGGACGTAAACTTAATCCATCTTCATTTGTTTTTATTTTATTTTTAACCTTTTTAAATTATTATGGATTAGGATTTTTTACTTAATCCACCTTGATTTAAGGCCATAATAACAGATTTTGAGTGTCATGATATAACTTGAAGTGACTTGAAAATAGTGTGACTGGCTGATATGACGCACCTCATTGCAGAACCAGTCCGTGTTTCGCTAAATGTTTCCATTCTCGACGCATCAAAGCCAATTCCAGAAAAAAAACTGCAGGTGTATTTGTAGCAGCAATAGCATCTTGTTTTCACAGGGATGTGTGGCTCAGATTTTTATGGCTCTTCATCTCCGTCTGCACGCGAAAGTCAAATCCCCTTACATCCAAAGAACTGTAAGAGTGCAGTAAAAGAAGGTTCAGTCACCCAGCCTGATATCTGAGAGCTTGCCTATTGGCTCCAAAAATTATCCGCCCGGTAACTGGCACACGACTCCCTTTAGGCCAAATATGTCAGTTCACGTTTCACATTTTCCATTTGACAGTGCTTTAATCTTCAGTTTAAGGCGTTCTGCAGCGTTTTCTCCTTTTATTTCGTTTGATTTGCACCCTTAATAAAAAGTACGATATTGAGACAGAGCTTTTAACATTTTCCCATATATTTTAACGATCTTATATTTTCTGCTTGCTCACTTTAGTGGATAAAGCCAAGAAGTGTCAAAATGACCTTTCAATCGAAAAGAATGCTAGACTTTCGTTGACTGACAGAAATAAGCACGACTTCTTGCCCTGAAACAAAACTATGCCAACCTTGAATTCCATTTTAAATGCGTACAGGTGCCAGACACTCAGGCCTGGGAGTCATTCGGCTTCTACACAATCAGAAACAGAGCATCACACATCCTTAAAGATAAAAGAAGTGAAGCATCGTAACAAACAAACAAACCTGTCTAATGCAGTCAAGACAACACATTGCTTTGGCCTGAAAAACAGCATTTTGTCTTCAGTTCCTGTCAAAATTGGGCATTTTGTATTTGCAAAGAATTAGGGCACAGATATATTTGAATTCGAAAAAAATCAGCTGTTGAATTATGTCTAGCAGAATTTCCTGCTGGGTCACACCTCACACCTTCTAAAGAGCTTCACCCGGGTACCAAGAGAGGCTGAAATGTCCTCAACCTCCAGTCTCATTGTTCGGAGTTGTAGGTTTACTGTCTCCGATGCCTCGATTCGTGAACCCATTGGTAGACACATGAAGAAAGAGATTAAAAGCGTTTATGCTAGTGTAAGTGTATGACCAAGCCTGGGTGACTTGTGGGACATCTGAAGATGCCGATAAATCTTGGCAGGCCAAAGCCCTTGAAGAGGGCTTTGCTGAGAACGTTTATCTCATTTACAAATATTTTAAAATTATACAAAAATAAACTAGGTTCATTTTCATATGAAAAAAAAAACCCTCTATACAACATATAGAATTCATGCGAATATAAACACCCCACAAATGCAACCTCCCAGTCCTACGCTAAATAACATTTTTACTTATAATAAGCACCTACGTTCTACCTTATGTTCTAGGCATAAACCTAACATTTCTGTCTGAATACTTCTTTTAAAAATACTTCTTTACTTCTATAAACAAACCTAACTTGTGACTTGTACCCCATGTTTAACGTCAGTGTCGTTTTACTTGAATAATTAAGATTAAAAATGTTAACGGTTAGAGATTGTTTCAAAATATAGCTTAGTATATCTACCGTAGGGGAGTGCTATGATTCCAATTGCTATGTCACAAATATGTGTAAATTATTTATATTACCCGTGTTAAGGCAAATTTTAAATTGAGGAACGTAATGTACAGCAGCTTGTTGTTTAGCCACTACTAAGTGTCACGGCATGGCTAATGCTTCTGCTTTTATTTTTTTTCTGATATTTAAGAAAAGAAAAATGACATATTTCCATTTTTTTTAATTGCTCCTAATGTAAAATGGGGATGCGAATTTAAGCACCTCTGTCACACTCGGTTCGTCATCGTTCCCGGCTCCGCCCCTTGACCCAGTTCCCACGCACACAGCTGGAGGCGATTTCAATCAACACCAGTATATAGGTGTGCCGGGTTATCTGTTCCGTGTCCAGCAACGTCTTCACTTACTTGAGACTCTCGGACCCCACTCACGTTTGGATTGTTCTTCGTGTTTTCTCGTTTCCTCGTCCTTGGATTGTTCCTCGTGTCCTCGATCCTGTTCCCCGGATTGTTTCCTCGTTCCTGTTCCCCGGAGTGTTTCCTCGTCAAAGTTCATCGTGTTCGTATTCCGTTTATTGTTTGGTTACCCGTCTGTCATTAAACCCACTGTACACTTACACCTGTGTTTGTGTTCCATTGTCGCTCACGCTCACCTTGTCTTCACGAGGGCGTGAGCGTGACAGATTGCTGGACCGGACAGTATGGAGCAGGCTGGAAGCGCTGGAGCCATTAACAACTTCGCGGAGTCGTTTGATGATCTGGTGAAAGCGGTGTGTGACGCGCTTACCACCACCGGCGTCCTCAACCCAACCGCCACCGTCAACGCCTCCGCGCCGGCTCCTATTCCCGCTCCAGCACCGCAGTTACCTCCAGCCGCTCCACACAGTGGGGGTAATCCGGTAGCCAAACCGCGATGTTTTTCAGGTGAAGCCGGGGACTGCAACGGATTCATTTTGCTGGCACGCTTGTACATCACGTCACATCCCACAGAGTTTCCCGATGAAGCCGCTCGGGTCGCGTTTGTGGTGTCTCACCTGACCGGACGTGCACTTCAGTGGGCGGTTCCTCTCTGGGAGAAACAAAACAACGCCATGCTTTCTCTGGAATCGCTGTACACCGCTCTTCGGCAAACATTCGGGCCCGAAAGTTCATCGATCGCTACACAAGAAAAACTCTTCACCATTCGTCAAGGAAAACGTTCTCTAAGTGAGTACATTATTGAATTTCGAACCCTGGCAAACGCTAGTGGCTGGGGTGAGTAGGCATTGATAGCAGCGTTTCGCCACGGTTTGAAACCGAAGATTCAACAATCTTTGGTGTTATGGAGTGATGCAATGTCTCTATATGCATTTATAACCAAAACTCAAGAAGTGGTTCAGAACTTATCGGTGTACGCCGCAGCCGTGGTAGCAGCCGGTCAGCATTCCTCGGAGAGAGTGAATCGTCCCACTGAAGAACCAATGGAGATCGATTTCTGCCGTCTCACCCCTGCTGAACGCGAACGACGAATGCGGAATCGACTGTGCCTGTACTGCGCCGGTCCTGGTCACCAACGGGACGCATGTCCAACGCGTCCAGCCATCTCTCCGGTATGTGCTCTACATTCCGTTCACGTGAGAACTCCGGTCTCCATGTCGGTGATACTTCGTTCTGCCACGTCATGTATTACAGCCCAAGCCTTAGTGGATTCAGGATCAAAAGGCAACTTCATCAGTCGCAACCTGCTAGTACGTCTGAATTTGTTTCCGTGTCCCAGTCCTGAAAAATACCGTGTTCACACCATTCAAGGCCGTCCTATGGCTCACGGGCGTATCCGGTTACAGTCTCCTATGCTGCATTTACAGGTGGGCCAACTCCACAATGAGGCCATACAATTCATGATTTTAGAAGGATCCACGGCGGAGTTGGTGCTCGGACTGCCATGGTTACAGCTCCACCATCCAGTTCTCGACTGGGACCGAGCAGAGGTAGCACAATGGGGTGAGACGTGCAGAAAGAAGTGCCTCGCCACCGCACTCAAGAGGTTTCATCAGTCTCGGCTACTCCGCACCACAAACGTGACCCTCTCCGCCACTTCCATCGAGCCCTTTGTAGCAGGGTGTCTTCCAACATCCCGTCAGAGTACCACCAGTTCCGGGATGTCTTCAGTCCCCGGCTCGCCTCCCGGCTACCCTCCTCCACAAATCCTGGGATTGTGCCCTCGAGCTACTGCCGGGTGCTAAACTACCCAAGGGTAAGATCTACCCTTTTAAGTCAACGTCAAAGTCAGCTTTATTGTCAATTTGCGATATGCACAGTGCATACATACAGAAAAATTGAAATTTCGTTCCTCTCAGTCCCTAGATACAAACAGATACAAACAGATGACATTCAACATAAAACTTACAAGTACTAAAAGTAAGGTGTCATGGTAATAAAGTGACGTTTGCGTTGCATTTCTATGTAACAGGTAAAGTGACTTGTGAAGAATGGCAGACGATAGTGCAAACAAAGTCAGTGCAATTTAGGGAGTAGTGCAAGTCCTTATAAACATGGTTGTATGTTGAGGTAGTAGGATGGGGGGGGGGGTCCAGGTGCATGGGGCGGAGGAGGGGAGAGGGGGCAGAGTCGGGAGGGAGTTCAGCATCCTAACAGCTTGATGGCAGAAGCTGTCCTTCAGTCTGCTGGTCCTGGCCTGAAGACTGCGCAGTCTTCTCCCTGATGGCATCAGACTGAAGAGGCTGTGTGACAGGTGGGGTCACCAGCAATGCTGAGGGCTTTGCGGGTGAGGCGGGTGTGGTAAATGTCCTGGAGGGAGGGAAGAGGGACACCAACGATCTTCTCAGCTGCTCTCACTATGCGCTGAAGTGTCTTACGGCACGACGCATTGCAGGCGCCGTACCACACAGTGATGCAGCTGGTCAGAATGCTCTCGATGGTGCCCCTGTAAAAGGTGCACATGATGGGAGCTGGGGCTCTGGCTCTTCTGAGTTTGCGGAGCAAGTAGAGTCGCTGCTGTGCTTTCTTGGTCAGTGCTGTGGTGTTGGCAGTCCAGGAGAGATCTTCGGTGATGTGCACACCCAGGAACTTAGTGCTACTCACTCTTTCCACGGTCGCACCGTTGATGGTCAGAGGAGCATGCTGAGAGTGCACTCTTCTGAAGTCAACCACAATCTCCTTCGTCTTTTCCACGTTCAGAGAGAGATTGTTGTCACCACACCACCTGGCCAGGCGGCTCACCTCACTTCTGTAGTCTGTCTCGTCACGGTTTATGATGAGTCCAACCACAGTCGTGTCATCTGCAAACTTGATGAAGAGGTTGCTGTTGTGTGTCGGTGTGCAGTCGTGGGTCAGCAGAGTAAAGAGGAGGGGGCTTAGCACACATCCCTGAGGGGCCCCCGTATTCAGAGTGATGCTGCTGGATGTGTTACTGCCGACCCGTACTGCCTGGGGTCTCCCGGTCAGGAAGTCCAACAGCCAGTTACACAGCGATGTATTGAGTCCCAGCTGAGAGAGTTTGTAAGTAAGTTGTTGAGGGATGATTGTATTGAATGCTGAACTAAAATCTATGAACAGCATTCTGACGTATGAGTCTTTATTGTCCAGGTGTGTGAGTGCTGGGTGCAGAGCAGAGGCGATGGCATCATCAGTCGAGCGGTTTGACCGATATGCAAACTGGAAGGGGTCCAGGGAGGGTGGAAGGACAGACTTGATATGGTGCATGACTAGTCGCTCAAAGCACTTCATGAGGATGGGAGTAAGTGCAACTGGGCGATAGTCATTGAAGCAGGATGGAGATGGTTTCTTTATGACCGGGATGATTGTGGTAGCTTTGAAGCATGTGGGAACAACAGCCTGCCTCAGTGAGATGTTAAAGATGTCCGTAAAGACATCAGTGAGTTCCGCTGCACAGTCTCTCAGAACACGTCCAGGAATGTTGTCCATCCCAGAGAGACAGGCCCTAAATGTGTACCTGAAGGAGGCTCTTGAGCAGGGATTCATTCGACCTTCGACTTCCCCTGCCGCGTCCAGTTTCTTCTTCGTCAGCAAGAAGGATGGAGGTCTCCGGCCCTGCATCGACTACCGACAACTTAACGAAGGTACTCGCAAGTTCCGGTATCCACTGCCTCTGGTACCCGCAGCTCTAGAACAACTTCGCAATGCACGCGTATACTCCAAGTTGGATCTGCGTAGTGCATATAACCTCATCAGGATCAGGGCCGGAGATGAATGGAAGACAGCCTTCATTACCCCGGAGGGTCACTATGAGTACCTCGTGATGCCCTTCGGACTCTCCAACACACCCTCCGTGTTCCAGGCCATGATGAACGAGCTGTTCCGGGATTTCATCCACCAGTTTGTGGTCATCTACCTCGACGACATCCTGATTCATTCTTCAGATATCACAACCTATGTGCAACATGTGTCCCGAGTTATGCAGAGACTGAGAGAAAATGATCTGTTTCTAAAGGAAGAAAAGTGTGAGTTCCATGTCAGAAAGATACATTTCCTGGAGGTGGACGCCTCGAACACGGGGGTAGGAGCCATAATCTCCCAACGGCAGGGGAAGTCCTCCTTGCAACCCTGCGCCTACTTCTCTCGGAAGATGTCCACCGCCGAGAGGAATTACAACATCGGCAATAGGGAGCTCCTGGCAATAAAAATGGGCGTTAGAGGAGTGGAGGCACTGGCTGGAGGGTGCTCGACACCCATTTGAAGTGATCACCGATCATAAGAATCTTCAGTATCAACGAGAAGCTAAACGGCTCAATCCACGTCAAGCCAGGTGGGCTTTGTTCTTCACCCGTTTCCGATTCAAAGTGACATTTCGTCCCGGGTCCAAGAATGGAAAAGCTGACGCATTATCTCGGATCCACGAAGATCAAAATGAACAAGAAAACCAACTTCCTGAACCAGTCCTTCCGCCATCCCTACTGGTAAGCCCCATTCAGTGGGACTTGGACAGGCAGTTAGCGACAGCTACTGGTCAGGAGGAGATACCGCCCGGATGCCCTCCAGGTCGCTCATTCGTTCCTGCTCCTCTATGCCAACAAATCATCAGTTCGGTACACGTCTCTCTGGGCTCTGGACACCCCGGCAGCTCGCGTACCCTGTCGCTCTTACAACCTCGCTACTGGTGGCCCTCCATGGCTCGGGATGTAGCAACGTTTGTGGAACAATGTGCAGTCTGTGCTGCAACCAATGTTCTCCGAAGGTTACCCCAAGGAAAATTGATGCCACTGCCCACATCTGGCTGTAGACTTTATAACCGACTTGCCTCGATCGCAAGGATTTACTTGTATTTATGTGATTGTTGATCGATTCCCGAAAGCTTGTAAACTTGTTCCCCTGAAGGGTCTTCCGACCACCATGGAAGCCGCAGCGACTCTGTTTCAGCATGTTTTCCGGAATTACGGCATCTACATCGGATATCGTGTCTGACCGGGGGCCGCAGTTTGTGTCCTGAGTATTGAGGGCCTTCTTCTCCAAGATGGGGGTAACCGTCAGCTTAACATCAGGCTTTCATCCACAGTCCAACGGCAGAGAGGAAGGTCCAGGAGGTTAGCTGGTACTTACGGACCTATTGTGCTCGGCGACACCACGATTAGGCCCGCTTCCTTCCGTGGGCAGAATACGGCCAGAACTCGCTACGGCAGGCCAGTACCGGTCTAACCCCCTTTCAGTGTGTTCTAGGTCGCCAACCTCCTCTCTTCCCCTGGTCCGAGGTGGAAACAGCAGTACCAACGGTGGATGACTGGTTTTGAACGAGCGAGAGGGTATGGGACTCAGCATATCAACACCTACAAAGGGCTAGTCGGAGGTATCAACTCCATGCAGATCGTCGAAGAAGACCGACACCGGTCTTCCGACCTGGACAACGAGTCTGGCTGTCCACCCGAGACATCAACCTCCGACTGCCCTGCAAGAAGCTGAGTCCGCGGTACATCGGACCCTTCAAGATCGTCCGCTAGGTTAACCCTATCCCTAGGTCACCTACCACCTCAATACCGGATATCCCCATCGTTTCACGTATCCTTGTTAAAGCCTGACCCACCTTCTGTTTGTCCTCCGTCCACAGTTCCCGGGGACGGTGACGATCTTCCCCCTCCCGAGGTACAGGCCGAGGAGGGTCTGTATTCCATAAGAGACATCCTGAACTCCAGAAGGAGAAACGGAGTATTACAGTATCTCATTGATTGGGAAGGTTTCGGTCCGGATGAACAGTCCTGGGTCAACCGACAGGACATCCTAGATCCCAACCTGTTGGAAGAGTTTCACCGCAACCACCCACAGAAACCAGGCCCTCGTCCTCGTGGAAGACCCCGCAAAGACCCCAACAGCGTCAGGAGCCGCTAGGGGGAGGGGGTGAGTACTGTCACACTCAGTTCGTCATCGTTCCCTTGACCCAGTTCCCACGCACACAGCTGGAGGCGATTTCAATCAACACCAGTATATAGGTGTGCCGGGTTATCTGTTCCGTGTCCAGCAACGTCTTCACTTACTTGAGACTCTCGGACCCCACTCACGTTTGGATTGTTCCTCGTGTCCTCGTTCCTGTTCCCCGGATTGTTTCCTCGTTCCTGTTCCCCGGAGTGTTTCCTCGTCAAAGTTCATCGTGTTCGTATTCAGTTTATTGTTTGGTTACCCGTCTGTCATTAAACCCACTGTACACTTACCCCTGTGTTTGTGTTCCCTTGTCGCTCACGCTCGCCTTGTCTTCACGAGGGCGTGAGCGTGACAACCTCGTAAATTTTGGAGTTTCTAAAATTGGAAAAAATGGGGTGCTTATATTTTTTCTTGACCTATAATATTTTTTGTTATTTGTTTTATGATTTTATGTTATATATTTAAGAAGCGCTGAGAGAATATTATGAGAACTGCTCCATTTACATATAATAAAAACGTGTTTGTCTCATCAAACCATTTTCAATGTTGCATTCAGTCAATTTTAGGACCAGTTCTGTTTATCACATCTAATTATTATAACTAAAATGAGTAAAACATCCATGAATTTGGTCTTTCAAGTCCATTTTCATCGGATGCGTTTCATCTGTTGTGTTACCAATCATGATGACACAGAGAAGCTTGTGAATCATCAAAAGGACAAATTGCTCCACAGATGTTTCAAAGTTCATGGCAAATATCCTCACATCTGGTTTGAGCTGAGACTTATCAAGTCACTGTACTCAAACAAACATCATGGACAAATTGGCTTAAAATAATCATGGAGTGAAATGATGCCAAGTGTTGCATTAATATTTCATGTAAGATTAATTTGATGATGTTTTGAATTGGAACTACAAAAACAGCATAATAAGTAAATAATAAGCCTAAAAACTATTTACAGAACTTACGTTTTAGATTATGTTTTAATTTAAAGACAACTTTGTAACATTTATTCATATTCATGATTGGAGAAGCCATTGCTGATATTTCTAATATGAATAAAAATGATGCACTACATGTCTTGCGTTCTATTATTATTATATCATTAAAATATTATAGCATCACTATATGTATGATCAATAGTTTTAAATTAATATAATTGGTCTGATAAAAAAAAGAAAATCAAATACTACACTCTAGTGTGGGTTTTCATTTAGCTCAATTAAAAATTCAAAAGTAATTTTAATCGAAATATTGACCGAAACACATCAATCAAACAGAATCAATATTTCTACTTACAAACAGCAATATTTAGTTACCTTTTTTTGTAATAGAGGGGTTTGTAGATGTTTATTTCAGTTCCTGTTTTGTTTGCATGTAGTTGGTCTATTGGTTGTAAATCACGTTTATTTCAGTCGGTTGACACAGGGAAACAGTTTCCCGGAAGACGCACTTTCTTTTTCTTTCCCAGACATTTGGTCATAACTCTTTTTGTTTCCCGAGCAGAAGAACCCGAGGCTTTTTGGGAAAAACATACAAACATGCAGACACACATACGTAAATATGCAACTATAATAATAGTAACAATGACAATAATTGCAACATAATTACAACAACTAAAACAACAGATTTTTTGTTCAATTCAAATTTCCCTGAGACCTTTTTTATGATAATTCCTGTGACAAAGACTAAACAGGAGTGTATCTTTTACCAGCTGTTCTTGCTGTGTCTTTGTGAAGGAAAACTCTTTTCATGTTGAAACAGAACAGAGACTTTACACATCGGATTTCTTTGAAAAGCACCTGCAGTGGCCAGACATATTTCCTCCTGCGGCTGCGACATTTGCACAGATGTGAAAGCAAAAGCAAAAAAAATACACACCGTATTCCAGCACTCATCATGCCATAATAAATCCCAGAACATATTCCACCACATCTGTCATGTAACTATTCAAAGAATATGTCCGTAAAAAAACAGTAACTGGGCGGTTATTTAAAGCACAGTGTGCAATATGGCCCAAGAGTCTAAAGGTTGCAGATTGTCACAAAAAAAGAATAAAAAAATTGATTATTCTGTTTTGTTGTTTGTTTCGAAATGTTAATGCATCTATTGTTTTGTAGTTACTGTCTATGATTCTTCTGTAACTTTACAGATTATGTTGTTCATATTTGTTGATTGGCTGAAGTTGCATTCACTGCAGCGCCCCCTAGATGACACAACGAGACTGACATTTTTTTTTTTTTTACCTTAAACAGCCACTAACTTGCACTTTTACAACAATTAAAAATGTATTCTCACATGACGTTTTAAAAGAGAGAAGAATGTTAAAAAATTTAAAACACAAAGTGCCAAAAATTGCTAAAAAAAAAAACCCCAAACAAACAAAATTAAAACAATGCAATCTCCATCAAATTAAAAAAAGAATGGCAATGTGTTTTAGATTTAGAATTGCATTTGTAAGTTCACAACTATTCAAATTATCCTGCCAACACACAGTGCGCACAAACACTTGAAGTCGTGATGAATTTTAAAGAATTTGTCAAATGTCAATTATGTGTGGCTTTTATTGAGCCAGTAATAATTCCGAACCCTGTTCTAGCGGGAAAATTTCCCTTGTGATGTTCTCACATTTTTAATGTCAACACATGCACAGGGCTGCTCATTTCCTTGCACTTAGGGGCAAAGTGCAGGGCTGAGGAAACGGAAAAATGAGCTCCATTCTGAAGTCTTATCTCAATTGCTTCCTGAAAACAGGTCAGAGGACCAATCAGAGTCAAGAAGGTCAGGCAGGTTGCTGCTGACTAAATAGGAAAATGCCAAAGCACCGAGCGCTTGCTGGCCTGAGACAAGACTTTCTGGTCCACGTTTCCTTTATATTCCTGCTTAACAAACCAGCAATCCATCAGTGCGATTGTAATCTCTTCATTCCGCAGATTTATGACGGGTCACCTTGTTTGTTCATAACAAAGAGTGTCGAAAATGTATATAAGAAAAAAGTATCAAAAAAGTTGTACAGACAGTATGTATGATAAATCAAATGTATCAAATGGATTTATTGTAAAAAAAACATAAACAGGCGTTAAGTTCTTTTTATACATTACCAGTGAAGTTCAAATTGCTTTTGGTTTTTAAAGCTTTTGTAAGTGAAAATTAATTAAGTTAAAATTAGCTTAAACTCAGGATTCAATTTGATCTCACCAGCACTCATGTGTTTAAAAACTAGTTTATTCTAATTTAACTTTTTAGTGAAATAATTTATCTCCTACGTTAACTCTTAAAATGGATGAGTTCACATGACACATTTTAACTTTTATGCATTTAAAATTAGACAATGTGTTCTTAATTATAAATAAACTGAAGGAATAAAAATAACATTTATTGCAAGTAAAAAAAAAATGGCAGGTAAATTATACTGGAACAGTTAATCACTGGTTCTAATACCGTAATTGTCCACAATTCCAATTTGCGAGAAAAAAAAATGCCTGTTTAAATTTGTGACGTTTAATTTATATGTATTTTAGCCAATGCTTTTATCAGAATGACTTTAATAGCATTTTTTTTTGGAAATTAAACCGATGGCCTCAACTCAATAGGCTTTCAGATTTCACACGTGTGCTCATGTGAGATGATGCTACAATAATCTGTAATACACTAATGTAGTTTCGTGTTTGGTATACACTGTATATGATATTAAATATTCTACATGCAATCTACACATATATTGCTAAGAATAGTATATACAGTAAATACTCAGAGTAAGCATAAACATCTTTATTTAGATTTTAAGTGCAGATATTTAATATATAAAGATAAGATGTTTCTTTAAGATATACATTTAAAATACTGTCATGAATTAGATTTAGGAAATTTGGATTTTAATTCAAAGGAAAAAAAATAGCATTGATATATCCACGTCTGATTGTCTGGTCACGAAACCAGTGTTCTGTGGCTATTACTGATCTTCTGGTTTTGTACTGGTCTTTTTTGAAAACTAAAATAAAAACAAACCCCGAGACGGAGGAAATATAAATGTAATTATACAAAAATATATGTAAATTAAAAGGGATGAAATACAAAATGACATTGCATAAGGAAAACAAACACCTGTTACCAAGGTGACGGTGCGGAACAGTGATGGAGTGAGCGGCGTCTTGTTGAGAAGTTGCTTAGACGACACGGATGGCAGTGATCTGTGAAATAACCAGAAGACCCCGGTGAAGGTTTAAAGCTCTGAGCGTTCTTTTAATTTACACAGCTTTCTTCCAGTAAAGCTGAACGGCAGGAATTCACTGTGTGTGATGTTGCAGGCCCAAATCAAACAAGCCCTTTCCCATCCTAGTTTAATTAGTTTGTCTTGTCTGAAACCAGCACTAAACCGGTTTCTAGGCAGCTATATGCGCCCTGCCACGTAAAACACGGCTGTGAATTGTTTTAATGAACAGCAACGGCGCAGTAAGGGATGCGCCACATTTCCTCTCGACGAAAAGCCATTGCAGCCCTCGTCAGATTTCCGAGGCTTTAAATTGTCAGGAAATCCTTCTAGCTGTGTTTTATTGGCCCGAGGACACAAAAGCAGAACCTGTTAGGCCTCTTACTACTAGTCAATATTTAACCTAAACGCTGCGTTTTTACACACGGTTGCAGGATTTGCCACTTTAAATACGATCCAGCTTCAGAGCTGAAGCGTCTTTCAGAGATGATTCATTTTAACCACAGGGAGACTTAGTGCCTGGACACTTACAATCTACCAAGAGCCATAAAGCGTAAAGGACGCTGTAAAGTAAAGGACTAGTGGGTGAATAGTTTGTAAATTCCTATCATCCTCGCAGATGATGTCGTGCGCAACCTGCGCCGAACCACAGGTGGACCACAAAGCGTCAAACTAAGATTATCTCAGCGCAGAATCGGTTCCAAATGTGCACAGTTTGAATTTATAAATGGCCTCCGGACGTAGGCACTTTAATAAAGTGATTACCTCCACGTGGGTTGCATTTCTTTCTGTATTTTTAGTTGGGAACGATCTGTGTTTACAGCAACAGAAGTAGTGTAGACTTGTTCCACAGCTCTCACAGAGAAGCTGAAAACCATACAAAATTAAGTAAAAGTACGGATACCTTACTGTAATAATGACACCATTACAAGTCACCAATTCCAAGAAGAACCTTCCAAGAACTTAAATATTTTACTCATACTGAATTTAGGCACAAAAAAAAACAAATGTGGAAAAACAAGATTTTATTTATGAGGTTTTATTTCCTAATGTAGAATTTATATTTGACACTTCAATGTTTCAAAATGGCAAAAAAAATAAACAAAAAGTCTGTCTCAGGTAAAAAAAAGAAAGTGCAACTACTAATTCACATTTACGTGATTTAGCTTATACATATCATTTAGTACCTTCAGCATCCAGCAGATGGCGATATCATCTGTCCAAGTATAAACTCATATATCAAAAGTATAGTTAAGTACTGTAAAAGTTGCTTAAATTTTTGATAATCAGTACAAGTACAAAGTAGCCAAAACATTCTCAAGTAAAGTAAGAAAAAGCCCATTTACTCAAGTACTTTGATTTGAAATCCCAAAATTCACACTTGCTGTATTCCCTCGGGAGGTTTACTGACTTCAAAACTGCCATGTTCAAAAAACAGACTGTACTTTTTTAAAGAGATTCAATTTTATTTTTAAGAAGGAACCAGTTTCCAAGTGTCACATCTTGTCATAACTGCACTTCTTTACATTCATTACGCTCGGCAGTCACTTGGTTTGGCAGCTCATGACGCACGAGATGTGGAACTACCTGATTTGAGAGACACATGTGATTTTTATTAAGCTTAGTGAGGAAATAATAACGATAATCAAAACCACGGATGTTTTCTGGCCTGTTGCGTCACTCACACTAAAACTGAACGAGACAATCTGCTTCTTGCTAAACCTTTTGAACCGAGTTTTTTTAGTCATAAAATTATAAACCACTTGTGTTAAACTGTCTCTGTTTTTATTGTTAAGCCTTTTTCTTAAACCACTCTAAAGATTGTATCATTATTATCAAAATTGTAGATTCACAAAAGTTCAGACAAGAAAACTTCTGGAAACAACAATGAAAATATTTAGTTTGGTTCTAGATTTCAATGACAAAATATTCCATCTATTTTTTGACCCAATTTTCCATTTATGGGTTACAGTAGCCAATCCCAGCCTAGACTGAACCAATCACAGAGCAGGACACACAAACACA
Source organism: Paedocypris micromegethes (assembly GCA_028031935.1). NCBI lineage: Eukaryota > Metazoa > Chordata > Actinopteri > Cypriniformes > Paedocypris > Paedocypris micromegethes. The sequence continues at coordinate 2,245,470 of CM051493.1, forward strand.
GACATTCCTACTTTCACGCACTTCTATGAATCCTTTTCTACACTCCAGTTTTCCTGGTGTGTTTTGCAAACTGTTGGAGACCCAGAGGAGACCCACACAAGCACGTGGAGAACATGGAAACTACACACAGGCAGACGCCGACCGGCCCCAAACTTTAATCTTACGTGGTCTTTCTTACCGTGAGAAGATACCACTACCCACCATCGACTTGAATCAAAAAACAATGAACATATTTTAAGTGAAATGTGATTATTTGGAGATTGATTAGTTGTGTCAAGCTCATTCTTCTTGTTTTTAATGTCAAGGTTAAATGTCAAGGCAGCATTGCTCTGGGTGTGTTTTCAGTCTCTTAACATGTTCAAACTCTTATGTGTGGGGGATGCTGGTACTCTACGTGTACACACACACACACACACACACACACACACACACACACACACACACACACACACGCACAGCTCCAGACAATGTGTTTGTTCATCTTGTCTAGGTTTTACTATTCTAGATTATTTATTTATTCTAAAAAAACATAACTAAAAATAAATTGAGGTTAAGCCAATACTTTATGCATGTTTGTGCTATACGTTGTCAAACTTTGATTAAAAAGATTCAACATTTGATCAGCAATTCGATAAGCAGATACTTTTTTTGTATTATTTCTTAATATACATAATTGCTAGTGCCGTTTTACTGCTAGAAAACACAAATGGAATACTAACTGCAATTTATCATGACATTCAATCTTTTCCTGGGTCTCATAGCTAAGACTGTCGTGAGATGCAATCCCAATTTACTAACAAAAATTTGTAATTTTGTCGTTATTACTACACTTTCAATTATAATGATCATTTACATGATTTTGAGGAAAAATCAATACTAGAGCTGTAGACAATTGTTTATCTTCTTATTAATGTTATCCATTGTTTGCCAGGCCAGCCATTGGTTTGTGGCCAGCCAATCACATGGCAGGAAACACAGACACACACAGACAAACTTTCACACTCTCACTCACATTGTTACTAACCAAAATAGAAACATTGTATCAAAAAAAAAAGTCCTTTCTATTCTTGTCAGCCAATCAATTAGCACGGATTTAACAGTAAGAAACTGTAGTCTCAGAAAGTTTGTCTAAAGCACAAAAAAGCAGAATGTCAAGCCCTTTGTCCCCTCCAGTGCACATCACAGTGTGAACGCTTATCCTAAAGACATATGGTTGTAAAAAAGTCGTGATTTTCTTGCCATTTGAAAGCAAACATTTACAGGGCTCTGCTAAGAAAAGCTGTGAATGTTAAAAGGCGTAACCTGAAGACCTAATTTAGTTTAGCTTTTTGTTGGAGGCACATATCGGTAAGCACATATGCACAGACGCTCACAACAATGAACGTCTGGGAAATGTCAACAAGTTGTAGGCTTCTCAATAGCTACTGCAAAGGCCACTGCGATTTTATTGAAGGCTGGAGTCACACTTTCAGTAGCAAGGTTCATTTTTCAAGACGTTTGTATAACAACAGATTCCTGGAGGTAATAAATACCATCACAAATGTCTTGGTTGTGCCCAGGCTTATTGGGAAATAAGGTTTTATTTTTGAGGAATGGAATGATGCAGATGTTTCAACAGGACAATTGAAACTCAAAAGGTCATAAAAGCAAAATGTGTCGTACTTTCTTTGGCAACATGGGATCCAATAACATTGCATGTGAAACGAGATTTTTATTTGGTTGGCTAAGCGCGATGAGGACCGACTTGAAGTGTTTCAGCCAAAGCTGGTAGGATCATTTTCATGTAAGGGTCAAACAAACAATGGGTTGCCATGATATCTTAACAGATTCGCCTGAAGCCAAGAGCTTATGACATTTAACATCATTTGAACACGCATTTACTTTCACACCCAGTCTGTGTCACGAAAAAGCACAATGAAACGTTTGCTGCGGATGTTAAGAAAACAAAAGGTCAGTTCAAAAAAGTCATTTAAATGTTTTCCCATTGTATTAAATGTCCTGTATCACTTCATATCAGTTAATAAAAGATAGAGGGAGAATTTTGTATTTCTGATGTCCTTATTTAATTGTTATTCAAGCAATTTCTCTCTAAGATTAATAGTTTTTAAAAAACTTGAAACCTTTTTTAAGATGAATTAAAAAAAAAGACACTTCTGATTTCATTAAATAGAATCGTAACTTATACATTTAAAACCTTATGAATTATTATGCTGTTTAAGTCAATTACACAATTAAGTCGCTGTTAAACATAGTTACATATGAATTACATATGAAAATATAGTTACATAAATTTATTCATTACATAAAACAGTAAATACATTAGGGCAGGACGGTGGAATAGTACGTTGTGTTAAAACCTTACAGCAATGAGGAAACATTTGCATGTTCACCCGGTGTTTGTGTGGGTTTCCTCTGGGTCTCCAGTTTCCTCCCACAATTCAAAAACAAGTGTTGTGGATAGTAGTGAGAGCGAGAGTGAATGTGTCTGTCTGTGTCCTGCTCTGTGATTGGTTGGCCACCAGTCCAAGGTGTGCATCCAGCTCCCTATGACCCAGAAATGGAAAAATGATTGAGAAGATGGCCACAACACTTCCACTTTTTGTAGTATTTGTTTATAATACAGATTCAGCTTGATTGATTTGTTCAGTTTGACACAATCAGTTTGCTGTTGAACTCTCGGCCATCACTATCACTCACAGATGTATTTTCTGTGACTACGAATAGTACAAAAAGTACCACACTTTGAGATAAAAGAAATATATTCAATTTATTTCACCTTTTCCATTGCATAGTTCAGTCAAAAATTAGATAATAAAAGCTTTCCTGTTCCAACTACATTCTGCTCTACACAGATCTACATATATTTTAAACATGGCGAATATAATCTCAAATATTTCTTTTAAGAATGTAAAAAGAAAAACAAGAGAATAATTTTATTCCCACAGCAGCAGAAGTCTGAGATGATTTGACAGAAATACCCAGATAATCTACCAGTATGTGATTTCAGAACCATTCGCTTAATCTTCAGTCTCACAAGGTCTCAAGAAAATATTTCTGCTTAAGACAATATTTTTCTTTGATAAACCAAAGAAGTGTCAATTATTTATCAACTGATTTTGTGTATGCTTTTTCTTATCTTTTTTAGGCATATGCTCTTTTAAATTCACAATATCTCTTTCTATTTTTTGAAAACTTTTACAATAAATTATATTAATACAAATTACTATGCTCACAAACATTGTGATCAACTTGAAAAATAGATCTTAAACTTAATCAATGGGGTTTGTGTTAACGACTCAAAGGATGTGTGTTTAATTCTCTGGTAAAGCACATTATCAGTTTAGTGTTTGGCTGTAATTCAAGCCACTTGAGATTAATATTATGTATTATTTTCCTACATTGATTAAAACTTTTCAGTAAATAATAAACCCAATTATTTATTATTGCAATAAACTTATAATAAATAAACTTTGATAAATAAGTTGAATTATCATTGTTAGTGTCTTCTGAATGCATATTTATGATTTGTGAAAATAGCAGACACTTTAATTCAAAGTGATTTTTTTGATGAAATTCTCAGCGCCTGAAGGATGAACACCCTCTCTCTATACATCTATTAACAAATATGTACTACCTGTATTAGGTTTTAATTATATATAAATAAATAAATTAAACATAGTGAAAGGAAAATTGAAAAAGAAAAGAAAGCATAAAAAATGGAAAAAAAGGTTTTTCCTTCATCTCTGGTAGATTTTTCTATAAAAATGTTCCTCGAGTTTATCACTTTAATACTTTTAGAACGCAAACAGTAGAATTTGTCCAAGTACAAAAAATACGTCACGGTTAGTCTTGATTTTTACCAGTCATGACACGCTGGATTAATCCCCAGCGGATAATGAGAAATATAAATCATGGAAATATGTTTAAACAGCAACACTTCACCATCCTTCCCTGATGTGACTGGAATGCAAATATCCAAAGAGCTGGTAGATGCCGTGGAGACCACAAGAGCGATGTTTTACAGAGTTGAGTTACATGTTTGGAAAATCTTTAACACACCGAGAGCGAGTTCTTGAATTTGTCCCCTAACGGCGCTGGATGTTTGACCTTGTTGTACAGCAGACGACCCCTGTTGTTCCGTCCTCTTCCTTCTCGGAGCAATCTACAGTATGGGGTAACACATTTGGCAGCATTCCTCTTTCCTTTTAAACGGAGGCCATGGCAGCAAACACACACGCATGTGAACACAAACTCTCACGGACAGGTTAATAGGACCCCAAGTGCTCATTGGAATTAAAAAAGGCTCTTGTGTCCTCAAGTTCATGAAACTTATAGAATTCAATATGATCGCGACGTGCTGTAAGAGCAGTGTAAACAGTTTAACACATTAAGATATGGGAAAGATAATGAACTCGGAAAACTCTTTCAAGACACACACACACACACACACACACACATACACACACTCTCCCTCTTTTATATATATGTTATATACACACACACACTTTATATATATATATATCCTCAAATAGAACACCATGGTGGGAGGGGGGGGCTCTATTAGAGGGGGTGTTCAATTAGAGGTGGCATTCTATTAGTTTTTACGGTAAATGTTTACACACACACACGGACCGTTTGTCAGTCACACGCACCTTGAGCCAGTCCAGGTTCAAGTTTTCGGTCAGCTGGAGGTGGCACGGGGCCAAGCAGGAAATGTACTTTCTCCACCGAGGAGCTCAGTGACGAACCTAGCACCAGACGGAAGCAGAGTCGTGATTAACAACCGGCTGGTCCAATACAGATGTTGACAGAGACGTGGCTTCTGCACGGCGAATACCTGCATGGCTCCAGCACACCTTCGAGCCTGGTGGGCCTCTCGTGGGCGGCGTTCTCAGGAGGGCCAGGCAGGGCTTCTGCCGAGACAGTGCCACCTTATCAGCTCCAGGGTCGAGATCCACCGCGTTGGAACGTCTTGCACGAGGGACTCCTGAGCCTGCCAGTGCCCGACCACATTACGGTCTCAGGTCAGTGCCGCATCGAAGCCACCTTCACGGAGGGAGATGACAACGGCCCTCTGCAAGACGTCCGCAATATAGGGGGAGTGCTCGAAGGGCAGTAGCTGAGCCTGTCTAAGCCAGTTGTTGATTAAAAGCCATTGCTGATTGGAAAAAAAAACACTGAACATGACCCACCTAAAGCGAGGGAGTGAAGTTCCCAGCCGGAGTCGATCAGGTGTGCAGTAATGCCTGGGCAGTTGTCGTTACTCACGGAGGTCCAGTGGTCGCCTCTTCCAGCTTCCTGGCTTTGGCGACTCTCTCTGCCACGTGCTGGTCGTGAATCCTCCTCATGATACCAGCGGCCTGGAGAACACCCTGGATTACACTGTATTCCACCAGGCTTATGTGCTGGCAGCTGGTGGATATCCACTGCGTCAAAAGGTTCATTAGCAAGCGAGGTGCTGACGGGCCTCACTCGGGGATCGTTCTCTTTGAAGACGCTGCTGACTTCTCTCCACACTTGTGCACAGCTTGGCCTCGTCCGTGGTATTGCAGACGAGAACAGTTCCAGTAGTAAGCAAACCTCCGAATCGCACAGTGCAAACTACCTTTCGCTTGTCGAGGGTTCTGTTGGGAAGCAGCTTGGAGTTCAATTTTCCGTGGTGCAGAGAGGATTTGTTTGATGCTGCCTCTGCAGTGCAACTTGCTCATTTGCTGCAGGTGGTGGCAATCAGCGCAGTTGCTTTCTGGAGCCAGACTTGCTGAAGGATTTCAGCTAGTCTGAGTTGGCCTGACTTTTTTTTTAATCCCGCGACAAAAACACTGCCTCGTTAACAGTGATAACAGTAGCCCCTTTCACACAGTAATGCTGGTAAAATGCAGGAAAAATACCAGCACGACTTTAACGGTAAAGACTGTTCACACAAGGACCACCAGTCCCGCATTTTAACGGAAAAGAACCTTTCACACAGCGGTTTCAAAATCTGGCGACACGCTTTAAACAGCTGCGCCTTTGTAAACATGAATAATGGTGGTAATTGTTTGATATGTGATGGCGTCAGTAACTGTTCCTTTGGGGGTACAGACAGATGTCTTCATCCGCCCGCTTTGATTTCGCTGGCGTTCCAGTTGGAGGACGTTTCCGACTGTGATTTCTGTACAGCGATGAGTGACTATTCTGTGACATCATCAACCGGCAACATGTTTTGAACGACTGGACCGCTTAAGCGCAAAATGAGCGCGAGAGAATTGAGCACGTGACCAACGCCAGAAAGTTCTGATTGGCCCAGTTAGCGTGTTCGGAACGTCTGCGTGCTTATTCCGGGAATCTTCGTTACGCTTTCAAACAAGGCAGAATGCAGGCAATATGCTGGCATGTTCCCGGGATGAATTTCCCGGCATTTGTCTGTTCACACATACATGCCTGCAGGCAATATACCGGTATTTTGCCGGGAATGTCTGTATGTGTGAAAGAGGCTAATGTTATCGGCCCAATATATATATATATATATATATATCGGCCCAATACATATATATATATATATACACACACACATATATAAATAAAACACACAGTTTTACTGTAAGGAATCATCCACTAAGAAATGGACAGGACCAAACTAAAGACTTTTACCCTGCATGTCCATATTAGTCCAAATAAAACAAAGAATGTGAAATTGTAAAAGTAATGATTTTCGGAACAAAATAGCGTAAACCAAGTCCATAACTTTAAATTGTGCTGCAGACATTCCTCTCGACTTCCTCTCACTTCCACGAAGCAGACGTAGACTCCTTTCCCTCGAGGACACATTAAACTCCCTCCAAGTCGTTACGGCTTTGCCTAAATCCAAAATATTCCATTTATTAAAGCTTTTAAAGAGATGGAAATGTGAAGTGTAGAATAATGTCATACATGGAGCTCGAGACTTAATTAAATCTTGTGACGCTCGCCTCAGGGTGAAGACTGGCTTCACGGCCCAGCATGAGAGTGTGACTTTCTGCCTTTTTGCTCAATGCTAAAGGGATTAGTCAGTGATTATTAGTGGAGTTGGCCATTTCTCCTTGCAGGACTTTTCTCAATATGCAAGGATGTGTGTGGGAACCCAGACGGCAGAATGAAGAGGCTGGTCTGAACAAGACCTGGTGTTGGAATTCATGTGGTCTGAGCAGCAGATACAAGCTAAAGCAAAGAGACGAGAAGATCTGTTTAAACATCCTCAGAATGGCATGCTCTGACGTCCGAGGGTCCTAGAGAAACACCACGTGTTGACACTGTGTGTGTGGTAGACGCTTTTACGTCACAGATTCTCAACTTCTTTTTCATCCTTTGCAGCAAAGCTTTGTTTATTTGAAATGCTGGTCCACATTGTCTGAGCCGGTCTAGGTTCTATCTTTAGGTTTTGGAAATAAACTTGTGCAGAGTCAAAAGTTAAAAAAATATTAGATTAGAAATGTCAAAATAAATTGGTTCCTCCAATTAACAGGCATTTTCAGAGGAGAAAAATGTGAAGAAAAAAAAAATAGAGATGTTTACGACATGGCTACTGTAATAAGGAATTTTCAGACATCCTTAGAGTCTGGTTAAAAAAAAAGGAGATAAAACCCAGATTTGGAAAGGTCAAGTGGAAAACCTTCGCCCCTGAGGCGATTCAATATAATCCCACCACAAACGAAATAACGTTCCAAAAACACCTTTTTCCATGAATCACTGCATTTTTCTTCTGTCTTTGTCTGTGACGTTTAATTTGTTGAATTTTCCACACTATAGCGGACTGAAAATCTGAACGTGTAACGCTGTAAACCACATTTGTTCTTGAAATTTTTGGGTATTGTTTGTTCTGGAGATCACATTATTCTTAATGAGAAATTCCATGAAGCAATGTACTACTCTTATCAATCCTTGATAAGAAATTCATAACGGCCAATTTGCAGTGGAGACTATGTTGCACAAACTGGAAAAATGAGATATGACATGAAACCTGACCTCTCCCCCGATTAGCTTCCTATATGCTAGCAAGATAGCTAACGCAACTTATCATGACAGTCTTCTCTAATAATAACTCACCACACGGTTGTTTCTTGTGGCCGTCACGTGTTTCTGCCCTGACAAAATCATCTTAGGTTGCCTATGCTGAGCTGGTTGGTATTAAAGAACAAAGGTGAAAGAGAATCAGAGTTATTAGCTGATAAATTCCAGCACTCTTTGGCCAATTTTAACAGTTCTGACAATCCAAACAACTCATCTGAGGGTGAAACCAAAGCCTGGCAAACAAGTTTCTAGCGAACAATAAGAGTTGGCTCAAGCCGGGCAGATTTATGAGGCAGCATGGACAGTCAAGTCGAGGGCACCTCCAGCTAACCTCTGGGACGCGGCACTCAGCGGGGTCTCGTGGCCAGTACAAGGGGCTGAATGGAGGGGAACAGTCATCAACAAGACCACCACATTCCTGTTCTCCTTTTAACACCTCCATTTGTGGCTAGAGATGTCGCCTTCTAGTCGGAAAAGACTCCATTTGAAAAGCTTTAGACTGCCTTGAAGTATTTGGTCGAACGAAGTGCCGTATATACTATAGCAGGATGGATTATAATTAACACAAATGTGCAGAAACAGGTTCCACATTATTCTTTATTCTTTCTAAGAAGTTGAAATTGAATGTGTTGTTTTTTTCTCTGATTATCCAAACAATCTCAAAAGAAGTTTGTCGAAGACAATCGAAGATCTTGTCGAAAAGCATACATGCAATTCAGATAAACCACACCCTTCTGAAGTGTGAAAACCCATTCAAAAATGTTGGATTGATTCACAAAGAGTGAACTGCAGGCTGGAGTCAGTGGTCCAAAAAACACCATATACAGACGTTCGTACAAAAAAAGAAAAGAGCATCGGAAGCGTTTCTCCATGGTTAAAGATAAAAAGGACCCTCAGAGTCCCAGTGATTGTGTATCCACTATCCAGTGTGTTTTCTGAGATCTAACACCAAAACAGCCATGAATAAAAATCTGATGAAGATGCAGGTTTCATGTGCCAACATCAATCTGCTTAATGACCATGATATCTCTGTTATTAAGTGGCCAGCAATCTCACCTGAGCTTAACCCAGTTGAAAGTCAATGGGTTCCTATGAAGCTGTGATATGCGAGACCCAACAATGTAGAAGAGCAGAAGGTCACTATCAAAGAGACCAGGGCTCTCATAACACCCAAGAAGAGTCAGACTGCCGGACTTCATTCCACGACACTTTGCTACAGTAATTCAGCCAAAAGGAGACCCAACAAGTTTATTGTACATATTCACACATTTCATATTTATGCTTTGCAGCTTGCCAAAGCATCTAAAAATATTTCCTTTTTGGTCTTAAGTAATGTTATACATTTTCTGAGACACTGAACTTTAATTACTTTATATTGTTTTCAGTTATAGTGATCAAACAAAATCTAATAATCAACTTGAAGTCTATGTGTCATAAACTTTCCCTTTTCTTTTTTTCCCTTTTCTTGTTTCTTTCTTTTTATTTTTCATTTATATATTTATGTTTATATTTTTCGAAAGAGGGGTAAAGACGGAGTCAGTCAAACTCAATTCCCTGTTGTCATCGCAACTTGGCCAATAAAGTTTTCTGATTCTGATTCTGATTCTAAATAAATATACTCATTGCAGTTTTTTTTTTATGGATTTAGTGAAATAATTATTGAATGATTTTCTAAATGAACAGTGCCAGTTTATTATACACTGCTGTTCTTTACATAACCACATTACCTCACATTGCACACAACAACTCCGTTTTACATTTTTGTCATAGCATTACTTCTGTGGTAAATTGAGACGAAACGCCACTGCCGTTTGGAAGAGTGATTTTAGTTCAACTTCAGAGGAAATCAGCTAATTGTTGTTCCGGTTGTGTGCATGATGATCTGTACTCAGTCAGACATTAAAAAGGTTGTATTGGCCAACAACAACATGAATATGATAAAAAAAAGGCTGGATTGGCCAAAAACAACCACACAAATGTCAATAATATGACTACACATTGCGATAGGACGATATGGCACATCAAAAGTGTGCCGGATTATCTTCCTTTGTGAAGTAAATTTTCTGACCGGAGATGAATGGCTTGAGAATCAAGTCTGGGATTGAATATAGCATAAAATAATGTACAAATCTTCAAAATAATCACAGTGCAGACATATTGGCCAGATTCTGCCCATGCTTCACAGCCAGTGCGGGTTCAAGCCAATTACCTCCTGGACTGTTACGGACAGGAAACTGGAGCGCCCCATGATCAATTCACCCCTCAATGGACGAACAAATTCTTTCCATGAAACTGTATCTGTTATACTAGCCACTTTGGAGTAAAACTACAGAGGCTGAGACATCCATCAAAACCATGCTACAAGAGTTTCCTCCTGTTAAACCCATTCTGCTTTTATATCAACCCAAAGATGAGCTACATATTCCCATGTCTGAATGTAAAACAAACCTAAAACCAAAGAGGAGAAATATGCAAAACAAAACTCTAGGTTCCAGCGACAAAACAAGTCCAGAAACCACAGACACGGATGTTCAATCACCAGACATCCAGCAAATGGAAGCAGATGTCAGACTTTGAGGGATGAGTGACCTGAAGTGCTCCACTACACATTCATTCGCTCTTCGTTGCAGGTTCAAGTTGTTTAATTCCCCTCACAGAACCATCAGTGTCACGCGAGTGAACATCTGAGGAAGTCTAGATGCAAAATTCCAAACGTCTTCCAGCAATCTAGGACATTCGACTGATTTCAGCTTAGGCAGGCAGATGGTTGAGATCTTGTGCAGAATGCTTTTGAGAACATCCTGTGGTGGAAATGATTGTAGAAGCATTACATTCTCCAGTTCTAAATGATAAAGTGAATGAGTCTGGCATTCGCTCCACATCGTATTGTTAAATGTCTGTCTGACATATCTATCCCAGGCTAACATTTTTGGACAATTTGCTGTTTGAAGCAATGCCAAGACCAGTGAAATGTTTTTATCAGCCTTTCCCATCAACATGTGATGGAGATGCGTTCCAGCAATATGTGCAGACTTTCGGCAAAATTGTTCCATCCTTAGTTTAAGCTTTGAAAACTAAACACAAAATGCAAAAACACAAGCAGGTTTCCTATATAATGTGTAAAGACGGTTTCCTCATTATGGTGACATGAAAGAACAAGAAGAACTATGGTGCCACCTTGTGAAGTGTTCACACATCTCCATGTAGAAGCCATACAAGGTGCTTTCAAGCTGAAGCAGGATGGGGTTTAAAATATCTGACATGAAACATGATTTTCATCAAACATGAGCCTGAAGAGTAGATCATAAACCATGTCACGCACAACGGAAAGTTATTTTTATTCTTAACTCTGCAACTGGTTTAAAGCTGCAAACAATCACCATAGTAACCAAAACCTGAAACACATCATTCGATTCCACAAAGCTCAGAATCATCTTAAGAGTCAAACTAATTTACATTTTAACATCAGCATCAGGACCATGTCAAATTGATTTTAGTCAAGAGCAGCATTAGAAATGGGAATAGTATTAGTTTGGACCACCAAGCGCATGAACTAAAAAACATTTTTAAAAAGTATATACCAATATATCTATTGTATATTTTGGCATGGTTTACCAGTAATATGTAATATATATTGAGCAGTGCACTTGAAATTGCATGCTCCTGATAATGTTTGCCTGGCACGCAACACTATAAGCCACGTTATCTCAAAAGTGTGCTGGCAACATAAGGGTGATTGTGATTTAAGCATGATTTAATTTAGACAGCAAATGTGATTGCTGCATGATGGCTCTTCTAGATAGTCAGAGAGTCTGGTCTGTGTAGAAACCATTACAAGCCTCGCTCCCACGCGAGGGCTAGAACATAAGATGAAAAAATAAAAAGCACACTGGAGCGCAGTGCTGGACTCAAGGGTCATCGAGAGACCCTCAGATCCTTTTCTATGTAAATCGGGATCGTGCTGTAATTCTGACTTTCAAAATCAAAAACAAAACCCTTGTAAATACGTCAAGAGGAGCAAGGCATCTGAATGACACTTTTTTAAAACAATTTTTGCTTTATTTCAGAGACGACGGCCTATGTGAACATCCGAGCTACTGGAAAGATAAAACTGCAATAACTCAAACTATAAGATGAACAGCATCTGAACAACATAAGAACAACTGTACACTTTTACAGTAAACATTTACAACGTCTCAGAAGACGTTTCAACAAGAAAGTGCCTGCTTCAAAATAAAAATCAACCAAAACATTCCTCAAAACTAAAGTAAACAAACAGAAAAAAAGAACAATCGATGAACTGCAAGGTCTTAGAACTTTCGAATTGCATCATCGACGTCGGAAATTTGGTCCTTCAGCTGATTCCATTGCTCCGGATTCAGTGAGATCCCTAAACAAATGAACACAGAAAAACTCAATGTCATGATAAATAAATGCATTTAAGGAATAAAAAACTACAAGAGTGTCACTGTAACGACTATTTAATTTTAAAAAGAAGCATCCATAAGCACCTTTTTTCCCAGGCTTCATTTCTCCGGACTGGTCCATCCAGTATTCCCGAATGTCAATCAAAACTTTCCCCTTGAAATCTCGGACAGTAACGTATTTCAGCTTTCCAATCTGACACAAAACAATTTCAATTAGAACAATAAAACTTCAGGATGATTCACAAGTTCAACAAACATACGTATATCGTGAAAAGGAAGTGTGTGTGCCACACGGAACCAGATTAGAATCAAGTTTGGAATCTGGAACCTAGAGGAAGATTTAGTAACCGACATGCCACTTGAAAAACATCTTGAAAAATTACACCTACAAGTTCAGAAAGCTCATTTACAACTTTAAATTGTGTTTTTTTTTTTATTTGATTTATTAGTTTTTAGTTTTAATTTATTAATTTATTTGAATATTATAGTGTTGTGGGGAAAATGGGCAAATCATTTTGCACAGCATTAAACAGCAATGCTTTGTACTCTAGAAATTGCAGTGTTTTCTAAACCATTAGTTAACAAAACCTGGAACATGTTGTCGTTGCTGTTTCTGTCTTTTGCGGAGCCACTTGGTTTAGAGGATTCGCCGCTCTTCTGCTTCTTTGCCGCCTTCTCTGGAGCACTCGCCATCTTTCTTTTTGACTAAAAAAAAACATGATTATCCATTGGTGTTGTTTCTAAATAGAAATTAAAAGTAATACAAGACAATTAAAATCATTTATTCATACCTTTTTTTCAGTATCACTGTTTGAATCGCTACCAGAAGAGGACGACGTCACTTGTTTAGGCTTAGGCATGCTGCTGGAGACCACCTGAATTAGTTCTTGTCAAACATGAAACAACACTGTCCCCTAGCTGCGGATAATGGGACTTCACTACACAACTCTGTCCGATTTTAAACAATAATTTCTACATAGAAAACATTAATTATTAGGCACTCGCCTTAACAAAGATGAGTGACTATTATAATTGGTTATTGAATCTAACCTTGACTTCCTTTGCCCTCTCGGTCCTGCTCTTCTATCAAATCTGTAAAACACATTTTTGGACAATTATTATACTGTCCCACACACACAAAACACAACTAAACACACTAATAATAAAAACACACCACAGAGCAGAATCAACACAATCAAATAGTTGAGACAAAAAAATCCCGATAAAAAAATGATTTAAATGGTCATCAAGACTGAATGTAGTTAGAATACACGTTTACAAAATCCTCAACAGAAGATCGTTTATTAATATTCAAAGCAATATTTCAATTTTCCCCTCGGAAATAGAACATTTAGTAGGTCTGCACAAGACACTCGCATTCGCTCGATTTCTCATTAAACATTCCTATATGAATCTGTTAAAAAGCTAGGACTTTGGCCGACTTAAATTTGAAAATAAATCAGATTTTGATATGCTCGCACTATCAACGACAAAATACTTGCACATGTCACACATTTATTGGTAATTCTCAACACATGCTAAGCTTCTGGTAAGGCTGAAGGCTTTTATATGCTTTACAAACGCCTCGGCATCACGTAACTATAACAAGGCCTTATCCTTTGTGTGATTTAGCATCGATATATTCTGATGTAGAACTAAAGCACAATCTATTTTAAATGCATTCCTTTTCTAATCGCGATAAAAATACAGTGAAACAGGACTTACGTTTAGGGTAATTCAGTCGGTTTGTTCCAGTCGGTCAACGGCAGTGAGTCGTAGACACAAACACGTGGGAAAATTATGCAGCGGATAGAATATCGGGAAATGTAGTTTAATAAAACGTGTAAAGCGTTTTCGTTATTTTTTTTTTATTTTTTTTTTGCTTTTAATGCAATATAACGTTAGTGAATACGCAAATGCACGAACAAACGAACATATACACACAGTGTGTTAATTATTATAAATAATGGCATGATCAAAAATACAAACTAAATGGTTTTTTTTTTGCCATCGGCATAAAGACTAAACTGTCTCATCTCACATAAAACAGAGAACGTCGTAACAATTTAAAAATATACAAAAAAGCTTGTTTGATGATGTTTGAAGAAGCAAACCCTGAAGATGTTTTCTAAAAAAAAACCACAGCTCCCAAAGTGCAACACTGCTGCACATGCGCAGTGGGTTGCGAATGTTGTGACGACCTTCTCGCAATAAAAACGCAGGTGACGAGTCAGAATTCGTCAGAGAGAATAGGAAACCAATGATTCCCATATGCCCAGTAGTGTCCTTCACCTATGGTGAGTAGATTATCAATTTTAAAACCACGTTTTAATGCCAAAGTATCGAAGGATAGGATTTGCGTCGTCGCAGGCTCGCGCGCGTGTTCTTCCTCTGCGCTCTACGGTTCTCTTCATCATGGTTGCCATTGCGCTCTGCCGTTCACCCTTCACGAATTTGTCCTTTTGCAGTGCCCAGCCGGCTCGGTGAAGATGCCAAAATGGCCACCGGCAACTACTTTGGATTTACACATGGTGCTGCGGCGCAGTACAGGTACGGGCCTTTGCGTTTAATGCGGATTTACATCGCGGTGGTGGTGGTGGTACAGTAGTGGTTGTATTTGGCTCCGTTGCCTTTGTTGAAGGGCCCGGGTGGGGGCAGGGGATCGAGGCGATTGGCTACGCGACATGAAACGCTTATTTTTAATTGTTTTCATCCCGTACATTGTGTTGTGGTTTCGAATGTCATATAATGCGGTGTGCGAATGGATAATGCGGTAGTTTCGTAAATGCCATGTGACGAAATAAATTAATAACCTCTACAAAATACTATATAGATATTTTCAATACAACATTAGTTTGACCAACAAGTCAATAATGTAATTGTGAATTGATTTTTGCAAAGAGGAAAGGCAACGATCGCGAGCAGTGTTTTATCGTGTCAATCCGTTTGAAAATGTCACCGAGCAAAGCGACTTAATGTTTTACACACACACTATATTACAACTGTACTAAGACAGATTAGTTCGTTTTTAGGCAGCGCTGCTTTAGAAAACATGTATCTGGACAAAAAGTGTCAAATCAACCAGCCACAAGAAAGGAGATGTCCGCAGCTGTCATCGGTATTTCGGGTTCTGCGCTAGGGCGGATCTGCGCATGCTCGGACTGGAATCAAATTGTTTAGTTGTTTTTATTTTACTCCGGGTTTTTAACTGAGTGTGTGGACACAGTATTTTCAGAAAAGTGCATTGTTATTAACATGGTATATTATTGTACTTATGGAATGGGCAGAGCATTGCTGAGGACATTCAGTGGGGTTGTTAGCTGTTGTGTTAAAAATAATGCACTCTTCTATAAGATTGGACGGACTCCAAAAGAGTTTTCATTTATATACGTATGTATGCCTACAGTTGTATTAGTACTATCTGTATGTGTAATCATTTTAACCGATGGGCTAGTATTTTAATGCTCATAAAGATTAATGTGCTAGCCATGTATTAATCCGAATATTGTCTTTTACGGTTTAATCCAATATTGGTTTTATTTTCTCTTTTTGGCACGGGCACAGACAGACTATGTGTGTTAAGGCTCCAGGTCACAAAATCCATGAACATGTTACCCAAATCTGATATTGCGTTTAGTGTGTCATGGTTTTTATGCGAGTAACATACATTCAAATCAGAGCATTTGCTTGTTGAAAATTATGCTTTCTGAGCTAATGCTATACATCATGTAAAAAGACATTGTCACCTTTTAACGCCTTTTTAAGAATGCATAGTGCTTTTTAAAACTCAAACAAAAAGAGCACTTGATTTTATTCCACAAAGTTTTCGACTGTCAGGAAAGATCTCAATCTAATCCTTTCCTCCTTTATCTGCAGCCAGCAGCCGACTGCAGGGGTAGCGTACACCCACCCCACTACAGTGGCCAGCTATACTATGCACCAAGCGCCCGTGGCGGCCCACACGGTGGCAGCAGCCTATGCCCCCACCGCCGCCACTGTTGCTGTTGCTAGACCGGCACCTGTCGCTGTGGCAGCCACTGCCGCTGCTTACGGAGGCTACCAGCCAGCACACGCAGCCACCGACTATGGGTATGCCCAGAGGCAGCCGGAGGTGCCGCCACCACCACCGCCAGTCACCACACAGAATTACCAGGTAAGGAATTTACTAGTTGTCGCAGGATCAAATACAGTCACGTTTGGATAATTGGACCACTATTGGATTGTTTTGGAGCTAATAAATGGCTGATTTGATTAAGTGGATTGACTCATGTTCGCCACACTCTACGTACCTGTTGAGGAAGACATGAGAATGGAACCAGGAAGAGCCTGAGAGGTCAACCTGAAGAAGACTTTTTTTTTTTTTTTTTTTTTTGTTAAATAAAAGTGATTTCAGTTAACCAGTTGACGCCTCAGTGATTAAAGAAGTTCACAGAATATAAAGAAATGATCCAGGGTGTCTTTGCATACTTTCTGTTGACACTTTTAAACAGTTACTGTGGTTCCTTTTTTTTGCAATTCTAGTAACCGTTGCAGCGTGGTATGCAATCTTTATTTTCAATGTAGCATTGAAGGTACATCTTATCGACATGATACATTTCCACATTTTTCACCTTCACTTTCAATCGGCAGTGGAGACGAGTCTGTTTTCCAAGTAATGTGTTTACTGACTTTACTAACAGGTGGTACTTCTAACCAGAATTTACTATATATATTTTTGTATTGATCCAAAATCTGGGAGGTTCTTTGTTTCAAGCATATTGTTTTGTGTTGCAGGACTCTTATACATACGCACGATCCACAGCATCTGGTGTGGCTTACGACAGTAAACAATACTACCAACAACCTACGGCTACGCCAGCAGTAGCTGCAGCAGCAGCAGCCGCCGCCCAGTCGCAACCCACTGTGGCGGAATCATACTACCAGACTGGTACGTTTCACATGTTGAAGTTAGCAACTTGTTCTTATTTTTGAGTGTAGTTTGATGGCAGTAGTCACACTCGTTATTCTTTTAGTTACACCATCTTTTCTATCCTAATCCCCCTCAGCCGCTAAAACTGGATACAGTCAAGGCGCCACTCCATACACCCAGACCCAGCAAACGCGTCAAGTTACAGCCATAAAGCCTGCTACTCAGAGTCCCGCCACTTCAACCTTCTCGATTTACCCAGTGTCCTCTGCTGTACAGCCCGTGGCAGCTGCATCAGTTGTCCCGACTTACTCTCAAAGTCCCACTTACAGCACCAATGCAGTCACATACTCGGGTAAGAATGTCAGGTCGTATCAAAAACCTTTACCCTTATCTGTAGATGTTCTATTTGGATGCGTATAATCTTTATAAATTACTGTGAAAAGTTTAATAGACATATTATTTCTTTTGATAAGATGCAAAAAAGATTTTGTAAAAAAGTGTTGTGAAAAAATGACGTGTGTACTTTTCAGCCTTGCTAGATAGAATGGCAATAGACTTATGTGGTAAAATCTGTTTTTGTAAATGCAGGAACATCGTATTCTGGGTATGAAGCTGCAGTGTATTCTGCCGCCTCCTCATACTATCAGCAGCAACAACAGCAGCATCAGAAGCAAGCTGCAGTAGCTGCGGCGGCCACTGCAGCCTGGAGTGGCAGCACTTTCACAAAGAAAACGGCCTTCCAGAATAAAACCCTCAAACCCAAGCAGCCCCCTAAACCACCCCAGATTCACTACTGTGATGTCTGCAAGATCAGCTGTGCTGGACCACAGGTATGTTTCTCTGATTGTTGTTGAATCTTGCTTCATTAGTTGGTGTCTCTCTCAGACGAGCCAAGAGATGAGAAAAAAACACAAGTTGGATGACAATAAGGTTTATTTGAAGCTCAATTGATCACCAAATACATCAGTCAAAACATCCATGAGAGAAAGCCAGCCTCGCTTGGAGCGCACGTCTTATATACCAGCAGACTGAGATATACAGAGAGGAGGTGTACTATGTAGTACAAATCATCCTAGCCTAGCAAATATTAAAAAGTCTATTCATCAGAAGCATTCTTTTAGCCTTACACATTTATGACCCCAAAGACCCACAGTTTGAAACACAGTAAACATGCATTAAAACACGTCAAATCCCACAGTCGTTATTAATGATATTTGGATTTGATGCAATTCTGAAATTTTCTATTATTATTTTTAGACTTATAAAGAGCATCTAGAAGGTCAGAAACACAAGAAGAAGGAAGCTGCACTGAAGGTGTCTCAGAGCTCCAGCAGTGGCAGCAGTGGCGGAGGCAGCAGCTCAGCACGCGGCACTCAGAATCAGCTGCGCTGTGAGCTCTGTGACGTCTCCTGCACTGGGGCTGACGCCTACGCCGCACACATCAGAGGGGCCAAGCACCAGAAGGTGGGTGACTCACGCTCTTGTCTCAGCGCCTTTTGGCTGAAAGTTAACAACTAGGGCTTTCCAATCTTTCACAGATGCAAATTCAGTTTAAGAATGTGCACAGTGCTGTAGTTTTGTTCAAAGATTTATTTACAAGACAACAACATTTTCTTGCCTTTTGAAGAGGGTTTTTGTCTTTCGGCACACTCATTAATTATAAAAAGCTGAGCAGGAAAACAAAATTTGGTTTTCGAGTTCACTGCTTTTGAATTTAATTTTTTGATTGAAAGGCTAAAAATAATATAAATGTTTATCGAATTTAATTTAAATGTCTTTATTACTTCACTTCCACAGTGGGGAAATTGCACTTACAACAGCAAAACAAATGAGAGAATATACACAAAAACACATCTATAAATCAATACATTTACATACAAATAACCATAAACCTAAATATCACAAAAAGTCCCCAGTAATGGTAACATGCACAAGGCCTATACCCGAGATCTTTAATGATGATTTGTCTTGTATTCTATTTCTTCTATTAGCATCTAACACTTTTTTTACTTATTTTAAAATTTATTTTGTACAGAACAAATTGTGTTACAATCAAAAATGTGAATTTTTTTCATAGTTTTATCACTGTTTGCTTCATAAAGTGGACTCATCGACTGTTTCTTGTCTTCACACACTAATTCACTGTAATCCATCTAGGTTGTGAAACTGCATACCAAACTTGGAAAGCCGATCCCTTCCACCGAGCCCAGTGTCATCTCTCAAGCCTCTTCATCCAATACTGCAGCTTCTGCTAAAATTACCAGCTCATCCAGCTCCACAAGCAGCACATCTTCCAACCTGCTTGCCTCGTCTTCTGTTTCTTCCTCCTACCTGAAATCTGGTGGCGTAGTAAACAGCATGGCATCTTTAGCCACGCAGGGCAAGAGCCCACTGACCACCAGTGTGCCGGTCAACAGCAGCGCTATCAAGAAGGTCAACACTCCCAAGATCAATTTTGTTGGTAGGCAATGCTTTAAAAAATAACAGTATGATGGTGTGTTTGTCACATTTATTTTAAAGAAATGTGTGCGATGTTCAAATGAAAATCCTGAATCATAAAATGTGAATATAATGTCCCCAGGTGGAAACAAGTTACAGACAACTGCTTCTAAAAGCGATGAATCCAGGAATGAGACGTCAAAAGCTCCACTGTCCACCATGTCCGCATCAATGGACTCAAAAAATGAGATCCTGGACCCTCTGTCCCCGCTGGCAGCGCTGCAGAGTGACGTCCAGCCTGTCGGACATGACTATGTAGAAGAGGTAATGGAAACTCGCAGAGGAGACGTGAAAATCAAATGTGACCCTTTAAACAGATCCCAATGGTCTTTTTCAGGTGAGAAACGATGAAGGAAAGGTTATTCGCTTCCACTGTAAACTCTGCGAATGCAGCTTCAATGATCCCAATGCAAAGGAAATGCATTTAAAGGGAAGGAGGCACAGACTGCAGTATAAGGTCGGTAGATGATTCACCTTGTCTTTTGTTCAGAATCCCCAAATCTCATGTTTCAATTGTGACCACCAGAAAAAAGTCAACCCAGATCTCCAGGTCGAAGTCAAACCAAGCATCAGAGCCAGAAAGATCCAAGAGGAAAAGATGAGGAAGCAAATGCAAAAGGAAGAATACTGGAGACGGCGTGAGGAAGAAGAGCGCTGGAGAATGGAAATGAGGTGCTCTGTTTTTCCTCAAGATTTTTGTTGTTGTCCGACTGGGAGTCTTTAAAAATCTATTTTTTATAGGCGTTATGAGGAAGACATGTATTGGCGACGTATGGAAGAGGAGCAGCACCACTGGGAAGACCGGCGCAGAATGCCTGATGGGGGTTATCCACAGGGTCCACCTGGACCTCCTGGTCTCTTGGGAGTTCGGCCTGGGATGCCCATTCCACAGCCACAAGGACCAATGGTGAGTGCTGGTACCAGTGAGGAAGTGAGATGTCTTGCGTCTACATTTTGTAAAATCAAATTTGTTTCTTTTTCTAGCCTTTTCGTCGGCCTGATTCTTCAGACGACCGTTACGTAATGACCAAGCATGCGGCCATTTACCCATCTGAAGATGAGCTTCAAGCCATCCAGAAGATCGTTTCAATCACAGAGCGAGCACTGAAGCTTGTCTCTGACATCATCACTGACCAAGATGGCCCTAAAGTCAAAGAAGAAGACAAGGAAAAGAAAGACCCTCCCAAAGACAGGTAGCTACGCATCAATCACTTGTTGGTTGCAAACTAGTTTGTAAATCATTGGGTATTTAACTAAAAGGCTAAAGAAACACCTCGTTTAAAGCTAATCAATTGATACCAATAATTGAACCAGATTTTGAACTTTCATAAACGCATAAAATTTTACTTTTATAAAACTTTCATAAACGCATAAAATGAATACATAATTAATACATTGTTAATAATAATAAATAAAATAATACATTTTCTGTCACTTTAATTTTGTTATTGATCTGTTTAATAATTATATAATATAATATTTATATTTATATTATATTAACATATAATAATTAATGTAATTAAATGCTAATATTAAACTAATATTACTTGACAAGTAATTGTATTGTCAAAATTATAATAGAAATGACTTGTACGACTACTATACATTAATTACAATAGCAGTATACCAATTAAATTGTAAATATTGAATGCGATCTTTTATTTTCCAGGGTCCTAAAAGGAGTGATGCGGGTTGGTGTTCTGGCTAAGGGGCTGCTTCTTCGAGGAGACACCAACGTCAACTTGGTCCTCCTTTGTTCCGAGAAGCCCACCAAGAGCCTGCTCACACGAATCGTGGAACATCTTCCCAAACAGCTTACGGTAGCAGCACCGATTCCGCTCCAAGCTACTGGAATGTCTGGAGCACTGTATGCTTTTCTAACTGTTGTGTTTTCAGATTGTAACTCCTGAGAAATACGAGGTGAAAGGCTCGGTCCAAGAGTCAGCAATCATCCTGACTTCCTGCGCTGAGCCCAAGATGCAGGTGACCATCACGCTGACCTCTCCAGTCATCCGAGAAGAAAACTCCAGGGATGGAGGTTGGAAAAGATGTTACTCGAATTAACCGACTACCTGTCAGAATAATATTTCATGCTGATAATGATGCCTTCTAAGCCCATCTGCTGGCCCTGTGGAGATGTACTGGATCTTAATGCTAAGGTCGTAATTTGTTTTGAACATTCCAAAGCGTTCCATTTCAGAAAATGAGATGGAAAGTGTAATTTGCACCTGGTACTTGCTTGATCTTGGTCTTTAATATGAAGTGGCTTGCGAGTGGAGGTAAATTACCTCCTTATTACTGTACGAGAAAATCATTCCAGTGACAGAACACGAGTGAAGCTAGTTTAAGCTGATTTCCAGCCAAGTTCAAAACTACCAGGTTTTAAGCAGTGGTCACAGAGGCCAGCAGGATGGCGCTTGGGGTTTTCTCTCTGTAACACTTCTCCAGTTGTTCTCCAAGCTCTTCCCAAAAAAGCATGATAAGTGTTTTGCATTGTGCAAGTCTCTAGTTAGTCTTGGGTAAGATAGATTTTTGTTTCCTGTGTCAAAGGGGATTCTATTTGACAGCTTTGTGAAACTTTATCCTTTACCAGGGGGTATTATTTTGTGCAAAAAAAAAAACAATTTTTTTTTTCTATTCTTTTTTTACCTCAATTAGAGGAAAAGTCTTAGCTGTAGATGTTTTGCTGTGTATTTAATACATCTATGCTATGTATTTGAATAGCTATGTCCCCACAGGAAACAAATCTTGTTTTCGTCCGGCGGTGAAAAGATTCACCATTCTGAGGTCCCCTGTTCCAAAATGAAAGTGCTCCCCTGAGAGAAGCAAACCATTCTGCCACAGGAAGTCAGCAAAAACTTTAGTGATGCTGCAAAACTAGCAAAACTCAAGCAAGCGTAGATGAAGTGATACATGATCGTGAAAGGGGGGGGAAGATGTATTTTCCAAAGTTCTAGTCATTTGTACCCCATTCCCATGGAGACATATAGTTCATAAGGAGACTTTAAAATTGAACCCTTTGGCTTTGTCAACATTTTCTTTTGCTCTTAAGGGGAGTATCAGTAAGCTTTTGGGAGGAAGGCTTTGATAGAGGAATCTTTGGTTGGACGTGGGTTTTTAAAGACTTGTGTATATATTTACATTGAGATTTGAGGGTTCTCCAAGCGGGAATGCATGCAGTGATGTTCTAATCCTCTCGCTGAGAGCTTGACTTTTTTTTTTTTCTTGCCAGCACGCATTGCTGCCGTCATGTATACAAAGCTTTTCAAGTCCAGCCCAAAACCTCCTTGCATTTTACAGCAAATTTTCAACCATCAGAGGCTACGTCTACCAGCTCCGGAAGGATTTTTGACCACGGTTCCCATCCTTAAATACCTTTAAACACTTTGCCACACCTACCATCACCGTGCTCCTATAGCCAGTACGCCACAGAGCTCGTATGTCTTATTCTTCACTTGCAGACAATTCCATTTCAGTGCATTTAGTCACATTTTTTTTATGTTTGGTTTGCCAATTACCTTGTTCTTTTTAAATATTTAAATATTTCTTAAATATTTAAAGCTTTAACTTTTTCAAAGCTTTTAAACATTATACAAGGGATTATGTTAAGTAAAAATGATTTATTTCTTCCTTAATTTTTATATTTCAGAGAACTTTTTACAAGGAAATGTAATCCGTTTTGCCTAAACTTTATAAAGTCATACTACGGTAAATACAGAGTACTAAAACTATTTTGTTTTTAAGTAAAAGGAAAATATCTTAATAATATATAATATCTTAAAAAAATATAATATCTTATAAAATTGTACATTATTATAAGTTTTTTTTTATAAAAAAAAAAGCCAGTCTTTTTTAGTTTTGTGTTCATCCGCTTCCGGTTTCCCAGCATCGCACTGTAGAATAAGCTGAAAAACCAATGTCTTTTTAAAGGTCTGGATGAATTCTGCATATGGGTCTCAGTAAATCTTAAAGTCGAGGTTTTTCCAAACCGAAATGTTCAGGAACAGACTGGTATGTGTGGCAATGTGTTCCTGGCAGATTCTGTGACCTGGTCAAACACCCGTTCCTCTCCACCATTTGACAATTCGATCCATTTTTAGATGTAACCTCGAGTATGGTGAAAGACCCAGCGGACGTCTTGGACAGGCAAAAATGCCTTGACGCTCTGGCTGCCCTACGCCACGCTAAGTGGTTCCAGGTTCGGAACATCATTTTACTTTCCTCTTGTAGCCTTATGAGATGTATTACTTTTGTTTCTGATCATTTAAGTTGTTTAGCAATTTTCTTTGAATTTTCTCAAAGTTCACTCTGGTTAACAAAAAAAAAAACATACAAGGATGCAGCTAAATTTGGCGACTGTATACTTTTTGTATTTGCTCTGTATATTTGATCAAAACATCTAAAAGTATCCTTGAATACAGGTGATTTATTCCTTAATATTCGATACTTGGCATGAAATGTTAATTCCATAAGGCTGCAGAATACTTTTGCACAAAGTGTCATGGATAAGAGCTTCCTTGTTGAGCGATTTTTGTGGTTTATTTTGGATTTCTTTTCTTAATCAATTTGATTTGTTTTTTTCCCCCTTTGGGAAACGGGATTGAGAGGAAAGGAATATCTGATTAGTTTGCCTGTGTGTTTGCCGAGACGGCAGTGACACAGTAAAGTAATGCAGATTTCCTTGACGTCTTCAGTTCCTGTGCAAATAGTCTTGCAATCTGAACTTCTGTAAATTGAAAGTATATGTTTGTGAAGTATTTGACAGTCGGAGCTCTGGGCTTACGAGATTACTGGGAAGCCATTCCCAGGGAATCTTGCAAACTTTGAGCTCCTGTACTAATAGTGAGGTAAAATACTGCTGGAAATGGCAGCTTATGAAATGCAATTGGCTGTTTTCGAACCGATTAAAAGCTTCCATTGTTAACAGTAGTGTTGCGCCTCCTGAACCGCCATGTTGATTGACTCCTGTTACGTGTTTTGCTTCTGTGCATTGACTAATCTTAACTCCACTGCGCTAAAGGCTAGAGCGAACGGACTCCAGTCCTGCGTGATTGTCATTCGGATTCTGCGTGACCTTTGTCAGCGAGTTCCCACGTGGTCCGCTTTTCCCAGCTGGGTGAGTGACCGTTCACCAAAGTTTCTGCCGGTTGAAGATTGTCAACACTGATCGTTTGTTTCGGCTTATTCGTAAATGAGCGCGAATCCTGTGTCACACGCAGAACTAAGCCCTTCCTGTTTCCGCTTTCAAGGCAATGGAGCTGTTGGTGGAAAAAGCCATCAACAGTGCCACGGGACCCATGAGCCCCGGAGATGCTCTGCGGCGAGTCTTTGAATGTATTTCCTCTGGAATTCTACTTCCTGGTGAGCTGATGTTTGGGTTTATTTCAAATTTCAAATGCATGCTTTGTGTTGTCATGGTATTTCAATGTGGACTTTAACTGCTTCTTGAATTGAGATTTTTTTTTTTGTTCTGACCAATGTGAGTGGTGTTGCAATATTTAATTTGCGATACGACTGAATATGAGAATATGAATGAGAATTGGTTTCAATTCTGTTCATGATTGACTTTTTACACAAGGCCTGTGGGCGTGAGTGTGTGTCCTGCTCCAAGTCCAGGGGGTGTGTCCCACCCTAATGTAATTGTTGTGGCTCAACTACTTTTGCTTGATTTAATTTGAAGGTGCTCCAGGACTGATCGATCCATGTGAGAAGATTCTAACAGACACACTGGTTACTGTAGATGAACAGCAGCGAGAGGATATAACATCAAGTGCTCAGGTGAAGCAGATGTTCTCTGCTGTGATGCTCATAATTACCCACAATACCTGGTTTCAACCCCTGGGAGTTTAACAAGGAGTAATTTCAAATCTTTTTGGTTTGGAATTTTTGACCGATTCATTATTTTCTCTCTGCAGTTTGCTTTAAGGCTGCTGGCATTCCGTCAGATTTACAAGGTTCTGGGAATGGACCCCTTGCCTCAAATTAACTCGCGCTTCAATGTGCGGAACAACCGCAAGAGACGTCGTGACAACAGTGACGGGACTGATGGGTTCGAGGCTGAAGGGAAGAAGGACAAAAAGGATTATGAAGGGTTATAAAGTGCTTGTTCTGGTCTCCCAGCCTCCATTTAAAATCCTGTTCATTCCAGAAATACACCATGTTGTTTCTGAATACCTCAGTGCATGCCAGTTACTTGTTCTAAAAATATTTCAAGAGCTTAGTACTTGATGGCCAGATAAGAAATGCTAGATTAATCCTTTATTTTCACTGTATTGCTCAATTTCCCTTAAAGAACTTCAGATTGTGTATAGACCAGAGACGTTAAGCCTAATATTTTTATTCCATCTTTGGAGAATCTCTCGCTCTCGTGTTGGCTTTCCTTTGAGAGTCCTCACGCTGGGTGCTAATGTGTATGTGGAAGTGAGTCCATCTAAATATCCACTCACTATTTGAATTGATCTTGAGAATGACTTTCACAGTGAAAGTTTGGATTGTTTGTTTTCTAAAGACATTCCTTAAGTCAAAGCTATATAATTACAGAGAGATTTATTCATTAATCACATATTGATGATTGTGACTTTGTTCTGAAGACTGTTCGCTTAAATTTTGAGTCTTTTTGTTTTTTTGGTCACTTGCAAATATTATTTAAAAACCAGCTCCATTTTGGTTTCTTTGTATTTCTTGTGTTAATGAACACAGGCTTTGTGCTACTTCATGCCTTTTGTGTTGTAGTTGTTTAAGTTCTAAACTAAATTCAGACCTAGGAAGATACCGAATATTTATATTACTTTAACATTTGTCAAATTCAGTTACTATTGCATTGCCCCTCTAAACTGGAAGTTGTAATTGTCTTAAGGATTTTTTTTAGCTAATAATTTCATAACTTGGCTTAATGTTTATGTTCTAAAGATTTATTGTTCAACGTTCGGATTTCTTGAGGTTCTAAGTTTTGTTTTTGTGAGCTTTTTGACCCTGGACTCTCCGTTTGTGCTTGTATGGTTAACCTCGGTGTGTTTCTATGTGTTCGGTCATAAAGCATCAAGATTTCTTGAGACATTACCACTTCAGACTATATTTAATCTTTGCAGTCTTTAAACTTAAAAGCCCAAATGCATTTTATTTTTATGTTTAGCACATGGTTTTTTTTTTTCATGTTTTTTGTTTTTACATGTTTATTTTATGGCTTTCTAAATGAGCAGTTGGCCTGTGCTTTTTTTCATTTGGGAAAATATACCATGATGTGAAGAAAAGAATTGAATATTCTGTTTGATACTGCAGATCAATATAGTCTTACACTCTGATGCTTGTCAGTCAATGTTGTGATACTACTGCATTTCAAGGCTTATAATAAAGACGTTTCTAAATGACTGTCTTACATTTGAGTCTGTGAAAGTTTTTTCATTTTTTTACAGTGGAAAGTTGTTTGTATAACAGCTAGTCATAAAGCGCTATTATTATTATTAAGTGATTTTATATATAGTTCCAGTAAATTTGAGTAGGTAGTGACCATAAAACAAATATAATTGGGTCAGAACTGTCTTGTAGTTTGCTTTTTAGTGAATTAATTTCCTTACCGCCGCAGCGCTTTCGCAAGGCCTCGTTTTCTAAGGCGTGTAACATTCTGAAAGTTACTTCCTATTGGTTGAAAACCCGGAAACGTTTGAGATCGACGGGCCCTTAATCTAACGAACGTGCACCGAAACTGGGCAACGTACTGACGAAGAACCAATGACGTAAAAAGGGCGCGGCTTGCTGTCAGAATGGGTTGTGTCTTCTCACACACACATCAGTCGTTCATGCGAACGGACAGACGAAGAGGAGGAGGAGGAGGAGGAGGAGAGTTTGTGGGAGAGGAAAGTTGTGCAGCGCTCTCCCGGATTTCCACCTGACTGCTCGGGAAGCGGCACACAGGAACCGTCAAAATGTTGAACTTGGGCAGCGGTGGAGCGAAATCCAACAAGCCGTCGTTTGTGTCTTATGTTACGCCTGAGGTAAATGGAAGCTTTTGTGTTCTTGGGCTTGTCAGGAGTTAATTAAAGCGTTTCAACTGTTGTCATTTTAGCTTTGGGCGGGGTTTAGAAAACTACACACTTTTAAAACCGATTTTGTTGATGAACTATTAGTTCTGAGGAGCTAGAAAACGCTGACTGTCAGACAGACAGATAGACAGGGACGCCGTCAGAGAGGGAGATGACGAAACCGAGAGATTTATTTACGGCAGAAAAGTGCAGGTAAATAACATTTACTGTGTTCTCAAACGCGAAGTCAAATACATACTGTTTGGTTATATTGTATTTTGTAAGTCTATAAGGGTCAGATGCAAATCACATTTGCCTTGGGGCTTCTTAAAGAAACTTGATTACTGAAATCACCACTCATGATCCACTCTATTCTTAAAAGTAGTGAACTTTTTTCAATCTTACGATTCAACCCCAACCTCAGTATTTGACACACTCCTGATGTGTAATGATTTATAGACGGAACTCAAATAATTGCACACTGTGTGTAAATGTACGACCAAAAGGTTGCTTGTTCGAATCCCGGTCCTGTAGGTTCCGCCACTAAAGTGTCTTTGAGCAAGACCCTGAACCCAATTTGGTCCCTGCCTGGGCACCACAGTTTCAGGCTGACCAGCTCCCAGGGATTGTTTGGTTTTGTTTGTTTGTGTGTGTGTGTGTGTGTGTGTGTGTGTGTGTGTGTGTGTGTGTGTGTGTGTGTGTGTGTGTGTGTGTGTGTGTGTGCGCGCGTGTGTGTGCGTGTGTGTGTGTGTGTGTGTGTGTGTGTGCGTGTGTGCGCGTGTGTAGGGCTCACGTGCAGAGCACGACTTGCTTTTATTGTTATACTGGGCTGCTTTCCTTTCCTTCACACATTCATATATATGTATGAATTAAATGTACTTGAATTAATATACAGTACAAGCATTTACCTTGAATGGTTTCAAACATTTAATCTAAAATAATGTTTACTATTGGAAAAAAACAACATTTACTTTTTAAAGAGCCTTGTGAATGTGATGTTTAGTCTGCTTTTATCAGTCTGCACCACTTTTGTTTCCCTAAGGAAATAAAGCTAGAAAAGGAGCCACCAAAAAAAGAGAAACACCCCGATTTGCTGCCAGGTACGTGATTCCGTACTGTAAATACCATTTTACTTCTTACGTGGTGAAATAATTAATTGCTGTTGGATGACTCTGCTTTTCATTGCTTTCTCAGGGGAAGTGGTGTTCTGCAGTGCCAGTCCCGTCCTCAAATACACTCAAGATGATCTTTCTCAGCGCGGCGTCTTTGGCACACTGTTCTGCACCAATTTCCGTGTCACTTTCATTAGTGATGAGGCGCTACAGGATGAGGTAAAGATTTATATGCATTACAGGGTGTTTTACAAGGACATGTAAAAGATACTACAAGTCAGGACAGCCTTGGCACATTGGAATCTCAATGTTTGGACAATCTGCTCTTTACTGTAAAGATGGTTTATTGTATGAAAAATTTGGATTTTTAGCTATAAGAGAACTGGACAATTTGACAATTGACGATGAAATAAGAAATTATGTCGACTTTATTGTGACGTTTTAAAACATTGCAAATATTTAACATACAGTACCGGACTGGTATTTTTTTTTTTTTTTTTTTTTTCCAATATTCACCGCGGTTGCCCAATTATATTGACAATTACTGTATATTTAGTCATATACTTTGCTGTAAATATTTGTTATTAAGCAAAGGATAGCATGTTAAATGATTTACTAAATCAATATTGAATGAAGAAAGTATTTCTTTAAATATAGTTTACTCTTACTAGAAGAGTTGTTGGCTTTGTAATTTGTTCTAGTTGTCGGACAGACAATCTTAAAAATAAAGACATGTCTAAAAAAAGTGCTAGCATTTCCCACCTTATCTAATCTATAGTCCAAAGTCAAGAATTTGAGGTTTCATTCATTTCAATGTTGTTTCATTGGAATTGAGGTAAATTCAGTAAGTGAAATATGTATAACAAAGACACTAATGTATTGACTAGGTCTAAGTCTGCGACTTTGCACAAGGAAGTGTTATCACATTTGCTGCTTTTTTGAACATTGGTCAGACTATATGATTTTCAAACTGTAGTTCTGAAAATCTGGTGCACAGTTTCAGCTGCCATTTAGGTTTGATCCTTAACTCTATTGCGTTCTTAACTCTATTGTAATTCTGTGTATATTGCCTCTAAAAGCTCATTTTGCAGCTATCAGAGTCAGTTGACTACTGGAGGTTAAGGACGCTTTTAGTGTTCTTAGACTTCACAGGAAATGCTGTGGGTTTACATGTGATTGCAATAGTGAGAAAGCATTTTTTTTTTCCAAATCATTTTCTAATTTTTTAAATACAAACCATTTATAATCTTTGTTTCAGGCCAAGACCTTTAAGAACAAACTCTATGGGGAAAATGATGTTCCGTTAATGTGTGTGGATCACATCTACGGAGGTAATATTTGCTTTCTTTGTTATAATACTGTTTTTTAACTGTTTAGAAATTATACAGATATTTTGTGAATTTCAATTTTTTGTTTTAAAGTTTATGATGAAAAGAAAAAGCTAATAACAGGCGGCTTTGTGAAGAACAAAAACCCATCAAAAATGATCATTCATTGTAAAGACCTCCGAGTCTTTCAGTTCTGTTTAACCTTCACTAAAGAGGAAGATGGCAAAAGGGTACGTATCACAGAAATGCAACAGATAAGAGCAGATGCATGTGAGTTTCATTTGAAACCATTTATATACTCGCTAATTATTTTTAACTGTAGATCTTCCAAGGTATTGCTCATCATTGTTTGGAGGAGAAGTCCTTCAAGTGTGTGTTTGCCTTTTCCTACGAGTGCAGAACAAGCCCAGGTATTTCAGTCTGTGAAAATGTTCTTCATTAACCTTTCATGACTTCTCACCCAGCTTTTGTTTTCTGGGAATGATTTTCACTTTTATTTATGTGACAGTACACAGCACTTGAGCCAATAAACTAGATGCTAAAATACTAAAACAAAGCAGCGGCTGCTATATATAGTGACCTTGAGAACTTTATGAATTCACACATACTGGATGCCGAGCATGAAACTCGTATGACATCCTGTAAATGCAACACTTGTCTTGCATTTGGAATTTAGCAGATGCAGAGAAGAACTCTTTTTAGACCTTCAGTAGACATATATTCTATATAAGATATACATTTTTCTTTTACACATTCTATAGAATATCATAAATATGTGTGCCTGTGATACATACACATTGTTCAATTTGTTTACATTTTGTTTCATGTATCTACAAAGTTCTCTTTTTATTTGGCTGTGTACCAAAAACAAGTTTCAAAGTGTCTTATCTTGTGTACTGTTATAAAACATGTTTCCTTGTAGAATGAATTGCTTTTGTGTCGTCCATACTGATTTATGTTTGCATTTGATAAGGAACTTCAAACTATGAATTACATGTAAATTTAAGAAAATTAAAAAATGATGTAAAAAAATAAATACATAAACAACATGGCAGAGTCCTGTATGGAAGATGATGTGTAACGTGAAATAATGTGTTGTTTTTCTATAACTCAGGATGTTTTGCAGAGGTGCAGAGGAAACACGAGACCCTCATGTTTGACTCACCAGAGGACTGGACTCAGGAAATGAAACGCACCAAAGCAAAATGCAAATTAGTTGTTGAAAATGAGAACTTTGAACTCTCTCAAAGGTAAAGTTTGGCTTTGTAGTAATCGTAGGATGAATTCATACAGTTATCGCTGCTGTCACGACAGCTCTTACGTTAAGGCTTGGATTTGTTTTTGCTGTTGTGACGTGAAATTTCCCCGCTGTGGGACTAATAAAGGATTTTTCAATTCAATTCAATTCAATTCTTACTTTAGGCTACCAAAGTACTTTGCTGTTCCTTCAGCTCTGGAGGATTTGTCGAGCAACCAAAGCAAAGGATTACCAGTAAGATATATTAAATAGTCTAACAGTGTCTGTGCATCACATTTATTACATTCATTTTAATATTGGATGTAAAGGCTGTGATATTGTGTGGAGGTGGTTTGTACATGTCTCTTATTTCTCTTTTAATTTCCCTTTCAGATCTGGTGTTGGTCTCATCACAGTGGTTGTGCTCTCTTTAAAGCCTCTTTTCCTTCTGTGACACAAGAAGACGGAGATACCCACAAGCAGTTGGAACTGTACGTCAAAACATTTTCAAACTAACTCCGCATTAAAAGGCCATTTACTAGTTTAAATCATGGTGCTTTTGTCTGGGTTTACAACGGCGCTAGTCTGCAGAGAACAGTGATCTAGTCATCTATCATGTGATGCTGTAGATACCATCGTGAATCAATAAAACCGTATTTGTTAAAACACAATCGGCCATGCGAAGTTGAAGAATTTGACCTGTGCATCCTCTTTCCTGCTGCTGTGTTTTTGCATAACGTTTTCCTGGATTGTATTTTCTCTTGCAGAATGATAAATGCGGTCGCACACACTTATCTTTACTCTGTAAAAACGGAGGAGCTGTCAGAGTCGCTTCCTACCTTGCAAGACATCCAGCAGTCTTACAGCAAGTTCAAGCAGTTCTTTCTGGTTGGTGAGTTTTGTGCTTTTCCTTTTCTTTGCAGCCGGTTACGAGTTTTTGAGAGAAATCTGTTTAAGATGGTCTTGTCTTTTGTAGATAATTCAACAGATTTCTGGCTAGCAGATATCAAATGGCTCTCATCTGTTGAAGGTTCAGGATGGCTGGATATTATCAGGTAAGTCATTGATTGTTTTATTTTCACAAGTTCCCATGATCTTTTCCATTATATATTTTTGTTCTGAACAGACAGTGTCTCCAGAAAGCAGTGGATGTGGTTGAATGCCTCGAGAAGGACAACACGAATGTTCTCATAACAGGTAGATCAAAACCAAATATTTCTTATTGTTTCTGTGTATTACAGAACAGTGGAGAGTTTTAGAAGTCTTGATATTAATTCTGTGATATTATTTCTTTTTATTTTTATATAATTTTAGAGGAGGAGGGAACGGATCTGTGCTGTGTGATCTCCAGTCTGGTCCAGATTATGCTAGACCCTTATTTCAGAACCTCGGTGGGTTTCCAGAGCCTGGTGCAGAAGGAGTGGGTGGCTGGTTGCCACGCTTTCCTGGATCGCTGCAATCACCTGCAGCAAAGAGACAAGGATGTAATAAGCTTTTCCTTCACGACTGTTTCGCTAAACTATTTGAAAATGCTTCTATTGCCGTTGCACAGGTGTACAATGGTGTCCATCACATACACAATAAAATACACATCCACACATTTATGTACAAAATGAACCACTAATAAACATTTGCTTCCATTGTTTTAAATATTTTTCTTTTCATTTTATTTGGATTATAAGGCACCACAGTCAGTTTTAGGATTAGTTTAAGATTTAATAATAATTTTGTCAACGTGGAATGCAATATTTCGTTTTTTAGGATTTTGGTTTTGCTCTTTTTTTTTTTTT
>CM051493.1:2278831-2422669 GCA_028031935.1 Paedocypris micromegethes
TTTTTTTTTTTTTCCAACATGGAATGCAATTTTTTTTCTTTAGATTTCCGTTCGCCAATGGCTCTGTTTTCTCACAGAAAGAAGCTGTGGAATCCTAGGCTGCTTGACTAATTGTAAGTTGCTCCTTTCCAAGAAGAGTCTTTCAGCTCTTCCTTTTCTTCCTCTTACATGTGCAGTGTGGCGCTCCAGTCTTCCTGTTGTTCCTGGAGTGTGTGTGGCAGCTCGTTCAACAGCACAGCCCGGCCTTCCAGTTCACGGAGACGTTCTTGACGGTGCTGTCTGACAGTCTTCACGTACCAGTCTTCAGCACCTTTCTCTTCAACTCTGCTTATCACAGAGAAAGCGTCACAAAGGTGAGACTTGTGGGTTATGAGGCTTGTTTTGAAAATACTTTGTTTAATGCTGTGTGCATATGTAGATCACAGCTCTGGGTTTAAATAAGGACATTATAGAGATCTGTATATCTGAAGAAGAAAGACTTACTTGACTTTGTTATTTTTTACGCAAGTGGAAGGATTGAAAGGAAGGACTGAATCAAAGTAGTTGTAAGGATGGATGGAAAAAATGCAAGTGTTGATAGAAGGAATGCAACTGGATGATGGATATAATGCAAGTGGATGGATGGATGGAAAAAATGTCAGTCAATTTAAATCAAATTGTATTTTTCACATGGGTGGGTGAGAGTAGTGCAACAACAATGAGTAAAAATGTGAGTAAAGAACTATAATAAAATACAATAAAACAATTTAAATGAAAGTACATTACGATAAAATGGAACACAATGCAATAAACAATACAATAGAAATACAATAAATAAAGTGTGGGGGTAAAGTGATCAGTGTTCAGATGTGAAAAGTGTTGATGGAAAGAATGCAAATGGATGATGGATTTAATGCAAGTGGATGGAAGAAATTAAAGTGGATGTGTGGGGAAAAATGCAAGTGTTGATGGAAGGAATGCAAATGGATGATCGATGTAATGCAAGTGGATGAATGGATGGATGGATTGATGATTGGTTGGAAGGAACTAAAATGGATGGATGGAATGTCATCTACTGGTAATGAAATATGACTTCATCCTCGCCAAAAAGTAAGTGTGTGTGTGTATGTGTGTGTGTTTTAAATGAAAACCGTCATACTTTTCTAATGTAGACATTGGTCTATAGTCCTCTCTGACGTAATGAATGTGTTGGCAGGCAGAATCCCCACTCGCACAAAGTGGCCCATTGAGCTGCCCGCCCGTGTGGGACTGGTCTGTGCAGTTTGACAGCAAGGCTCAGAACTTCTTTCTCAACCCACTGTATTCCGAAAAGGTGAAACATGAGAAAACTGCTCGGAGAACTCACAAGCCCAAGGTGAGGAAAGAACGGCCCTGCATGTGTGTAACTCTCCGTGTGGATTTTGCTTTTCGTGTGAAATGGAAAAATGGAGAATTATTTAATTAAACCAGAGTTGGAAACTACAATTGTTAGTTCCAGATGTTTAAATCCTTCTTTTAGCTATGAAATAGAAGGGAAAACCTTCCAATGTAAAACAAAAGGCAATTTTTCGTTAGGCAATCATGATGGAAAATACAGGTACTGGTCTGTTATAATTGGAATTAAATATTTTATTTCACAAAAAACTTGAATGGTTTTAAGAAACTTAAATTGTATATTATTCTGGTGAATTACTTCACTAGGATTAAATGTATAGTGTATCCATAGTTCATTTACGTAGGGATCTGTCTTATCTGCCCATCGATTCTTCTCTTCACCTGTCTGCCTTTCTGTCCTTCAATCGGTCTTTCAGACTGTCTGGCTCTATTTTTTTAAACGCAGTCAGATATATATTACAAAAGTTTATTTCATTTAATTTTGATGATTTTAACTGAAAACTAATAACAGTCAAATTCAGAATTTGAAATGTCAATGAAATTAAAGAATTTTTATTAATCATGTCCAATTGAAAACGCAAGCATGAAAATATGAGCTTATACAGTGCTCAATACTCAGTCTGGCTACTGTGGTCTGAATTATTTCAGCAATGACAAAAAAATAAACACAAAAAATATCAAATAAAAAAATTCAATATAAAAAAATGTAATGTAAAAATAAGCTCTTTTGAATATTTGAAGGCTGTGTATGATGAACGAATATAGTATACTTGTTTGTAGATATATAATGTAATCCACAACGAGCTTCACTTGTTGAACGAAATTAGTAAAACAAATCAACTTTTTGGTGATATTTTATTTGTCTTTTAAACTTCCAGCATCAGAGACAGTTGTCCTTACCCAGCAGTGCCTTTAAAACGCCGCCCAGGAAAGGATTCTTTAAAGACGAGACGGACAGCCTGAAAAAGATGCTTCGGGTTAAGCGCATCAGTCGCTGGATGGTCTCACCGGATTCTCCTGTGGTGGCTTCCAGAGAGTTCTACGAGTCCTGGCAACGCCGTCCACTGGACTACCACGGCCTGCTGCTGCCCTGTCTGGAAGGCCCTTCTATCCGGCTGTGGATGCAACGATATTTGCGCTGGATCCCAGAGGTGAACATTCTGGGTGGAGGATCCATGGCCATTACATCCAAGCTCATGGATCTTCTGAGTCAAGTGCAGGATCTGAAGTGTGTGCTAGAGCAAAGAGACGCCACACATATGGCTAAAAGGAATCCCGCTCCGGCGCTCCAGCACAGGCCACTCTCGGTCACCACTTCTGCGCGCTTGTCATCCTCGTTCCCTTTTGCACCCAGGAGCAGCCGATATTTCAAGCCCATCATTCCCACCGGTCTCATGCAAAGCCTTGTGGTCACTGATAATCTTTCTACCCAAGAAGACGAAGCCAGTTAGATTGTTCGGTTAGGACTAATTGTATTCCTACAAAAACTAAAAAAAAAAAAGTACACACACACACATAACACATTTAGTGAGAGAGAAAGAGAGCATTATTGTTAACTTTAGTTAATATAGAACACAGATGAGAGAACATCAACAGCAAGGTAGCAATTCTTTCTCCATGTTACTATTTGTTTTGAATTCAAGAAAGAAAAACCTAAAAAAACAGTCTAAATTTAAAGATCTGTGATATCGGAAGAAATACTGTCTGGCTCAAGTGATTGTTTTCTTCAGGTTAAGTAAATACTGTAAATGGCATCAGGGGAATGTAAGGATAAAGCGTGTGGAGCCATCTACTGGTAAAGGATTAGGACAGCTACGGTGTATTACAAATAATGGAGTGATCAGATCCAAACTTCCATAATTCCAGGGTTCCGCGTGTTAACGAGGACTTCTGTGTGTTTTCTTTATTGTCCCAACTATTTTTTTTGTAAATTGAGCAGGAACAGGAAGTACAGAACAATACTGTACCAGAGTTCTGACGTGTCTTAGAAACACAGTGCAGTATTGTTTGTGTGTGCAGTGTTCGGATCTTATCTGTACAAGGATATGCCGGTGGTTATTTTATTTCACCTAAGCTGCTCGTATCAAAACTGGTTTTAGGGCAACATACCACCATTCTAACCAGAAAAGGAAAACAAAGTGTGTGTGTGTGTGTGTGTGTGTGTGTGTGTGTGTGTGTGTGCGTTTTTTTTTTTTGTACATATTAGAATCTTCAAATAAGCTAAACTTTCAAAATGTTATTTACTGTATTTTTCCTCAAGCACTGAAGTAAAAGCACGTTGAACTAGTTTATGAGTTTGACTAGTTTTGTTTCTACCACTTTTGTTTTGCACTACTGCGACTGAACAATCAGCTGTAATGTGTAAGTCCGCGAGCTGCAAAGTCACTGTAAGTTACTGTAAACCTCTTCGTGAGTTTGTTTGTTTTCACAATAGGTTCTGAGCAGCGGTATATCAAACTTCACAATCGTCCAAACTGTACTTTTTGTGTGAACGCAATATTAAATACGCTTGTCTCTGCACTTGGAAAACGTTGTGCTTTTTCTCATTACCAATAAAGCGACTATAAACGCCGCGTGGGAATTATTCAGTGTGATTTTAAGACGCGAGACCTGAGATGCCACATCCACGTCTGCTCTCGTCACGGCTGGTCGCCATATTAAACCTCGGCTAAGGAAACGCGGTGCTGCGCGGCACACATCGCGATCGCGAGGGCCTTCGCCGAAACAAATACCCGGTTTTATCTCGGATTCTCGCGTTCACAACCAGAGCTATTTATGCATCGGACTAACTGAGGCTGTCGGTGCTCGGACACGGGTTGTCTGAGTGGGGGATTGAGAGATGAGTACTTTGACCCAGCGGAGCTCCGGCCTGGTGCAAAGACGCACCGAGGCTTCGCGCAGCGCCGCGGCCGCCGAAAGAGAGCGTGTATCCGGGGACGAGGACACCGAGCCCCGCCGAGGAGACGACCAGGACGACGATGACAGCGGCGACTCTAAAGAGACCAGGCTCACCCTGATGGAGGAAGTGCTTCTGCTGGGCTTAAAGGACCGCGAGGTGGATGTTGTTTCGCTTTATCGGAATAAGTTTCCTGCGGTTGACGTTGTGGCCGGTTTTGCCTATTAACCAGTTAACGTAATCGGTTGCTAATTAACCATATGCGTCGAAACCCAGTTGGTTTTCCGTTTAGACTTCAGTTGTCACTACGCTATGTTTTGAGTTGAATATCTGCGTCGAAACGACTGTTTTAGCGTTAGCTAGTTATTACATTCCTTAAACGTTTTGGCCGGTAAACATTTTTTTGCAGTAAAGTATGTGACCAAACTTGTCACAAATACGTTGACAACAAGACAATTCCTAGACTCAATTTGTATTCCGACGTTCAAGGAAAAAGCTGCTGATTATTCTAAATGATTTGCATTTTAATCTACTGTATATTTACAGTATACAGTTTTCTCAACGAATAATGTTGTTTAATTGAAACCGTGAGTAATACACGTTTTGTGGTAGAGCTTAAATTCTTCATTTTGTTCGGTTGTTCTCTCAGCCATTAAAAAAGGAAAATATGGAATAACATGGAGTGAAAGTAGGATCCAAATCATCATTCTGGAAAATTGACGTTTATCATTTTCGTTTATCTGACCAAAAGTTCTGAGGACTAGTTGAAGGCCAAATTAAGGCAAGTACTAGTATAACAATTGTATGGCGAGTCCTATAACAAATATCACAAGTCCTGCAACTGGTTGAACTGGTCTCCAGCCCACATAACCAAGTATCTCTAAAACTTTTCAATACTGAACAAAGGTGAACTGGGTTTGAGGCAAAGTATTATTAATTTAATATCAATATTACATTAGGGTGTGGTTAGTCTACCTGGCACATTCTTATGAAAAATATTCTATAAATAACTCTACTCTTATGTCATACTTCTGATTTGGGATTATAATAGCATATAAATGTATGCTTTATAAACTGAAGATATGCACTTCATTCACACAACTTCGTGAAAATAACTAGAACTGGTTATCAAAATAAAGTCCAAGGATTTCTATTACTGTAACTATTAAACTCGTAGTAGTGCCACATACTATGATAACCGTTTCAGAGTGTTTCAGGCTTGTTGTTAATCTTTTGTGGGTTCAGGGACATGCACAAAGCGGACCTTGTTAGTATCCGTGAGATCCATCTCTACACCACGGCACAAGAGCATTTACCTGATGAATTACGATTTATTTGTTCTGAAACGTTTATAATGTTAGTTTATTCTCATAAAGACTGTGGTGATCTTTCTCTTTCTCTAGGCTAAAATAATTGGCACATAATGTAGAATTATTACTTAAGATCAAAACCCGTAATTACTGCCTGCAGATATATTTCTTCACTGATATTGTGGTATTAAATGCTTGGGAATGAGGTAAAGCAATACAGCAAACAAAAAAAAATTGCAAGTCACCATTGCAAACCTGTGTGACGTGTTCTAAGTCGGTGAAAGACGAACTACGAAGGTGGCAGATCTTTTGTCTCGTGACTCGTCAAACAAGACGCTCGTTGCGCTTGAGTTTCATCCGACATTTTTACACAATGATATTTATTATGCCTTACAGACCCTCCCGGATTTCATGCTTTTTAAAAGAAATCAAACCTTTTTATGGTCATATTTCTTTGGATATTACTGTACATGTAAGATATGTACAATATCTGCACACACAAATCACCAAAAATCTTGTTTATTATTTAATTTTAAAAATTGTGGAAAACTCCTACTGATAACTATTAAGAGATTTTGGGCTTTTATTTTGCTTGTATTTCAGCTGCAAAATTGCATCTTTACCACTGCGTTTTGTTCGTCCTCAAGCTTATTCGGTTTGACGGATTTGTTTGATCCCGCTTGACTGATTTTGAATCCTGAAAAAGTAAAAGTTTCGTAATGAGAAAGGAATTGATTGGAAAATTATTTTTTGGAAAAAATTGGTAATAATTTTCAGTTTCAAGTGTATTTTTCGCATGAATTCGATTCAGTGGTTGAGAAGGTCGAGACCACTACCTCCAATCACAAGCCATTCGCTTCCCATAACGTCCGGCCAAAACGTTTGCTTTAAATCTTCACCCTCACATTAGAGCCATACAGAGCCCATATGAAACATTTTTACAGCTTCTAACTTTACGCTCTCTCTCCTTGGTCCCTCGTCCATCCCATGATGGATCTTGTAGCCTCAAGAATAATGTCCCACAAAACCTCTGTTCAATGATAATCCTATACATTTAATGCTCATCTTAAGACGTATTCACTCTGATTATTGTCTCTTTACCCTCATCACCTCAACATTTTTAATGTGTGTTGTGTACAGTAAATATATATATATATATATTTTTTTTAGTTTGAGCATCTTTATATACTTACTACTGATAACTGTTTGCTATAAACTGTTTCTTTGACAAATGTTTCAATACATATGTGAAGAAGAAGAAGAATATTATGATTATATTATCAAAACTGATACATACATATATGTAATATATATATATGTAACATATATATAATATTGTATATATAGATTATACTAAGATTATCTAATAGTACAATACTAGATGCATTAAATAACAGGCTGTAATCTTAATTGTCATTGTAACAAAAAAAACATTCTAACTAAGTAATTAAAACTATTAAGAACCTCCTTATTGTGTGTAAAATATTAAATGCCTATTCTAGACAACTCAATATGTTCGAGATCTTGAGAGTAAACTGTGGTTGTGATCTGGTTTTGGAAGGGCTACACCTCCTTCTGGAACGACTGCATCTCGTCCGGGCTGAGGGGCTGTATGCTGATCGAGCTGGCCCTGCGCGGACGCCTGCAGCTGGAGACGTGTGGCATGAGGAGGAAGAGTCTTCTGGCCCGTAAGGTGAGCGTGGTCTCCTCAGCCAGCCTTTATGATCCCGACTTTGGTGTCTTGGGGGTCAGGAGAAGTCGATTTCTGCAGGTTCACCTATTTGTAGATCCATTTCTCTCATACAGAAATCCCAAATCGAGACCCAAAAATGACAATTTAAAAAAGTAAATCAATCTATTTGATTTTGACAAGTTATATACATTTATTAAAAAAAGGACAAAAAAATGAAACTATTAGTTCAAGTTAAAGATTGGAGTTATTAGTTTAAAAGTGTCATCCAAAATAAAACAAAACCAAAAAAAAACATGTTATATGCATAAATGAAATTGACATTTTATTATTGCCAATGTGTTCACAGGTTTTTTTTTTTTTTTTTTACATTTTGCATTAAAGTCAAATAAAGACTAAAGTGTAGGCTTATTGCTTTCGTAAATGTAATACTAATATTAAAGATTAGTATAATAAGAGAGTTCCACATATTTTAAAGAGAATTTCAAAAGTGAATTTTAGAGAGAGTTCCGCGTATTTTATTTGAGAGATTTGTTTTGAAAAAGTACAGTACTGGGATTCACTCACTTGATGTGTAGGACAGGTTAATCCACAAGAGGGCGCTTTTTCACTCCGTTTACTCTGTGATCGTCTGTGCCCAGATGTTTCCCTGAATACATATAACTGAAGTCATTTATTTTCCTCCGAATGGTTCGCAGGCATAATCTGAGACCCTACAGGGACTTTGCACATCGTTTGAATGTGTTTTAATGAACTTTCTGGTCGTTTCTTAGGTTATATGCAAATCTGATGCTCCCACTGGAGACGTGCTGTTGGACGAGGCTCTGAAACACATAAAAGACACTCAACCGCCCGAGACGGTGCAGAGCTGGATAGAGTTACTCAGTGGTGAGGGGCTTTTGTTTTCACATCTTCTGACTTTGTTTGTCGTTGGCTGCATAAATTCATTATTATTCATTAAATGTTTGGAATATACGTTCAAGGTGATTTCCAGCCAGAAAAAGACCCTTTTAAAAGACTCCTTGAGACCTGATTATGATGTTTTCATATTTTCTGTTCTGTTTTAAATGTATTAGAATGATAAAACGTTTGCTAGCATGTGTCGTCCACCCGCTCGTATAAAGACGGTTATGGCTCTTGGTAAGACCAGCTATGGAGTATAACCTTCTGTGCTGCTATAAACTTGGTTGGAAATGTCTCGGAATGAGAGCCAAAGGAGCCGAGGCGAAGATGAAAGCATCGGCGAGACGGAGCTGCCATCCTCGTCTAAAGAGAGTGAAAAAAATCTGCTCGGAATTAGCGGAGAGCCATGAATTACAGCCGATCTGAAGG
The DNA here is from genome assembly GCA_028031935.1 of Paedocypris micromegethes. Taxonomy (NCBI): domain Eukaryota; kingdom Metazoa; phylum Chordata; class Actinopteri; order Cypriniformes; genus Paedocypris; species Paedocypris micromegethes. The sequence goes on from CM051493.1 coordinate 2,287,434, forward strand.
CTAGAAGCGGCTTTCATCTTGTTAGATCTGGGCTTCTCCACTGCTTCTGCGCTGCTGTGATGAGACTACGAACGAATCGCAAAAATCTATTCACACTATTCGGTTAAGAGACTTAAATGTGCGCCCGAGACCAGATCAGCAACAGTAGTATGAGATAAAATTCATATCTCTGAATTTTCTAATGTCTAGACGATGTTAATTTTAAAGCGGTGTCTTGGGATTTGGGGGGAACATGGACGCTTGAGAAGACCTCAATTACATTAAAGGCAAATTTTTTCTTCTAACTTTAGTAAAAGATTAGACGTTTGGAAAACCTGGAGAAGCGTCTGCCATTTTTATTATGATGACATAGAGTTATACACAATCAAAAGTGAATAAGGAGGCGTCTCCTTAAATCTGTAAGATGATTTGCATGAGATGCTTTAAATAAAATCATAAATATTGATTCCAAACAGGACGCGCAATTCTCAACTAGCATTGTGCTGTTGGTTGGTTGATGTCAGAGATTTTAAACCAAACCAGTTCCATATAACCATGGAGCATCCTCTTTTAACCAGTTCTTCTTTAATTTCTTTAATTTCCCTTGTGCTCAATATTCGTCCATTTTCTGATTCGTTTTCCATTTCTGGGTCAAAGGGAGATGTATCCCATCCCAGCAACTCTACATAACCTGTCTTGTGTCTTTCAGGTGAGACGTGGAACCCCCTGAAGCTCCACTACCAGCTGCGGAACGTCCGCGAGCGCCTGGCCAAGAACCTGGTGGAGAAGGGCGTCCTCACCACAGAGAAACAGAACTTTCTTCTCTTCGACATGACCACCCATCCGCTGACCAATAATAACATTAAGCAGCGCCTCATCAAGAAGGTTCAGGAGGCCGTGCTGGACAAGTGGGTGAACGACCCTCACCGGATGGACAAGCGTCTGCTGGCCCTCATATTCCTGGCCCACTCCTCCGACGTGCTGGAGAACGCCTTCGCCCCGCTGCTGGATGACCAGTACGACCTGGCCATGAAGAGAGTACGACAGCTGCTGGACCTGGAGCCGGAGGGCGAAAGCGTGAAGACCAGCGCCAACGAGCTGCTGTGGGCCGTGGTGGCCGCCTTCACCAAATGAAGCTGGCCTGAGACTGGTGGAATGCACTCGGACAATGGTTGGAGAATGCGGCCTGTGGTCTTCTTGTTCTTCTTGTAGATGTTTCACTTCCTCGCTACTGTCTGCAAACATCTGCCTTGGGCTTGGGTTCCTTCCCTGGGATGAACGTTCTAGAGTTTCAGTACGTTGGATGACGTTTGTCCTTCGTTTTCTTGCCTTCTTTTTTTTTGGCATTTTCCACAAATTGTCAGTTAGTTTTGGGTTTCGAAGATTCTGATTGAAATGGTTGCAATATGTGGAGATTTATCGAATGACACACGTTAGGAAATAAAGACCCTACAGTCTCAAGTCAAGTCAGGTTTTACCACAGTTAATCCAATGTGCTTTACAAGAGTAAAATAAAAGACGATGGTCATTATCCTCACGTCCGGTATCTGGATTTATTGGATATCCTTCCCCTAGATTGAGGCTTCGACGTTGAAACATTTCCATCACATGGACCCTCAGTCTACGAGAAAGAAGGAAATTCAGTAGAGACGCTTGGGTTTTGTTTTTTTTATGAACACAGTTCCATCCTTTATGTACATTTGTCACCATAATTAATTCATTTTCACTTCTTCTCACACGTCTTTTGGAATTCTCAGAGGTTTTCCAGATTGAGTGAAAATGTGTTGACAGATGTGTGGATCTCCGGGTCCAGATGTTCTGTCGCTCTTCACCACATAGACGCTTCTGTTAATTATGACATATTTAAATATGCATTTTTATTCTGTGCACCCGTAAATTAAAACGCATTGATTTTCGATTCCCTCACTTGATCATCTGTGGTGAAGATTTTGAAATCTACTGTATCAGTCTAGTGACTTTTATTTACAGGCCTTACGCATTTACGTATACATTCGGATTTTCTTTAGCCTTCAGGTTGGGAATTTCGAATTGATATTTGGTGTCATTGACTTGCTGTTATACAAATATATTTGGTTTTCTTTTCATGCTGCTTATCTTTTATTTTTGCCTTTTAGTTTTGTTGGGTTTATCACGTTAATCCAAGTGCAGGGCTTTTTTTCATAAAGTTTGGAAACTTTGTTCTGTTTTCTCTTTCAGTAATCGCTCGTTTCATTCTGTTTGAGTCGTGTACTTTATTTTAATTCTGTTGCTCTTTTGTGACCTTCTCGAGATTTACAAACACTTCCTCTGATCATTTGCTGAATTTCTCCAGGTCTTCAATGGGACTGTAGTGTCTACAAGTTACAGAAAATTAGTGTTGATGTAGCATTCAAAAGGGACCCTAATGTATATACTGTAATAATATAAAATAAACTATGGTCATAAAAGTGCCTCAAACAATTATCCATTTATTTTGTGCAGAATTATTGTCTTTTCTAAAAAATTAATTTCCTGTTTGCATTTTATATACTGTACTGTATCTACTCTCCTTCTGTGTGTTTCTCACTGTTGTGTGTGTGTGTGTGTGTGTGTGTGTGTAGATACAAACTTCAAACGACATCAGCAACAACAATTTTCATCATTGAATGGATCCAAATTTGTTTTTTTTTAAATACACATAAGAGCTTTACACATTGCGTGTGGTAGTGGTCTGTACCTGTGTGGGAGGGAGTAGGTGCATGTGTGTTTTAGGATTGTCTGATTCACTGCAATTGAGCATTTAACTTTACATCACACAAGACTGCAATTTTGTTTCATTTTCTATTTAATCTGTTAATTTGGTCCAAAGTTGAATTTGGTCCTGTTGGCTTTTAGCACAGAAAATTGCATTGCTTTATTAATAATTAAAAAAAAAATTCAGGCAACACAAAGACATTTGAAAAGCAAACTTGTATTTTGCTTACATTTCTTTTTTGTACATGATTTTTCTCCTCATTTAGTTTTTCAAACTACCTTTTTAGTTATGCTGACGTGTTTTTGGAGGTATTTTTGTATTTTAATGGTTTGTTCTGTGGCTGGCGATGTCTGTTCACAAATCCAAAGTTACGTCTCCAGTCTATTCTTGTGTATGAACTGGTTTACTGTCTGGTTTCTTGAAACGTGGCCATCCACCCTGCTGAAGTGTGGTTGTGTTCAGCTGAGCTCAGCCAAAAGGTCAAAGGTGAACACTCGATCCATCAATACAGTTGTGTGTGTGTGTGTGTGTGTCACTTCCACAGCAGCCCTTAAAAGGAAAGCACTTATAGTGATCTAGTCTTGGAAAAAGCCAAAGGTTGGAAGCAAGTGATGACTTGCTGCAAACTTGTAACAGTCGCTTGATTTTTAAATCACATTTCTTTCTAAATTACGGAGTCCCGAAGGGACATGGAAGAAAAAAAAAAATATATCGTGAGATATGGAATTGTCCCTTTGGGGGCTAAATACTAAATCATCTGACATAAATGAAATATTTCTTTTTAAAACGATATAAACAAACAACATAATTTTTACAATTTCTATTCGGAATTTTAAAAAGACATGACTGTGTCACAGAGTAACTATCAAATTCAATCAAACTGAAATAATATTACAAATGATTTGTGAAGATGCCATTAGTCTCATGTTTAAATCTTTTTTGATTTAGAAATATTTAGCGTATTGCTAATCCTTAATAGTTTAACGGGGAAAAATCTACATTACTCTGCTTTTGACCCATCCAGATAAATGTATGTCCTGTACACACTCAGGAAAGTTTACCTGCGCACACACACATACACCCGGAGCAGTGGGCAGTGTCAGTGTCGTGCTCATAGACACCTTATTTGTGGAATCTTATTTGCGGAATTGTGGACAATTTTATTTAGGATTCGAACCTGCAACCAATTCGATTCTGCCACAAGTCCACTTCGTTAAAAACGAAGAACGCTTCAAAAATTAGGATTAGTGTGAAATTTAAAGCGCTATTTAACACACCACACCCCTGCACACACAACTATGGTGTGTGTATGTGCACCCAGATTCCCCAAACGTGGCCCCGTGAGGTCAATATACATAAATCTAAGCGCTAAACAAAGCTTTGGTCAAATACTAGACGGAACCGCAGCAGGTAATTAAACCCCAGCTGCGCTCAGGCTCCTCCCACTGTTCGCGTCACCGCGCACGACGAATCGCTCGCAAGTGCTAAAAGTGCAGCTTTACTGTGACCGCTGCATCCTTTGTGAAAGAGTTGTCAAAGTTGACCAAAAGGACGAAACGCTGTGGACGTGCTAGATGTTTAACACACACAAGGAGCTTCCTGCCCACGGCAATCGATTCCAGAAGACCGGATTCACCGGCGTTTCCATTGATTTGATCCACGTCTTTTCGATGGGCTACCCGCGTCTAATTTCAGCGATGGTAAGTTTGTGCGCATTTTTGATTTGTAACTTTATTCAAAGTAGTTTTTGGTTCGTTTGCAAAAGACTTTGACAGCGCAGTAGTTGCACGGTGGCGTTTTGCATCGCATTAATTGGAAACAAACGGGCACTCGCTCTCACGGGGTCTTGACAACAACATTACGTTCATATTTTCATTACGGTTAATGCAACGAAATTGGCTTGAAACTTTTAAATCATTAAATCTTTTAAATTACTTTTGGTGAGTCCGCTGCTCTGATTTTGTACTGTAAATAAAAACAAGAAATTAACAGTACACACACACACACACACACACACACACACACACACACACACTAATTAATTGTACTTTAAGTTGAGAATATGCCCAAAGTTCATTGCACTAATGCATCTTTTTACATACTAGTGTATGTGAAGCATTTCCATTAGTACTCTAATCAAAATAGGTGTTGATGCATCTTTAAGATCCTTAATACCCAGAGCAGATGTTTCCACAGCAGTTGTTTTATCTTTTCTGTTTACCTTCGGATCACTGATCATGTGTTCCAGTGACTTCCTTCTCTGCTAAGATTAGGGCATTACAGGCCGGCCTTCGTTTGGAGTTCTCATCCTCATTCTACTATTGTTTCCACTATTCTCCCGGGAAAAGAGCGGGTATCCTATGATCTAATGTACACGCTCAGCTGTGTTTACAGTGATGTCAGCATGTGCAACATTAGATGGAATATCCATAGAATGATTGTGACATGATCGAATCATCTTTTTGTCAGACAGTTTGTCAGCATGACTCCATTTGAGTCGGATTAGCTAAACTAATGTGCATGAAATGTCACCAGTCCGACTGAGCTCGGAGCTGGAGAGAGACCCTGCTGGAAAATGTGAGCAGCGGTGTGTATTTTGTAAAACAGAGACAGTAATGATGCGTCTCGGACTGGGTGGTGAGGCTGGGAGTGGGGGAGTGCCGGTGGGCTGCGGTGGATTTTTTTTTTTAATATTTAGTTTTTGGGTTAAGCTGGACAGCATCTGGCGCACTGGCAACCCCCCAGATCAGACGTTCCACTGTGGATTACATCTTGTGCCGCACACTTAAGCAATGCAGGATAGTTCTGAGCTTCTGTGCGTGATGTAGAAGACCAAACGTTTGCCTCGTATCACTGTACAATGTGGTGATTCACTGAATTTAATCTGTGGTACAACTAGTTAAGATTAGATTACTGGTAGATTTGATTTAGAATGGACTTTGTTTATCATCGCACAAGTACAATGCAGTAGAAGTAAGTGCAGGATATCGCTTATAAATTACCAGAAATATACAGAAGATATATATGTCATCTTTAAAAATGCTATAACTTTTGGTTACTAATTATAATGTGGGATTTGTTGTAGATATGCATGAATTAGCATATATACTATGGCATATATATGCCCAAATTGATATATACATTAATATACTGGTTGTTATAGACCAGATTGACATGTACACTTATAAATAAGGTATTTAGTGGTTATATAGTGGTTAGGATTATATGAGTGAATCGGAATATGATGTACAGTTGTCATAATGCTATAGTAATACTAATACATTATAATGCTAATACTTAAATTTATTGTGTGACTTTATCTCTCGACTTATCATTGCACCATTTGCCCTGTTTTGGATTGTACAAAACTGTTTTTTCTAATACTGTATGACTTATGCACTGTTTTTCTTTTTACCTCTTTACTACCAACATTCAATGTAAGAACATCAAAGTAATTTAATTCTTCAGGGCAACCTGTACACATGACAATAAACGGTTTGACAATTTCGCTACCCTCGCGAGTGCACACTATATATGTCACATACGTCTTCTGCTCCTGCATGTTTTGATGGTTTAGTAGCTTGTGCCTTTACTGGTTTTTCTCCTCTGCTGGATTAATGTAAACGTCAGGCCAGATGTGATGGGTTTATCATGTTGTGATGCTGTCGGCAAGATTTAGCATCAGCGTTATGTCACTTTATAATATCAGAGAGAGGGAGAGCGATGCGTTGTGTCTATGACCGTGTGGCAGATGTGTACACACACACACACACACACACACACACACACTCACTCTCACTCTCACTGTGTATGATCAGTACATGCATCACTTGTATTCCACAAGCAGTTGTCTTTTTTAATATGGGGTGTAGTTGTTTAATTGTTATTTCTTGATTTAATTGCTGCTTTAATTCCATTCCTTATATTTACATATATGTATATTTGCCAAGCGCTTTTTACTGCGTATTGTGTCGAAAACAAGCCGTCATTTGTGGAGGGCTGTTGCTTTGGTAAGTCGGAGAACATGATGAATTGTGGCCAGTGTGGGGTGTCATTTACATGTGAGAGACCCCCGTAAGTGCCTTTCATTGTTGAATGAATGAATGTGAATGAGGGTCTCTCACTCCTACAGAGCCTCACCTCTGACACGAGGAAAACACACGGCTGCTCCACATTCGACTGGGAAGTGTTTTCTTTTATTGTAGCGCTCTCACACCGTTTGATCCCCTCCCCAGAGAAAGACACACCGCTGCGGGACGTCGGGTCGCCTTTTAGCTTTAGCACTTAGCTTGACCCATTGCTTGGCGTGTTTGTGTGATCGATTGGTTCATTAAGACTTTAAGTGCCATACTTTTTGTTACGTTGTTAAAAATCAGTCACCAGGGGTTATTACAACTGTTGTCTTCCCTGATGTGGATGTAGAGATTGTTCCCGTTAAATAATTCACAACATGCTTGGCCTAGTGTCTTAAACAGTGTTTTTTATTTGACATTTTAAAATCAGTCATGTAAGGCTCTTTCCAACAGAGCAGCTTATGTTTTCTGTAGACCACTGTGTCATTATTTTAAAGCAGAAGGACGTCTTAAGCTAAATTTTAAGACTCTTAAGTCACTTTTTGAATGATGAATGGCCGTTTTGTGCTTTAGAGCAGTAACATGTTGACTCGCACATAAAATTGGAAACACACAAAAAAAAGATCCGTTTCCACCAGTGTGAAAATCTACACTTGGAGAAAAGCTTTCAGGCTACACACTACGTAGGTGACAAGGACCATTATGTCATTTCACCCAGATAAAAAGAAGAATATTGGCCTCGTAGGTTATATGTGTCTTTTATATAGAATAAGTCTGGAGGTTCTTCCGGCTTCAAACCTCATTTAAGCAATAACAAATGGCTGTTTCCTATTAAATTAGCTGTTGTGTGTTTGAGCAAACTGTGCGGATGCTGTGAGGAGCGGATGGGGGTCGCTCTCGGTTTATAACCTGCTTGTCTCTCAGTGAGATGGATTAAACGTGTAGTCTGGTCGTGTTAGCTCTTGACCCAGATCTCTGGCCGTTTCAGTGCTGCGATTTGTTGCTCTATTAACCAGTCTTTGTTGCTGCGCTGACAGTAGTATGTGTGTGAACTAGGTTGAAGTTATGCACTACATCCCCGACTGCTTGATACCTCATTAAGCAGCACTTCATTTTTTTTTTTATTATGGTCTCGTCAAACTCAAGTTTTTTTTTTCTCGATCGATCTTGATCTCTAGTGGATCTGGAGGACCAGTATAGTTTAATGGTTATCTTTGTCTACCTATTATCTTGCTATTATTGCTGTCAGATTATGCTGGTGCAAAATCTGAGAAATGTTGTTCAGTAAAAAGTGAAAAATCTAATATTGGAAAAATCTAATTCTTTATAATCCATTATTAAATACAATAAAATAAATACAATTCTGTCTATAGCTATAGCTATAAATGAATTAAATAATTTAATTGCTATATGGCAACTCGTTTTTTTGTTCAATGTTTTTTAAATAAACATCGTGCTCTTATACTGAAGCTTCTAATCTTCTGAAGGCGATACTGTTTAAACTAATTGGCTTTTATTTAATGGATTAGTCTTGTCTCAATACAATTAGTTGACTAAAGATTTATACTTATTTTTGTTCCTTCTTGTCCTGTGGTTTGTCTGTACCCCGCCACAAAAAATGATTGGCATTTTCAAATAAATTCCTGTTAATGCATGCACTCCTGAACCCTAAATATAAATAAATATATGAATTCCAAGTGTAACAATAATTCGTCAACAGTAAATAAAATGTTTTCACACTTCAACAGGGATGTGTGTGTGTCCATATTATTGAACACACACTGGTCATAAATGACACTTGAACTGACTATTCAACAGCTCAATCCAGAAGAAAACGGGAGTTCATTGTTTTGTAAGTGGCACGAGGGGCCGGTGAGACTAATCCTATTAGATGTCTGTTCGGGGGGTGAATCGAGGGTCTGCAGACAGTGTGTCGATCGGGATTCACTCCGCAACAACTTCAATAGAAGAGGGAGATCAAATAAAACAGAAAAAGCTGGGAAAATGCCACAACTGGTTTTCATATTATCAGGGGTGAGCTTGCAATTATATGTAGTGTTGTTGTTTAACATCGTATGAATGAAGTGAAGCTTTTTCTGCCTTTTTTCTGTCGTTTTTTTAAGCAGTCTAATATATTGCTTGTGACTTAAGGTTAAATGCTTGAAATAGATGCTCTCTTATGTGCCCTAGTATGAGCTTCCATTATACTGGGATCTGTAGGTCTGATCCATAGTGCAAATAACGGTGGCTGTGCAACCTAATTAGCTAAACTTTTAAGTTTAAAGAAATATATAATGTAATATTATTATTATTAATATTATTATATAATGTATTATTATTATTATTATTTTATATTATGTGGAAAAATTTAATGCAGCATGATGTTGCGAGATTATTTGATGTGAAAATTATTCTTATTTTTTATTAATGTTAATTAAATTAAGTAATTGTTGCGCAGTTCGTATAATTAATGCAAATACAGCAGATGCCAAATTCTTAATTTTTTAAACTGTTTATTTAGCTGCAACTGTTTATTTACGCATTAGTGAAAATTTTAAAAATTTGCTGATCCAAGTACATTTTTGGGCTACATTAAGAATACATTAATGTATGTAAATGAATTATAATTATTAAAACGTTTAACAAGTGCTTTATTGTTTTTTTTTCGCCCCCAGCATCAGTTGGATTTCAAGCGAGGCTTGGCTGTAAGGCTGAAATGGAGTTGATGTCTGCTGACTCATGTCGTTTCTTCTTCTCTTTTGGTTTAGGTGAATGTCTGTGGTGCTTCTGGGTCAGGATAGATCTCATCTCCCAACCATCCTAGCGCTGTTTTCCTGCTTTAATAGTATCTGAAATAACAGTCAAGGAACACATTCTTTTGTTCCCACTCATAAAGTAAAAGTGCTCGACTTTCTCGATTTCTCGTCTTCTCTTTTGTCTCAACGGATGACATCATGGAGCTCTGTGGTTTCAGAGAAGCAACAGTGGACGCCAACACGCTGGATCGAAAACCTTCTATGCACTTTGTCATTAAGGGAGGAATGTGAATCTGCTTCAATGCAGCTGATCGCATCCACCACCAGAGAGACTTGAGTCAACATGCAGCGAAAACCTTGTCAGATGCAACGATGCCTATCACTCAGGAAAATGCCCTGAGCCATCTCCCCTTACTGGAGAGTTGGCTTTGCACTCAGGAAAACCATGCAGAAGACAACGAAACTCCTAAAAAATCTAGTGTTTGCCAGGCAGCCATCCGCAAGCTTGTGGAATACATCCAGCTGAACTTTGTTGAGGTGGACAACCATGTGTTCGGTCTAAACACCTTGAGAGAAGAACTTGATGCCGAAGTGAAGGCCATCTCTCTTCAGAAGTCACTGGAAGATGGCTCTGAGTTCGGTCTCAGCTTTGGAAATATTCCAATATTTGGAGACCCTGAGGGAAGGAGTAAAGGAGCGAGGAGGAGACGGAGGAAGAGTGATAAAGGACCTGTGTTGGAGGTCGGGTGTATTTGGGTGACTGAGGTGAAGAAGAACAGCCCGGCTGCCCGTTGTGGAGATATCAAACTGCGAGATGAAGTTCTGTCACTTAATGGTCAGCTGATGATTGGCGTGGATGTCACTGGAGCCAGGTAAGACGTTATGTATGGCATAAATAGACAAAAAAACGGCTACAATTTTTGGATTTATTTTGTAATTTTGCCCATCATATTTTAGTCAGTAAGTAATCGATTGCATTGCTGTTTAAAACCTGGTCTTGTGGGGTTAAGTTTCCATATACCGTATTTACTCGCTTATAAGTCGATCCGCTTCAGCTGTGAGATTGTGGTATTCTGTTTAGACCCCCTTATAAGTCGGGTGAGAGAAATTAGAGAAAAGTGAATAGATGGAAATGAGTAGAAACCTATTTCATTTCATCTAAAGTCAACTCTCGTTATTTGGGGCCCACGGAGACACTAAAGTGGCACAGGGAAATGATAGAACACCTGTTCAGATGCTCTTTAATCCTTCCTATAGAAATAATAAAAGTATTCAGACATGCTTGGTGGTAAAGGAAACCTACTCTGTTTGTTATGTTGGTGTTAATCTATTTAAGCTATTGTTAATGTATGTTTAAGTTTAATTTGTCATTGATATGGTTGCATTATCATTATAAAGATTTCTGGGAAAAGTGCCCTGCCCCTTTAAGAGAGTTCTCCCGAGAATCGCATGGCTATATGCTAACTCGTGTTTTGGAAATAAATACTGCGTTCGAAATCCACCGTGTGACTCGTTTATTTGTGAAGCCCCACGCCAAAGAGAGACTAAAGACAGACGAGCGCTGAGCCGAAAGAGTGTGAGACGTGCACGTGCGTGCGCGGAGCAGCGGCCAGCGGAGTCAGTGCTACTCATTTGCTCAGCTTGTGCCGTTTTCTGAAAGATGTATTTAGTTCGCGTCATAAATGTTCATTTACTTACCGCGATTGTGTCTCTGCTGTTTATTTTCGTGAGAAAGGGTGAAATATCTGCGCACTGTTCTGAGTAAAATATGTTCTATTTCGCTAGACCGCGCACTTTCAGCCCGAATTTTTTAGGAAAAATCTTCGACTTATAGTCGAGTAAATACGGTATGTACATAATCTTTGGGTTTACTGTGTGTGACGATCATTTATTGTGTACCTATTATCCCAACACTTGCGAACCATTCTACTATTGACACTATTGAATTTCTCCTTGGAGTATAATTTTAAAGTGATCTTTTTCTACTATAGATGGTCAGTCATAGGTGGTTTGCTTGTACAGTTCTTCTTTCTCCTGAAGAATTGAAAAGCCCTATTGATTCGTGCAGACGTACAGAAGGTGGTCAGTCTTTTGATTAATGTCTTTCTCAACCATTTCTCTCTTGGCCAACTCTGATTCATCCAATTGTTGTGTCATCCAAAATAAATCATCCATGTAAAACTAGAGGTGTACAGGGTGAACAAGAACGGTCTGAGTACAGGCCCGTGGGGTGCTCCTGGGGTGCTGGATGTGGTTCATCAAGATGCTGTCCATTGTTCTGTTGCATTCTTGTGAGACATTGTGCAATGTTCAAAACATAAAAGAAATTTATTTTAAAATGTAAAAGACGTAGCACTCATAACACTTTTCCCCTTATTAATGTGAGGGTGAGTATGATGGAGTCAGATGTGATCTTTACGTTTTTTGGCAGATGCTTTTATCCAAAGGGACTCACAGAATGTGTAGATTGCTTTCAGTGTCTTGCTCAAGGACACGTCAGTTGTGGTCCAAGATTCGAACCTGGAAACTGTTTCAAAAAGTCTCGCTCTCTACCAATAGGGCACAGTTGCCTCAGAATTATCTTTCGTGTCAGAAATGTTGTACGTGTGTACAATATGTACGTACAATTGCTGATAATGGGCATGCATTCCTAAAAAGGTTTATCAAATAGATTCAGTTGGTTAATGACAATAACACAATATTCGGTTTTCTACAATTGAACTTTCTTCGCCATATTTTCTACAGTGGTACATCTCTTTACAAGACAGCAGTTTTGCAAACTGGAAATTTTGTAAAGTTTTTTTTTTATAATATGATAAAACATTATAACTAATAACAGTAATAAAAACACATTACATCCGCCATCTTGAACTTCGCGATAACTGTGATGTAGCTGGATGAGTTAGCTGAGCGTCTCACCTGGGTTGTACTTTTTTCAGGGTATCCGCGGGTCCTTAAAAAGTCTTAAAGTCTTAATTTCACATTTCAAAGGTCTTAAAAACGAAATGCAACTGACTTTGTAAAGAGGACTTTATTTCTTGGTTTTAAATACATTTTAAATCGTTTCGTTTGTCACGTAGAACAAAATACTGTAGACGGAACCGAGTTCAGCATCCGTGTTCGCGGGGAGTTTACAGGCCTCTGCATGAAGTTCCGCCAGAGCTTTAGGGTACGGAATCAAATTAGTGCCAAAAAGATTCGCGAGCAAGCGCAACGCGATTTGACCGCGGACGTATCGACACGCGCTTACACTCAGTTCTCGTCTGCTAAAATTAAAATCGGCTAACCAGAGATCGGAATTAACATTTATTCCTTCGCGCCGACTAATCATAAAACATTTCTGACGAGTCACAACAAATCTACTTCAACTAGATACACTCCCATTAAAAAATATTTGTAGATATCTCTAAATGAGTTTCTCCTAGTCACAATTGAATTGAAGATAACTCAAATTACATTAGAGATAACTACAATTACATATAGTGATATCAAATCACTTTATTATCACATACCCCAGCATGTGAACTGTGGCAGCGTTGCTGGTGCTTATAATAGCGTAAATGTACGCCTACTCTTTTTAATCTTCAAATATATTGTTATACTGTTAATAGATTTGTAATATTACTAAAATATTTAAAGATATATCTGAGTTGAAGATATCTTCAAATGCATTTAATTAAATATATCTTACATTTAAGATATCTAAAGCACATTTTTATAAGTCAAATACAATTTTAAGATATCTTTAATTTGATTCATAACTTTAGTCTATTTATATTTAAAGATATCTATCTTCAAACTACATAGTTGTATCTGTAAATGCTGTCCATTATCTCCAACTTATCTGCAATAGATATCTGCAAATGTGCTTGTGACTAATCAGACGTCGATTGCAGATAGAATACTATTAAAAATGATAATTTAATTAAATTGCTCCACGATTGGTTCGCTTTGACCAATCAGAGGAAGGCGTCAAGTTCGTCCTAAAAAGATTGGTAGTTGATCAGACTGAACGTGAGCGTGTGTCGATTCTAACGCGAGCGCGAAGATACGTGTGCGAGCTTTTAGACGCACACGCTCAAATAAAGCTGCGCTTCCTCAACTCACAGGTTGATACTCACAAAAACTGGTTACATAATCCTAATTTTGGGTCATGGTTAAAACCAGTCAGTGGAAATGAGTACGAAGTCTGCTGCATACTGTGCAAAAAAAATGTAAAACTGGGAACAATGGGAACAAGAGCTTTGGAGACCCACATGCAGTGTGAAACACACGTAGCGGCTGCGGAAACCTGTCGGAAAACACCTGATATTTCTCAGTTCTGCTCCGTCGCACCCACAACAGTAGGTCTAAAATTTCATTTTGAACGGTATTAAAAAGGTCTTAAAAAGTCTTAAATCTAACTCTTAGAAACCTGCAGATACCCTGTTTTTTGTGCATAAGCATAATGAAACAGCACAGACACAGTTCTGAACGTCTTCTCTTTGTTGTTGTTGTTGCAAAATAACGTGATGGTTGGTTGCACTCGAACACTTCTCTCCTTTTATTACTCTTCTTTCTTTTATTTCTCCTTGTCCTGTACAACGACTCCACCTGCATTGCCTTTATACGCCACTGGGTGTCGCAGTTTCACCAAAACAGCACAGCTTCGTCATCAAAAGTGACGTCAGCTAGTCCTGCGTTAGCGGTTCCGGATGCAAGATATCTGTAACCGTGTTGCTTTGTGCTTAAAAAACTATTTTATATGTATATTTGGACTCTTGCATATTTCACTCAAAAAATTTCCCTGCATGTTAGTGGTAAGAAAAACAACTTATTAGTGGTAAGAAAAAAAAAAACTAATCATTTAGTAAAAACAGACGATATTTTGTCAACGGCGTCTTTCATAAAAGAAACTTTTCGCTGTCCGAGTCATTCGTAAGTGGAGGTTCCAGTGTATTTTGGTGTTGAAAGCGTAGAGATACAACACATGATTAACTGAAAACATTTTTTTTGAACCATTAACAATTACAAAATAGGTTGTTTTAAACCAAGAAACAAAACAAAATATAATATTGGTTTGTTCTAAATGACCATTCAATTCTGTTCTTTATTATTTTTGTAGATTTTTCTTTGTGTTCTATCGTGTCTGAGAGTTGTCTTTAAGCCACGTGCAGAGTTTTTCTTGTTTGTTTCCTGATGTTGACCTGAGAGAGACGGTTGTATGTGGCAGTTTATCCTCCATCCGGACTGACCGACTCTCACCACTGCCAAATCAAATCAAAACAGAGGATGCAGCCTGTTCAACACAGCTCGCTCCTCACACTATCAGCAACTCCACATGGATTTCTGTCTCCCGTTTCATCACCTGACCTTTTGAACTTGTCACATTACAAACCATAAGCACTTATACTATTTTATTTGAAGTCTACTTAGATTGGCACATGCGTTGTACATTTATATCGCTTTAAAAATATTCTCTCTCTCTCTCTCTCTCTCTCTCTCTCTCTCTGTCTATCTTTCTGTCTTTCTCTTCATTTGGTTTTTCTTTCTTAATCTATTGTGTGTATATATAAAGGCTTATGTACTATTACATTTTTTTGTATTGTGTTTTATTTATATTTACTCTAATCATTATCATTTTTTTGTTCTTTTTTATAGATGTATTAGTTCAATGCATGTAGATCAATCACTTGTGTATTTGATCATCCCTACATTACTTACATTGCTTACATTGCCAGTCTATTTAATCCAGTTAATTCTATTTTATCCATCTTTCTCATCCATCCTTCCTGAGTTCCCAGATCTTATCCACCATCATAACATATTTCTTATCCAGTTAATTTGATAAACTTTGTTTCATTATGTTAAGCACATAAAGTATAAAAGGGGTTTATAAAAGACTGAGATATATCAGATATATCTATAAGACTGAGAATATAAAAGTAATTTACTTGAGTGAAATTCTATTTGAGGACATAATTTTACTACTTATTGTTTTTTTTCTCGCCGTCTGGATGTTGCTACTTTTTAAGTTCTAAAATCAAAGGGGGCTTTGTTATTTCAACGTCTGTGTTTATTAAATTTAATTCTCTGTTCATTCTAAATTAAATTCACTATTAAAATGAAATTTTCCCGGCTTTAAAAAAAGGTCTAAACTTTTCACTTTACTTAATAGCCATTTCGCAGATTCTTAAAAGCTAAGAATTTTTATTCACATAGATGTTGTATTGTTCACAGTAAGTGACCTTTGCAAATCCAAGCATATATTTGATTCTGCCAATAGATTGGGTTAGGGTTAGTGGTTCTCACACTTTTACTCCGGTATTGCATCTGTCCGGGTTTTCTACTTATTTTAACTCTTGTTTATTTCAATTGATATCTGAAAGTTAGGCGTAGGAAAGTTGTGGCCTTATGATTAGAGAATCCGGCTTCCGAACAAACATTGAAAATCTCGGCCCCGTAGTTTCTGCAACTTGCATGTACCTGAGAAAGGCTGCCCACTGCTCCTGTTGTGTGTGTGTGTGTGTGTGTGTGTGTGCGTGTTCTCTTCACTGTGTGTACACACTTCATTGGTTAGATGGATCGATTTCCAGAACTCTGACTCCACATATGGTTAATCCAAGTAATTCCTGGCCACTTTCCTTCCTTCCTCGTTTCTTTCTTTTCCTCGTGTGGTGCAAGTGACAAGCAGTAGACACGTGTTCACTCGGAATCTGTTATGGGACGGCGGGTTCCGTATGCGGATGGACTGCAGGATGCAGAAGGGAGGAGGTTCCTGGGAGTGGTGCACGCTTTTCACCGAGAACTGAAGCTCCTTCACAGACGTATTATTTACTCAAGCTAAAGAAAAGCTGTTGATGTCATAAGTCTTCTGGGAGTCAAACGTTCCTTCACATTCCGTGTTCCGAGCCCGGTCTGTTTTCGGACGCTGCCTTGTATGTAGGTTGTATGTTTGTGCCGTGTGTGTGTGTACAGATATATGTATATGTGTTTGTTTGTTTATACATATACTGTATATAAATGTGTGTGTGTGTGTGTGTGTGTGTGTGTTTTTAAAAATATTTTTTGTAGCACATAAAACTTGATAAAGAGTGTGCAGATGTTTGCTGTAGGGTCTAACTGAAGTACAATTTTATTTTTTCAATAACTGCTATAAAACATGTTTTTCATTACAGTTATTAGCAATATTTGATCATTTTTAAAAGATTTTTGTCAGAATTTAGGGAATCTTGGAATGGATTAGGAGATTTAATGTTAAATATGTCTCAACTTATTAAATGATCTACATACCAAACTGCTCTCAGCACGAAATAATTTTGGAAGTAAATGTACCACTGTATTTACCAGGCAGCCAGACAACTGTATTTATTTATTTATTTATTACTAATAATTGCTCCACTCCTCATTGAAAGCATTCAGGAACATCAGATTGTGTTCTATTCTCCGCATAAGACACCGCAACCTTTTATTCCGTTTTGTTACGAGACGTTTCCTTCCTCTCTACCAACCATTTAGATAATGTCTGTGTAAGTGATGTTTATTGGTCTGGCGCAAGGATTTATACTCATTACGGCATCACTCCTGCTTCCTCTCTCAGGTAAAGGCCCAACATGGTGCGAAGGGCCTATGGAGTTTAGAAACCACGGTTTGCCTTTTCGTTTCAGAAAGCAATGAGCCGAAGCCTTCGAGCTGAAAAAGGGCGATCAATGACGTCTTTGCTTTTGAGGGAGGTCTATTTATCTTAATGATTTCAGTCCTAAACTTCGAGGCTCAGATAGAGCTTGCCGCAAAAAAACAAAAAACTTTTTTTCTGTCGTCTTGTAATTTTGGTCCGGCTGTATTTTTTTCCCCCTCTTTCTTTTAACAGCCTGGCTCAGCATCTGTCTGCGGGGAGCATGGAAAATAGCTGCATGGCTTTGCTCCAAGAAGCCCATGTGAAGGCTTCCCCACGTTGTTGGTTTGAGAAGACCAGATTAGAGAGCGGTACACATTATCGGCATAAAGTCGTTTGTTATTACGTTTTCTCCATCGCAGGATTGTACCATTTATTGTAAATTACAAACACACCAAAAGCAAGCAAACTGCAAACCGCAAAGATGAATTATGAAGTACCATATTTTCCCTCCCCTACCGTTTTACAGTCGTGTACTTCATCAGTGTGATTAACTGTATTGCACTTTCTAAACGTCTTTTCTAAACCGCATTAGAACTTTGATTTAATGCCTCCCTCATTCCTGTCCGAGTTCGAGGTGATTTAACCTCGTTCCAATTTTTTTTTATTTTGTATATTAGCTGAGTCTGCTTCGTTCTTTCAGAGGAGAAATTCCTCAATGTTAGAATTGTTTCTATTCTAGAACATGTTTGTTCCGAGCCATTTTAACCTGTTGTCTTGCTCGCTGCTTTGAATCACTTTTTTTTTGTTTAATGTGATGTTGCACAGTAAGGCAAGTTTATTATTAATTAATTATTAATTATTTTAGCTCGAGGACATTTCAGTTGGTAAATCTGCAGGTTTGAGATTTTAACCTTTGACCTGGTGGTTGCAAGCCCAGCTCTCTATCCATTAGGCCATAACGTATGAACATATGTATATGGGGGATATTAATGCTTCTCCACAGCTGTTTTGAGAGCGTTTGTGAATGTAGAAAGACACCATCCATCAAAATCTAATACGCTAGTGTGCCTTTCTAGGATCTTGTAATTATTAAAAATATATATATTTTAATTGTCAATAATAGATCATTGTTTTAGATGTGTCAGAGGTAAATTTATCTTTAAGTATGGTTTTGGAATGCCTGCTTTTTTGTAGAATGTTGGCACCATATTGCGATGCACATTAAGTCTCCTCGGACCCCCAGATTGCTCTGGCCACAGATGGGGCTCGGGATTAAATCTGGTCAATCCGGATATTCCAATAATACTGTCTGGTTGTGGCACCATTTTGTCGAATTTCACATGTCTGTTTTTGGTTTTAAAATAATTTAATAAAAAAAGATGTTTTTTAAATTAATTAGCTTGTTCTAACATGTCATGGCTTAAAAATAACAAAACTTCTCAAAGCAGACATTAGTAGTAAAAGCCATGCATTAAATTAGAGTTGCCTTAGGTCACAATTAAATTGCAGACTAAGAAGACAGTTATTCAATTTATTAAAAAAGTCAGATGTTTTTTAAAAGATTTTGTTTAAAAAGTAGGGTTTGGTTCTGTTCACTTTCATGTTTTTAAACTAATTTCGGCATTTTATTTTTATCTCTTTTATTTTTGGAAAAACCATGCCCTCAATTACCGTTATGTTTACCTTCCACCCTTAAATTTTCGTTGCAACGCTGCATTTACACAAGCGTCCACTAGAGGGAAGCATTGTAAAACCACTACTGACGCATAGTTTAACAGTTTGTTTAATCAGTAATAAAGAAAAAAATAATCACTTTAGCAATTTAGACTAATACTAAATAACTTAATACTGAATAGCAGGAAATATTTAAAATTGGGTTTATTATAATGTTTACTTTTTTTTTTTTTTTTTTTTTTTTTTTTTTTATAAAGCCCCTTTGTTCAAATTGTTTCTGGTCGCAAAAAAATAGATTATGAATAGAATATGAAAGTGCATTATACATTATACATTTCCAAAATGCAAATGCAGTTTTAAATTCAGAATTCTGTGAATAATGCTTCTGTGTTCAGGGCATTTCTTTTCAAATCCCTCAGAGTTATGTAAAGAATGTGTGTGTGCAGACCACTGCCTGCAACCGGATGTTCTTTTAAAAATCTCTTTTATAATAAAAAAAAAAGGTTTTAGAAAGAGACTGTGGAGATGTGAAGTCCCCTCACATGTATGATATCTATTTTTAGGATATTTTTATGGATCTGTTTTGTAACGTTTTGTCTTTAATCAACTTCATGTTTCCAGTGCATAATGAATCCTGAGCACACTGGGAAAAAAACAACTCATAAATATTACATAATGATCAAAACAAAGAAACCTTTTGTCACAAATGTTCCTATACTTTCATAATTCTGTTTTAAAATATTTATTTAAAAGTAAAATGTACGTACTTTTAAAATGTTTGTGCATATTGTATGAGTGTTTTAAGTAGTTTTTGTTTTTTTATTTCAATTATATGTTTTTGGAGTGAAAATCTCATTCTATAACATTATGGAATTATATGCTGTATAATTGGATGATAAAATATACTCAAAAATATAACATGCACATAACACACACAGGTTGAGTCATATGTCATTAGATCTGTTGATCAAATATACATCATTTAACGTGCCAGGTGAACATTTTTTTAACTCTGAAATTTGTCTCGCATTCACGCTGATTATGTTTGTTTTTATATATGATCCGATCTTTAAGTCACCCTACAGTTTGTTATTAGAGAAATGATTCAAGTGCTGAAAACCCTTTGGCATGCCAACAATTTCAATTTAATTGAACGTTTAACGTAAGATGTCATAGGACTTATTTGAGTCATGCTTTAATAGTTTAAATCTCTGAATCTCCAATGAGTAAGTCAGACTTCAGAATTCAAATTCAATTTTCATCATTAAAATAATGTATTTGTTGTATGATACACTGTTTCGTTTTAGAAGAGTTAGTGGTATGTTTCTGTTTCATTTTGACATTTTAAAAGGCTTCATGGTTTGTTTTTTATTTGTCTGTGTGTTTAGGAAAAACAACAAATTACGCCACTTTTAGGCGTTTTACCATTAAAGTAAGATTAAAATAAAGGCTTTTAATGTTCATAAGTATGATTCACAAGCACATTCGCAGAATTGTATTTGAATAGCACGTGGGCATACCTCTAGGATTTGGGACGCAGCCGAGATTTACTTCTTTGATTGGCCGTTTGAGTAAGGGGCGGGACGTTTGATTGGTAGTTTGAAGAATGGGCGGGACAATCGGAGCAGCCTCACTCGGACTGGAGCTGTAATAGACGCTGTATAATGGACCACGGAGAGCTGTGCAAAGTTTAACAGCGCCCAACCGAACCGAGACGAGTCCGATATTAGCACCAAGCGATCGCGTCTGCACGGGCACAGTTACCACTGGAAGCGGCGGCCATGGACTTTAATCACGCGTTGGTGGGATCACATGAGCGCGAGACGCTGGAACTGTTGCAAACATTTCCATTGCGCGTCAGCCGTTTAACGACTTCACTGTAGAGCAGAAGCTGATGATCACAACACCGCCTGATGAAGTTCACAAGGCTGAAGTGAAGGATTCAGGTAAGATTTGGGTCTTAAAATGTTGTGGTGCTGTTCATCTTTCCGGAGAGAAGACGTTTATCCGTCTTCTGCTGTGTGTGGTTCGCCATGTCATATCGGTTCATATGAGATGCTAATTGCACGGATACTGTCATGATGAGTTACAAGTGTCCAATATATTTTTTGTTGTTGCTTCACTTTTATTGACTTTTATCAGCTATATATCTAATACAGGACCCTTCAGCTTTGGTGATTTCTGGAGGCTAGATGTTCCTCCAGAATCGAGCAGTTTGCTTCATCCAACGAGTCCGTAATCGTAAAAAAATAAAAAAAATATCTCTATTTATCTTTCCGGCACTTTCTGCTGCTGGTCTACTGTGTTTCAAAACCGATCGTGATGCAGATACCGAGTCTTGAAATTAATTTACTTTAAAACCTTTTTGTTTTTCTCCATAAGCTCACAACCAGAGACATTTTTATGGTTTATTACTGAAGTTACTAAATTCATATTTCCTTTTAAAGACTCGTCAGAACTTTTCACAAGCTGTTTTATATTTGATACATAACCATCTTAATAGTGTTGTTGTTATTAATAATAATATAATATTTGTTATTTTATTATCCTAGCATGGAACGTGTGTGTAAAGAAATACATGCAGTATATGTATACATATTAAAAAAATCGGACTTTTTTTTTTACTTTAATACAAAAATATTGTTTTTCTTAATGTGTCCCAAGTCAATAGACATTGAAAATAAATGCGAGGTTTGAGTAAAGCCCATCATGATGAGGCCATTTTATACTGTTTGGCTAATATCACAACATCTCCGTTCCTTATGGCAGAGTGTCTACTGCTAGTGCTCTTCAGGTTTGTATGGCCACCATGCTCTTTTTCTGAGGAGTGCTGTGTAAATACAGACTATAAATCTACTTATCTCTGAGTCACTTAAGCTCCCTGCAAGCAAAAGACGGAAGGATTCTTCTCTCCTGGTGCAGCTTACACTTGTTTCTGAGACCTGCTTGACACACGCTTGAATTTATGAATGAACGCAAAGTGCTTCTGTTAGCGCTCCAGATTTTAGATTCTACGGCAAAAGTCTTTCTCATGTTCCACTGCATCCAGGCATTCATCAGTTGAAGATGCAGTTTGTGTTGTTGTGGATTGTTTTTGGAGACGAGTTCTTCCAGAAATGCCTTTGAGCCCCTGAAGGGAACAGTAGATGTTGAGCCAATTGGAACGGTTTGCTGTAAATAAGCTCTATTTAAAGCACAGTTGTTTTTTTTTTTTGCGTTTGGTCTGTTGTCTCATTCTTAAGAAAACATGCAAAATTATGCTTTAGATTTTAATAACCACAATCATCATTATCATCTTATGATCTTGGTTAATTAATAAATCATGTTTGTGTGTTATTTCATGTATTTTTTTTTTAACGACCAAAAATAAGTCGTCTGCTTGGACTAGCTGGTTGATCTGACATGTCTCCATCTGAGAACATTCAGAGTCATTTTCTTGTGGTGGGCTCCGTTTCCCCCCTTCATGCCCATTGATGGGGAGTCGTTTCCATCTGCTCCCCACCACAATATTGTGTGATGATGTTTTATGGGCAAATAAATGCCTTGTTTCTGTGTGTCATGTGGAATCTGAGTGGATTCTGTATTTTACTGTTTAATTAGAATTCTTGTACAGAATAATCAAAGGCACTCTTTCACTATTTTAATTTTAATTTTTATTTTTTTTGAGCAACAAAAAATGTTTTATTGAAAACATTCAATAAAAACAATAACAAAATAATCTTTAAAAAAAAAAAAAAAAAAAAAAAAAGACCATGATTTTGAACAAAGAAATTCTCCGGGAATTTCTTTGTTCAAAATCATGGTCTTTTTTTTTTTTTTTTTTTTTTTTAAGATTATTTTGTTATTGTTTTTATTGAATGTTTTTTTTAACATATGAACCTTTTATGTCCCATTTGATCCTGCTTAATAAAATAACTATCGTATTTTCTGGACTATAAGCCGCTACTTTTTTCATATGTTTTGAACCATGCGGCTTTTACAAAGGTGCGGCTATTCTGCAGATTTATTTCTCTAAACCGGAATTAGAATCAAAGTCACAAAATAAAAAGAAGACGAAATAAATGCAAAGAAGAATACGCTACTTCCTCTTTAGCAG
This sequence comes from Paedocypris micromegethes, assembly GCA_028031935.1. Taxonomy (NCBI): domain Eukaryota; kingdom Metazoa; phylum Chordata; class Actinopteri; order Cypriniformes; genus Paedocypris; species Paedocypris micromegethes. Next base: position 2,310,343 of record CM051493.1, read on the forward strand.
ACATAAGTCGGTCAGTCAAACTCTTCTTTTCAAAAATCTTTCCAAATCCTCACCCCTTCATCATGGAACCTACACGAAGAAGTTCGTATGATGCTAGTTTAAGTTGAAGGCCATCTGCAAATGTACATTTACAATTCAAAATCGTTCTGTACCTGTAGTAAATATCTACTCCAAAAACATACATATCTGTGGCTTGCAAAACTTTTTTTAATAGAGTGGATGCGGCTTATATGCAGGTGCGGCTTGTTTATCTTTTTATTATATTTTTTTTTTTAATTGAGCGGATGCGGCTTATATACAGGTGCGGCTTATAGTCCAGAAAATACGGTAGTGCTGATTTTAGAGACTTAAGACATTTTTTTAAACTCACTAATGCACATAAATGTTACTACACTAGTCTTATTGTAATCTCATTTTGTTTTCCTTCTAATCCAATGCGCAGGTTAATCACACCAGCTGAGAACAATGCTTTTTTACTGCCCGAGTTTTAAGGAACGTATTATGTTTATGTATTTTTGACTTTGTGTGTTGCTGTTTTTATATTTTAAGTGCCATACACTCGTGCATATATGGCAGTGAGGATAGAACAGAGATGCTTTTTTTATTTACCGTATTAAATTACAGGACTTTGACCCACAGGGAGATTTTACCTCGATAGACTGACCGGATTTACCGTGACTTGGCAGGAACTTTAAAGTGTAGCCGTTTTTACCCACGTTGATGACCAAGATTAGGGATTTTTGGCTTAAAGAGTGCCAAAGGGGAAAGTAATGTCACAATATGCTGATTTATCTCCTATTTTACCTCTAGTGGAATTTCTGTGAAGGTCATTATGTCAAATCAAGCTGGAAAGTAGCTAAATCTGGGAATGGGATTTTCTTGCTTTCCCAGTAATACTATCTGTCTGTCAGTGAGAGCGCGGGATGTGTTGCGACATATGATATCCAGGTGCATTTTAATGCATATCTGCTCTCACTTGACCCACATTCAGACACGTTTGAAAACTGTCTTTAGCTCAACGACTGTACAGACGAGGAAATCCCACAGTTCAGAGCATTGTGGACTTTTCTTCAAGCTCGTGCTCCGTAAAAGCTTCAACGTGGCACCAATGAACTCTATAGATTAAAAAAATATTTCCACACATATCTTAATGGACATTGTATATACACATTTTGGAGTGTCTACCATTTGTTACTGACCTTATTCGCACGTCTCGAATGCTGCTCGGAGAACTGGTCAAGCATCTTCTGATGGTCTCCTGCTTTAATTGAGTTTGGCCTGAGTCAATGGTGCAGCTGTGGTTTGAAGGCAGAGCCTGTTGCTGGGTTTCTGTGAGACCCATTAGCTTTTACGGCAGCTTAAATTCCTTGTCTGTGTGCCAGAACTGAGATCATTGCTTGCTTTTCTTCTTGTTTGGGCTTTATCAGATGCTGATTTGCATGATGAGCTTTAGAATGGCAGGTTTAATAAGCATCAAAAACGAAGGCTCATGGTCCGAATGCGTCCCACCTCAAAAACCGGACCCTTAGTTTAAAATGTGAATTTAATTTGCTAAATCAGTTTTTCTTGTCTATGATAATAAATGGCAGAATATTTTTCTCAGATTTTTATGGTCACTTTCTCTTTTGTTTTTTTTAAATCTTATACTAAAAATTTTTTGCAGATGTAAATTGTTATTAAATTTTTGCTTCTTTTATTATTATTTCTCTTTTCTGTGAGCAACAGTTACCGGAAAAGCAATTCCCCCCCCTAGGGATGTATGAAGTTTTTTGAATTTGAATTTAATCCCGTTCTCAAGCTTTTTTGCTCTTTGCTTTTTGTCCATCAATCTGAATCAGAACCAGTTTGTGAAGGCTTGAGCAGTGACCTGAACAGGAGAAGTTCATGGCTACTGGTTGATGAGCGTTTCCATGTCGGATTTGACTGCTTTATTGTTGGGTAATGCTGCGTTTATATCGCCCGGTGCTCATGATCCAACATGTAAGGTTTGAATAAAGACGGTTGAATGGATTAGCATGTAAAGACACCGAACTTGATTTATGTATGTCATCATGTCTATTAATCATATAAATATCGGGCTTAAAAATACTAGTGCTAAGTACTGATATCATTTTTGCTTCACAGTGAATATGATTTACATTTGTGCTTGGCTTTCATAGCTTGTGTTATACTTCTAAAAATAAATGGAAGTGCATTTATTTACATTTTTTGGCAAACGTTGTACGATTTATGTTTCAAAAAGAAAAGCTTGAGGGAAACAAACCATGACGGAAATGGGTCAGACACTTCTAATCAGTTTGATGTCTGAAGAAAAGATTCCCCTTCTTAAAGGAACTCTAGCGCAGTTTTTATCTTCTGATATTGAGAATCAATTCAGCGTTTGATGCTGTAAAGGAGCTGCTGTTTTCCTATGACCTGCTTTCATCAGTATATTAAGTCAACCTGAAAATATTCCATGTAAGCACATTATTAAATGCTGAACCACCTCTGAGGTCTTCATCCTCGTGCGGTCTCCTGAACGCATCTTTGTTGTGATTCAACATGTCAGTATTTTCCATTTTCATTTACTGCTTTTACTGGTGGATACTGATATTCTGATCGTGCTATCATGATAAGATGTTCGCGATAAGATAAGGACGAGAGATTTTCTTCTGCCATTTTCGATGTGGTCCAGCGTTGTTGCAGGTTTGAATCTCGATCTGGATTCACACTACATGACTCCAGGGCTCCATGAGAAATGTATGCGTGCTTTTTCCGTATCATTGATGATGGTGATGATGATGATTTAGATTTCACTTGCTGCATTCCTGTGCATTGTCTTCTATGCTCTGTAATCGTCTGAAGCGCAGACCAAGTCACCCGTCTCTGTCATTAACATCCCTGTACCGTTCATTTGAACGTCATTGCAGATGTCTGTCTGCTGACACTTGAACTTAGGAATGTTTTATAAAACTAAATGATATTCAAAGGAGCGTAAACTTGTCATTTACCGCTCTCTGCTGTAGGTTTTTATTATAATATTTTGTTATTATTATTTAACATATATTCTATTATTAACTTATCTTAAACTATTCTGTAGATAGATTTATTTTATCATCTGTTTATTATTTATTTTATCATCTATTATATAATTTATCTCTGATGCATTTAATTGTTTCTTACGTCTGATCTTAGTCTTGATTAAAGTTATATAATCACACACACACACACACACACACACACACACACACACAACACACACACACACACACACACACACACACACACACACACACACACACCACAAAATTATTGTTAAATCTTGTCCATATTGTTTTTTTTTTTTTCATTTTTTACACGATATTCACTCAACACATGATTTTCTTTTTTCTCTTCTTCCAACCAGCTTTTTGTTTCAGTTGCGTCCCGCTCTATTGTCTGGCCTGTTTGGGGTCTGTAAGCAAATGTTTTGTTTGGGTAATACTTCTGAACAAGAGTATTGTCACTAAAAGCCCACTCTTCTCTGCTTTTGTGAAGCTTTTGGGGGGGGGGGCACTTCTCCAGCCAAACGTGTCGGACTGTTTGTGCCACAGGATGTTGTGCTGCTAAAGGATTGTCTGACTTTCGTCTTTTATTTACATGGGATTTTGCTACTAGCTTCATCTTCTGCCAGGCTAAAGGTGTGTGTGTGTGTGTTGCTCTTTTGACCTCTTGTCACATGCCATGATGCAAGTAGTACGAGCAAAACAGATTGTGAAACTATTGATTAAAGTCACTTTTATCAGTAGTGAAACGTTTTTATTTATTTTGAGACAAAACATTGAATCGAGTGTTTAGGTAGTTTATATAAGGTCACCCTCCTTTGTCTTTGCAAAGCAATGTTCACAAATGATTAACTATTTTTAAATGAGTTAATGTAAAACAAGGTTTCTGTCTGATCAGATTTTGAAATCATTCTCTTTGAGAATAAAAAAAAAACTTTTGTGAAAATGAACTAAATAGTCATGCATCTTCTTACAAGAGTATCCCATATTTGTTCAGAATTGTTGCTTGTGGTGTGATCTAGCAGAATATCACGTTCTCGGCCTGGACTCACTCCGCACGTGTCCTGACACGCCGGACCAAACAGAACCTTGCCGTGCTCCTGGTTTTGTTTTTCACCAAATAATGTGAGAAAATCCCTTAGTCATTAATAACCAACTGATTCTGGTTCAGCTCTTTTATTTGCCTTCTTATCTACGATAAAGGAATAACTCCCAGAACTATTGTCGCCGTTCTTTTTGTTGCAGCACACACACACACACACAAAGAATGTCTTCAAAAGAATGAGAAGAATGTTCATTTTAATTATGACATCATTTTTTAACATTCCTTCCACTCATGATGATATTTTTTTCTCCACAGTTACTTGGCAGACCAGTGCTGGAATGGAGGCTGCGTCTACCTGATCATGCTACGAAGAATCAAGCGCAAGGCTCCTCTTCCTCCGTGCAATGGCAACGGTGTGGTGGTCTCCAGTGAGCATCGAGCCAACATCTTCACTGACCCGACGAGCAGCCCTACGCAGAACGGCAAGCGGACACGTAAATTCGGCGTCATTTCCCGCTCCTCGTTCACCCGGGACAGCAAAGACAACAAGGACTTGGACTCTGAGCAAGAAAATGGCTACAGCTCCATGGAGGCAGAGCTCACGTCTCCAGAGAGCAGCACTCCTCTGGACACTCCGACCGATGAGAGTCCAGTTATTGATTCTTCTGAAGTGGTCTCTAATCACTTGAAAGCTGGGAGCGTGGCCACATTACCCAACCGTTCCCGCTCTCGACTCTCCGAAAGCTACAAATCCCAATCCATCAATAGTGAATCTTCCAAACTGGTAAGAATTATTTTAGCACAAGAGTATGAAGTTACGTTCCAATTTTGAAATGAACTGTGTTTTATCTTAATTTGCCTTGTCTTTTGGGGTCAATTGTAGCTGAAAGTCTTTACTTAAGTACTAAAGTTGAAATTTGTACTTTTTACTCCATGTCTTCAGTAGAATAAAATCAACTAAATTGGGCAGAAATTAACATTTTAAATCTTTCAAAAACTTCTTAGAATTAATGTAATCAATCATTCACCTTATCATTTCTGATTTAAAATTACTCACATTTTTTACATACCCTAAATTTCACATTTTTGTAGATGAAGGAAAACTCCACTCACCTAATCGATCTAAATCATTATTAGTTGTTTTTGGTCGTTTTCTTTAGAGACTATCGTTATTTTTTATAAATTTGATCTGTTTCTGTCCATCGTCCAAAACATCAGTAGTCTGGAAAGCTGTCCTTGATGTGAGTGGGAGTGTGGTTGTGCGTGTCCTGTTCTGTGATTGGTTGGCCACCATTCCAAAGTGTGTGTCCCGCTTTCAGACCCAGAGATCCCCATGATTGACTCCGGCTTTCACTGGTGCTGAGATGATTTGTCGACTTTCTCTAGAACATTGTTGGCTTGCAAGACACATGTTAAATTGAAGATATTTGTTTTAGATTTATGTATATAACATTCTGTTCAAATGGCAGTGGCGGTTGCATGAGCATTTCTTTTAAAAACAACCTGACCAACAAGAACTAACAGAAACCAACAACCTCTTCAAATAGCCGAAAGTGGCATTCCAGTCTCCAAATTGAAGAGTCCTGCGATGTTCTACTCGCATGTGTTGGAGTCTTGGTTGATGGTCACGGAATAATTAGAAGGTTGGAACCTTCAGTGTGGCTTAGTGTTTTTCCTTTGGTTCAGTTTGAGAGAATTTGCAAACCTTGTGACATGAAACCATGTCGCTTGCTCAAAATACCCATATGATAGATGGACGTGGTTCAGAACATAGTTTGGACTAAGAATTATGGGTTTCTAGAAGATTCTGAAGGTATTTTCGACAGTATGAAAGGGAAACTCATTTGATTCATGTGTGAAGACTATTTTATCCGTAAGGACTTGCTATGCATTGAAGACTGTTGAGTTTATATAGGTTTTTGTTTATTACGAATCAAACCAACAACCCTACACGTTGCAAACTCAATTCTCTGCTGCGTGAACGACGACTTCACCACAGTGACTCTCAAGTGTTGATGTGTTTCCAAGCAAGTGTGCGTTTTAGTCAACCAAGTGAAAAATGATGATCTGCCGTATCATCTCTGCATCATTGCATTTCAACACTTCTCCTCAGAGCGATGTCTTGTTACCCAGAAATGTTGTCCCTTAGCAACCACGCATTTTACGCCGAACACCCCGTGTGTTTATTATAAATATTTTTCCCTCCAAACTGGTGACTAATAATCCCCTAAAGCGAATTATCAACCTATATCTGTCTGACATATTTACAGTTTTAGTTACTGTTGGCATCTTAATCCTATGTAAAGAAAAGTGAATCAGAAAATAGGATTATCACAAAGTATCATTAGAAACATGATAAACTGTATTAGCAGAATAATGGTGGGAATATATAAAGGGAGGCAGTAGATTCGCTCATCCAGAGATCCCGTGCCAGTGATTCACAGTGCCGACAGCCTTTCACTGCAAACATGCCCTTTTCTTACGGATTTCAAGGTAAGATGGAACAAGCGGAGACATGTTTGTAGTCCGGAGTTGTCTGGCATGCCGAGAGGGACTGGTGATGGTAAACATTCACATTCAAGCGACTGGAGTAACTCTCCACCCTGACTGCTGTGTATGAACAATAAATGCATTATAAGCAGAGATGTAAAGAGTACCTGAAATCCTTGAGTAAAAGCAGGGATATATCACAGTATCAATTACTCCATTACAAGTTACAACCAATTCCAAGAATACTTGAGTAAAAGTTGCAAAGTATCCAGTTTTAAAAGAACTTAAGTGTTTTACTTACTGAATTTAGGCTAACAAACACCAAGAAATGTGAAAAACTAGAAACTCTTATCTTACTCTATCTGGTTTTATTTCCTAATATAGAAATGAAATTTAACATCTCAATGTTAATTGCCGACTTGTTTTTTTACAGAGTGGCCATAAAAACTTCAAGTAACGAAGTCTATTTACTCAAGTTCATTATACCTATGATTTATAGTTTCACTGTTTGGGGATCATAATGGGGATGTTAGGGGTTTACATTTTATTTTATTTTTTCAATGCATCGCTTTAATATTTTTTTGTAGTTTTATTGTATACCGCTTGTAGTTTTCTTTGTTGTAAAAGTTAAGCACAAGAGGATTATTTTGAGCATTTAAGTCTCAAGAGCCTCGTAATTGCCAATGGTGCCTATTTATTGTTTAAGTGCGTCAAGGGAGACAAAAATGTTCTCACTCTCAAGATCGTTCAAAAAGCCCAGAACTTTGCAGGGATTTAAAGTCACAAGCAGCTGAGTCATAATTTGCGTGCCGGATAATAAAATACATTCTTAATTACTCCGCCGCATTCTTTCTCTCTGCTCTTTACACAGCCTTGTGAGAAGAGCCGTATTTGGAAGATGCACATGGTGAAAGGTCAGGAAGGACTGGGCATCCAGATCACTGGAGGACGGGGGTCCAAGCGCTCACCTCACGGCATCATCATCGCTCACGTGGAGGACAGAGGAGCTGCTCAGAGGTAAAACGCTGTTGTTCTGGAAGGTTCTGTTGACAGCAGTCACACAGATCATGGAGTGTCTCATGCATATGTGAGCGTCAGACAGTCTTAAGTGCCCTTCAACGGACTCATTAATCTTCAAAGCCATCGTGACACCCTCACACGACTCCATGAAAAATATTATACTGTAATGACCAGTCGATAGGGATCAGTAGCTCCGAGGGAAATGGAGTCATGCGGCTGGATCCGCTTTTCCCACATTTTATTAACTCCATTCTGATGCGCCATTTCAGCGTTCCCAGTCACACGGTTGGATTTGACAAAGCAACATTTAACCTATTCATATTAAGGATTGCATAATGTCTAAGGAGATTTTTGATATTATAATGTAGAAACCAGTATGTACCGGTTTGATAAATGAGTCCGATAGAACTGAATCTTTCAACCATTATTGTAAAATATTTATTTCCTTGACATACACCGACAATACAGTCGTATTCTGTTCTTTTTTATATTATACTGTAATGTTAAATCTTATAATGATCAATGGAAGGTCTATTTGATTGCAAGTACTATTGATATGCAGTATTACATTTTATTATTCAAATAACTCGTGGAATTATAACAGTCATAATAAAAGCTTTAAAACAATGGCTTTGTTCAGAGTTGGTAAAATCGCTTTCTTTGTTCGTGTAAACCCTGTGAAAACGTTGGGGAATTTGCTGACTCGCTCTTTTGTGATTCATTAATGCACTTTTGCCAGGCTTGGAGAATGAAAAACAAGGTTTAGTGATCAAATGAGGCAAATCCTGATTTGACCTTCACTTGTTTGAATATCAAATATTTTTAATGAATTTATTATGCCTTTAGGTGATGTGCCGAGCTAAATTGAGCTTTTCAGGGAAAACAAGTTCTTATGTTCTGGCTTAATGCAAACCATTTCCAGCACGTTAATGTAGAATGCACTGGAACACGCTACATTTTTTTCAGCTATAGTTTTGTTATCTTTAGTCCAGTGAGTAGTTTTGACTGAAGAATTAAACTCTTCCTACTGCACAGCTTTCCCAGAAACGTATAAATGTAAATCCTGAGTACTTTTTTGAACTGGATTTATCTCTTTAAACCATCAATTTAGCATGATGCGGGTAGATTTCATGTTTCCTGTACTTATATAACAACGAACACAAAGAGATTGTCGAATTCCTTCCAGCCTGAGGATTTTAATAACATGAGGATTTTGATCTTTTTTTCCGATTATGGGACATTTGTACATGTAGCGCTTTTATCAACTACAGGAAAGCTGAGTTTTTAGTGAAATGGCATAATTCGAAAGCTCCATTCGCTTAACAGGGTTCCTGCGAGTGCTTGAAATCCATTTTTCAGTTAAGTGTTTTCAAGGTCTTAAAAATGCTTGAATTGTAAATGAGGTGCTTGAAAATGCTTGAGAATTTAATTATACTTTATTTCACAACAAACAAGTACCTGACCGAATTGTTCGCCTTTTAGAAGAAGGAATAAAAATATGGCAGGGAGCCTAAAAGTCCAACTGCTTCTCCACTGCAGTAGTGATGGGAAGTTCAATTCTTTTATCTGACCCTGATCTTTAACTCTTGAACAATAAAGTGAGCGAATCATTTCAAGTCATTCGTGCATTTTGTAAAGGTAATTAAGACACTAATATTGACTGTCGACTTGTCACTTGTCCAATTGCTATTATTAAGCACAACTTTGTATTTTGTTTTTGCATACTATAAACGTGATTAAAAATGGTAATGTTTATTCTTGATTGTTTTTAAGAACACATATATATTCATATATATATGTGTGTGTGTATATATATATATGTATGTATATATATGTATCTATATATATGTATATATATGTGTATATATATATATATATATATATTATTATTATTTTTTTTTTTTTTTTTTTTACCACGACTGTAATGTGCTGGAAAAACTTGAACACAGACCATGAACACGGGCCACCAAAAGTGCTTGAATTTGACTTTTCAGAAACCATTAAATGTTTATACATTTTCCGTACTGTTCCAGAGACGGGCGATTAAAAGCTGGGGATGAGTTGCTGATGATAAACGGTCACTCCTTGGTCGGCCTTTCCCATCAGGAGGCCGTAGCCATCCTGCGATCCACCGCTGGACTGGTGCAGCTAGTGGTGGCCAGTGGGGTAAGTGTGTGAGCTTAAGGCCTGAAAAGGAGCAAACATGATTCCCTTGGTCGATATATCATAAATAAATACACTGACAAGTTGTTTGCCAACAAATCGGGCATTTCTGTTATGTTCACTGCACAGGCTCTGGATAAAGTGTGTCATCTGTTCGTCTCAGTGCAAAGATCTCGCACGTGGCTGCTTGTAGGAGCTAAAAAATTGAAGAGAGAAGTGCTGAGGGGGCTTGGCTTTCTGAGATAAAGTTAAAAATACTCTCAGTCTGCTCCGAGTCATACAATACGCTCTCTCCGTCTGCCTTCTTTTCCCAGGATGAGTCGGAAGTGGACTTCCACAAGTATCCGTCTACCAGCCTGCCCGACCTTGTGAGCACGTGCTCTGGTCCGGACGCCGCTCCCTCTCCCCGCGAGGAGAAGGAGAACATGGAGCCGGATGTGGAGGACGTGAGGGCCAGCAGCCTCGCACTGCCCACCCAGGACTCGGTACGTACGTCTGCAGCTTATCACTTGATTATCAGCCGCTGTCATCTGCTGCTGCCTCAGTTGTCCTCGGACAAACTAGAGCTGGTACAGATTGGTGAAAAGTTAGACGCGCTTCTGAATATTCTGAGATTGACCCAGAAATGGAAAAAGTGGGAGGAAATGGATGGATAGATTTTTTTCAGACTTATTTTGTATCGGCTTGTTGATCTGTAACGTATCAGCTTCACGGATTGTCAGTAGCTCTGTCAATGCCGAAAGTTTTCAGATAATAATGTCTGAAAATGCAGTATTTTAAAGGTTATTTTACGTACCTTTTTAAAAAATGTTTTTTTTTTTTCTTCTGCACGATGAGATGAAGAATCAACGAATGTCGTCATATAGCTGAATGATGTTAGTCTGTTGGTTTGCTGAAAAAGAAACTCTGCATCTTTTGACTCCGCTCTGCGTTTGTTCGTTTTATCATAGACAACAAATTATTCATTCTTTCTGCATATGCGCATCAAGTCAGTAACGCAACAGTATTAATGTTTAATTAGACAACGGGATGCTGCGCTCTTTGGGCTGTCGCCAATGGATACATGACTATCGCTGGTCATCATCCGACCGAACGGCAAGTTGGCGTGATCGTAAAGTGCAAACATCAGGATTAAAGTCGCGTTGGGTTGTTTTAGAAGCCCGTGATGCTTCGCTTGAGATCTTCTGCAGTGCGAGGCAAAGTGGGTCATCTCCCGTCATCTTTACTGCCAGTACGATGAGAGGAAAAAAGAAAAAGGGCAACCATCCCGTCTGCGCCTAATTACATTAGCATTCCGCAGCTCCTGCTGTTCTAAGCTGAGAATAAATGCTGGTGATTCTTGTGTTGGAAAAACTTTGAAAATAATTTTAATGTCAGTTTGTGTGTGACTTAATGCAGCCCAGTTTGATCATTTTACCTACTTGAGGTGATATAAGAGGAAGATTGAATAAAGATTCACAGTCCATGAAGCTTTAGTCTATCCTTCATCTAGTGTGCTTATATGTTTATAAGTGTGTACATATTCACAGATTGGGGAATTACAGACATTAATATTCTCAGTTACCCCTATGTCACTCACACTAGACTATTACTTTAAAGTGTATGCATTATAAAAATCAATCAGATTTTTAAATAGTGGTCTGACAGTTTACTTACTGTATTTTTTCATATTAAGACGCACAATATAAAAAAATCTAATTTCCTATGTTTTATATGTGACAATATTACCGCAATTTTTTTTTCTGGATTAAATGCTGCACATTCAATAGCACATACCGTAATATAATGTTTTATAATATTTATACAATATATTATTCATATACAAATATATTATATATACAGTATTTATATATACATTTTTTCTTCTTCTGCAAGACAATATAATATTAGTCCGAATTATACAGTAATAATTTCCAAATAGTAAATATACAGTAAATAATTGTGTCCATTTTACCTTTTTTTATCACAAGCATTTTCTAAAGCCCATTTAGCAAAGATTCAGTTTTTGTTCTTTTAACATTTTCCAAGCAGTAAATGGAGAACAGCTAGTTCAACACATTTAGAAGATGAGCTGATGTTTGCTTTCCACTATTGCTGTTGTATCCTGGAATCAAACACCTGTCCAGCGCATCCGCATCTCTTTCAGCAGAAAGCAGCCATGAATGGTTGTTATGTGGGCGAGCGGCGCTGACAGGGCTGGGCGTGTGTTGATCTGTTCTGAAGTGGCAGGCCCAGTGGTTTTGATGAGACAAAGGGAGTGAGGAATGGAGGAACACATCTGCGACGTTGCGTCCCGTGAGGAGGGGAGGTGCGGTGCTCACCTGTGACAGCTCCGCTAATGTAGCGCGCTCAAGCAAGAGACAACACTGAGTCTTAAAAAAGGACTGTTATTCTTTCCACACAAAGTCTCATGCCGTTTCAGGATGCACTTTTCAAGCTTTGGGAAAGAACAGACGTTGAGTTCATCTCAAACCTGTTTGTTGGCAAAGTCTTGCAGTTGTTAATATTATAATTCCAGCAATGTAACATTATTTTAGAGTGTGAGATCAATCTCAACTTCATTTACTTTGTGGATTGAATGAGTTTTTCACACTTTGTCTTTTTAGCAACATCTAATTTGTTTGCATACATTTGCATAACTCATAATATTTTAGTAAATCTAGTGTGGATTGTATTCTTCAATGTTCTTCAGTGCACGTTACAAAGTCAAACTAACTTATCAACTTATTTTACTGCTATTTGGTTTGTTGTCTCTGTCTGTTCCATTATTAATTATTGTTTGTATGTATGTTTGTTTTTTTTTTTTTTTTTTTTTTTTATTTCAAATACTTTATTTAGCCACTGATAGGTTCTGTTCTTTAGCCAGTAAAAGCATATATGCATGCCTGTCTCCGGAACCATTGTTTAAAGAAAGAAAGAACAATGCAGATCCAACATCAGTACAACTGCTTAAAGGTGACTTATTTTGTATTTATTTGTGATTGCTCCTAACTTGAAATATGGAAAAAGGGTTGCTTATATGGAACAAATGCGCATGTAAGCACCCCCAAGATTTTTAACATCTAAAATTGGGGGAAAAAAACGTTTGGGGTGCTTATATTCGTGCAAATACGGTAGCTGTTTTTATGCCTTTATATGTTATATTGCACAAAGCTTAAAAACAGTTTCCTTTTGAACGATGTTGAGGCTGTTTTCTAGGGGTCTTGAGATCACATTATACTTCACACGCACCAAGGAAAACGCTTTACATAATTCATGTCCTGGTAATAAATATTTTGAGAGGAAACGCACATACTACTTGACTTGTATTTACCGTTACACTGAATTATAGAACTGAATAAATACCCTGGATGATTTGAGGTAAAGTATGCACACTCTTCTCGTTCATGTTTCCCAGTACGTTCCTTGAGGGCCTTGGATTTAACACGCATGTGATGTTTTGACAATCCCCCGGTGGAACTGTGAACGTGTTGACCAGCAACAGCTCGCCACATTCCCTGCAGCCAGAACAGCCAAAAACACTCTTCACTGTTAACCCAAATTCATCTCTCCAAAGCATGTTTGGTCTGATCTTCTTCATCTTCCTCAGCTTCCAGACCCAGACAGATCAGAGGAGCGAGGAAGAATCGAGGGTCCGAAGGGATGTTGCCGCAGCCCCACACCAATGAAGTTCCGGAGCAGATCCCAAGGTATAATTGTTCAAAACATCACTTTAGATGTCACTTTTTCTTTTGATGATATTTTGATGGGTTTTACCTGATATTTAGACCAAAATTCTGACATCACTTAAATTCTTCTTCGTATGCTCTGATTATAAGCAAAAAAGAATTGGTTGGATATTAAAGAATATTGGATTTCATTTTGATGATGAAATCAGGTGGTGGAAGCCGCTTGGAGTCTGTCGGTGAAGACGATGAGTTAATAGTTGAAAACGGAGACACAGGAAGTGATGTGGCTGAAAAGCCGTCGAGAGGAGGACGCAAGCATTCCCTTCCTCAGCAGCTGGACACAGCTGGGATACGACAGGTCCTTGTTTTTTTCATCCTAATTTATTTTTTGCTCACATTTCATATATATATATATATATATATATATATATATATATAGAGATATAGATATATATAGATATAGATATATATAATCCATCCATAATCCTAAACTCTCTGGACGGTAGTTACTTTGTACATGCCGGGTTTGATTTATGTCTCGTCATCTGATTTTGACTACTAATCCAGCTCAGGTAGAGTAAGAAAGACTCGTGGACAATCCCGTTTGTCCTGTGTATCTTGTTTTTTTTTAATCAAAAAATTAACGTGTAGTTGTATTGAATAGAAGATGGATTTAGCATAGTTTTTCTTGAGAATTTTTCTTTTGATTTTCACCGGTACAGACATTTTATGGTTGAGGTGAGATTAAGTTTACTCTATTAATCTAATCAAATCAAATTAAATAAAATCCAGGAGTTGTTATAAAATTATGTCCACAAACGATTGTTCACGTAAAGCAGACTATGAATTTGCTGTTAAACACAGTGGTTATTTTATCAGGTCATTGTTTATTCATAATCTCTTTTATCACGCTCTTCAGGAATATCAAATTGTGAAGAAATCGGCTCGTTCCCTGAGCACCGTTCAAGTGGAGTCGCCATGGCGACTGGCACAGCCGTCCATAATCTCCAACATTGTCTTGATGAAAGGACAGGGAAAGGTGAGCGGGGATGATGCTTGCTGGACACGGCTTGATATATATACATTCTTTCATCTTGATTAGCTGTGATTGGCCATTTTTGCAGTATTCCTATAAGCAAACCCTTGAAACACTTGATGTTACTACACCATCATAACATGCATTACTTTAATCTCACCGTTTCAAACATCGGCTTGGCTCTGAATATGTCTAGGGTCTTGGGTTCAGCATTGTTGGTGGGCAAGACTCGGCCCGAGGGAGGATGGGTATCTTTGTCAAGACCATTTTCCCTAATGGAGCAGCTGCAGCAGATGGGCGGCTGAAAGAAGGTAGAGCCAGAATAGTGTTTCAACACGCCATGATGACAACGGTGGTTAGATGTTTTCATCGAATGTGTGGCTGTTTTCCACCCGCAGGTGACGAGATATTGGAAGTGAACGGAGACTCTTTACAAGGCCTCACACACCAACAGGCCATTCAGACCTTTAAGGTGAAAAACTGCGCTTCACCAACGTTTTTTTAATATCTACCGTGGATGGCTAATAGAGACACTGGTTATCGGGACAAATTCCAAGTCCTGAAACCAATTCTATTACACAAGTCTAATATTGTTTGTGTATTTGGGACAAATATCTGGTTAATTGGGGCAGAGATAGTAAGAGAAGGAGAAAAAGAAGCACAAGTCTGCTGTAAAGTTTCAGCAGAAGTTTTGGGCTGGAAAAGATTTGACTGATCTGGAATCAGTGCAGTGTTATGACGCATATGAACGAATCCTTCACTGAAGAGAATTTTTAAAATTCGTTCATTGCATTAGATCTTTAAACTATGAAAACATTGAGCATTGAGTTAAAGCATTGAGAAAAAGTTCATAATAAACAGTCATTTACCTGATGTTTGCCATAAATTGTAACCGTCAGGAAGCATAACCAGATTAACCGGACTGTAAATATGAGTTGGTTTGGCGCACTGTTGAGATGTGTCCTGTTCATGTTTTTTTTTTGTTTTTTTTTTGTTTTAGCAACTGAAGAAGGGTGTAGTGACCCTAACAGTGCGAACCCGTCTGCGGAGTCCCAGCCTTACACCCTGTCCCACACCCACCCTGCTCAGCCGGTCCAGCTCGCCAAACTCCAACGCCAGCGGTGGGACTCCCGTTCCTCTGGCCTATGAAGAAGGGGACTGTCGGAAAGGACCAGGTCTCAAAGATCGAATTATCATGGAGGTCACGTTAAATAAAGGTAACTGTGTTTTAAAGCAGTTTTTATCTTCTGACCTTCAAAAGACACAATTAGCTTGGTTTTTCTTCTTTTTATGAAGGTATTTCTGTTCCTAGCCAATTGACTTTATAAATGTTTGTTCTGCTTCGAAGAAAATGCTATTTAATCTATGTTTTATTAGATCCAACACCGACCTGCACATGAGGATCAAGCAGTTTTTAAATCGTCTGCTCATTATTCACCCAAATAAGATGTTTTGCTCAAAATGAAAACCGTTATTCTTGGATCATTGACAAACTCCAATAGACTTTCTCCAAACTATGTGTCTGGAGAAATTCTATATGCCATAATATTGCAGTGTGCACATTTTAAACTCGCATATACAAATCTTTTTTTTTTTTTTTTTAAAGAAAAACACTGTGCTGGATTTTCTTTGAGGATAAAATCACGAGTGTCAGCAGTCGGAGCAGAAAGTTCCTTAAACTTTTCCACCTGTTCCGACCAAAGATCTGAAATTCCTGTAAACCCTTCAGCCACAATATTCCGTCCCAACACAGCTAAATAAATCTACACTCTCGTGCTGTGATTCAGAGTCTGGCGTTGGTCTGGGCATCGGTTCCTGCTGTCTCACGCTGGAGAACAGCACTCCTGGGATCTACATCCACAGCTTGGCTCCCGGATCTGTGGCTAAGATGGACAGCCGACTCAGGTACAACTGTGTTTATATGCTCACTGTTCACACCAATCCCACACACCGTATTTTACAGACCATGATGTGCACTGTAAAACCTGTAAAAAAAATTGTCCGGGCACTTTATAATCCATTAAAATGTTTACTTTCTAACGCACAATTTTTAAGGTGTGTTATATAGTCCAGTGCACATGTAGTCTGAGAAATACGGCACATCTCACTTCACACTTCACATTTGATTCAAATTTCCTGCTGTAATGCATTCTGGGAAAGCAGTTGGGCCAAACATTTATTTATATGGAAATGTAACTTCCTTCAAGGATTTTTGCATCATTTTAAAATGATTACAATTCATTATCCACATAATTAGGAAGAGAACATTGTGCCATGTGGAAGAGCTTTGATCAGGCATCTTTTCTCCTTCGCTTGTGCTGAATTAAGGAAGGGAGAGGCAGCACTAGGGAAAACTATCACAGAGATCTGGATTTCTTTTTTTTTTTTTGCCCCGAGAGTGCCAGTCCGACTATGTGGATTCTAATAACTCAAAACATTCAATACCTTTTTTTCTGCAATGCCTGTCTGCATTTTTGTGTGTGTTGTGTGCACAATTCTGCCTGAACCAAGCACGACTGCTTCCAAAAAGGTGCACTGCACGCCAAACGCCGATGAATGGGCCCTTTATGTCAGGAAGCTGAAGTTGTGATTGTGAGCTGTGGAGGGGCTGCAGCTGTCTGAGGGAAAGATACGGCTTTCAGTTTAACTACTGCTAATATAATTATATCCTTGCTAATCTCTGTTTTCATCCAAGACATTGTAGGATGTTAAGTGCACAATGCAAGAGTAATTGTTTTGCGATAATCTGATGGAATACGAGCTTTTTAACAATTAACCTAAATTATTAACAGTCAAGAAGTCAACCCTCCCCCCACATGTGTGTATATGTATGCATTTATTTATATATGTACACATATTTAGATAAAAATAAAAAGATAAAAATCTTCTTGTTACAAAGGCAGCTTGCAAGCGAAGCTTTAGGTGTGTCACCGACACTTTGTGTTTGTTTGGTGCAAAACTGCAAGTGAGTTCATCATCATCATCATCATCATAATCATCATCCAGGGTGATTCGATTGCTTTTGACTGAGGAGTGAAACACGTCTAAATTTTTTGTAATAACATAAATAAATATATTTATACATTTTTTTAGCATGTATGTATTTCTGTATTTATTTATGCATACGTAAATTTGATTCCTTTGTCATTTATATTTGATTTTGGCGGTTTTGGTCCTCCATATATGAAGTATAAATGTATTTTTACATATAAAGTATACTTGAGTGTATGTAAACATTTATATATGTATTTACATATGTGCAGTTATATTTTTACACATTTATAAGTGTATGTATATATGTATCTGTATTTGTAAGAATGTTTATACATTTTGTAACAGTTGTCTTTTGTTACAATTTTTTACTATTGTCTGTGCATCAGTCGTGGTGACCAGCTACTGGAGGTGGACTCAGTGAGCCTGAGACATGCGGCTTTGAGTGAAGCTTATGCTATTCTGAGCGAATGTGGGCCAGGACCCGTCAGCCTCATCATTAGTCGACATCCCAACCCCAAAGTAAGAGCCACTTCACACAACGTCACGTCTCTCGCTAATTCAGAACAGGAACATTACGATTGAGTGTTTTAACAGATAAGCGTCCAGGTCACCTCTAATTCTTCTGCAAACCCAGTTTAAGTATACAGCAATTTTCACCTGCAAAAATTGTTAAACGCTGTGAAAAAGCGTTAATCATTTAACGTAAAGAACTACAGTCTGGATGGAGCGCTTTAGTGGCCAGAACATGCTGAGTCGTTGTTCAGATGAACTCGCTCAGATGAACTAAAGCAATGCTAATGTGACTCAACATTTACCTGCTAAGCCCTTTTTATACTGGGCTGGTAGTTATTTAAAATACATATTTAATAATTATAAATTATTATATTTTCACAATTAAATACATTTTCTTTCCTTAATTGTCACTCACTTAGACATGTCAGCTGGTGTCATGGACCTTTTTGCATAGATGCATTTATAAAAAAAGCTAAATAAATCACTTGTTTTAATCTGATAAGTTTTAGTCCGATAAAGGTAAAGTGAAAATACTGGAATAACAGCGCCGCCTGGTGTCCAAATAGTGTCACCATCTCCATGTATTTGGAAATTAACTTGATTTCTTCACATGCTATTCTTCCTCCTCAGGTGTCAGAACAAGACATGGATGAAGTGATCGCTCGTTCCACACACAGAGAAAACCATTCCTCACACACTCTTGGTAAGATGGCTAAACGTGCTATACTGTGTTATATAACAATGATGGCTCTCATTGGTTTATAAAGTGACATTTTTAGTGTGCATTTTTTTTTATCTAGTAAATTTAACAGAATAAAAAACAGAATAAATGTTTAGCTTTTTAATTTGCCTAGGTCTACCATCCAAGAGTCCGTCCCCGACTGTTAAAGCCAAGCAAGGAGAGAGCAATGCTGCTCTCAGCTGGACCATGAAGAGATTTCTAGAGCCAGCCAGCAGGGTAAAATAAAATATAGAGTTTAACCCAAAATCAGGAATTTAAATCAATGAAAATCCCAAACACACTTTATGTCTGTGAATTATGTTGTGTAATTCCAGTATAGATACCCAAAAAAAATAAGATCAGTGCAAATGTCTCTGTGAAGATTAATAAAAACCTGAAAGCACTTATAACTGGTAAAACGTTTGAATGACTAATAGAATGGAATTTTGTAATATAGTATACATTTTTATTATATCAGAATGCTGAAATTTTCAAGTGCGGAAAAAAACAATGTAACAAACAACATTTTAACAAAACAACAGAGTATCAATTCTAGATCATGTTTAAAATGTGTTAATATTGAAAACATTTCAACATATCATAGCATTTATAGTATTACTAATATTTTTGGTCGTGGTTTTTTTGTTTCATGTTTAAACTCCTTCCTGTTTGTCTGCAGCAAGGCTCCTTGAGCTCGGAGGCTGAGCTGTCTCAGTACTTTTCCGTCCACGATGTGCCCAGCCAGTCTTCCCTCTCGGAGACTGTAGTAATGGGATCCAGTGATGACGACATGCTCCACAGCAGCAGGAGCTGTAATACCTCCATTGAGGAGTCCACAGCCCCACAGCTGCATGGTAGTTGTGTTGAATAATACTCCACATCTTCACTACACAGATACATTTTTTCATACAGTTTTCAATTACAGTGGTACCTCCCTCTTACAAATGTCTGTACTAACAAATGTTTAAAGTTACAAAGCGCGTCTACACATTTTGTCTCTAGTTATGAAATGTTTCAAGATCCCAAAGGCCAAATGATGTAGCCAGTCGATTTCTTACCGCTAACAGGCAGGCAGAGGAGTTTTTCACGAAACATGAGAGAGTCCAGACGTGTAAAAAAAAAACAGTTGTTTAATCTTCACGCACAACAAAAAGCAACAAAATACCACTTCTCAGTTACTTGCTTCCAAAATACAAAAGTTGGTGTTGTTGTGGAGAGGAGGCAGAAGGGTGCGTGAACAGAGAGAGAAGAGGATGAGAAGGAGCATAGATATGAGAATAGGGACTCTTAACGTTTGCACAATGACAGGGAAAGGCAGAGAGCTGGCAGACATGATGGAGAGAAGGAAGGTAGATGTACTGTGTGTGCAAGAGACGAGGTGGAAGGGCAGCAAAGCACGTAGTATAGGAGGAGGATACAAACTGTACTACCATGGTGTGGATAGGAAGAGAAACGGGGTAGGAGTGATCCTGAAGATGGAGCTGGGGAGCAATGTGCTAGAGGTGAAAAGAGCTCATCACCCTCAGACAGGGTGATGAGCTTAAAGCTGGACGTTGAAGGGGTGATGGTGAATGTAGTCAGTGGGTATGCTCCACAAGTGGGCTGTGAGTTAGAAGAGAAGGAGAGATTCTGGAGTGAGTTTGATGAGGTCATAGAGAGTATTCCCAGAGGAGAGAGACTGATTGTTGGAGCAGACTTCAATGGTCATGTTGGTGAGGGGAACAGGGTTGATGAGGATGTGATGGGCAGGTTTGGTGTGAAGGAAAAAAACCTAGAAGGACAGATGGTGGTAGACTTTGCTAAGAGGATGGAAATGGCTCCAACACTTACTTCCAGAAAAGAGAGGAACACAGAGTGACATACAAGAGCGGAGGTAGGAGTACACAGGTGGACTACATCCTATGTAGACGAGGCCATTTGAGAGAGGTTAGTGACTCCAAAGTAGTGGCAGGAGAGAGTGTAGCCAGACAGCACCGCATGGTGGTGTGTAAGATGACGCTAGTGGTCAAGAGGAAGAAGAATAGAGGAAAGACAGAACAGAAGACCAAGTGGTGAAAGTTGAAGGATGAAGGAGCTTGCGAGGAGTTCAGGCAGAGATTGAGACAGGCTCTGGGAGATCAGGAAGAGCTGCCTGATGACTGGGAAACTACAGCAGAGGTTATCAGGGAAACAGGTAGGAAGGTGCTGGGTGTTTCATCTGGTAGGAGGATAGAAGATAAGGACACTTGGTGGTGGAATAAGGAAGTACAGGACTGCATCCAGAGGAAGAGGTTGGCAAAGAAGAAGTGGGATCTAGAAAGGACTGAGGAAAGTAGACAGGAGTACAAGGAAGTGCAGCGCAGAGTGAAGAGGGAGGTGGCGAAGGCATATGATGAGCTGTATGACAGGTTAGACACAAAGGAAGGAGAGAAGGACTTGTACAGGCTAGCCAGACAGAGAGATAGGGATGGGAAGGATGTACAGCAGATAAGAGTTATAAAAGACAGAAATGGAAATGTACTAACAACCCAGGAGAGTGTGCAGAGAAGATGGAAGGAGTATTTTGAGGAGCTGATGAATGAGGAAAATGATAGGGAAAGAAGGGAGGAGGATGTGGATGTTGAGAAGCAGGAAATAGCAGACATTAGTAGGGATGAGGTGAGGAAGGCTCTGAAAGGATGAAGAGCGGAAAGGCTGTTGGTCCTGATGATGTACCTGTAGAGGTGTGGAAGTGTCTAGGAGAGTCAGCTGTAGAGTTCTTAACCAGTTTGTTTAACAGGATTCTAGAGAGCGAGAAGATGCCTGAGGAGTGAGAGGAAGCGTTCTGGTGCCGATTTTCAAGAACAAGGGTGATACGCAGAACTGCAGCAACTACAGGGGAATAAAGCTGATGAGCCACACAATGAAGCTGTGGGAAAGAGTAGTGGAAGCCAGGCTTAGGAAGGAGGTAGAGATTTGTGAGAGCAGCAGTATGGTTTTATGCCCCGCAAGAGCACCACTGATGCCATTTTTGCTTTGAGAATGTTGATGGAAAAGTACAGAGAGGGTCAGAAGGAGCTGCATTGTGTCTTTGTGGATTTAGAAAAGGCATACGACAGGGTGCCGAGGGAGGAGCTGTGGTACTGTATGAGGTTGTCGGGAGTGGCAGAGAAGTACGTCAGAGTAGTCCAGGACATGTACGAGAGGAGTAGGACGATGGTGAGATGTGCTGTAGGCCAGACAGAAGAGTTCAGGGTGGAGGTGGGACTACACCAAGGATCAGCTTTGAGTCCCTTTTTGTTTGCTATGCTTATGGACAGGTTGACAGATGAGGTCAGACAGAAATCTCCCTGGACAATGATGTTTGCTGATGACATTGTAATTTGCAGCGAGAGTAGAGAGCAGGTGGAGGAAGAGCTAGAGAGGTGGAGGTTTGCTCTGGATGAAAGTCAGTCGTAGTAAGACAGAATACATGTGTATAAATGAGAGGGGGCAGGGTGGAGGAGTGAAGTTACAGGGGGTGGAGGTGAAGAAGGTGCAGGAGTTTAAGTACTTGGGATCAACAGTGCAGTGTGATGGGGAGTGTGGAAAAGAGGTGAAGAGGCGAGTGCAGGCAGGATGGAGCGGGTGGAGGAAAGTGTCAGGAGTGTTGTGTGACAGAAGAGTGTCAGCTAGACTCAAAGGAAAGGTGTACAAGACAGTGGTGAGACCAGCTATGCTCTATGGCTTAGAGACAGTGGCAGTGAGAAAGAGACAGGAGGCAGAGATGGAGGCAGCAGAGATGAAGATGTTGAGGTTTCCTTGGGAGTGACGAGGTTGGACAGAATAAGGAACGAGCATCAGAGGAACAGCTCACGTTACTTGTGTTAGCAACAAAGTCAGAGAGGCCAGACTGAGATGGTTTGGACATGTGCAGAGGAGGGATAGTGAATATATTGGTAGAAGGATGTTGGAGATGGAGCTGCCAGGGAAGAGGGCAAGAGGAAGACCAAGAAGAAGATATATGGATGTTGTAAGAGAGGACATGAGGTTGACTGGGGTCAGAGTAGAAGATACTCAAGATAGAATGAGGTGGAAAGGGATGACTCGCTGTGGCGACCCCTGATAAGGGAAAAGCCGAAAGAGAAGTAGTAGTAGGTGTTGTTCCCAAATGGCATTCTTCTTTTTCGTTTAACTCAAGCACGTTGAACATGGTAAAAAGGTGGTTTCTCCTCTCACCTGCCTGCGTGATCGATAAAAAGCGGAGACGGACTTCATACTGATTAGAAACACAGACAATATTTGTGTTTATTTTTACTTAAAGCTTAGATTGCCTGTTTTTAAACCTAAGTGTATGTAGACATATGTTTTGTGTGTTAAGTAGTTAAGTTAAAGTTCGTTTTCAGCTGACAAAGAGAAGACAAAACACGTTCACATTTTAGTTAAATTTTTTTCTTCTTTTTTTTTTTATCAAGATACACAACGTCCGGTTTTTGTTAAGAGTGTAACCACAAAAATAGGTTGAGTATTTTTTTTTTTTTAAGTGCGACTCAACCTCGGAGGGTAAAAAAAAACAAAGAAAATTCATTGCAAATTGAACAAAAAGTCTACAAAATTATAATACAGTATTTAAACGAGTGTATATTTAGTGTTGAGTTTACAATAATATACACATCACACCTCAATATCCAATATTACAAGCTTCAGTAATTTAATTGCGATTAATCGTGATTAATTTGGCTAGGGAAGTGCGATTAATTAGTAAAAAAAAATGATTGGTTTGACGACCCTAATTGTGGTTATTCTCGTTTGTGTTTAAAGCATCAGTTTGTTTGTCCGCTTCTTACAGTCTTCCAGGAGGCACGCAGAGGTTCAGACAGCGCTCCAACGACCCCCGACTGTTGTAAAGCCTCTTCGGTTCGATCGGTGGACGCAGCCCATCAGGCCAGCGTGGGAAGCAGCCCGAGCTCAGTGCGCAGCCCTCTTCTCCGTCAGCGCCGCGTCATTTGCTACGAGGATGAACCCAGTGATGAAGAAAACCTGGAAGAGGACTCTTCCTCCTTCCGTCGTCTTCTCCGCGGACTCTCGGAGGACCCGCACCACCACGAGGAAGACTCCGGTATCGTGATAGCCACGTCATCTCTGGAAGTGGACGATGAAAGCCAGGACAGCAGTGAGAGTCACAGGCAAGCCGGCAGCGAGTCGGCCACGCCCCTTTACGGCAGCTCGCTGGAATCTGAGGAAGGCCCGAGCGCAGAACTTCCCATCACGCCTTCACGCTGCATGGACCAAGGAGGAACAAACCTAGGCCTGAAAAAGGAAGCCCATAAAGAAATGCAGGAGTTCAAGCGCTCACCCAAGCTGGAGCACAAAGCCGTGACTCGGGTCAAGACCATGATGAGCATCGAGTGCCCCAGTCCACCTCAGAGGGTCAAAGGTGAAGAACCGGCCACGAGTCCTGTCCAAACGTCCAGCAGCACACGGCCGCACTGCAGGGCGCTTCACTGCAGGAAGGGGGAGTCGAGTGAGCTGGTTGGGGTCTGCACCATTGAGACAGTGGTGCTGCAGCGCAGTCTGACCGAGTCTTTTGGCTTGGACCTGGAGATTAAATCTTCCCCCCTGAAGGTGCTGGTCACTGGACTTCGAGCGGGAGGTGTTGCGGAGAGGGTTAGTGAGGGCTTGTTTTATTACGTCTAACTTACCGTAGCCTCTCGCATAAGTACACAAGTCACAAATGGATCTGCGACGTTTGCAGAAATGCAAAGAGTAACAGAAAACTATACTTGAGTAAACGTCTTCTGTTTCTCAATCTTTCAAAATGGCAGAACAAAATGGATACAAAGTACAAAAAGTTATTCTCAGTCAAACTCAAATGTGCAAAAAAAGTGCAACCGCTATTTCACGTGATTTAGCTCATAGTTGGCATCCAGTACCTTCAGCAACCTGCAACAACCAGCAACATCTCCTCGTCCGCCTAAGAAATTAACCGCGGTATAAAGATGCTGACTTGTCACATACAATCACAATGTAACGAGTAGAGAGTAAAAGTTGCTTATATTTTTGTTACTCCGTAAAGTAACAGTCAATTTACTCAAGTACATTGCACCACTTGATGTTGGTCTGTACTCCAACAAAACCAACCTCAACGCTGTCAAATCATCTCAAATTTAAACAAATCGTCTGTCTACTCCTATTAAGAGGAATATTGCACGGGCGTATGAAGTTAGTGAAGCGCTACTTGAAAGACTCACAATCTGTGAAGCGATCCAGGAAAGTTCTGACCTGGTTATTGGAATTCAGTTGCTTGAATCCATACAAAGCAAGACCATGATGACACAAAATGAGAAACTTCGAATTTTGCGCAATTCATATTTTTGGAACCCAGAATTTTGGATTATGCGTAGATAAACCAGAGCTCACAGTACTTATACATTATACATGGTATTGGTTTTTTTGGGCAATGGCAAAGCATTTTGTATTTTAAATGTCTCGGAAATATTTTTTTTTACATTTTTTCAGGAAGCCTCTGGCAAGATGAGCATCGGTGATGAGATCGTAACCATTGGAGACACTCCTGTGTGCAATTCCACCTATAAAGAGATCTGTGACCTCATGCACAGCCTTCCTGTTTCCTTGACCTTAGAAGTTAAAAAGCCAGTCTCGGGTAAGTAGGACTCAGCGTTTTAGTTTCTCCCTGACGTTTTCTACTCCTGTAGCCATTTTCCCCATTTACATCTGCACATTTAAGAAGAAACGTCATGTCATCACTTGCTTTCTGTAGAGTAGAAATCTAATGTTGCTGAAACTATTTGAAGCTTGTTGCTTCAGTTACTTATGATGGAAAATTGTAACCCTTATTTCTCTCATCCAGACCTAAGTTAAGTTTAAAAATCAAGGCACATTAAAGAGCAGTAGTTTTTTTTTTTTTTTTTAACAAAACCTCCAAAGGCGTTTTTCTATGATTATCATGAAGCTGTGGTATTGTCTGCATAGTGAGGCTGAGTAGGTTTTTATCTAGGTTTTTAATCCTCTCTCTTTCTCTCTCTCTCTCTTGCTTTCTCGTGATCTCGCTCCTTTTCTCTTTCTCTTGCTCATTTGCTTTTAAACCCGTAGCTACAAATATTTTAGCTGCAAGAAATATTATAAATCTAACAGTCCATGCCTTATTCTGATTTATATTGTTCAGTCCAAAATAGAGTTGGGTGATATAGCGGTATTATAGTTACCAGATTGGCGTTCTACCAGCACAATACTAATATTATTAATTCATTTCAGAATACCGGAAACTTGTTTAGTTTCATTTTAAAATGTAGCATCACTGCTAAACGATCAGTTAAGAACTTTTCCTGGCAAATAATTGTAATTAAACACAGAAAAGGCAAAATATTTATCCCTGAAATCTTTATGCTTAAGATGTTTTTATTTATTTATTTTTTATATTTATTTTGAAAAATGCAAAATTACATAATTAAAATATAACGGTTAAGAATTTTTAAATAGCTGTGATTTATTCATAAGTACAGTGTTATGTTTAATATTTGTGCTAATTATGTCATTGTAATCATTTAAATTTGAACCATTTCGTAAAAAGCAGTGACATTGGTGCCCATTCTCAGTTTAAAATTTTAAATTAAATATTGATATCGCCAAGATTGTGATTTTAATTTTCACCAAAATCTCCAACAATAATAGGTTGTACAGTGTTCTCAATATTTTTAGTAAAATAAAAAGTCATAGTATGCAAATTAATATCTTGAAACAATTTTAGAAAATACGCATTTGTAGTTTACAATGTTTGAGCAGAACAAGTTTCCACTTTTTCCATCAAATTTTTTTTTCTCATGCTGCCTTAAAGAGAAACGAGTACTACTGGTACAGACTTCCCCTTTTTGGCAGTATCCTTCACCTCCTCACAGAGAACTACAGGCTCCTGGCTATTTGTCAATGGTGACTATTGATTATTTGCTACTATAGCCCCTGTAGTTACCTACGTAGAGAGCAGCACTAGCGCTTCCTAGTGGCCTTTAGTCAATGTACGTAGAGCGTAGTAATGATGAGCTGTTGTTTCATGCTGTCATTGCAACCGAAAATGTTACTTTGTATTGTTATTATTATTTTCAAATAATTAATCTACCCCACTGTCATTTTTATGGTATAGATGTTTATTAAACAATGTGTACTGTAAACATCACATGACTGTTTCAAGGAAATTTGCTTTGGGAAACTGTACAAAGACACACACACACACACACACACACACACACACACACACACACACCCCAATAGCTGTTAAACATTACCGTGTTTGCCTTACACTCATCCATGGTGTGGTTAAGTTCTACTGATTGAGTTACAAATATTCTTTTTTATTCTTGTTTATATTTTTTATCTTAATGTAAAATCCAATGCCTAATTTAATACATTTTGAGAGTAACTAGGATTTCTTTCCTTTGACAGCTGTAGACCAGCTTTCTAGCCTGATAATGTCGTCTGGAAGTGAGGCATCTCGACTGCCTTCAGAAGACAGGAATCATTCGGGAAAAACCAATGTTCTCGCTCTAGAACAGTTTGATACAAATGTCCATCAAGAATTGGTGGACAACCACACCAATCTGCCCGTTACTAATATTGATGATGTCATAACTGAACTGAACGCTGCCGAACAAAAAGAAAAGGAACAAATCTCAGAGAAAACTGCAGAGTGTAAATCGACCGCATCGCCATCTAAACCACTCCATCTGAATTTGTCGGCTCTACACGACGGGGAAAATATTGGCCACTTTCCAGTTGGAAATAAACTGAGTAGTTACTCCAGGAACTTCAGGCATCTGGAAGAAGATGCTACGCCAACGGATAAAGAACAGCAGGAGATAAAACTGCGCATGTATTGTTCGGTGGAAGATAGTGACTCTGAGAGTGACTCGGGGGACAGTCCTGTTAAATTACACCAGACTCTGCATCACCTTAAACATCCCAAAGACTCTGACGAGGAAGAGATTGAACTCTGCTTCCGCTCAAGCAATCCGCCTGTTGTCAACCAGTCGGAAATACAGCAGCAACACAACAATACAGAAGGACAAATCGTATTGGAGAACCAAAAAACCATAGAGGAAAACGAACCAGTTTCACTTTCAACCTCATCAGAGTCCAACTCTCACCTTCATACTGACAGTGGCGAGAATGGACATGATGCCATTCAGCTTGACAGACCTTATACACCTTCAAAAGATGTTTCCTCAAGGTCTGATGCAAAATGTGAAACTAACCTAGAAGGTGTTCAGGTCTCTCAGGTACAGAAGACGACTTGTTCTTCGGTTATTCAAAGCAGTCGCCATGTCACCCCAAGGAGTCAAGACAGGATGGCTAAATTACACTCAGATAGATCTACAGCTAAGTGTAAACCATCCTCTCTGAAATCCTCAGCGTTGGAGCCCAATTCCTCAGAAACCACTAGCAAAGTCGGACAAATGACTCCAAAAGCTCTTTCCACACCAGATGCCAAATCTTCACCATCCCAAAGCCAGAGTAAAGCTGCAACTGGTCTCAGAACCTCAGGAGGTAAATCTTCAATTGAAAACCCGGTTTCGCCTCATCTGAGAGGAAGACCCAGAGGGGAGGATAAAAAGGCAAACGCCACTTCCAGACTCAAGGGTTTGACTATTAAAAGCAAATCCAAGGATCAAGAAACATTAGGCTTTAGATCACCAAAACCTGAAGCTCCACTGCATAAAAAATTCCCTGGTTCTCCGGGTAATTCTCCTAAGCTACAATCCAAAAAGTCCACACCAACCAATAGTCCAAAACCTACTCGACCTACTGACAAAACTAGGACGAGCTCTTGCAAAAGCGAGCAAGTGTCCAGTGCGCTGAAGAGTTCCACAGAAGCTGCAAAAGATGTGTGTTCTGCGGAATCGATTTTGGATCATAATGGAACGTCTACCAAGCTTGACTCTACTCAAAGAACTTTCATTGAGGTCCGATTGTCCTCCTCCTCAGTCCCATCGTCCTCATCATCCACGCCTCTTTTGACTCGCAAGGAAGTAACTGCAAACCCTTCTGGCTTGATGGCATCAACCAGTCAAACTAGATTAGATTCCAAAGCTTCTACGAAAAGCACCACATCTCCATCTGTTAGTCAACAGAGCAACGGTTCAGAGCCAGATGAAACCGCCAAGAACGCGAATCTCAACGGACCAGACGAGAGTCTGTCCTTACGAATGTCCGATATTAAAGATTCTGCTACCAGTCTCGCTCCAAGCAAATCCAAGCCATATCTAAGAGGGTTTGAGCGCAGAAGCTGCTCCATGGACACTAGTTCTCTGATAGACCCAAACCCGTTCTCGGTTCGCCAGAGGATCCAGTCCTTTGAGAACTTGGCCAGTTTTGAGGGATCTGTGGTGAGATGCATAGACATTCCGTTCTACTCGGTCAGCGCTAAACCACTTCTCAGTCGGAGGCTGTCGGGTCACGTCGGATCCGTCAGCACTAACGGCGACGGCCGATGCTTGAGGAGAAGCCTCAGCTCTTGTGTGACCACATTGAGCTCATCATCTCAGAATCCCGTCGCTATCTCTGAATCAGTAAACGTAATCAAGGAACCAATCGCGAAGGACTCGGCCAAAAAGGAGGCGGTTCCGAAGCAGACAACTGCGCACACACCGCCGGTGCTGCGCTCCCGCCACGCCCGCGCGCACGGATGCCTTTCACCAAGCAAGCTGAGAGAAATCCGAGCACTGAGCATGCCCGAGCTCGACAAGCTGTGTGTGGAGGACTTCTCTAGTGACCCTGAAGAGGTTCTTTTTAAAACCCAGCTGGAAATCCAACCTCGCAGGAGCCCAGATCCGGTGTCGTGTGGGTTGCCGTGTGCCGTGTTGAGGAGAGCGTGTGTTTCGGACACGGGAAGCAGCAATGGAGAGCAAAGTTCTGGACAGGTCACGCAATGTCTGAGCTGGGCTATTACGTAAGTTAAGAAAATAGTTTATTTCATTGAATTTGTAGGATTCTGTGCTATATGTATATTTGTTAAATTAAACTATGTATTTGTTACAGTAAAGTTAATGAGAGTAAAGGTCTGCAGTAAGTTATGCAATAAGACCAGCTGTTATTACTTAAAAAGTAACCCTAATTAATAACTTAATAACCCTTTTCCGGAAAAAAAGGTTGGTATGCAGCGCCTCCTAATGGCTATCATTATAATTATTGCAACACACCATTATTATATTGTTACAACAACCCATTATTCAAACACTTAAAGATGCTTTAAGTGCTTTAAAGTGTCACACAGTAGCCATATCTGAAGAAAAGATGGAGTGAAACTGACACATTTTTGCTTCTGATTCTTCATCGATGTCATGAGCATAATTACTAATTACAGTTATTAAGGAAACACAACACCCTAATTCTGGAGTTATTGCACAACAATAAATGAAAAGATGAAATAAACCTTAATCAGTTCTTGCAATCGCATTAATTATTCAAAAGATAATTAAAAGTAACTCAGTAAAAACAAATATCAATGAACAACACAAATCTTCTGACAAAAAACAGACTTACACTGTATGTGTGGTATTACCATAGTGAATATAGTGATGTTTTTATTGTCTCTGTTTTGGCAGTTTGAAAGAGCTTGAATCATCTGCCGTGAACCGAAACAAGGTGCAAGATGTTCTGACTTCCCTCAGAGCCAAAGTGAATGTGACGGCTCTCATCCAGGAAGCTACTGCTGTTTCACAGGTAAGGTGAGAATATGGAAAGAAGTAAAGAAAGAGCGGAAGAGTCAGAGATAAGGACAGACAAATAGAAAGACTGAATTAAAGAGGGAAAAATGAAAGGTAGAAAAATAGTAACAAAAAAGAGACGGAAAGAACAAAAGATAGAAGAAAAAATGTTTTTCTAATCCAGCAAACTAACAGCGTCCATGTTTTGTTGATTTCTAGGTAATGGAGGATATTTATTTTGTGATCTTGACTAAAGAACAAGGATCTGGACTGGGTTTCAGCATCGCTGGAGGTGAAGACCTGGAACAAAAATCTATTACGGTAAGTTTTTACTTTTAAACATACATATAAGTTGTGCTGTATAGATTACAAGTTATATTTTTTATCATTTAGTTTTTATTAAATTATTACATTTTATTTAAATGTAAAAAGTATTTTTGTATTTTTCTCAAAAGAGTATTGTAGAATGTTGCCCTCTTGTGGTTCTTTTCCACTATTTTTTTCTTGAATAATGAATAATATTTGAATAATGAATAAATTAATTTTGGTGATATATGTCATACCAAACTACAAGGATTTATTTATTTTGAGACTAACGTTGTGTCTTCACCGTCTTTTGTAAATTTCTCATTGATGGGACAAATAAAGGTTCTTCTTCTTCAGGTTCACCGTGTGTTCACTCGAGGTGTGGCCGTAGCGGAAGGAACCATTCACAGGGGAGACAAGATCGTGTCCATCAACGGCTCCAGCTTCAGCACCATCACACACGGCGAGGCCTTGTCCTGCCTTCACCAATCCCGCCTGCCACGACAGGCACTAGTGGTCATCCACAAAGACCCCAACGCTGAGCCAACGTCTCCCAGACCAGAACGTCTTCAGAACCATCACCGAGCTGTTGAGGAGAGGCCATGTATGCATCTGCATCATCATCATCATATAGTCAGATGTTTTTATGGTTTGGCTTGAATAGAAGCTGATTGGGTTTCTTCACAATTTTAGATGAAGTTGGACCTGATGGAGCTTTAAGTGTGGAGCTGCAGAAGACAGCTGCTGGTCTCGGGTTCAGTCTAGATGGAGGCAAAGTGTCCAACCAGAGAGACAGACCTCTGTATATCAAACGCATCTTCCACGGTGAGCTTCATCACATGAACCTCATTACGGAGAAGACTGTTTCTGAAGGCTGTGTGTTCCTGCAGGTGGAGTTGCTGAGATGTCGCGGGTCATCGATGTTGGAGATGAGGTTCTAGCGATCAACGGCAGATCTTTGCAGGGTCTCATGCACTGTGACGCCTGGAATATCATTAAAACCGTCTCCGATGGCCCCGTCAGGCTAGTCATCAAAAAGCCCCCCACTTCCGTATGACGGCGGACTTCTCGTGCCGAGCTCTGCCGGACCGCCACCTTTTCCCGCTAACTGCACAGGGAATTTTGTACACAGACTGGAAAATGTGCGACTTTTGGAACTATTTTTTTAAAGCATTCGAAACTTTAATCCGGTTCTGTATTTTACGTGCTTGACACTTTGTCTTCAGACTTTCTTAATATTTGCCCTTAAAAATAAATACAAATAAATTGTATTGTAAACTAATTTTAAAAAAATGTAAATAACTGGTAATTGTGTTATTTTTGGTTACTAGATTTATTTTATTTTAAGGTGCTGGGAAATGGAAAAATACGGCCAACTTACAACGACTGTTTACTGTCACTCCTTGAAATAATGTATATAATGAATTGTAGATAAGTAACGCTGATGTGTTTTCAGGTCGGATGAGAATATTTTTGTGTTGGTTTCTGAGCTGCGTTTTGCTGTTGCCTGCATGCTTAAGTGCTTTAGAGGAAATATACTTGAAATGTCTTGTACATTTTCAATTTTTGTGGTATTTAATTACATTTTCAAGCACCAAAAAATGAACCAGGATGTACATCCATGTAAATCCATGATTTTGTAAAACTGTCCCTGTAAATAAAGGCATGAAATATTTTGTACATAAATTGCTTTTACTCAATCAGGCTGTCTCATCTTTTATTATTATTTAAAGGATATTACACACAATTTAACAAACACGAAATGTTTTATATCAATCACAGTGTCTGGTTTTTAGATGATAATTTAAAATATTATTTTTTATAAGACGTAAATGTATGGTCAAAAGACTTGGGTGTCTTGACAGGGTTACTTCCGCCTTTCTCAGAAGCGTCACTAGGTGGAGTTGTGACGTTAAAATGACAATCAGTCTCAAGGACAACCAGCTGTTTTTAACCACTTCACATCTTCTCCAACTAGTGATGCATCTGAGGAAGATGGAAGTAACTCCGTCCAAACATGTTAAGTACGTCTGATGTATCTATTCTAGAACTATCAAATGTTTTATGCTTAAGTATCAGGCAGATATACAACATTTTAATATTTTTCTGAACAACAGCAGACATTGTCTCTTTGAGTTTGTTTACTTGTTATTTTTCACCATT
The DNA here is from genome assembly GCA_028031935.1 of Paedocypris micromegethes. NCBI lineage: Eukaryota > Metazoa > Chordata > Actinopteri > Cypriniformes > Paedocypris > Paedocypris micromegethes. The sequence goes on from CM051493.1 coordinate 2,343,139, forward strand.
TTTAATTGAGCTTCAATGTTGTTTTTTTTTTTTTACAGAGTTTAAAATTAGTTGTGAATGTGTTGTGAAGACGTGTGTGAGAGAAATGGCAAAAAAAAAAAAAATGAGGGAGAAGGAGCTTAATAATAATAAATTTTAATCTGTGCATAATCATGGTGAGAAGTTACAGTGATGACCAAACTAGACTTAACCCTTTAATGAGTAATGACTGGTGATACGCAAAGTTCATTGTCAGCTAACAAGGACTTACATATTTTTTTTCCCCCATAAACTAGTAACTTCATAAACATAACTAGTACTGGATGTCAAGGAGGGAGAACAGTAATATTTCTACTCAAATTTCTGAGAATGTTTGTGATCTGGGGCTATGTTTAAAATAATAAAACATTCCTTCGTTTTTTATTAGAACTGTCATGTAGAATCGAAAAAAACAAAACAAAAACAAAAACATTTTAAACAACTAAACCTTTAGGCCGCTCACAAATGTGGGTTCGGTGAATATTCCAGTAAAAAGTTTATTCTCTGGCTTTAGTTTGTAAGGTTTCTGTGATCTATTTCATTGCAGATATTTTGCAGTAGTGAGTTGCATGATGGGAAAAAGTCTCTCATTTACAGAGACATCCAGAGGCGATCTGAGAACATTTATAACTGATCATATTTCCCTGAAGGAAGTTCAGTCTTCTGGGTGATTCCAATTCCCTGGGAATAAATGACAATTCTGCATAATAATTTCACAGATCTACTGTATTGGGCTTGACTAGAAGACTGCAGCAAATATTTTACAGAATATGAAATTAAATGGTGTGGAATGGATTCTAATCTCACATTATCTCACAAGAACACCTGACAATAAAGTGTGTGTGTGTGTGTGTGTGTGTGTGTGTGTGTGTGTGTGTGTGCGCGCACTTGTGTTACACTTAGTAAAAATGGAATTAATGAGACAAACTAGATGATGTGAGACTCCCAGAACGTTTTTCAGATTTATCTTCAGCTGATAAAAACACAACACACACCCTCAGCATCTTCTGCTTCTGCATCTACTTAACACACCACTTGTTTTTATTTCCTGCAATCTTCTCTAAGGAGCACTTACTCAACTACGTTTAATACAAACTCACCAGGCTTCTTTTGATCCTCCTCATAATAGAAAAATCAGCAGAAGTAGCGCGGAGAAGAATGACCAGCCGACTCACATTGATATGAACTGCTGTTCAGGAGAAAGAGAAAATGGCGAGAGCATTGATGTTCATTCATCAGCACACAGACTGAATTCATAATCACCGAGGGCATGGCAGGGAAGTCTGGATGAAGAAGTATGGATTTTCTTCTTGCTGCAGTCTTCATGGCAGCTGTGCTCCAGCAGGGTTTCCTTGGAGAAGCTCCAGATCTCCCAGCCAAAGTTTGGATGGAACTGTTAATCAAAGTGCCTGTAACAGAGCCGTCCATCTTCCTCCTGGACCTGGACTGTCCGGCTCCACAGCTTTTTCTCGGTGGTGTGATCCGAATATGATGCAATTATTTGCGGCAAACTAACATTATCATTAAGACGTAACGACTGGCTTTGGTTATCAGCGAGGAATAAAAGCAATAATTCACAGTGCTGCGAGTCAAACGGTTGAATGATACGTCTTAATTCGGTACGTTTCTATTATGCAAGTGATAAAAGTGTAAAAGTGCAAGTGTAAAAAGTCAGCCTTTAAAAACAGAGGTGTAAAGAGTACCGGAAAACCATACTTAGTATGGTTTTTAAAAGTATCCCATTTTAAAAGAATGTGAGTATTTAACTTTATTTTAATTTAGGCTAAAAAAACACCAATGTTTTATTTCTTATAGAAATTAAATTCAACACTGGCTTCAAAACAACTTAATTTAAATTACAAAACAAAATTGATGAAAAAGAACAAAAAGTCAGTCAAACTCAAATGTGTACAAAAGTGCAACCACTAATTCAGGTTCATGTGATTTAGCTTAAAAATAGCATCCAGTACCTTCAACATCCTGCAGATGGCGATATCACGCAAGAAATTCCCTGTGATGTCGACTTGTCATGCACAATCACAATGTAACTAGTAACAATAACTGTCGATTCAAATGTAGTGGTCAAAAGAGTACATATACTCAATCAAAAATGTAGTCAAGTAGAGAGTAAAAGTTATATTTTTGATAATCAGTACAAGTACAAAGTAGCCAAGGAAATAGTAAAGTAACAAAGTCCATTTACTCCAGAACTCGACAGCACTGTTGAAAACTGGACCGATTCTTGAAAGGAAGGAACGAGGCTGTTCTGAGTGAATGTTGCTCCTGGGAAAATCTAGAGCTTCAGTTTGGCTCTAGAACGTTCTGCCTGCAACCAGATACGACATTTGCATTGCATCACCACACCTGAACGTTACGTAAACAGTGCATGACACGTCTACAATCATTGAGTATTTATATATCAGTAAAAATATGCAAATAATTACACTATGGATACATTGCATTCTTTGACCTTTTTATTCCCACACACAGCTGTAAAAAAACTTTTGGAAAGGGATGGAACGTAAAAGAGATCAAGATGTGACATTTCAAAAAAATGGCCAGTCTGAAGAAGGAAAATGTTTTACCGTTTGAAATACGAGAATGAGCGTTGCGGAATCAGTGATTGCGAAAATTGAAGAAAATCAAGAATCTGAGAAACATGATGAAATGCAAAAGAAACCAATTATGATTTGTCAGCTGTCTTACAATAACTATAGTTGCATCCAATTGGTACAGAAAATCATAAAACTCTTGATTATTTGTTTTAAAGTTGTATTGGTTTCTCAGTGTGATAGTCTGCCAGGAAATGTAGATGATTCAGATTGCATTGCTGATGAAACCTGCTTGGTCTCACTCGGACCATAATAAAATACTTTTATATTTACTATAATGCTTCTTAAAACTTTTGACCTATGTGGCCCATTAGAACACATCAATATAAAAATCAGGATTCCTTTCTTCCTTTAAAAATTATTAAACGGCTAAAAGTGTCTCTCAATTTTTCATGCCACAAAAGTGAATGCGCACAGTGTAAACGGCAGATTCAACTGCAGAAATGGTAGAACCTGGAGTGGTTTACGAGCAAGTGAGCAAACATCTACTAAAAATCCACTTTCGCATTCCAAACTGGAATTTTAGACATTGTATATGTAAGCTTTCTTCATCATCATCATCAATCCGGGAGCTTCCGCATTCTGGACATTAAAAAATGTCACCCTTAGTGCAGAGGTGGGCACATTTATTGATTCGCGGACCACATTGGATTCTAACATTTGACAAAGGAGCCCGGCCAGGCTTTCTTTTCAAGCAGCTGTCAATCTCATTCTCACCAGCCAATCAGTGTAAGGGCCACATGAAGCTAGTGCGAGGAGTCCAAACGAAAAAAAAACGAAAAAAAAAAAAAAAAATTCTCAAACCAAAACGTGAAGATTGTTGTTTGTTCCCTTAGAAATTTACATTTAATATTTTTGGCATCTTATTCCATAGACTGACAGTATAAAAATAAATGTTAAAAATACTAGTGCAATTCTTTTATGTACATTTTGTGTTTATGGTTCCGTTTTTTAAAATGTGTTACAGAAAAAAACCCGTCATAACAGATTAACCGAAATTACATAAAATAATGACTTTCATTTAATTTTAAAAGTTCGGCCAGCCGGATTAAAACATTTAACGGGCCGCATGTGCGTGTTATCGTATGGGATAAATAAAGTCATTCATCACCTCATCATCATCATCATCATCATCATCACCACCATCATGAACTTTACATTAAATTAAAAAAGTTCTAGTTCAAAAAAGCTCAAACGTTATTCGCCTAGCTATTACGTAATAACGTAGGTAAAAAAAACCCAAGCATTATAAACCAGATTGTTTGTTATAAAAAAGCCGAGAGTCTCCGCATGCTGGACATGAGCAGTGTGGGCGCGTGTGGGAGAAAAAACACGTCCGTGACATCATCATCATCATCACCTTCCGCCTTGTGGTTGCCACCGCTGTCGTGGAGACAAACACGGGATTCCCTCATTCGTTCCACAGTAACGGTCTGCTGCCCACGTCTGCGCCCCCTTTCACTTTAAGATCTGCGCTCTCCACGCTCTCGGGCTTTCTCCATCGCCATTGTTGTGCTGAGCAGCAGAGTTATGAGGAGGACCGCGCGCTGCTTCCGGTGGAAAAGTGACATCTCGATCGCAGCCGTGTCGAGGACGAGTTCTCTGCCGAGCTCGCGGGATCTGGGCCATTGTTAGACGGGATACGACGTCGTCAGTCGGCGTGACACACCTGGGGGCTGCTGCTGTACCACCGTGCCTCCTCAGCCGATCCGCATTAGTTAGAGAAGCCGTTCTAGTGTGTGTGTATTTTCATGGGGATGTGTTCACGGCAAGAGCGGATTCAAAAAGACGTCGACATCGTAATTCAAAGGTGTAAGGCGGAGAAAGACTGTCTGTTTTCTGGTGAGTTTTCATGATCTCATACCAAGTCTCGCGCTTTGACATGTCACCGAGATCGAGGCTCGACCGCACAGCAGCGACGGATAAACACGCACGCACACACTCACACGCACACACACACACACACACACACACACACACGCGCACGCACGCACGCACGCACGCACGCACACACACACACACACACACACACACGCACACGTCCGTGTCCGCAATTTAACGCGATAAATTATGCAGCGATCAACCGCTTCCAAAGGCCTCGGCGAGCACGATCTGCCATTATTAAACACATTCTGCTCTTATCGACATAATTAAGACATTAATATGCCTCTCAGGTGCCGCTTCGGGCGTCTGAGGTGTGAATGATTTTTGAATTAGCCCGGCGCCGCTACGATGGAGCATACAAATGCATCGTTTGTGCTAAAAGATATAGATTTGGTGTATATTCACAGCTGGTTTTTTGACACTTGCAGTAGTTATGTACTGTAAATTCCCTGATGTTGCTATGGCGATTGTTCACTTGTTGAGGTGGCCCATCGCCCTAAACTCGGCCTCAAGTTTGTTACAATCAATGGGATTTTCTTGTTGTTGTTTTGTTTCAGACTTTAGATTCTCTGACTCCACATTCACCTTCAGCTGCTCAAAAGGACACAAGAGGTGTGTATTCCTGTGTTTGCTCCAGTGAAACACGGTTTGATCTTTAGCTGTAGGTTTTTACCCCCTGCTTCTTCCTAGTGTAGTTTTAGTTATAAAAACTAAGCTGAAAAACAATTTCCTAATATAAATACTTAAATGTATTTATAAATAATTTTTTTACCCAACCTTTTAAACAGCAAGATTTACTGCTATAATACCAAATAAATTTAGTGTATAGATTCATACTGAGGGACTAATAAAGGTTGAATTATTATTATTATTATGGTTTGTGTTTGTTTGTTTGTTTATTACGGATGTGTGCAGTGCGTTATAATATGGTTATGTTTGTTTATTTGTTTGCATTTGTTGTTGCTGTTGTGATGTGAAATTTCCCCACTGTGGGACTAATAAAGGCTTTTTTAATTCAATTCAATTCAGTACCAGTATCAAGATGCACATTATAAGAGATTGATCTTATTCTGTATTTCTGAGTTTAAGTGTAAAAAATTACAAAAGAACATGTTAAAGTACAACTTTAAAAAGCCAGTTTTTAAATGCTAACAGTGAAGTTTCTCACGTTGTTTGCAACACTGTTTGCTTTCAACACATAAACCGAAAGTGACTCACTCCAGAAAAATCATCATTTGTTGCCAGGTGTCCAATCACATTCCTGATGTCAGAAAAAAAATATTTAGCTTAGTACCGACACACACACACACACACACACACACACACACACACACACACACACACACACTCGTACACACTTGTACACACTTGTACACACATAACACGAGAAGTGTCTCTGAAAAGCCTCGAGTCTTCGCTCCCAATAAACTAGGCCTGAATTCAGTTCCCTTGAGGTTTAAGGGTGTTTGTTCACCTTTCTTCAACAAGGACACACACGGCATTGTGATCGCAGTGTTCATTAGTGTGTGATTGAGAGCGATCTCACTTTTAGCGTATAGATCTCTTACATGCGTTGTTACTAACTATAGACTCGCTTTGCATATAATAAACAGGCATTAATTAGCCCATTCTTCGTCACTGACATGTGCAACACTGATGTGTTTTTAATCACCGTTAAAGTGATAAACAGGACGGTGATTTCATAATCTCATGCATATTGAACAGTTGATTTTAAAAAACGTTAGTTGGGATGTAAATGTTTTTAGAAAAGAGCTTGGTTTTCAGTTTAGAGATTGTTTTGTGTGTTTGGATGCCATTTGTTTTTGTGATAAAGGTTGGTGAACTTTTTTTCTGAAAAAACACAAACAATAAAAAACACAAGTCGTCATTTCTTTCCTCGTGTTCCAATCACACCCACACCATTGAATATTTAAATTATATTTAATTATTAGTTAAAATAAATGAACGTTTCAATATTATTTTTGTGGTTAAACAATGAAAAGACACATTAAAGCTAAGAATTTTGTGAGCACATCTGTATGGGTAAATAAATGTAAAAAAAAAAACATGTTTAATATCGTATTCCAGATTAAATACATTAAAAAATTGTTCTGTTTAAACTATCCTATCGAAATTATAATTGCTTTTAATGTTACAAATGTACAATCATTGTTTACTCAATGAAAATTTCCCCACTGAGGGACTAATAAAGGTTCAATTATTATATTATTATAAAGACTGCTGCCACATGCAAAACTGCATTATGGGATGTGAAGTTCAGTGCTTCATTAATGCTAATATTCACCACTCCATAAAATAAGGATCTATATCAGTATACAGTATACATTGGATTAGTTCTCGTCTCTTATGATCATGCAATTGGTATGATAAATATCCAAATTAAGTATTAGTTGTGCTTTTTGTGCGATTTATTTGTATTGATAAATACATTTAGCTGGTTTGTGTCGGGCTGATTGTTATATAGTTTAATTGTTATATTTAGACGTTCTACGACACAAATGAGGAGTTCCTACTAGTCCTTCAGTTTGAACAGCTATGCATTGCTTCTTGGTTCTTCGAGAAGAACAGGAAATGAGTTTGCAAGTTCTTCAAAGGAACCAGACTCTTCCTGTGTGAGAACAGAGTTGTTCCTCAAAGTTGTCTGTTCATTTAGTTTGATTGTGTTTCTCTTAAAATACTAGTCTAGAAATTATAAATGTACAATAAAGTAAGTAATCAAAATAATATTTATGGCAACTGCAGTAAAACCGGTCAATTATTGCTGCCGATGCTGGAAGAAAAGGTTTTGTGCTTACATACACACAAGGAAAGCAAAATAAGTTTTGCATTGTTCATTGTGAAACCAGCGATGTTTCATTTTCACTAAATGCTTTTTGTTCATGATCATACACGTAGTTTCACTTGCTGTTTGGTAGTTTTTAATTTTAGAATTTTTGAAAACATTTCAAAAGTGCCACATTATAATTGTATGTTTGTTTTTGTTGACCTTTTGTGTTTAAATGCTCAATGCAGCCTGTGTGTTGCAAGGCTGCGTTTATTCCCTCTCTCTCTCTCTTGTGTGTGTGTGTGTGTGTGTGTGTGTGTGTGTGTGTGTGTGTGTCGTGTGTGTGTGGTTCAAGTTTCAAGTTTTGTTTATTTATAAAGTGCTTTTAACAGCTAGACTGTTTCAAAGCAGTACATCACACACACACACACACACACACACACACACACACACTCAAAAACAGTTGATATTCAGATATTTGAAAATGCGTCTAAACATGATGACAAAACGTAATTTGTGGCATTTGCAGTGACATTCGCAGGATCTTATTTATGTGCTGAAAATTATTCAGACTAATCAATATGCAGATTAAATGAATGTATGAATTGCACTGTTTTGATTTTTGAATTTCACTGCTTCTATAACCTGTAGATTTCCAATGGCCTAATGATTGTCTACCTTCCACAGGGTGTCTTATTCTGTCCACGTCTCTGATGATTACCCAGGTATTTGATCATTATGAATAACGTAATTTGTTGAAGTTTTATTCTACATTTGAATGCGTTCAGTAATGTTTTTCATGTACTGAAATTTTTGAATTTGGAATATTGCAATTCTTTGTGCTTTCAGATAACACATACGTATCAAACTCTGAAAACGACGATGAAGTGTTAGTGACCCTGGATCCAATTCCTGTGATTTTCCACAGAATAGCAACAGGTAAGAACATTTGTCATTTCAAGCAAGATCTGAATTCGCAAAGATCAGCAATTATGTGCTGCCCGCAGAAAAACATGGATAATGAAACAAAGTAGAATACAGAAAATAGGTCAAATATAATATTAGGTAAATTAAGTTTTTGCTCTATTAGCAAGTGAGTTCATCTGCATGGCCACTAGGGGCAGTATCAGAAATTGTGGCATGACATGGGCCGAGAAATCCAGGTCATATCAATAATGAACAGAACTAGTGATTCAGGATGCACCCGGCGAACCGGGATGACCAATTAGATCCAAGCTCTTGCTCGGGACATTGAAGATTTTCACACGGTCAAACGCCTTTTCAAAGTCTACAGAACACATTGACTAGTTTGGCAAACTCCCATGAACCCTCAAGCCTTTCACGCCTAAAGAGCTGGTCCAATGTTCCACCAGGAAGAAAGACGCATTGTTCCTCCTGTATCCGAGGGTTAGTTCTCCTCTCCAGCATCCTGCCATAGACTTTCCCAACAAAGTGGGATCCCTCTCAAACACCATCAGTTGTGATTATTGAAGCATTTATAAGCTTGTCAAACCAATCGTTTTACAACCACACTGCATCAATTCTGCTTAATGAAGCTGTAAATCTCTCCACTTTGTGTATTTTTTTTTTATTTTAGAAATTCGCATAAACAATGATTCCACGAGCTGTCTCGCTGTCAAGTCGAAACTCCAAACCGACAAACTCACAGTAAGACTTATTATACTTTTTATCTTTTTTTTTTCTTCAATTTTAAGTTTTTGTATTTGCAATACAGCTAATGTCCATATTTTTCCCACCGTTCTAGTGGCATTACACTATCGATGAGGACTCGGAGGGGGACAATGACTCTGAAGAGTTTTACTATCTTGGACAGGTTGGTTAATATGGTGTTCTACTCCATAAACCATCATTTCAGAACCAACAGAAATGTAGGCAGACATTTTTTTTCAACTTTTTTTCCCAAGTAAAAAAAGCTAAATATTTTATTTAAGCGTATGGTTCACCACAACAGCATCTATTTAGAAAGTAAAAATAGCCAGAACCGGTTTGTAAAAAGACAATTCTCTTCATTCTCTACTGTAGAGTGATATTGGAGCTCGTGTCGGTGAAGTATGCTTGAAAACATTGATATTCACAATATTGTAAAATGATCGTCTAAAAACGTCCTGTTTGTGTGAAGCTCCAGCCTTTTCATTTCACGGTAAATATACTTTTAGGAGTTTTCAGCCAGTATAAAAGCTTTTATAATGATCTTGACTTTTAATGATTAGCCTTCCTCGCTCCTCCAAGGTTTCCAATTGTGAATGCACATAAAGTTTGTTCCTAGAAGAATCATGTGCTCATTCATGGTGAGTCATGAAGAACATGAGTTCTGTGTGACCTACAAGACCAGTTTCACTCTCTCACATTCCAATTGTTTATCTGATCATTCTGTCCAATCTGTCTTTTTGTTTTTGGTTGAAGGTAAAAAAAAAAAAAAACGCGATGGAGAAGTTTTTTTTTTTTTTTTTTTTTTTTACTGTATCTGAGATAATCCATCAATAAGTCCATCACTGTTATACATTAAACCGGAGTAATAATTGATACAAATACCTTTTTATTTATCTTTTCTTGGGACATTTTTACATTTAACTTGATCATTAAAATAGTTGATGATTAATGTCTGAATGTTTCGCTTGGCCAGACTCACCCAGTGAGGAAACGCTGGTTTGAACTTCTGCTGTTTCCTCCAGGTAAATGGAGAGCTACACAAACATCCCCAACTAGAGGCTGATCTGGCCGCGGTGAGGGATTTATATGGCCATCATGCAGTTTCTCTCAGGTACACGACTGTTCTTTCTTTTTCCCCACTTTTAACATGCACATATAACGTGTGTTTTAACGTGCATAATTAATGAGTAGTACATATTATATAGTAAACAGGTTTTTATTAACCTCTTCAACAAAAATACTAAAATCAATACATATTCAACTATACAATAAAATTACATTTTATATTTTTATAAAAAAAATTGTAAATTACATTTTTTGATTGTGGTTTGTTTTTGCCTTTGTTTTGTTTTTGCCTTTTTCTTGTGTTAAAATTATTTTCCTTGTGTTCCTACTTTTAATGTGCAATGTGTTTCTCACGTGTTTTAATTACTGGTGGTACTGCGTTAACGCAAGGTTCATATTGCCTGCTAAATTACCAGATTGTTGGTAATCTATTCTCAAAATTGGGTTGGGAGCTGATATATTCCACGCAAGTTATGATGATTTTCACTTGGATATTTTAGCAGATCTACACACTAAGACATGTTTCATATTGAGGAAAAAATCTAAGCTAAAAATTAATCAAACTAAACAAAACCAGATCAATTCGAATAGAATAAAGGCACTGCCAGATTAGCCTGTTTTGCGCCACAGAGACAGTGACTAGAATCCTGACAGTCCCGAGCCGAATTGTATTGGCAAATTGAGTCTTGAACCAATTGAACCTGTAAATAGGGTGTTTTTCAGGACATAATTTGTTTTTCAGGACATCATTTTTAAGAGTTGGCCGGAAAAGCGGTCCATACATGTATAATAAGTGCTGTCAAAAGTAGTCTCTTTCGTTACTTCGTTAGAAGTATAGATATTAGAGTTAAAAAGTACTTCTGTGAAAGTAAAAGTAAAATGCCCAATATTCTACTAAAGTAAAAGTAGCGTTACTAATACTGATAAAACTACTTTTAAATGTAAAAGAAAAAGTAATGCGAGGAAAAAATAGCATTATAGAACTATATTGTTCTATTAAATTGTTGTAATTACATTGAAAATTAATGCATTTTATTACAAGATTCTGTGCAATCTGCGCGGCCTCAAGACACTAAATCACACAGGCTTCTTGGAGGTTGATAAATCTGTAAAAACATGTAACAAAATAGATTCTTTTCAAATACATGTTACAAAATAATGACCTAAATATGAACTAATAAAGGATTTTTCAATTCAATTCAATTCAATTCATATCTAGTATAAGATAAATCATATGTCTCAAAGTCTCACAAAGATACTAACTGAAATTTTGAGATCTCAGGACAGTTAAAACTGTGAAAAGCGCCTTACAAATGCTCAGAACTTGAACTTGAGCTTTACACATGGTCACTGCGCCTCACACTTGTCCGGACTGGGACGATATGTTGAACATTCGTTTGTCGTTTTACCCGCATTTTCGCGTCTGTTTTACCCGCATTTTTGCCAACAAAGCGCATGCGCAGGTGTGTGGACCGCGCGCAAACCAATAGGGTGTCGGAATGATACTTGTTTATACGTCTCATCCAACCACAATCAGAAAGTACCAATATTTGCTTAAAGAAATAAGAAGTAGAAGTAGAAAGCGAACGTAAGTGGTATTACTTCGTTACTTGACACCTCTGTGTATAACTACTGTGGAATTACAACATTAAATGTGGTGCTCATGTTGGAAACCTTGACAAGACAAAAGTTAGTTACAACTTGTGCAATGTCGAGTGTCAAGTATTTCCTTCTCAAGTACCAGTTAAATGCAAAGCATCCCTTAAAACTGAAATTGTCTATTTATTCAAGTCGAGATTAATTTAGAGAATAATGTAGAATAATTTAGATTAATTCCAAAAATAGAATGAGATCAATGTAGGTAGAAAAGAAAATGCCTACTCTAATTCTAATTGAGTACAATAATAGACGTTATTTTGAACTATACATTTAAATTACGCATTACATTTTTTACATTTAAATTCCAGTAGTGTACTCAGTAGTGTGAACAGGACTGCTTCAGTCTACCTCTGATTTTTCTTTTTCAGATTTACATAATTAGTTCGTTTTTTTAATCATACCAGTTTATATTGTGTATACATTTTAATGGGATCTTTAATTATAACATTCATCAAATATATTGATTATAATGTATGGATTATAATTTAATGTTATTAATTATAATAAGATCTTTAGGAAGGGATTATTATAACTGCTCATTAGGAAGGCATTCATTCTAATGGGATGTTTAGGAAGGCATTAAAGAACAGCTTGCACAACTACTCACTTCTGCTTAAAGTTGGATGAAATATCTTATGACAGATTGTCAGCAAGAATGTGGTTCACCTTGCAAAACCTGGCAATCGGGAGTGTCTCATGCGGCGACGGCTATTAAAAGCTTAACACATGAAAGTAGATCTTGTCAAGCTGCTTTTAATAAGAACATTAAAGATTCTATTTTTAGCAGCACCATTTTCTATTCTGCGCAGTTAAGATATGTGTGATCCATCTGAGCAAAAGATGTAGAAGTTAAATATTTCAGGTTTTCTCTGACTTGAGTTTTTAATATTTTCAGGACACGACCTGATCCAGGACATAATCTGATTTCTGCTCTTGCTGATTCATAGAACTAGAATTGTTTCTAGAAACGTCTTTTGCCATAGAAACATAAAACCATTTATAGGTAATGATGTTTGACAAACCCATTACACGGACATCAGGCGCATATTTAACGTTTTATTTTTACATGTGTTCGAACCACTCTTTTCTTTCTCACCTTGACATCAATATGCACTGTTTTCTCAAACCTCTTGTTTTTTACACACTGTAAGCAGTTTAGAGTGGAGTAACCACGGTAACAGTTAGCCTAGAGCGGAGAAACAAACACGTCACAACGGGTTTATGGGAAATAAATGTGTTAAGGAGAGGAGCATTAAAACCGCATCTGCTTTACATCTAGATTGTGACAGCATGAAACACACACACACACACACACACACACACACACGCGCGCGCGCACACACGCCTTACCAAAGTACACAATAGCTCAACATATCAAGGACATAGCTATTTTCACACGAAACAATCGCCTGTCGTTTTTGCCAACATTGCGGTGGCATTTCAACTGTTATTGTGTTTTCAAGTAATGGTTGCTGAGTAATGTTTTCTAGTAATTGTGTTAATCAAGCTCTTACTTAAGGAAAGGAAAGTGAGGTGATGGCATCATAATGGGCGTTTTGTGTAAACAACCACTACAACAAAAGACAAAATATAAAAACAATATAACTATATGAAATAATATAACAATATGGAGCCAATTGAGAATTTTAAGGTTGCTGTAAATATAAACACTAATTCTGTACATTTCTGCAGGGAATATGGTGCGATTGATGACGTGGACATTGATCTACACATCGACGTCAGTTTTCTAGATGTAAGTTTCAGAATTCAGATGATTCAAAAGAATAGTTTTAGGAAAGATGAGCATGGCAATGTTACAAGTATATATTACAGTGTTTCTGTGTGTGTACAGATATTTACGGTATTTCTGTGTGTTTTCCGCAGGAGGAGATTGCTCTTGCCTGGGAGGTTATCAGAAGTGAACCGGTCATTGTACGGCTTCACTGCTCCCTCACGCAGTACCTGAATGGACCAGGTTATTTAAACGATTTCAAAAAAATATATTTTCATTTTTTTAAATATCACACATAATAAAAAATCACGTAAATGAAAATGTTTTTTCAGCAAACATAGAGTTCTTTTAGCATGCTTGATACATTTTCAAATAAAACCCGCTTATCGTGAAAGCAAATTAACGTATTCAATCGATCAAGGCTTTTACGATGCTTGAAATTAGAATTTTTTTTTTTTTTTTTTGGCTTGTAAAATTTGAGGGGGGATATATTTACGTTACTAATTTGCGGTTTAAACATTAAAAAAAAAACAATCTTCATAATATTTTGTTTTAGTGATCAAAAGAATTTTTATTACTTTTTTTTTACCAATACAAATGTTGGCTGTCTTTTAGTTTTGTTTTTCATCAAAATATCAAATGTAACCTCAGTGTGACACATTTTGAGAAACTTTCCGTTTCAGAACCTTCTTTACATCTCTAGTTTGATGGGATGAACATAAAATTACATGGATTTGAATTATCTTCACATTCCGCTTGTTCAAAGTTTGACGCCAACTATTAAAGCCTCTTCTCATCAGCTTCTTCTCACTTCCCTCCAAAGATATTGCTCATATGTGGTTTCATCTCCTGTTTTGTTGTATGATGGCACAAAAAAAAGCCTCAGGCAAACAATGACTTTGACAAAGTTCAAAAGAATGTCGCAATTCTGTTTTTTTACACTGAAGTTTTCTTTCTCTTTTTCAGTTCCCACCGTTGATGTGTTTCAAGTGTCTTCAAAAGACAGATTTGGACTCGGACATCAGTTAAAGAAGTAAAGATGTTGTTTTAGACCCGTGATTTTAATTGTCAATGAGTCTCATGAGTGTTTCTCCTGTTGACAGGGTGATGCAAACCTTTGTCACGCAGCAGTGGAAATGCCAATGTAAAGACAAACATATCATTCCGCACATCAAAAAGCAAAATGAGAAGAAAGTGAAATCTCCACTGCACATTTTTTCAACTCTGCGCAGGTGAGATCTTGGCATTCCATATTGAAGCCATTTTTCCCTTTTTTTTTCCTAATGCTTTCATTGGCTTAATAAAATAAATCAAGAAACATTATCCACGCAGTGACACTTAAGAAGTGGCTAAATAACACTGAAAGAAAACTAAATTAAATTAAATACAATAACAGGACAAAAACTGGGAGGGAATTGGTCCAAGCAACGAAAACCAGAAAAAGTTAATTCAAGGATAAAGCAAGTGAAATCATAGCATCACCTACTGGAGATAAACTCTACTACATTTTAGATTATTATAATTTAGATTATTTAATGCTTCTATTTTTTATTCAACAAAATAAGCCATAAGTTAGGTTTGTTTAAAGAAGTTTTGTAAAGAGAAGTATTTAGCCAGAATTTTAAGTCTGAACACCAAGGTGCTTGTGATCGCCTATTAATGGAATTTTTACCTGAAAAATTGGGGCTTAAATTTGCGTAAAGGCGTTATATGACAAACTGCATTTCAGCTCCAAAATGAACCTGATGAGATACCTGAATCCACGGAGCTTTTTCTTTTTTAATCCACCTAAGTGAAGCGTTAATCGACGACATGTTTAAATGAATAAATAAATAACGGTTAAGCAGTTTGTCAGCTGTGTTTAATGCTTCGCAAGCACGCGGCCTATCGCAGCTCATTAGCACAAATAACACTCCCGCCTTCCCGCTGTGAAGTAATGCAAACCGGATGCAAAGCTGACATGAAAAATGAAATTATTGAAAAGCAGCCACTGAAGCGTCGGGAAACATGCCGAAGCTGCACAAACCTAATTGGATTATGCCTTTTGTGTTCCATAGTTCACATTGTGTGATTAATGTGCCGCCATTGTGCCAACTCAGGTCCCCCAGCTACCCTCCTCCAGGCTGCGTGAAGAGCAAGAAGAAGCTCAAACCGGAGCAGGATGGCATGTCCAAGTCTCATCGTCTGCTGCGGCGAACCTGCTCCAGCTCGGTGAAGCCGGCGATGGACGGCTGCATGGCGAAGACACACAAGCTTCTGGCCCATTCCCTGTCCAGTGACCCGCGTATGGAGCAGCCCCTCAAACAGCCCCACCGGCTCATCCCGAGGCCTTGCTCTGCCGAGGACTGTCCACCGCTCCGGCCTCACAAACTGTCCCCGCGGTCCAGCGTGTCCGAGCCACAGGCTGCTGGGCGTAGTGATGGCGGCGCTCTGAAGACTCACCGGCTCCTGGGTCGTTCCTGCTCTGGAACCGTGCGGGCCGAGGAGTCGGATGGCCTGAAGCACCACCATCGTCTGCTCAGCAGGTCGTGTTCCAGCAACACCAAGATGGGCAAAGCTGATCTGTTCAAAGAACCTGTGGCGGAGAGCAGACGCCTCTCGCTTACCTCAGGGCTAATCGGGATCCTAGCCCCATCGCTCTCTCCCACTCCGCAGGTAAAGAACCAACAACGCTACTCGGGAATTAAGTGGAATTCACTGTTCAACAACGATAAGGTTTATTATTTTGTGTTGGCCAGCAATTATTATTACAAATATTTGGCCATATTCAGTTCCAATCACATTTTTTTGGGCTCTTAGTCCAATGCTAGTCATTGAATTTGTGCGTGTGTGTGTGTCAGACCCAAAGCAATAAAAAATGAAAGCTAAAAAAAATTTTTTTTTTACTTAAAACTTCTCTTATTTAAGAATTAAAAAAATATATTATATTTAATAGATAAAAATTATATATTTAAAAATATTTAATATCCAAGCAGTAGTATTTGTAAAATTCATCCATCCTTCTTCACTAATGCCTTGCTAAAATGCAGAGTTTGCAAGGATTATTTTAACATTTATGTCCAAAATAATTGGATAATACATTTCCAATGGAAAAAATTATTCACACAATTTTTTACACATTACAACAACGCAGACATTTTAGATGCAGTACTACAAACTGTGTGCCTGTTGACATGATGTGGTGTCCACATTCCGAGAACAATGTAGATAATAAAAATAAAATAGATTTAAATAGAGAACGTTTGTCTTCGATTTATCGTATCATAAACCATTTCTAAAGCGCTTCTTTTTTTGACTAGCCAAACAATGGAGCCAAATCCATTTCACCCAGAGACAGAGGCTTCCTCGTGCAGGTAAAGTCTGAACAACCTCAGCTATATGAACCTATTCATAAATCCTATTTATATTGATTTGGTAGCATTAGGATCTTCCTGTGAGATTACTCTAATTATTTCCATTAAACGTCACTTGTATTTTTTAGACAATAGAATATGCAGAGCAGCGTATTCCTGTGTTGAACGAGTTCTGTGTGGTCTGCGACGAACCTCATGTTTTCCAAAATGGACCAATGCTCAGAGTGAGTGCACACAAGCTTCTGTTTAACATCATGAGTTCATATAGATTGTAGACTTTTTGTCCATATAGATTGTAGACACATCTAAATGATATTTAAAGATGGAAGTCTAATACACTGGTACCTCACCTTACGGAAATAATTCCGAGAACAGTTTTGTAAAGTGGGACGCATTTTACCAAGCGGTCTGTAAATTCAGATAGAAGGTTTTTAAAAGTCATTGCCTTTTGTATTCTGAAAAATCTTCATAGCTAGACGCAAGATTCTGATAGGCTTCGTAACGTGGGTCTTTCGTAAGTTGAGGTACCACTGTAAAAGTTGTATTGGAAACTTGAAGATAGAAGAGTTGTATTAATCTATACTAAATCTCTAGGTTTTTTTTTTTTGCAGCCCACCGTGTGTGAGCGAGAGCTGTGCGTCTTTGCCTTCCAAACCTTAGGAGTCATGAATGAAGCTGCTGATGAGATAGCCACTGGTGCTCAGGTACACACAGCCAGTGCGGTTCAGCCGGCCGTCGTGGTCTTCTAACCAGCAATGTTACTCTTGCTGACCACAGGTAGTGGACCTGCTGGTTTCAATGTGCCGATCTGCACTGGTGTCCCAGAGGAAAGATGTCATTTTTGAGCCATATCCCTCAGTAGTGGATCCCAATGACTCGCAAGCACTTGCCTTCAACCCCAGGGTTCTTGAGTCTAATCCTTCATCACACTATATTTCTGCTCCCGTCATCTCTTTGCTCTGTACAAACACCTGTTGTCTGTGTGTTCTTCAGAAAAAGGACTATATCCGTGTGATGAGAGCGCTTGACAGCATCACATCCATCAGAGAAATGACCCAGGTACCCTGTTTTTTGTTTAGATCAATATAAATGTCTCCAATTATGTTGTTTTATTATTGCATTTTGTTAATTTATAATAGACTTTATAATGCAGTGAATCACAAAATTGCACAGTTTGTTGTTTTATCTATTTATTTATTTTATCTTCTTTATTTCCCTTGCACAACTTTTACTATAATTTGTCTTTTTACTCTGTCATCACTGTCTCTTGTTGTCCCGCTTCTCTGTTGCTGCTGAAACAACAGAAATTTTCCCTTAAAATCAATAACTTAAAAAATAACAAGTGGTAGTGGTAGAACAAATACAGGTAAACACTTTTTTTTACACTTGAATGTGGCTTAGGTGAAAGTGTTATGTGTGCTTAAGTGTTAGTGAATGAATTAATTTATTCATATAAATTGAATAATTTGTTTGTCAATTATGAGCATGAAAGCTTCAAATATTATGAAATACAATGATTGTATTTGCAAAATTCAATAATTAACGTTTTTGCAATTAGGAATTTGCAGTTCAAAATGTGTATGTCATCAAAAGCACATTTTAATTCCACTTAGTTTATTAAAATGCTCTTTTTGTGAAGTGCCATGAAGCCAAAAAGATTTGTTGCTTGCGAACACAATTTTCTGTCAAGCTAATGTGCAGTTTGTTGTTTTTCACCATTTATTTAGTAGTGTATCTTATTTTTCTCAAATTATTTCTAAATTTCTCTCTTATTTCTAAAATTATTCTAATTTATATTGTACATCCTAGCATATAAACACACAGTTTTTATGCTATATTTTTTCCCCTTTTAAATCATTTTTATATTTGTGTTTTATAAAGAAAGCAAAGGGGATTCTGATTTTACAGCCCGGATGACCTTTAATGATTTTTTTTCCGCTTCACAGGCTCCGTATCTGGAGATAAAGAAGCAAATGGACAAGCACGATCCACTGGCTCACCCACTGCTGCAGTGGTACGACACACTTTTACTACCATTAACCTGACGTCATTTGATGCTGATGCATGTAGAGATGCAGCAGTTGTGGTCCAGCAGCCACCGAGGGGTTGCAGGTTCAAATCCTGGTCCAATTTCACAACTGTCTTTAAGCAAGACACTGGCCCCACGACTTAAGAAGGCTGCCCACTGCTCCGGATTTGTGTGTGTTCACTGTGATAACTAATGATTAAATGCAGAGCGCAATTTCAATACGATCCCTAGTGAACATTCTGACAAATCATACGGTCTCTAGTGGCCAACAAACTACTCATTCGCTCAGCTATCAAAGTTGTTGTCATGTCAGAGACATGTACTTTACAAAATAATGGCAACAGTTGAATTTAAAAAACTATGTTAGAAAAACTGGATCAAGTCTTATAAATGTTTATATATCAGTAAAGGACATGAGTAACGGATGTTATCTTCACAGGGTGATATCCAGCAACCGCTCGCACATAGTGAAGCTTCCAGTCACTAGAGTAAGTCACTCACTTAGATGAGTTTTTTTATTTCTTCTCCGTCTATTGACTGGGCGATAATTTGATGACATTTTCACACATTAAAATAACGACAATCCCATACATGCTCAACAAGGTCAACGCATTACTGTTGCGGTAAAATACGCAAAACCAAAACGCACAAACCTCTCAGGTTAAATTTATACTACTACTAAAGTAGAAGAATACTGTACGTGTAATAATGCACAGTTGGCGTAAGGTGGATGCAGCACACGGTTTTCACCCTTTTAGTCATATAACCTGGGTGAGAGTAGTAAGATAAATGGGTGACGGTGAAGACAAATGCATCGGCCATGACTGCTGAAGCTCCAAGGTCAAACAACTTTTCTGTATTTTTTATTCTAATCTAACAATTGGAGCGACGCACACACCACAAACCTGTTTATCATTTTCAACGTCAGCCTTCAGAACACAAAAATACTGGGAAATGTCAGCTCCAAGCGGGTGCTTGACCATCTAAAGCCAAGGTCCCTGACCCAAGGTCCGTGGATGAAATGGTACCTGGCCACTGAAGTATGGAATCATATTAGTGCCAAAAATATCAAAAGAAATTCACTGTAAAAAAAACAAATGGCAATAATGACGTTTTTGTTTTGCTTTTTAATACTATTTTTGTTTGCAATATTCACATTTTTGTTGTGCAGCACTTTGACTAGCAATGCTGCATTTTCGATTTTCATTTTTCTAAACCAGAAGCTTCTCTTCTTCAGTTGCGTGTGCGGGTCACACACATCTTGCTCACACACCATTGTAGTAATGGCAAGACTAGGCGTGTCATCTGCCAGTCGAAAGTCTGTCGAACCTACGTATGCAATGATTCCTATTGTAACAATGTAGTTTTATCAGGTATTTTCTCTCAATGTAAAGTTTAATAAAACATCTATCACGTTTTAGCGGTTACTTTCTCTAAATTAAGTATTTAGATATATAACCAAACTTATCATAGAGATGGTAGAAATGCTTTATTATGAACCAGTAAAAGAGTGAAGTTATTAACTCATTACACATTGCTGGCACACCGAGCGACGTAATAAATGAATTCGGAGCGCAACAAAAAACCTGTTGGCTGCTTGACCATCTTTTTCGGAGACGTGGCTGGTTTGACCGCAGTCTACAACCCGGGATATTCTCGGCACAACATTTGTAATGTTTTTTGTGATGCCACACCCACTCGTTATTTCTTCAAAATATTAATGAGGAAACAAAATCAAGCGTAATTTTAAAAAGGTATCAGACATTTTAAAACAAAAAAAAGCAAATAGAAACTTTAAATACTAGTGATGCACCGAAATGAAAATTCTTGGCCGAAACCGAAAACCGAAATACAGAAAGAATTGCATTTATTGCTATGATGGTGTACTAACTTTACTAAAACCAAGGCATTGCAATTGCATAAATTAATAATGAAGTTTCAAAGAATAAATGAAACAAAATGTGTTAGAAATATGCAAATATTTATCAAGCGTGTTGCAACACTCAAAAGAGTATAAACTATAATTCAAACTAAAATGTTTAACTTGACCTACTGGCCTGCTGAAATGTTGTAAAATTAAATGTTCCTCCATTAAAAATTGCATTCAAGTTTAAAGTGCATTCAGAACAAATGCAAAAGATACAACATTTTCTCTGCAGGTCTTAATAATGGTGTAAATAGGTTGGTGTTGAGCTTGTCATCTGACTGATATTTGAGAAAGATTTGGGACTGTATTTAAATAAGCCAGTGGATAAAAAATATACATCTTGCAGAAATATGACTATAATCTGTCACATATAAAGTAGCCTAAAACAAAATAGCCTACGTATTAGTATTATTAGAGGTACTTTCTTGCAGGATTTCACTGAACATATCAGAAAACGAGGGTGCAAACCCTTCATCTGGTGGAGACAGAGAGACGAGATGTTTTCTGCTCTGCTCCGTCTCTGTGTGTCCATTGTTGCCATTTCTCGCGCGCGCTGCTTTAATTTCTCCTCCAAATAATGCTCTTTATAACGCGTCAAGTACAGTCACGATGAAATGCAGAGGATTCGAATATATATCTGTGAATCGTGCGCTGACAGACTCTAAGCGCGGACTTTTCATAGTTTTTGATGGCCGAATATTCGGTGCATCCCTATCAAATACCATAAATTAAGTAAGCATAGTTCTTAATGGTAAACATACTTCAAAATGGTTAATCACCCTATATTCGTATTTTGGTATAACTTTTATTATTTTTATTTTGAATGCATGTTTAAATACAAAAAATACCACATTAAAACTAAAACTTGAAAAATTGCTCAGTTCTCATTGCTCGTATGCTCAGTTCTATTTGAGATAAGTTGAACAAGCTTATCTAGTCGGCTTATCAGCACTTCTTAGTGTAATCAAATGCTTCTTTTCTCATTCTCTTGGTTTAAAAAAAAAACATACCATATGGACAATGTGCATCTTAATATTATCTGTCTCGACAGCAATTGAAGTTCATGCACACTCCGCACCAGTTTCTCCTGCTCAGCAGTCCACCTGCCAAAGAATCCAACTTCAGCGCCGCCAAAGGCCTCTTTGGGAGCACCTTCGCATTCCAGTAAGTGGCTTAAGAATGTCGACCCTGGCAACTGGTTCTCAATGTAAGACAATCCAGAACTTAAATGGATTTCGAATCTCACACACACACACACACACACACACACACACACACACGCACGCACGCGCACACACACACACACACACACACTGTACACTCACGCAGTGGCAATGATTTAAATATTTGCTTCGTTGTGGATTTTTGACATGAAAAATAGCTGCTGTGTTTGCAGAACATAACTTGACAATAAATCATGGGAATTCACAAAAAAAGTGGGATTTTGGATCAGTTTTACTAATGTGAGTTTGGCAACTTGATAAAATGCCTAACACCTAAACTATTAAATCAAGGCATTTAAAAGGTAAAGATAAATACATTTATGTCATGACGGGGACATTTTAGCGAAGTAAAAAACTGTAATAGTGCAAACTGCAATAAAATACACACACACAATGCTAAATAACATACAGTGGTACTTCTCGTTAAGAAATTAATCTGTACCAACAACATTTTCGGAAAAATGGGATCCGCATTTTGCATGTAAATCTGATAATCCGTTCCAATAAAAAAATGTTTTTAAAATATGATAAAATATTGTAATAACTGTAATAAAAAACATGTTATATCAGCCATTTTAAACTCGCTGATGTATAACTGATGTAGCGTTTCACTCGGGTTGTACTTTTGTGCATAAACATAATGAAACGGCACAGACACAGTTCTGAACATCTTCTCTCTGTAATGTTGTTGTTGCAAAATAACAACAAATCCACCCGCATTGCCTTGCTCTGCCACTGGATGTCGCAGTTTCACAACAAAACTGCGCAGAATCGTCAACAAAAGTGACATCAGCTCATCCTGATTGAAACGTCAGCGGTTCTGGAAGTATTTGTAAAAGTGCTGGCTTGAATGTTCGCTTAACATTCCTGTCGCTGCAACATGCTTCCTATCGTAAAGCGAAATCATTTCGTAAAAACAGACAATATTTTCTCGAGGACGCCCTTCAAGTCATTCCTAGAGGTACCACTGTGTATAGAAATAAAAAAAAAACATAAACACAACAGAAAAAAAATGTTTAATAATTAAAATAGATGCTTTTAATTGTGTAGTCCCTAAAACTTCCTATTAGATAGTCTATAAATAATTTGAATTATTATTTATTCTTTAACCTGTATACAGTAAATATTAGACATTCTATTTTTCAACCCTTTCGTCATAGTTTCCTTTTATTAGAGGTTTCAGGGTTACTTTTTTTGCATGAGCTTTTGGAACATTAACAACTTGTAAAAACGTTATATATTTAAATAAGTCTTGACTGTATGGCATTTCTTTTAGTGGTTCACACATTGAGAACTGGCACTCCATATTGAGAAACGGCCTGGTCGTGGCGTCGAACACCAGACTTCAGGTACGCGCTTTGTCGGTTTCCTTTCTCTGTTGTTTGTTTTATAATATATCTTTTCTGTGGGACGTAAAGCGTGAGATTTGCTGAAGTGTTGTTCTGTTCACAGCTCCATGGCGCGATCTACGGAAGTGGAATCTATCTCAGTCCATTATCAAGCATATCCTTCGGTTACTCAGGTTTATTATGAGAAAAATCTTTTCCTCACTTTAGAAATATCACTTTCAAAGTCTCGATGCTTTTGTGCTCGCTAGTTTATATGTATTAAGAAATACAATTCAATTACAAGTGCAATACAAAGTAAATAAAAATGTACTTGATGATAATTTTTGTTTATAGGGATGAATAAAAAACAATTGAAAGTTGCTTCGAAAGATGAAAATGCTGCCACCAAGTCCAGTATTTCTTTGCAGGTGATTGTTTTGAGAAAGAGAAAATGAAAAATTCCATCACCACTCAAAAATATTTCAAGGGATTTTCTTTTTGAAATGATTAACTGTGATTTCACTTTCAGCCGCAAAAGAAAGGCCAGAACCCGCAGTTTCTGCAGAGTCGCAACTTGAAATGCATAGCCTTATGTGAAGGTCTGTCCCGCTGTTATTATGGATTGTCTTCTTCAACACCTTTCTAATGTAATTTAAATTAATTCCTTTTGTTACATTTTTATTGTTCACAGCTATAACGTCACCAGATCTGCACAAGCATGGAGACATCTGGGTAGTTCCAAACACAGATCACGTCTGTACACGATTTTTCTTTGTGTAAGGATCAAATATTTCTAATAATAATTAAAAAAACATGTTTTATAAGGAGACTGAACAATATGAATGTATAGAATTTTAATACTGAAAGTTACATTACAGAAAGTTTAATAGACTTTTTTTTCTACTTTAAGATGTTGAGAAAATGAATTGTGAGAATAAGATAATATGAACATAGTCATTCCCACAACAACCGACTTAACTTTTCTAATGAGTAAAAAAATCTATACGTATGCAATTGTAACTTTACCAAAAAACACAAGAGGAAGACAAAGGTGGGAAGGAAGAATGCAACTCAGAGCAGAGAAAAGATGGCAATAAATTCAAAACTGGCCTCGTTGGCCTGCAATAGTCCGAAATGTGTCCGTGCCAGTATGTAAACAGAGATTCTGACCTCCCGGCAGGTAGAGGGCGCCATTGAGCTCAGTTACAAGAAGGCATGTATGAAACCGGAAGAAAAACTGTACGTTTGCCTTTTTTCATTCTTACCCAAGAAGTTGGTAATATGGCCTATACCTCTGAAATCCACTGTTAACGTCTCTATATTCATCAAGACCACAAGCCATAACCCTATCACATATACCGTAGTAAGACATACAATTTTAGCAGCTTTTTAAAATAAGTTTTCTGATCCATTTCACAAAACCACATTTTAATAAAGCTACAGTACTTCGATTGGCTATTTGGAAGTGTTGTTCAGTCTCACTTTTGTGCACCATTCAGGTCAGGGGTTTGTTTTAAAGAACCAAAGCTGAAGCTTCTCAGCTCTGATCTCATTTTTACTAGTGACCACGTCATCTCAAACAGTGATGGTTCAGTGGGAAAATTCTCGAACTTTTTTTGTTACAAAATTGACTTGAGTGTTTGTATTTTACAAGTTGCTACTTATTTATTATTAAATAAATATTATATTTAATATTATCCAATGGAATATTATCCAATGGTTTGCCTCCAACTCACTTCCACGCATTTGCATTGGTAATGCTCATCCACTACCACTGTGATATGGTTTATTTAAAGGATTTATTTTATTTAAGTACAAACTCAAACCAAAACTTGTAAAATGTTAACATTTCATAAGCTTTGGTGGTTCAGTGGTAGGATTTTTGCCTGTCATGCAGGAGATCCAGGTTTGATTCCCAACCAATGCAACTCTCATTTTGAGAACCATCGAAGCATATACCATTATTCCGAGACCACTGTGGGCCCACATGTGGGAAAAGCACACTGGATTGACAGCCAACCACTCAGAGCGAGACAGCAACACTACTATAGAATGATGCACAATTGTTGTGAATTTTGATTTTCTTTTAAATACAGTTGTGTTGTAGGTTAAAAACATACTAGCTTTGGTTGACTATTTGTTATGAGAGCATGTATACCATTATAACTCTGCGTTAGTAGAGTGGTGAGTCTCTCACTTGTCAAGCTATTGAAAAGAAGTTGAAATTTTTTTTTTTATTCAGGTCAGCTAAACAAGCATGCCACACTTGAGTCTCGAACTCACAACCTTCAGATTATGAGACTGACGCACTGTCTACTGCGCCAACTAAGTGATAAACTTGATGATAGTTAAGTATATACCAAGTGGGTCTAGGACTTACAGTCTAACAATGATCATCGGCAGAATGTCTATCAGGATTAGAAAATTGTCTTGTATGCATCAGTAAAACCAGCAATAGCCTCGCGAAAAACTGTTAAATCTGGCCATCAAAAACGAGAAAAAAGTTGTGTTCGTAGCACATCCCCCAACACAGTCACAAGAGTGTAAACAAGTCACTTCATTTGTTTTGTATCACTGTGCCTATTTTTAGGCATTTTACACTATTTAAAAACAAGTTTAACATTCAAATAAATAAACACAATTTAAAATAAACACACAAAGTAAAAATGTGTGTTTATTAGGAGTGTTAGTCGTAGCCCTCCACTCGCCCTGGGCTTAGTTCAGCGCTGGCTTTCTTTTTTGAGAAATGTGAATTGCCTTCTGAGCCCCTTTCTTTTTCTCACTTTTCTATGCATGACCCCTTCAGTAAACACAAACAGGGGCGCCACATTGTATGATACATAGTAGAAAACCTTCACAGATGATTTTTTTTCTCTGAGTGCTCGTGCCACCCCATTTTCACATGCCCACAATCGCCTATGACTAACTACTAATTTCCACATAATGCACGTATTACAGTGATGGACCTGCAGTTTAATGTCCATTTCTCTCCCTGTAGGTATGAGGATGGACAGGTGGGAGACACAAATATAAACACGCAGGACTCTGGTATTCACCGAGAGATTCTGAGAGTCATCGGCAATCAGACAGCAACCGGTTGATGTGGTTCTAACACATCGTCGCTGCATTGATCTTTTCACCAAGCCGAACATCGGACTGCAAGAGGCCAATTCCATTATTTTTTCCTTGTCGACACACGAAACAAACTGGATATTCGTGGACTTCTAAACAAAACTATATCTGCACTGACCGTGGAATACAAGGCAGATTGACGGTTTTGAAACTGTAGCTTGGGTTTTTTTTGTTTTGTTTTTTTAAAGGTGCATTTTGAAATGGCATGTTTTGTCTTTCAGATCGACCGAAGGACTATTGGATGTTTTTTTTTGTAATGCAGGCCAAGACATTTTAGACAACATTTCTGTGCTAATATTGCACGGCCCAACCTCAACTTGTACTTTTGAAAATACATAAATGAGTATCCAAAAGGTGTCTACATGCACTTTATTTTTTGTTAATGTAATTTCAAACGTCCAGTTAATATATATATGCCTTTAAAGGACTAATTTGTAGAGGAGCTGAACACAAGCAAGCAACTCCGGATGTGAAAGACGCAGCATTTACCAAATTACAATTAAGATCACAAAACCGTCAGTTTACGATTTCTAAAGTTTTAAGAATCACGATGAATCAAACAACTTCATAATCAAACACAGCGTTATACATTTTTAAACTGGGAAATACAAAAAAAGGTTTCTTGATTTGACAGTGACCACTAAAAGCATAACGCATGCTGCTTTTCATCCGATGTTTAGTGATATTTTTTCTCTCACATGGAGAAAGAATCTTAATTTTCAGTCAAAATCATTTTGTAAGATGCAGAATGCAGAATTTGTGTTTGCTGCTTGCCGTTTCTACATTGTGGTGTGACCAGAAAAGGTTAAAATGTGTAAGTATTTCTGTTGAGTTTTTGCAGTTCTATTAAGTGAGCGCTAGGACACTCATGTGGTCGTACACTTTATGTTGTCACAATGTTCACATGAATTACAGATGGCAAATTTGGCTACAGAATACGTCTCAAAATTTGAGAAAAAAAACTTTATTTTTTTATGCGGATACTTAGTTAAGCTCTTAAATGTGTGGTTTTTATCATTTTATTTGAAGACATGTATAATTTATTTTTGTTGTTGGAAAATGCCAGTAATACAAAATATAAAATTTGAATATGTTATCAACTTAACTTATATTTGTCCACCGGGCAACCACCTAAATTAACAAATACTGCAATATATTCAAATAAATTAAGGCCGGGTTACTAGTATTACTTTGCGTAAGAAATGCATACTTCTAAAGGCCGCTTACACATGTGGCACTTTATACATTTTAGGTCTAATTGATTGAAACTGGCCTTTCTGAACAGGCTTTCCTGCATTTAAAACGTATTTTTCTGTACCCTAATCATGACCGACTGTTTATATGTGACGTTTTTCCTTTTAATTTCTGTAAAGTTTTGTACATTTTCCACACAATTTGGGGAAACGTGCTATATAGCAGTTGGTGCCTTATTAATAAGGATTTAGTGGCAAATGTACGATACTGGCATGAATGAGAATATGTGTACAGTGTAAAAAAAAATGCCACAAAAACATGAAGGCCAAATATTTTATGTATGTTTTTACTTGTTCTTTATTTTGCAAAAAAAATCTAGCTTTTGCCTTTTTACAATTTCTGGAAGTGATCGCTTATTTACCCGTTTCTGTTCATTAAAATTCAAGTTTGGCTACAAGTTTTTTGGGTTTTCTTCTGGATGACATGTAAAGTTCACCTTTAATAATGCTGACAATGTTTAATACTGCATAGTGGATGTACCATCAGTTTCTATAAATAAAGTCTGCTTTATGGAAGAATTCTGCAAAGATTACAATTATACAAGCAGGTTTAAAACAAATTGTTGTTTGAAAAAAAATTGTATATTCCATACATTAAATCACAACAAATAAAACCACTTCAATTTGGAAACGTATCATTAACAAAAAAAAAATATTCTGTAACAGTTACAGTTACAAACACATTTGCTCTATACTGTATAATATTTTGTTATATAGTAACACAGGTTTCTATTTTATATAACAATTTCAGAGCTGTCAATGAAATGCAACTACCAAGAATCAGTAAATTCCCTTTGCCTTCAGCTCATCTTGCACTCGTCTCAGGTAGTCCGGATCTGGATATCCATAGCTTAAACAAAGCAAAATTGTGTAAACAACAAGAAACAAACAAACAAAAAAGTAACTAAACAACATACAGTATTCTTCTACTGTGAAGACCAGTTTATAGATGAAACTGATTTGAATTTAACTGAATTTGAAACGCACTGTTGACTTATTTTCTTTAAGTCGACATTGTGTGAAGTAGTAAAACTAGGAACAAACTCAGTTGACTTGAAACCAGTAAGAAAACTGGAACTGGCTGCAGACGTTTGCAGTTAGTGACTTTTGCATCTATACCAGATATATCTGTCTTAACGAAGGTGATCTATGTTTGCGCTAAACGGTTTTCGAACTACGAGAACCAGACGTTGGAACATTTCAGCAGCTTCTCTCTCGCGTTTGAACCCGGATGGGGAATACGTACTCCAAATATTTCAAGTTGTAGTTGCCTGTAGGAAACCTTCCTGGTTTTAAGAGAACGTGTGTAACCCAAATAATTTTGGTTCAAAATAGTATGCTTTGATTTATTCCTCGTTTTAATTTCAAAGAGCTCAATTTCGATAAGGTCCCTACTCACTCACTTAACTTGATATGCATAATTGCGTGCTAAGTAAAGAAATGAATGTAAAATAAATTTGTGTCATCTCATCACTCTATGATGATATAACGACTATGCTGAAGTGCTTTTCTCCCACAGTAGTTTGTATTGTTAAAAAATATCACTCTACTCTTACCTTGTAGGACCTCCTTCACGTGAGGTCTTGTGGTGAATGTCGTTCCAGGTCACCACATCCTCCATTCCAGTGGTGGAAGAGTGTCCGATTGTGAAAATGAGTCGCTGATTAAAAGCTCTTTCCAGAAGCTTCAGGACCTTTTTCCCCTCTGTTGAGTTGGGGAGGAAAGCTACTCGAGTCACACCATGGTAAGGCTTGCCCGGGTTTGGGTGGTCAGCCTGTAGAGTATAAGATTTTACCGTATTAACATTTCTTCGGCAGCAGATTCACTAGTCAGCAGATGCTTTCTCATCAGTGGTGAACTCACCTCCTGATGTCCACCTGGTATGGAATAGCAAATTAGGATTGTATCATACTTTTCATAGCCAGGTAAGGAAGACAGTTCAATCAAGGCCTTCATGGATCCTCGAGGCTGGGTTCCCGTCAGTGTTCCATAAATCTCTCCACACGTGGGACAAGCAGGTTTCAACTGGAACGCTCTCTTCACGCAGCCTTTACAAAAGCTATGCTTGCATTTAGGCAGCACTTCGAGCTCAAGCTTCTCAATCGTCTCCAAACAAATGGCACACTTCTCATCCTCAGCTTGGTCCGCTTTCTTTGTTGGCGTCAAAGGTTCCTTGTAAACTGCGCTGCTGCGTTTGGTTTTGCTCGGGGTTTGATGCAGTGATTGAGTTTTAGCAGTCTTGTTCAAAAATGTTTCAAAACTTTCAAGACTGTTGAAGCTTCCGGTTGCCGTCACTGTGTGGTTATGCTTTTGGATTGTGATCAAAAGCTCTGGAAAGATTTCGAGGCAACTCTGAAGTTCAGGTGTAATATCGTACGTCCTGTTCTGCAGTCCTGTTGCCGTCTTTTGATATAATGATATAAACTGCTCTTTCGCACTCTGAGCGAGGATGCTCTCACCAGATTGTGAGGTGAAAACCACCTGTTGTTTGTGGACTTGTGCAGAAACTCCATACTTTTCTTCAATTTTGCGGAGCTTCCTTGATTTCTTTGCTTTGATGTAATTTAGGACCGTTTCATCAACCTCAACCGAGTGTACTTCTGTACTTTTTTCAGCTCTGGTACAATTTCCAGCAGAAAAAAATTTCAAGTAAGCTGCATTGAAGTCTTTAAATGATCCACTCACAACGTTCCCTTGCTTACGACGAACATCTACATTGGTGCCTGGAGGAATCTTTGGATTTGATGAAGAATTCATGGCGTCTTGATCGAAGCACAATCTTACTCGAGAGAATATCTGCAACGAGTACAGTATGAATGATAAATTAAAATTGTGCATTTGCATCATCAAGTCGTTTCAAATGTCAATATGTTCATCACTGAAAACAATATAGCGAGCAAAGCAGAAACAGTTTAAACTAGAACACATAATACAGAATTAAAAAGTGTTTTAAGTATCATTTAACTGTATGCTTATTAACACACTTGCCTCTGGTAACGACGAATCTTCCATTGGGTTTGTTGTGTTTGGTTGCGTTTGTTGTTAGCGTCCTGTTGTCCCAGAGACTAAAAACAAACAAAAACAGTTCTGAAAAAAGCTCGTCTTCATGGAAACCTGAGTTTCTACATGGAGAATTGAACATTTATATATGAAGCATTTGGTTTCAAATGTTGAACGCACGAAGCATTCGTCTTAAACTAATAATGCACACAACGTGTTTAGTTTCAGTTTTGGTGGCTAGAATTCGCGCGTCCTCGAACGCGTAAGGAGAGTCGTGAGGGTCAAAAAGACATTTAGCTTTTTTTCAGTAAAATCGTTTAAAAGAAAATGCGATAAATTATAGCAAACATTTAAAATGATGAAACAAACGCTCAGGGTCACGTCGTCTTCCAGCGTGCCACCGGAAAAAAAACGTGACTATAGCGCCACACCAATGCAGTTAATGTTCGTCCTCTAAGGATCCAAAGAAAACAAATAAAATTATTTTTCATGTTTAAAGATGCTTACAATTCTATACAGGAATATTTTAGTTTCAGTTTTTTTCACTCCTGAATTTGTTCTTTATTAAACAATGACGTTTGATGCAGCAGGTGGCAGTAGAGTCGTTTCAAAGCGCTGAACACACAAGAAGCTGCATTTTTCGGCCGATAGATGGCAGCAAAGCTTCGAGCTTTTAACAACCTACTAACACACTGTCCGCATTTTAGAAATAAGGTTCCAGTTTGATTCATTTCGACATCGCCCATCAAGCAAATTCACACCAAAATCGATTGTTGCAACACCTCTTAAAGTTTTGCTCTTTTGACCACGGGAAACACACGGCACTTTTATTTCGTAACACTGCACTACTAGACACAACTGTCACCTAAATCCACATTTCTTCTGCTCTGTGGCTGGTGGTGCTCAGGTTAATTTACATCAAGCCCAATGCAACGGAATTTTTATGCACGCGGCCGATGCCAATGCAAATGTTTTTTTTTTTCTTCCACATTTTTTTTCTTACTCCTTTTTCGGGACTTAATTGGAGTGTGACCATGATGAAATGCTTTTTTGTCGGATATCAATCGACCACCTGCACGAGACAAATTATGCGCGTGTACAAGTCAACCTGTCAACGACTGTTGGGGACATTTGTAAAAGCAGGAGGACAGCAAGCTGAAGGGTGCTCCTCTTCATCACAGTAGGTTCAATCTGGATGGATGCGTGGCTGTTTGCAGAATCTGCGTCGGGTACATCATTTCGGATTTATCTTTGTCTACAATATGTTTAACTTTATTTTATTAGTGTCGAGAATAATTTCGGTAGAATTAGTAATTTGTTACCAAATCTGTGTGAAAAAGTAAACTTAGCGGAATGCTTCAGCTTTGTAGGTATTGTTTTCTCGGAAATTGTAAAGTTTAAACGATTCTTGCTGTGTGAAGTCTTGGGCAATTATAATTAATTGTTTACAAAAATCTAACGATCACTCGCGAATTGTGTTTGTTTTTCTTGTGCGATACGGATTTTTTTGATTTGATATTATTTTACATTTAAAGGGTTATAATCACATTTTTTTGTAAAATAAAAGTCCTCTAAATTACGGATTCAGATATGTTTTTGTGTGATTTTAAATATATTCAATGGTATATTATTCAGCCACAATAATAAATCAATTACCGTTTTCCAATTATGAGCAGAGACAAAAAAATGGAGATGCCTTGCATTAGAAAAGATGCTTTGTTCTAAAAGCACAATTATTTACGTTCGTCTCGACATGATGGCAGATTTATGTTTCCTCTATCGATTTGCTTGAATGCTTGAAATCATTGGCACGGCGAACGCAAGACGCTGACTCTGCAAAACCAGTTCAGCGAAAAATCATCGGGCAGTGCCAGTTCAAGAACATCCAGCCCGACTTCACACGTAAATCTGCCGCTGCTTAGATAGCGGATCCCAAAGAGGCCAGCAGTGTGGATTTAATGGCAGTGAAAGTATTATGCGGAATCGGATTGAGGGAGATCTAGACATCTGTCAAAAGCAGCCAATAGAATGTACATTAGTAATATTGAACTAAGAAAGACGTCGGCAGATCGGGGAAGGATTAGGTACAATTCATAATCTGATCACGAAAACACTGGGGCTTGAAAGCGCCCACGATAATGCCCAGATCAAGACGCCCTTATTCTGCGTTGCTGCAAGCCGACGGGTGGAAAAAGTCCCTTGTATCCATTTTATTCTAAAAAACAAACAGAGCAGAGCTGGTGTTTTTGTTTTTATTATCATTAACAATAAAACTCAATAGTAAAAATTAACAATACGTATTTTAATATGAATGTCATTATTTATTGAAACATATCGAGTGACACAAGAGATTATAATTTCGTATAGATTATAGTAATGTGCTGTAATTTAAAAAGTCTACGTCAAATGACCTCTGCACTTCAGACAAGACTAAATAATGGTGTCAGACAAGGGCACTATAAGCAGGATAGACAACAGACAGCAAAGAAGGACAGCTAATCTGATCTAAATATGACATGGGTGGTGGGATGATGGGATGGGTTTTAGTGGGGGGTGTTGGGGAACTTAATTATGTTGTTTTGTTGTCTAGCTGTTTTTTCTTTTTTCTTTTTCTTTTGTTTTTTATTTATTTTTCTCCAAAGAAGACTTTATTATAGCTTTATTATGTTCAACAGAATTGATAATCACATAAGGATTATATGTGTCAGCTAAACAAATTTCATACCCACTACAAATGTGATGCATCACTATTGAGTAAAAAAATAGGTAGGAATATTAATTTCAGATTCATCATAATTTTAAATATTAATTTAAGATGTGGCACAAACATTTTCATTCTGTCCATTTGACCATTTTTTTCTCTTGACCAAACGCTCATTTCAAGAATTTCTGTTATGCTTTACTTTTTTAATCTGATGGAGATTGCAAATGGTGTGTGCGTGTTAAGAGAAGCTTAAAGTAAATACAAATAGGCCAAACATCCAAAGCTTATATAATAAACTGAGCCAAATACATCAGGAAAACAGATCCTAAGCTTATTAAATATAGACCAGTAAACTGGAATCTTGGCATATCTGCTGGATGGTCTTTTCTGAAGCGCTCGGTGGAAAGAAGTAGAAGAAATAATTTTCTCTGTCAACCTGTGATGTGACTGTCAAGCTTTGCATTACCATCTCCCTTTCATAGAATCTTTAGTTGAACTAGATTTCCCTCATTCCTAAACACCTCTTATGATAATTTTACATTATCACTTCTTCACTGTACCTGTCAAGCATCCCAGCAGTGATGTCGCTAAAGAATAAGAGAGATCACTGATTCAAATGGCTGCTATTGCTGGCTTCTTATAATAAAAAACTAAACATTTATTTTCTATAATAATAATAATAATAATAATAATAAAAATAAATAAATAAATAAATAATAATAATAATACATTGTGTATATATTAAAAATAAGTCCTAGTTTAAGTTTTAACATCTATATGTAGTTTATTGGTAATCAAAAAGTCGGTTATACTGTACTATACAAAAAAACATACAAGAGGTGTGATCCATAGCAAAACTGACTACCATATTTACAATCATTTTTATGGCAGATAAATGCAGTTCTTATGTGTATGTGGCCTAGTGTGTGCGTGTATGTACTGTAAAGAAAATTGAAGATTAGAGTTCATGATTGTATAGATGAGAAGGGAAACAGGATTCCCGATTAGATTCGATTGGATTAGAGCATAAATATTTCACATGAAGTATTCTGGATTACTGTTACTTCCAACAATGACTTCTGACAATGGGCCATAATCAATCCTGTAAAAATCCATATTTCCAGTGATGCAGAGGAATAGAATTATGATAAATCAAGGCTTCTGTTAAAGCAGAAAAAATAAATGTTTTTCATTGGAGCAGATTCACAAAACAAAACGTGGTTTTACGCCACACGTAATTCAAACTACAGCAGTTCAATTGAAGTAAATGAGCTCAATCCCATCTTAACAAAAGTGGAATAACTTTTATCACTTTTTGGCTGGTGGATGATGCTCGTGTTCAATTTGTCAAGAGTCTTTCACTCATTCCTTTCAAAAGCAGACCATAAAAGTGTTGAAAACTCACACTGGAGACACGCACGTGGATGAAAATGGTGGTTTTGTTAATGCACAACGGCTATTACAGGGTAATTATGCACATGGCGGCAGCGGTGCTGAATCTCAAATGTCAAATGAAAAGTGGCTGAGCTTTTACTTCACCAACATGGTCCCCTTCTGACGCAAGACATGTGTTTGATATCTATATTATGAATATTAATCAAATTTAAGTCACTAAAATCATTTAAACTTTTCAAGGAAAATGTCATGATTGTCTTAATGTAAATAGCAATCTCCATAGAACATATCACAATTTGTTTTGGACAATCATACGTGTATGATTTCTGTAACGCAGAATGTCAAACTGTCCATGTACCATGTGATGATTTGTTTTTTGTTGCTTTTTTAAAAAATAAAGACAAACTGAAGAAGAGAAAACGAGTGGAGTGGTTTACGCAAATGTCACTGTATGGCATCAGCAATTCATTCACTGAATGGTTACAACAAACAAAGCATGAGGTTTGTGTGATATTAACATGTGCTGCACACGTGACTGATGGGAACAGCTGGATGGGAGACAAAACAGAGGGAGAAGTGATGACCGCTGGCAACCAACATGACCCTGAGAACACTCTCGGTTTGATAAGTGTTCATGAACATTTTTCAGAAATTTTCAACACAAAATTGATACTTTTGGTTCATGTTTCATAAATGTTGATATTCAAACCAAAATGGCAGATTTATGCAATGTATTGAAGCTTTCGCAGAAAACTTTGTTTAATAAATGAGTGACTCTACAGTAAAGCTTTTACTCTTTTTATTATTTCATCTTTGTATTAGTTATTAAACGTTATTTTATGTAAAGACATAAGCGATATAAAAATAAACATTTTTAGGGTTGCATGCAATTATGTGTATAGAATAAAAGCCATTGTTATTTTTGTAGCACAAAATGACACTTTTGAGTTGCGTATGATTCATATATGGATACTGTAAAGTCTATATGTTACTAAAGGGTTGATTTAAGTTGATTTATGCTGACATCTTTTTGCAGAATACCTTTTAATTTAATAAATTATTTGTATTTATAAAATTGTATTTCTTTGACTAATTTTCCAGTAATGTAACTAATAATAATAATAATAATAATAATAATAATTTTTAAAAAATGGTTTAGACTTACTGTGAGTCTAAATTATTTGTATTATTGTGTCACAAACTAGACTTCAAATCCAGATTTATTGGTGAGTGTTTTATCTTTCCACTGAGCCGGTTCCTGCTAAATGTTTTTTGTCAGATTACAGCTTGATAAAAGTCAGACATCCTCTTGTTGAGGGAAAAGGTCTGGCTTCTCACCCTTGGTATCTAGAAGCATGTTAGAAAAACTTGAAGCAATTGCTCTGAGGTGGTGAAATGACATGCTGACAAATGTTATGTTTAGACTAATAGTTAAGACAGTCTGTAGAGCGAGTGTGTTTGTGTGTGTGTGTGTGTGTGTGAGTGAGTGAGAGAGAGAAATTAGCCAATGGTCTTTACCCTGACGACAGCTTTTAAGAAAGGCTACATCAGCGAGATGGGAGATTGTCTCCATGGTAAATTCC
Source organism: Paedocypris micromegethes (assembly GCA_028031935.1). Taxonomy (NCBI): domain Eukaryota; kingdom Metazoa; phylum Chordata; class Actinopteri; order Cypriniformes; genus Paedocypris; species Paedocypris micromegethes. The sequence continues at coordinate 2,379,492 of CM051493.1, forward strand.
TGGAAATGAACCACCTGAAAAGAGTGAAACATGACTTGAAGGCCACTTCCTTTTCTTCGTTTTTTTGCTTTAATTAATGAAGGTCCTGAACAGGAAGCGATGTTTTGGGAAACCTTTGACATTCTGCTGTTGAGTGCTATTTGCGCGCGCGCATACACACACGTGCACACACACAGTTTATATATATATCAATTTATACTGTAAATATATATATATATATATATATAATATATACTGTAAATATTACAAATATACTGCATAATAATAATTGAATAAATGGATTAAGTACATTTTGAACAAGTATTCTGAATGAATAAATAAATTGTGATTTCATTTAATTTTTCTTCGTTTTAAATATTATTTTTTTCCTCACACACACACACACACACACACACACACACACACACACACACACACACACACACACACACACCACACACACACACACACACACACACACCACACACACACACACCACCACACACACACACACACACACACACACACACACACACACACACACACACACACACATCATAATCATATGCAAAATAGTGTAGACAGAACAAATGGTTGAAAAAAACTAGTAAAAGAAAAGTGGTGGAAAAAAAAGTCAATTTAAAGCATCAGATTTTGATGGGTTACTTTATGGGTTTAACTTACTAGAGCATGTAATAGTAGAATGACCTTTTTGCCGGCAGTGGGTGTTTTTTTTTTAGTACAACTAATATTTGGAATTATAATTAAAGCTGCATGGCCGATGTTGGCAAATAACACTTTCACAGGTACACAGACAAAAAGCTCTACGCTTGTACCAATCAAAAATTCTACATCCATTAGCAACCTCGCTGCCCACGACATAATGAAAACACACTCTTTCTTTTGCCAGAGTCAGATAAAAACACCACTTCACGTCTCTTGGGACAAGAGGAGCATTTTATGTCTGCATAAAAAGCAACACCGCCAACATTTGGAATTATTCTTTAATTAAGAGATATTACGTGTGGCACACAAGACATTTCCATAAGCACCTTTGTGGTCGGTGTAAAGCAAACCGCAATTAGTCGGAAGGTGAGAGAAGGCGGAGTGGCTCTGCATCGTGGCTTATTTCCAAATCAATACTTTAAACTGTAAAGCCGAGTCCTCTTTAATGGCCATTCAGATTATGTCAACATGGTGAAAGTAGGCCTGAAATCACAAAGCCCCGCTGGAACGTCACGCCGTATCACCCTGTGCCGGCGTAATGGCTGTACTTCTGGAGCGCCATCGTTCTGTAAAGCGCACTATTAAGCAAAGTGAGCAAGGTCTGTCACGAGAGGAACATGATTCTGCGTGTAACTCCATCCATTTGTTTCCTGCACGACGCAAGTGAACATGCAGCGAGTCCCTCAAGGTGCTAATTGAACAAGAGTCTGTTCTCTTTGTTTTTAATCCAGGCCCGTACCTGGAGACTTCATATCGGGCATTTGTGACACCCTGTTGCCCATGGCTGCCTTCCAGCAGTGCTTCTTCAGGGATCCGGGCATGTCGAACATCAGCCGCTGAATCTTTAGCCCAGCGCCGCCTGAAACTTTAATGCCGACACGAGGAGCGAGTCATCCAGATGTGAACAGGGAATAGCTCGGCAGTAATCCCACCTCCTGTGAGTGTTGTAGCAAACACTCTGGAGTGTGTCGGCGTAGGTGTGTTAGCGAGCAATGATGGAGTGATTTAATTTCTGGAACTTTCTTCTTTGTATTGTTGTGCCAGATGACAAGTTTCATACCATCTGCTTCCATCCCCTGTTAATAAGTTTTCCCAGCCAGCTGAGTGTCTGCTCCATTATTTATCAGGACGGGGCCGCTGTCAGATCCACATCTATGCTTGAATGTCCATCTGGCTGAGATGCAGCGCTGTACAAAGATCAGGGCCTACTGTACATACACACGCATGCATACTTTACACAGTATGTATATCTACAGTACGTATACACACTGTGCCTGCACACACACGCACCTACACGTTACGACAATGGCAAATCGCTTTGGTTTTCCCATGTTACAAATTTCCCATATTGCAATTTTACCCACACATTAGCTAAAAATATTGCATATTAATCACATTTAGACACAGTAGGTAAAATACATATCTAATAGTACACATATCTAAGTTACACACATTTAGTGCTTAAATGTATATAAAGATATATACAGTATAAATCACATTATATAGTACATGTATACTTTATATATACAGTATACTGTATATCATATTATATATTTACTTTACACTATATTTGTTTTATAATTGTAATATATACAATATTTCATATACTGTGTTTATACAATATATATACATACAGTATATACACTGTAAATAAAATATTAAATAATAAAAAATATGTAATAAAAATTGTATATATATATATATATATTATATTTATAATAATTTGTTGTTGATGTCGAAAAAAATAAATCATCAAAACAGTGCATTTATAATTATTGTTGGATCTAGTGAATTATTTATAGCAAAAATGTAAAAATTACTGTTTCTGAAAAACCTTTTCTTGCTTACAATGTGAAGCAAACATACGCGCACACATACAAGCAGGAGCAGTCGGCAGCCACAAACAGTAGCATCCAGGGAAACACACACCATATTAGTTTCTTAACATTCTAACCGTTTGAACTCTTGTGATTTTCCCTGTCACAAGATCAAGCAGCCATTTCAAAGAGAAAAGCTTTTTAATATAAACCCAGCAATATCACTAAAAGGTGTAAGGGCTGCTGTTGACATCCATTCAGCATTCCCAAATAAATATTCATTAAAACTGTTCTTAAAGAGGAAGTGGATGCGAGTGATGTGATGTTTTTCATGGAAAGCGCTCTGCCAGCCTCGTTGCGGCCGCTGCCAATCCCTTTATTGTATTGGCTCTTGCCATTGTGCATTGTATCTGCAAACGCTGCAGTAAAAGCCAAGACCTTTGATGTGTTGTGCTAATTTGATTACAGCATCACACTCTTCTGTTTGCCTGCACTTTGCAAACGTGTCTCCTGTAAAAGCAACGACTGCCTTTACATGACAGAAAAAGCACAAAACAGGGTTGAAAACAAAATCAAACTAGCAATCTTGGATGACACGATGAAGTGTTGGAAAGAAGTAAACAATATACACAGGATGATAATAATACATTATCGCTGCTTATTCATGCATTGTCAACGCCTTCTTCTTGTGAACAGCTATTTAGACTGACCTAATAAAAATGAGAGTGTCTTTCATAATTCATGCTAAATCCTAAACTAAATCAATATATTTACACACTATACTTTTGTAGATTATTAAGTTCAAGTTCAGATTTTTTATAAAGTTGTTTCACAGAAAAATTAATCAGATGTAACATGGTATTGATTATGGCTATTGACTGTGAGCAAGCTACAAACTACATACCGGTATGAGTAAATTAAGTGAACTAAAGGAGTGTATTTGAAATGTATGCATTGTATATAATTATTGTCTGAAACAATTCCAGATAATTTTACTCGTCCTGCTCATCACCTCACATTCCCTTTTTCCTTGATCTAATACCGAATAACATTAAAGGAACTTTAACCTTGATAGTAACATAGTTACAATGTGTGATTGTAAAAGTGCAAAATATGATTAATAAAATGCAGGTACATTACATTTTGATCACTAAAATGATTAGGAAGCAAATATTTCTATGATATTTGTTTTGATTGATTTAATATTAAGAATGTAATGTGTATATAATGCAGCATATGTGGAGTATTTCACGCGTCTCTACCTCCTGAAAGAGTGAGGAAGAAAAACCCAGTCTGGGTGTTTTTATATTAATTTTTAATCTTGCTGCCGCAGCAATTCTGTCAACAGTGACTCACAATAAACCATAACCTCCGGCGTATTCTTTTTACAACAGCTCTGACCTCAATACAAAACTTTCTTTCCTTCTTAGGTTAAAAGGAAAAGCAATTAAAATACCTGAGAAAAAAATAATTTAAAATAAAAACAAATACCCCACATAGCATTTTTGAATAAAGTAACAAACATATTCTGTTCTCTTGAAATAAAGATCAAAAATCAGATTTTTCAGGTCTATTTTTTTTCTGCTTTATTGTTTACACTTGCTTTTACACACTTTACACCTTTACACTTTTTTTACTTCACACATTTACACTGTGTATAAAAACACATGTATTATTTTATACAACTATATATATATATATATATATATATATATATATATATATATTGAATTGAATTGAAAAATCCTTTTTCGTCCCACGAAATCCTATTAGTCCCACAGCGGGGAAATTTCACGTCACAACAGCAACAACAAATCCAAATAAATAAACAAACATCACCATAACGCACTGCACACATCATAATGAACCAACAAACACAGACCATAATGAACAAGTAGCGCTGCTCGTCTTAAGCATAGTATATATACATCCATATATATACAAACAAATATATTTGACTGCAAGTGGATTTCATACATTTCCTACTGTACATCCTCTTTCTCAACACTTCAGTTGACTGTCTTAAATTGAATTTAAATTCATTAATATATTCATAAAATTAACCCAATAAACATATTCAAAGCGTGTTAAGTAATGAGTCTATTAAAAATGTAAAGTTGTAATTAGATAACAATTAAAATGTCAATATTATGACTGAATAAATATTAATTTTGCCATCAGATGCTAATCTCTATCCGTTTCAATTCCCCTCATCTTTCCCTTATAACAGTAATGACAGCAGGTACAACACGCATCTGCTCGGCCTCTCGGAAGAAAACCACGTATTCTTTTATTCAAATCTCCCTGGACTTCATAATGTGGGCCGTATTGTAACAGGATGTGACACAGAGTCTCCTTCAATCACCATTCAGCATCCAAACCACAGCTGGAGGAAGACACCACCATCACCCAACACAGCAGACAAAACTCTCAAGAAAACAGTTAGAAAAAATGTCTTTCAAAACCAACCCCTCCCACCCCACACACTCACTCAAAATGTAAATATAATTGTTTTTTGAATGAAAAAACAGGGAACGTATGGTATGAGCAGGCCTGATGAAGTGAGAGTGAAAACCAGAGGGTGAAATGAAGGAGACAGACTAAACGGAATAGACAGACAAAAACAAAGGTTGAGGGAGTCGGTCCCTAGTGACCTAGATGAAAGCAACGGGAGTGTAGCGGTGGCTTGCTACTTTTGGCTAAATGCACTCTCATATTAATATTTTAAAACGCCGTAATGTGACGGTGAAACCCTCTGAGGACAGATACATCAATTTGCAAGGGCCTCGGCTTCAGTTGGGAGAAACAGGGATAATTTGCCGGGAGGAGAAACCGTTCATTACGAGGCGCTTCTTAGAAACACATAAACCCAGAGCTGCTGCAAATCCACACTTTTGCAGGAATAGAGACATTGCCCCAGAGCTTTAAAGCTCCGGGGTCATTAGTACAAAAAGGTTTGTTGTGCTGTAAAAACTGCTGCATGTTACGGTGATCAATCAACATGAAAAGGGCTTCCCACTAAGACCGGATCACTGTAAATAAATCAATTAGACGCGGAGGGCTGAGCTTTTATCAGAATTATCATTGCACACGCATCTCGGTTATAGATTCCGACTGGCGTGTGTCCTGCCAAACGTTCCTGTAAGTGTTTGGATTCCCCACATGATGCAGCTGTAAAAACCATGTGATGATTGTTTTTATAGTATGAACAATGATTTGGCCACGCCAACAGTCATGTGACATTATTTCAACTTGGGTATTTCTTTGTTGTTCACATTTTGAATACATAATCAGACAAAGAGTTATGAAACAAAACAACAAAGATGCTTTTTTGTAACTATATAGTATTCAATTACTTTTCTGTTGTCATAAAAGTTGATGCAATGCAAAAAAATAAAAAATAAATAATTGATATGCATGCAATGTATGTGATATTTATTTATTACTTTATTTACTTATTAAATTAAGTCAAATGAGATGGTTTAAATCTGTTTTAACTCTTGACACTGATAAAAGCGCCGGTAATTATCATTGATTTCATAATTGAATTCCTCAATTTACCAAAATGGAATAAAGAGAGTTAAATTCAGATCGATACAATACAAACATCTCAACCCAGGGAACCAAACAAGACATTTGTTTCACGGATTTATACAATACGAGTTAAACAGACGTGACTCTGTCCCTGGAGACTCTGTCCTATCAATAACTCTAAAATGTTAAAGTACTTTCACTTACAATACACTAAAGAGTGAAAAATAGAAACAGATGGACAAACATTTCCGTAGATAGTTTGTTTGTTCATTCAATGACAAGCGTACTGATAACAAAAATATTTATGTACAAAAATAAAACCAAAAGAAAAAAAAACTACATTTAAAGTACAGTATACTCTTCCTAAACATTTATTAAGATGTATATATATATATATATAAATAGAAAATATAAATGTAATATATAATAAAAAATATAATAAAAGAAATATATATATATTTTTTAATTTATAAAAACTTACTGTATATTGTACAGACAGACAATGATCGATCGATCGATAGATAGATAGATAGATAGATAGATAGATAGATGTAATTATATATATCATATAATTATAATATGACCTGCTACCTCATTCAGGACGTGTGTACTGAACAAAGTAATGATGTCACAGGTTGTATAGAGGAAGCGGCGAACAGCTCTCTCCATGAAGCGACGCTTTCTGAGCAACACAATTATGCAGCCAAAGGTAAACACCCGGACGGACCCTATGCTTTCTTTTTTTTCTTTTGCTCAGTCACCAGATGGTTCCATTGAAGAGGGGAAAAATCACTTGCATGACTTGGCTGTCTGCTTGCTCTGTTTGCTAACTGCTCAGACTGGGCCGCAGCGAGTCTCTAATGGTTATACAACACCTGCTCAGCCAATCAAACAAACAAAACACAGGGGGGAATGAAAGCAAAATACCTATGTGATCAGGTTCAGGGGGCTGCTGGACGCCAAGGCCGTGATGACACAGGAAGCACAGGCAGATGTTCCGCACATAAAGGTATAAGAGTATTTGACCTTATTGCTACAAAGAGGAAGACAATCAGAGCTACCAGATAATAGATAATTGGATATTTGTTATAATAATGGACATAATAAAAACCACTGTTGAGCAAAGAGCTTTGCTGGATGAGATGGCATAGAATTTCCACAGTGTGCTGAGATTAGGGAACATTAGTAGAAAAGAGACAATGGGTTATTTATAAACCTTGTGGTTGTGGGTACCATGCAATTATTAACAGGAATAATTTGAGAAACTGCTAGACACAGGTATACAATATGTTCTCATGTATAGATTTGGTTGGTTACAATATACATTAGGCAATAAAGAGGTCTTCAAATTAATTTTCCGCACTGTTAGTATTTTGGTGATAACAGTGCGTACTTGCTTAATCTTGGTAATTTGATTATTTATTTATTTATAAGTTGATTATTTATGTTTATAAAACATAAATATTTTATAAATATGCTATATGTCGTATCTTTTTGATACGGATGTATTTGTTTTAAAAAATCACAATGAAAATGATATAAAAAAGATCCTCATCTTGATAATTATTTAAATATTGATAAGAGTAGATGCATTGCAAACTATAAAAAGAAAAAAAAGTTACATTTACATAAATTATTCATTCATATGTCTGAGTAAAGCACATTTAGTCATTTATTATCACATTAAATCAGATTGTATATGAATGTAGTCTTAAAAGCGCATTATTTTCAAAGTAAATGTTTTGATCCATCTATCTACCCATCCATAGACCTGTCGGTCTGTCTAAGAAAAAAAAACTTATTTTTCTCACAGATGAGGTTTTTCAGTCACAGCAGTAAAAGAAAAAGAAAAAAACATCCAAAAACACATTCCACAACACACACCAATATATAAATAAATACCTCACACACACTCACACACACACACACACACACACACACACACACACACACACACACACACACACACACACACACACACACACACACACAGTGATTGACTAATGAATAATTAAAATTAATTTAACATCCTTTTAGAGATCTTTATTACTGATGCAGGGGAGACTGTAACATTGTTACCGTTTATTTTTTTTTGTCTTTCTTTAAAGATAACAGACCATCTCTTATGATTAAACGTCTGCAAGGCCTATGAATTCATTAACAGAGCACATTTGAATGCGACTTTCATGTTTTTTTTCCCCTTTTTTACTACGATTCCTCTTGTCTTCAACATCTCAATCACGTTCTAGTACCCGCCTCTTTGTATTAGCAGACAGAAAGTGATGGACATCCTTTCACTGCCTGCGTGACCTCTGGTAATCCTGTTTCACAGACCGACTCCCCGCTGAAGAAAACACAATGGCGGGAGTAGAACCTCCTCCCAGTCGATATTCTGACAGACTTGATCGAGCAAATTAGTATGCTTTGGTAAGGGCATGACCAAAGACCTTTTCAACACCCCTGCGAATCAATACAAAGACCAATGGATGGCGTGTGAGCTTTTCTTTTTCCTTCTTCCCTGTTTTCTTTATTCGCACCTTGCGCTTGTAAGTCTTCCACCCTGCTTTCACCTCCCCGAAGACATAGCATGAAGTTCATGTTAGAGCTACAATGAAACCTTGAAGGAAGCACACGTGCTAGTAAAATAAGAGAATGACTGGATCTGTACACATTTTTTTAATTCAGCAGGCAAAATTTTTTTAATAAATGCAGGCAAATATATAATTATAATTTATGGCATTTTTTTTTTATTCTAGAAGACAGATTTTAAAAAAGGTAATTTATCAATTTTTAATTTTTAAAATCCTTTATTTAAAATAAATAATAATTTTCACATTTTTTTCTTCCTTTATTTTTGTTTACATCATTTTGATTTCAAAAAAATAAAAATACACATAGAATTCAACTCAAATGAAATTATACATATATAGCTGCAAGAAGCAATGACGGGTTTTACTTCAAATTTTTGAGATCCTTGATGGAATTAACCACCTAGACACCAGTCTTGAGAGAATTTTGAAAACTCTTTAAAACCTAATTTAATCTGATGGAATATTATAAAAATGATTCATGATAGACAAGCTATATAGTAATTATAAAGTCATACGTTTGTAGCAATATTACTTTATAGGCAATTGTGTGTCCCATTACAAGATGGCAGAATAATAATAATACTGATGATATAAAAATTACAATCTGACTTGACAGATTTGGTGCAAAATTTTATTTGTAAGAGAAAAGCATCCAAATCCATAGTGGTTTATTTCCATCTAAAGTTGTAATTCCTACTCTGTAGAATCTCCTCTACTATTGTGCCGTTCATGCCAACGCTTCCTCTTCCATTTTTAGGCAGCATTAATTACATCAAGCAAATGTAACCAACATAACCTTTACAGCATTACAGCACAGTACTAATTGTGTATTTTTGAGTGTGTCGCATGCATAATTTTGCTCTGCAGAGTAAATAGCACTCTATCAATTATCCCACAGCTGCAGACGCAGGAAACGTTTCAGCGCCAATTAACCCACATTTCCAAAAGATCCCGCTGCACCGACCAAACCAAAGTTTTAAATGTAAATCTTAAAAGCATTAAAAGCACAATTCAATCTGAATAAATTAGAACAATTTGTTCTGTGACCACCTCACCACTCCACCTATAGAACCTTCTAGCATTTCAGAGACTGATAAACATCTTCCAATATTCAATAATCAGGACAAGGCCTTTGGGGACGTCTGCTGGTTTCTGGTCTAGCATATGTCAGACAGCACACACCAGTCACGGCCGACACTCAATGTAGTGTGAGGGAGGGTGGGATTCGACTGCGCTATTCCAGATGACACCACACTTTACAATCTAACTTCATCAGTCTGGTTGAGTGCACTTACAAACTGCAGAATCTACTAAGCACAAGACAAACAAGTTTTCTCCTCCTGCAACCACTGTATCACAGTGGAACGCCAATTATAATGTCCATTTTTCCAATAAGCTGATGTTTTTAAACCGAAGATTTATATGTTGAAAAGTAGATCAATGACAACAGCAGGAAGAGATGTGCTTTTATTGGCTCCTAATTCCTACAATCCCGTGTTCTAACATGAGATTACCTCTGTGTACCTCTGCAAAACATTTGAAAAATAACAACAGCATGACGAGGTATTATGGCATTACTGCGGCTATCACAGATTAGAGGGAAAATATTTTTTTTTAAAGCGGCAGCACTACCATCCTCGTTTATTTATTTATTTATTTATTTTTTAAATCTCAGTCAATTCCAAGCTGTGTTAAAATATTTATAAATGCATTCATTTAAATTCAACTTAAAATTAACATTGGATAATTATAAATAATAAGATACAATTTGTACGTATTTAAAATACTCTATATTAAAATGTATTCTTCTCTGCTTGTAAGACTAGAATTAAAGCACTTGAAATTTCCTAAGGAGTATTTTAAAGAGGAATCTTCCCAAACCCACGAGCACTTTGTCACAACAGATAAACGGCACTCTCCTCTCAAGGATGACTGCGTGAAGGGGACCCAAAGATCCCCCTATGAACTGCTCAGTGGCTTAATAAAGAATCAATAGCACTCCAGAGCAATGATGGAGTCGGCCTCCAGCAAATCCCCCTCTGGTCTTTCTGCAGCCATACGCTCTGAGTGCCGGCTAAGAAAGGTGCCTTGGTATCATTTCTGTTGACCTGCAATAGCAAGATGGTCCAAGCATCTTAAGCAAATGGCTTAATGACTAGCTGCATCTGGGTCATGGAAGGGACGATGTGGATAAACGTGGGCTGAATTTTGATAAGTATCAGTGTTTAGAATGCAATCAAACTTACGAATACTGAATAAAAAAAGCGTGACTAAAACATGTCTACGGCAAACATAGAACTTGAAAATGTCTTAGCATAGCTAAGCAGCTGTATTAGACACAGTCATCCAATAGAATTCTAAATAAAAAGATCTGTGACTAAAACACGAATAAGCAGGAACTGTAAAATTATTTCACTATACCTAACTATAGTAACTATAATACACATATCATACCCTGAGAGGAAACAAAGCACGTGTGAGAAAAACGTGACTAAGGCAAGAAATCACTTAGGGTTAGCTTGGCTCAAGCAGATGCCAAGCACAAAATTATACAAAAACTTGAGGAAAACGGACCAAGGCAAGAATGGAACTTGAAAAATAATTTGCCTAAGCTTAGCTTAAGCAACTGTAAAAATATTTCCTGCAAAAAAATCAAGAAACTAAAATCAAAACAGGTATAACTAAAGATAAGACAAGGGGCTTAGCTTTAGCATAGCATAACAGCTAACAGCTTAGCATGTAGCTGACAACATACACACATTGATGAAATTGTTTCTAAAAAATGAATGAATGTTTTTTATAAGGCATACCAAAAGCCACAAGTAGGAACACTGAATTACAAACAAATAAACAGACTAATAAGAAGCTAAGCTAAACAAATCAAACACAGTTCCATGAGCAAGAACAGAATACCAGTCTCCATCAGGCCAAAAAGAAATGACCACAGCAAACCAGAAGCTCAAAGATATCAATAAAAAGCAAAAAAACTAAATCCAAAATGAATGTATTAAAACTCTCTCTCTCTCTCTCTCTCTCTCTCTCTCTCTCTCTCTCTCTCTCTCTCTCTCTCTCATGGTCTGCATGTATCTTTCTCTATGAAAGGCGTTTGAAAGCAGACGTCTAAAGAGCGGCACTGGAGTTTTCAGTGAGTCTGTGGCAGGGGTCAAGCGTCTATTGTTTACAGAAAGAGAAGCAGCATTCACGCGCGACCACTAGTCTGAATAGCGTGTGCCGTTGCATGAGGGACCCCTGTATAAAATATACTCCAGCATCACACAAAAGCAGAGACGCCAATTCAGAGTCATTGAGCAATGGGATAATGAAGTAGGTCAGATTATATTAATAAAGTCTGTCTCTGTGCATTTTTATACAAAGAGTTATGCCCGCAAGATAGGATAATGTAATAGCAATGTGAAATTGAAAAAGTGCGAACTGGGCCCAACACTTTCAGCACAGGCCATTTCTGAGTCATGTGACGCTTTTATTCTACAAAATAAAGATGTTTTGAAAGAAATCGTGAGGTAACTAGTTTGGCACTTTATTCAGCTGGGGGCGGGGTTACTATCGTTGGTTGAAATTATTTTTCAAATGTGATCAGTTGGATCAATGCCATTAGTGCAGTGAACGAACGAACATTAGTTTGTTCTGCACTCCAAATGGGATTATATTTAGTCAGTGTTTAAGGCACATTGTTCATTTTCTTTTTTACGAAGTGATAATAGAAAATAATTACCATATTGGGTAAAGGGGCGCACTGGATTACAAAGCACATCATCATTAATCGTTGAAAAAGATTCAAATAATTTTGTTTCTTAGTGGACTAAAACTGCTGAAAGTTCAGTGAGATGTCAAAACAGAAAATCAATGTGCCGAATCACCATTTTTATCTTAGGTACTGGAGTGAACTGGAGTGGATATTGAACACTTTCTGTAAAATATTGATAACACATACATGTTTTAAGCATGTGAAATCAAATCTCTGATCAATACAATACCCTTGTTTATCTCGTTTTTTGTTTAGTCACAACAAGTCCAAACCAATATATTGCCTTTTAGCATCACAACACACACATCACCAACCGATTTCTGCACAAAAATAACACACACACACACACACACACACACACACACACACACACACACACACACACACACAAACTTAAATTTGAACATGGCTCAACACAGAATGGTTTCCAGCCGAATTGCCTTTTGACCTCAGAAAAAAAGAAGTATTACACTCTACCCATTTTTCTTTGAAAGAATAGTAACACTCCCTAGCTTTTCTTTGGATTTTAATTATTCTAACAATGAAATTAAAACAATATCAAAAAATGTCCGCCTCTTTAGTTTCCTTTACGCTGCTGCACGGGGCTGGCAGTGAATACAGCGACCCAGCAGGACTTGCTGGCACCTGGACGGGCGGCCTGTGCAAAGCCCCTAAGCCATCTGGGGGTAATTACCGCTAGGTATTCTTTAAAGGACCAGATGGGACTGCGACACCGAGGAGGGGAGCAAGGGGGCTCGGGGGGTCCTTACCCCTCCCTGTCATTTACAACATAATTCCATTCAGTGATACACTTAATCCTCCCACCAGTTAGAGGCTCTTTCAGACGGCCGTGGTTGCTGCTCCTTTTATGTAAATCCACCCTCTCCTTAAAGAAAAAAAAAGAAAGAAATACAGCGACGTCTCTCCAGAGACAGGGGGAAATTATTCATCCGCAAATGCTTACCGCCACTGCAAGTACTGTAACATATTTCCCCTTTAGTGTCTCTCTGTCTTGTCCCCTTGAAGGCAGGAGTGTTTTTGAGAAAAGAGGCAAGTGGAGTGAAAGAAAACAGGAGATGAGTGGAGGAGACACAGTGAAGGCTGAGCTTGTTCTGAGCAAGGTCAGTGTCAAAGGGCGAGGTGGCACCAGCTGAGGTCGATTTAGCCACCTGTTAGATGGATGCACACTTCTCCTGCTTTTCTTTCCAGTCCCAACACTGCTCTGCCAGCCTCCCAAATTAAATTATCCAGTAAAATGTTAATCTCGTGGGAATACACAATCAGATTCCCTCAATTCTAATGAGGTTATTACCAAAGTGGGGAGGGGGAGACGGACCGGGATGAAAATATGCTCTTCTAAAAAGTACACGGTGGTGCCGTCTTCTTTTCTAAGCCTCTGGTTACTACTAAAATGTGAGCAAATAGAAATGTTAGTATTTATTTAATCTGTAAAGAAATAATAATTTGGAATAGAAAGTATATATTCCAAATTTAATAAAATCATAGCAATTTAAATGAAAAAAAAAAAAAAAAAAAAAAAAAACTATATATATATATATATATATATAGTTTTATACATATATAAACATATTATATATTTTATATATATATATATATATATATATATATTTTTTTTTTTTAAATATACATCTACTCATAGAATATAGATCACACACAGGGGATAATGCAATAAATAATATACTGTAAATACATTTTAACCTTGCATGTATTTATCTGAAAGGAAAAAAAGTTTGAATTTAGGAAGATGTAAACAATTATTTTCTTATGAATGTTTGTTATGCTGAATGTTATGAATGAATGTTTTTGTTACTTTTATGAACACACATTTCCTGAAATCTTTTTATTTGTAGCATATAAATGTTTAATAATTTGTAATGTAATTTATTACCATCCATTAGCTGTTATTAAAGAGGAGTCAGGCGAGCGAGGGAAATTAAGAGAGGAAAAGAATGATGCGAGAGACACTGTGAACCTCTGCAGTTGGCCAGCTTGCGCTCTCCACACATCCTAATTCAATTAGATCCTAACCTTTCCTTTATAATTCAGTGCCCTCTCCCTGTCAGTGCCATTCATCTTTCCATGATAAATATTTCATTGTTTTCCAAGCTCCCCCTAAAATGCAAGCCATAAATGAAAATCCACTAACAGCCCTCCTCTTTGCTAGCATAATGCTCCGGACAAACCTGAGTGCCTCGGAAAAGACATTTATATGAAAATCAGCAGAGCATGATGAAAGGTAGAAACACAACAATATGACTTCTAAATCATCTTTTGTTAACGGAAAATTGTTGCATTAAGCAAATTTATGGAAATACTGTTGACGCAACTGACTGGATTGAAGTTGCATGCAGGAAATTAAAAAAAATATGGCTGTAGAAGGACGCACGAGTGAAATTAGTACAGAAGAGATGAGATTTGGAACAGAAACAAATTAATAAAGCAAGTTTCAATTTTCAATATGGTCAAACTTTTGACAAAAGGTTTACACAGAGGTGTACAGCATACTTGAATTACTCCAATGCAAGTCACTAATTAAAAAAAAAAATGCGCAAAAGTATTTTACTTTATTTTACTGAATCTAGGCTCTAAAAAGTTCTTTAAAAAGTTTCTTTCTTAAAAAGAAAAGAATATTTAACAACTACATGTTTCAAAATGGCAGAACAAAATAGATAAAAAAAGAACAAAAAGTCAATATTCAAATGTGCAAAAAAGTGCAACCGCTAATTCAAGTTCACGCTGTTTAGCTCATAAATGGCATCCAGTACCTTCCGCCTCCTGCAGATGGCGATATCACCTCACCAGCTCAAGAAATCCACTGTGCTAGAAACAAATCCCGACTTGTCGCACACAATCAAAAGTAACAGTAAGTGTCCATTCAAATGTAGTGGAGTAAAGAATAATAGTTGCTCAAGTACATACTTTAGACCACTTGTTTTACAAATGATAAATAACAAGTGCCAGCAATCCATCTTTTGAAAAACGTTGTAAAATTAAAGATAATCATGTTTATAAATTAAACAGTTTGTAAAATAGTTTTTATCTGACTTTCTATTCCAAATTTCTTTTTGACCTGCTCTTTTTATTTATTTTATAATTTGTTTTATTGTCATATATAGCACAGAAAACCAAGTTTGTGTTAAAGAGCTTGAAAAGAAAGTTACATTACATTACATTACAAAATCCAAAAAAAAAAACCTAACAGCTTCGCTTTGCTGTAGCTCCAATTGTAGTGTAGTTATGGCAGATCTAATTGTTAGAAAGTTGATCGGAAGGTCACAGGTTCAAATCCTGGACCGGCAGCTTGGGGTCACAACTGAGGTGATCTTGAGCATTACCCTGAACCCGATATGCGGATGCTCCATTCTTGTGTGTGTGTGTGTGTGTGTGTGTGTGTGTGTGCGTGTGTGTGTTTACACTTCACTGATCGAAAGCAGAACACTAATTGTTTTCAATGTGGGACTAATTAGCGTCTAATACTTGCTTATATATACTTGCTAACAACACTAATGCTTTAGGTTTAACTCCCAGGGAAAGCAGAAACTTGACAGATTGTTAAACTGTAAAGGGGCTTTGGATGAAAGTGTAAATTAAAAGCAGAACCTGCGGTTCATTTTGTCACCAGCCCCGAAAGCCTTAAGGCATGTGTGCAACCGCCAGGGACCAGAACAAATAAAACACGCAGAGCAAGAACAAACAGATGGCAAGAGTCGGAGCGTATGGGTTGCTAACAAGCTCGACTCAATGACATCTCATACTTGCTGGACATGCAGGAAGACAATGAGACGGAGCAAAGGCCAGAGAAGGCCTGGTGGTTTGAGACCAGACAGAAGTCATCACTCAGACCTGGTGAAATGGAGACCAGATTGGGAGGTGGAGAACGACAGTACTAACATTATGAGAGGGAACGATAGGGGTGGTCTTGAGGGGGAGGCGAGGGTGTGAGTTTTTCATCACAACCAGCCCCGCTGCTGCTTAGTCTTTCAGGTGATGTCAAAATTAAAGAGACTGTAGTGTAAATAAATGATGAAGAGTAGCAGGGAATACACAGAACAGTACTTTAGCTTGGGTAGCAGTGAGAAAACACACTTTTCCAAGTGAAATATTTATGGACTTGATATCTGTGTTGACATGTTCCATTTTTGGCAATGCACTGCATTGTCTTTTTCCTCCACACATATAAATGTAATGAATCACCATGTCAGTTAGAAACATCTCTGTCTTACTGACAGAAATAAAAGACACTTTTTAGAGAAAGGTTTTATGTGTTATGGTTTGGGATTTTATTATTACTTGGATCACACAAAACGGTAGATCAAGGTCTTTTAATAATGCCATTACTGACGTGTTAAGCCAAATTAGCTGTGATTGAAAGTAAACATTACAAACGACTTTAAATAAGAAAGATTAGATTATAATCTTCAATTAAGAGAGAGAGAGAGAGAGAGAGAGAGAGAGAGAGAGAGAGAGAGAGAGGAGAGAAAGCAAGAGAGAGATGAAGTAAAAGAGAAAGGAAAACAGGACATGACTGGAAGACAGTAGTTATGGGGAGGGGGAGAGAGAGAGGTGGAGTGAGGGAGAGAAAGAGAGATGGAGAGAAGAAAGGGAGACAAATATTACAATTAAGAGAGTAAAGGAGAAAGAGACACAAAGAGAGAAGAAGAGAAAGAATGAGGAGAGAAGAGAGACAGATGGAAGTGTAATGGGAGAAAAAGGGATGGAGAGGCCAAGAGACAATTAGAATGATAGTAAGAATAAGAGGGTAAAGGAGAAAGTGAAGTGAGGAAGGGGAAAAAAGACTGAGAGAGAAGTAAGAATAAGTGATGAATAAGAAAGGGAGACACGCAGAGGGGGGGGGAGATGGAGAAAGAGAGTGGGAGAAGGAGAAAGAAATAGAGAGTGAAAATGTGAATGGGAGAGAGAAGAGAAAGCAAGGGAAAGTGAGTGGAAGAACAAGAAAGACTGAGATGGAGGAGAAGAGAGAGGAATCAAGAAGTGAGAAAATGAGAGGAAGGACAGCGAGACAGAGTAAAAGAGAGAGGAAGAAAGGCAGAGAGTGCTCGAGAGAGTTCAAGAAGATCTTGAAATGAAAAGACATCAAATAATTTAAACCATTGCTTGAAATCCATTGTGAGTGTCATGTCTGCCGTCGTGTGCTTGTTTTATTGGCCGGGTGTGTAATCTATAATCACTCCTCCAGCAATGTCACGCTAAGTTTCTCCTCTGCCTGGAGTGCGAGTCGGTAGTGCCGTCAGCTCACTCTTCTCTCAGGGCACGTCACAGCCACAAGCACAATGACAAACACGCAAACAGCCCGAAGAGGCAGTAAATTATGGCTCCGCGCCTCCCCGCTAATTAAAACCTCCGCTTGTAACTTGTGTCAGCATTGCAGGAGGGGGATGGATGCTCTCCCCTTCCCTTTTCATCCCCGTCGCATCCAAATTACGGGGATGGAGAGAACCAAATTGAACCGAGCGTCTCCGCACGCCAGCCCACCGGGGGAATGAAATATTGGGAACGTTCCACCTCCCATCGGGAAGCTCTGATTGATCAACACCAAAGGGAGATTTGTCAAAACAACATGGGCTGAGCCCAGTGGGATGTCAATATGTTTCATTTAGTCACCCGCTAAGACGCCGGGCTTAGCTGGCAGGGACGCGGGAGAGGTTTCTAAGTGGGTGCTAAGCTAGGGAGTGTGCATTAGCAAACAAAGTGGTGCTTTAGATGTAGACACAGTGCTAACAGTGGGTTAGGGTGTGTAAGTGGGTAAGAGATAAAGGAGGGGTGAAGAGAGAGCGAGAGAGAGAGAGAGAGAGATTAAGCGTAGAGGAGTGATGGGGGGGGGGGTGCTGACCTCTGCTCCAGCGGCTAAATCAGCAGGCTCAGCTGGGGAAGCTTTTAGCTACTTGTAGGACAGATGCACTGCCCTAAGCCATAATCTGTGTCCCGCTTCAAATGACAAATGGTGTGCTGCAGCGCCGGAATATTGCATTATATAGTAAGTACGCTCCAGTCAGTAAGTTATAGGCCTGGACTGGAGCTATACTGCTAAAGTCTGCCCGCGGCCTACACCACTCAACCACTTTGCCAGGCTGGACTTTGTTACACAACACTCAATTAGACATGGGGCATAACCCTTGACTTAATAGAAGGTACTTAGAGGTTTGTTTTCTCTTAATTCATGAATGGTCGGCGTGGAATTATGGTGGAAAGTGTCATCGTTTATATTAACATCCACTGTTTTTCTTTGCTTATCCAGCGTGGTGGGGGCGGTGGGAGGGAGGAGAGGGAACATCTGGACCAGCTTTGACAACTGCTTCCTTTTCATGTATATGGCTGGTCTTGACAATAGAACTCAGCATGGGAAGGAGAGGAGGTCAAAAAGAACAGCAGATTACAGACAGGTTGGAGTTCATTACATGGTTTGCTTGGAAAACACATTGCGATTTAAATAAAAATACCAAGTTATTATTTAAACGTTTTAATTATGCTGTGAACACAAAGCAGTTCAAACTGTTTAACTGACACCTCATAAACCTGAATAAATCTGTGGATACAAATGTATTAATTATGAACAGGACAGAAAATTAGTATAATTAAGAAATTAAAGATTTAAATTCACAACGCACATTAATCTTTTTCTGGTGTGTGGGAGGCTAGAAAGGGTAAAAAAAGGTTATCAAATGGGTCGGATTTACAAAAAAAAACCTAAAAATAAAGAAAATGATAGCTATCTCTACATCTCTTCATTCATCCATCATATATACCACAAGCAGATAGAGAGACAGGCAGGCAGGCAGACAGACAGAATAGACAGACAGACGGACAGACAGACAGACAGCAATTAGATATTCATATTGCAAATCCATCCTTATGAATATCAAATAGAAGAATCAAGAAGGACTAGTGTGAGCAAAACACACACACACACACACACACACACACACACACACACACACACACACACGCACACACGCAAAGGGCACAGCATGGCTTTCCTCTGTGTATTCTCTACAGAGTAACCGAAAAGATCTGTATTTGTCATTTGGCCTGGCCACTACAAGACATTAGTAGAAAGCCAATAGAGGAGGAAAGGGCAAAATGTGTGTTAAGGCCTTTTCAACCTTCTGCACTGAGTCTCCCCAATGGACTGAGAGTGGCCCTTACACAGCCACTGTACCTGCAACCATGTCCCAGAATACACCACAACATAAACAGCAATGTGTCATCCAAAATTGAATAATAGTATTCATTAAGTATAGCACAAACAGATATGCTGTTGTTATGAAGATGAAAAGAAGTGAATGATATGTTCCATATAAATTGTTAATGGTAGAATTTAATATAAAGTTGTTATATTAATAAAATTAAATTAAAAAATAAAAACTTTCAGTAGTATCAGTTGCTGAGCCTATCTATAAATAGTAAAACTGTTGCAAATTTGTTACATTTCTTAACTTCCTAATATATACTGTATGTTTATATTTAGCTATATATTATTTAGTGTATATACAGTTGGCCTGTGTTGATCTTGTATTTAATTCCCCTGCTCAATACAGCGTGAAAGCCACTGCAGTAAAATAATAATAAAAACAAAATAATCAACAATAGAAAACTAAAACCAGTGGATGAAGATGTTTTGCCTTGGGTTATTTGACGATTTTACATATACGTATATAAAATGAAATTAATTCAGTGTAGTTTATTAGAAACATAAACAATGTTTATATTTCTGGTACATTAAAAATAAACAAAATTAACTATAGAAGTTTGTCAAAATATTATTGACAAAAGTAACAGATTTATTCTGTGATTAAATTAGATTATATTTTCTATATTAATTAGAATAAAGATTACCAGGTACACCTAAAATCTTAAAAGCGTTTAAAAATTATCTTCTGGAATTGTTTAAACCTGTCCCAAATATTGAAAACACAATGCATGTATTCTACATTGCGTAGAAGTAAAAAATTCTACATTCGATTCTGAATTGAATTGAATTGAATTGAAAAATCCTTTATTAGTCCCACAGCGGGGAAATTTCACGTCACAACAGCAGAAACAAATCCAAGCAAATAAATAAACAAGGTTCTTCTACGTTGCGAAGTACAAAAAATTGATTATGAGAACAAAAAATAATGAAAGTCAAACTACCTGCAAATAAATAAATATTAAGTCTGTATGAAAAATATTCACAACATTCACTGTAACATAATTCTACTGTAACATCAGCTTTTTCCCAGCTGAACTTGTTCTCGTGTTCTTTATCTCTTTTTTTTAGAGTGAAGCTCTAAAAGGCGTCGCTCAAGGTCCACATTTATTCAACCTGTCACCTCAGTTCAAAGATTACCAAAATGTTTACATATTCATTAATCCCGCATTTCTGCTAATGGATCACTGACAATAACACAACACCCCCACTACCCAGTCCCCTTATCTTAAGGCCAAAACAGCCACAAATGGACACCGTCTTCACCGTAAACGTGCCAAGCCAACAGAAAATATTCTCCATTCAGACTTCCATTTTTCTCCCAAATCATACAACAGGAGCAGTCTTTCGTATTTATATTGGCATAGACATCAATGTCTCACTATTCCCCGATACCAGCATGTTTTGCAGACAGAAAAGAATGAGAAAAGATAAAGAAAACCCTAGTTGGTTGGCCACTGATAAATGGAGGCCATCTGATGCTTGAGAGATATAAAAGAGCTGGTGAAGTACCAGCACCTGTCAACCTTATTGACTGAGTGTAATTTAGTGCAAAGGTACATTGTGGGATGACTTTATATATTACTCCAAGCCAGCGATCGGAATCATTCATCAGTCTGTGCAACCAGAGGTATAGACAAAGGGTCCAGCAGTCTTTCCTCAAGACATATGATGCTCTCCACTGCCCTTGCTGGTTGGCAGAGATGGCCATATTCAAGACAGATGCCTGTTGCTTAGACGCCTAAGTGCTCCTGAGGACAAAAAGAGGAAAGAAAAAGACAGACATAGAAAATACACACACAATCCAACTGGTGAAAAAGTCCACAGGAGGGGGCTCGGGGGAACGGAATCGAGGACTTATCTTTGAAATGAAACCAAATTGCAGTCCCAAGGACAAATGAAGACACGGTAATGAGCTGAAGATTTTGTGCACTCGAAGCGACGGGGACAAATGTGAAGGGTCCGCAGACCCACCTCACGACCTTTTCTTATTTACCCGCAGACCTTGACAAAAAAGGGACAGAAATATTGCTTTGTTTCGTTCAAATATCACAGATGATGTTAATATTAAATAAAATACGACATATCAACAAGTCTAAAGCAAACTTTACATTTAGTATGCTCATAGACACAGACATGAAAACTACTTGGTTTCATGAGATCTATCTTATCTTATCGTCTTATCTATCTATCCATCCATCCATCCATCCATCTATCTATCTATATATCTATCTTTCCATTCACCCATCCATCCACCTCTACTGTAGGCACAAATATTTGAAATGAACTTTTTTGTACTCTTCTTCAGAAACATGCTTTCCTGTTTTAGTATTTATTTTTCATAATTTTTAAAATATATTCAAAAGTTGACTAGCAAGCTGGAATCATAATTATATTAGCAGTATTTATCAACAAAATTTATTTTTATTTTAACAAATCTCTTGTCTAGAACTCTGTTGTCTGTCTGAAGTGAGAGGAATTGTAACCCCCGAAAAAAAGAAAGGAAAGAAAAAAAGACTGCAAAAAGCCAATTTTTCTAATTTGAATCAGCTTGAGAAATGCAAGTAATTTTTCACTCCTCTCTGTCTAGC
The DNA here is from genome assembly GCA_028031935.1 of Paedocypris micromegethes. Classification (NCBI taxonomy): domain Eukaryota; kingdom Metazoa; phylum Chordata; class Actinopteri; order Cypriniformes; genus Paedocypris; species Paedocypris micromegethes. The sequence goes on from CM051493.1 coordinate 2,401,724, forward strand.
TAATAGCAGTATTACATCCTTTCAGAGACAGGGAGAAGTGATACAGTGAAAACTGTAATTAAAATGTCTAATTGGCATATTTCATAGAATGAAGTAAATTACTAGAGCCTCAGCAAATAATTGAAAAACAAAGCAATTACCTTCCGTGGGCCCTATTCACCAGGATAATTGCAGGGGAATGACTCCAGCATATGAAAACAGGATCATTCTGCGGCCTCCCTACGGAGCAGCGACACGCTCACATCCACCGCACCACTCATAAGAGTAATTTCCATTGCTTGATTCTTCATAATTGTCACAAACACTTTATTTAAAGGGCAATTTACAGTGGCCCTAGTTTATACAGTAGAACGCAAAAATACAGTACAGTTGCGATGGAAAATGCAAATGTGCCATGGCAATGAATTAAAATGTATTGTAAGCTGCCTGTGAATTTCCATGTAGCGTTATTTTGTAGCGAACATTTACAAACTTTACAATACATTTACATTATGACTTTGCATTCATTAATATCTGCACGCGAACAAATGACTGTTGCAAGATCTCCAGGTCAAATTATGAGGAAGTTTATGCTATACTGTGTTTGTACTTTTTCTATTTTTAATCACAATTTGCTCACTTATTTCAAACTACAACTTTTCGTTAAACTTCCATTCACCAATGCAGAATACCATGGTTTGCTATGGGCTTTCAAGGTTCACTGGATCTCTGAGAGTATGGATGATTTACATCACTTTGTGCTTTTCAATACCTTTACTTGAACTTTAACCTTTCGTGTTTTTACATAACAGTATGTGAGCACTCATGGTGGATGCTGGAAGAGTTTCCATGGCTCAGTCGCTTAGGTTCATGATATCTCTCTTATGATCAGAACCTTCTTGAAGATGTTCTTTCCACCAGCACTGTACCATGACCAAGGTTACGTTTATGCCTGATGGCGGATTTACACAAATGTAATTGAGCATTGCATGGCTAACTTCACACTTGCGTTGCTGAACTATAGAGTGAACAATGGAACAATGTTGATGTAGGATGTGTTCCAATCCACTTAGGAAGAGTGGAGACATGGCTGGAATTCCAGGTATGTGTCTTGTTATTGGCTGACCGTGGGTCTGTTGTCGCCATGGAGAAAACCCAAATGTAACTATTGGGTTTCAGTTTTGTCTGATGTGTTTTTAGCCTGAAACATGACACTTATTACATAAGTGGAGCTATTGGAGCCCTAATAAATCTTACAAAACCTTTTAAAAAGCAGTTTTACAGAATAGAATGGAATAGAATAGAATATCCTTGTACAACACGTATACGATATATTTAGACGTGCTCTTGGGGACAAGTATAAAAATCTAAAAATCCACAAAAAATTATAAATGAAAAATATAAACCAAACATGTAGGCAAAAATGTAAACACAACCGATAAATTGTAAACACGAGAAAACACACACTATGCGTTTTTATGTAAATTTTTGTTTTGCAAAACAAAGTAAAAATCACATGATTGCATTTATTCAGACCGACGGTCTTTCACAGTATCCATTTTCTTTAACTAAACAAATAACCAAAAGATAAAATATCCAAGACTCATGGGGGTTAGATTACCAAAGCTATAAGAACCATAGGACAAAGAAAGGTTTGAGTTTCACTGAAGGTACATGGAGCATGAAAGAGGATTTCTGTTGACTACCAGGAATGCTGGGAAGGATTTGCTTTGCGCTCTCTTATGCACCTTGTTGCTGTCCTGAACTCGGCAGAAGACTGGGGTACTCACCTGACGTGACAAGAGACTGCCTGTCAGCTTAATGTACTGTTCCAGACATATTCTATTGCTCCAAGTTTCCATGTCTCAGTTTGGAGTTTCTCCTTCGTTCGCTCCACACCATGGCCCTTCAGATCTCCTGCAGCTATGAGCTCTGTGGTAGGTAAAGAAATAAGAGAGGAAAATGAGCATCTAAAAAAATCTTTTCAACTTCAGTCATTTTAAGGGTCTCTCAAACTGAGGCATTTGACGCCGAAAAATGAAAGGAAGGGGAAGGAAACTGCAGCATTCTATTCAGCAGTAGAGCAATAAAACTGCCCAACCTGAGAATACAACTTGAACTCTCTGGTTTTAGACTAGTTTTTTTTTTTTACAACATTTTCAAATGTAATAATTCTCCTGATTAACAAATATTGGTATTCTGTAAATAATAAATATTGATAATAAAATTGATAAACATCGAACAAAAATTGTTCTCCTGAACACAATCTGAACTGGTCACTTGATGTGTCCATTATTATTTATGGTTAAGTTTGTTTATTTATGATGTGTGCAGGGTTATTTATGGTTGTGTTTCATATATGTTTATTTATTTATTTTATATAGATGTTTTGTATATTATAAATACACACACATATACAGGACATACATGAATTTATTTTTTATATATTCTTTATGCTGTTCTAAGATTGCAATTACCTTGCTGGGGGACAAAAAAGGCATTTTCAATTCAATTCAATTCAATTCAATTCAATTCAATTCAATCGGTGCAATATAAAAACACATTTCATAGAAAAAACATTTAAAAACTGTTTTAAAACTGTTAAAAATTTTTGTAAACTGTAAAAACTGTAAAAATGTATTTGCATTTCATCTTTTCTTTTATTATTCTTTTACCTAGCTAATCAGATAATTAATTAATAGACAATAAGAAAAAAAAAAAAAACCCAATTAACACACTTTAAATCCAGGAATATGTGTTGAATAAGAATATCCGATTCTCCTCAGCATCTGAGAGCCAGTAGAGATGGACACCTACAGTATCTCTAGAATCACAGACATCCACTCAGAGTGAGAAGCTCTCGGCGCCAGTAGACAAACAAACCACTCCCTTGGTCCAAGCATCAGCCATTTGTAGCCGTACGGCTGGTGAAAGGACACCAAACCCCCTCATCCTCACAAACTCCCACTAATCTGATAAAGAAACTGAGTGTGATTGAGAAATTAGAGACGGATTTGAGAGAGCTGGCTGAATGTGTCCTCCTCATCAAGCAGAAGGTGATAGACAAACCAGTGGTCTGAATAATACCGACGTACGCAGGAGTCATTAAGTCAGAATGAATATGCAACAAGAACTGTTTTAAATGGGTTTTCGATGCAGCCAAGATGGGCATTGATCATGCGTTATGAATATTCATTAATATTCATAGTGAATCGTGCATAATGTCACACAAGTGCAATGTCAAAAGTGGAATGAAAATGTCTCATCTAAACTATGTTTCTCCTTATAGGAATTGACTTAAAAAAAATTGAAAGGCATATATTTTTTGGCATAAATATGCTTCCATCTTCCATCAACTCATCAAAAAAACAGTTTGGTGGAAATATTCAAATATCCATTCCCAAGTGAAATATCAATTAGTATTGAATTTTTTAAATCCTTTTTGTATTAAATCCTATCTCAGCAACTTCTCAGTTCTCTATAAATAAATAGCTGAAAGCCACACATCTTAGTTGTGTCTGGTACATCAAACTTCTCCTTCTCAAGACCTTAAACCATGTTGAAATTTGACGTCGGTCATTGCCATGGGCAAGATCTACCCAGGAGACACTGGAAGCATCGCATCTAATCGTCCCTGACACATCACCACCTTCATTGTGCTTCTCCGTCCCACCAGAGCAGAGGCAAAAAAGGTTGCGGTTCCAGCACCGGGTCCATGCAGTCGTCCTGCACATCGGCCTGGAACACCATCTGTCACTCTGGTGTCAAGTGGCACTTGTCTTCAGTGATTAGCATTGCTGCTTCAGGTAGGCCATGACTAAGGCAACCATATGGTCTGTGGAACAGTGTGACCACAGTGGTCCGAACGAGATCTTCATCTCTCTGGAGTCTAAATGGAGAAGACAGACCTGGCAGATATAGATAGTATTTACTTAGACATGCAATGACTATTCAGGCAAGATTAAGCAGAGACAAAGGAAGCGAAAAAGTTTTCTGTGGATGCATTTTGAAGAGAGCAGATCAAATCCTTGACTTCAAAAAATGACAAAAATAAGAATCCCCGAGTCCAGGCTAAGAGGATTTTAATGACACAATCGTGCAGCAAGGCCTCTTCGGTTAATGATGCTAATTAGCTGCCCGCTAACGCTAAGTACCTACAGATTCGCTTTTTCTAAAAAACAAATGTGCTTTAAAATCTCCCACTAATTTAACAAGGTCAACACAACAATCCAGTCGAGCTAAAATTGTGTTTGACTGAGAATAAACAGATGTAAATGTGACATTGGCTTAAAATTAACCGATTATTATAAAACAAACAAATAGGCTTGTGCAAAACTGAATTCAAATGACAATAGGACACCAAATTCTGTAATATAACTATATAAGCTCTTATACAAGATTTTAAATAGATTTAATATAAATACATATTTTATATTATAGATAATATACTATATATATGATACTATTTAATATATAGATACATATTTAAATAATATATATATTTAAAATATCATATTTAAAAAACATAAAATGTCACAACTCACTTTACAGTTTTATAATATTTTGCTGCTTGTAGAAACAACCTAAATACTAAATTACTTATGTCTGAGATTGGCATTCCTGGCCCTAAAAAAAGAATTTTTATTTTTCATTGGGACCCTGAATCATGCTTTCTGTGAACACACACACATACACACACGCACACACACACACACACACACACACACACACACACACACACGTCAAAAAGAACTAGAATTGAAAAAATTATGACACACATACAGTCACACACACACACACACACGCTCCTGTCTTTCAACTGGAAGGACCCCCACTGAGCAGTAAAAACTGGCGAGTGTGCTTGAAGGAGACTTCTGCATCGAATCTAACAGCCCAAATTTAAAAGCACATTGAGACCTGCACTGCTCTTAAATTGGCTGAGAGAGCACACTTCACTGCAGTCTTTCAGAAGGCAGCAACGTGCCAATAAACATCTCAGTTAAGTAAGCTATAAGATTTGTTCTGGAACTTCTCAGTTATGACAGACACATACACGTATATGTTCAAGAAAAAAAAAATCTCTGAAGCTTTGGTCATAAAGAAACAGTGAGCTTTCCTTAAATATACAAAAGGATACTTAATTATACTAAAATGTATGTAATTAATCATTCAATCAATCAGATTGGATTCTTCTAATGATATTCAGCATTTCAGTCCATCCACTGGAACACATGCTGGAACAACTACTGAATGAAATGACAAACAATTAGAGAGTGAACTATCCTTTATTATAATATTCTAACCTTGAGGCATTTCCAAAATCAGCCAAGCTTAGCGAATAATCAATAGAACTAGAGGTTAAAAAGAGGTCAGGACAGAATATTTTCAACAATAACACATGTCAGACACAGTGACAAGCACAAAACAATAACCTAATTTGTATCATTTTTAAAAGTGTGTACTTGTTTCTGTACTCTGGTTAGCAGCTATTATTCTAAAATATTATAGAAACATTATATTTTAAGACTAAGCAAATGTATAGTGAAACGTTTTTTTTTTCTTTTCCAAATGCCCTTTAAAAAACAGTAATGTTAGTATTACTGTAAATGGTTTCCAAAAAGCAACTGGGAATTTCTTTTTTTTCTAATTGAAAAAAATATTTTTCAATATTTTCCCTACAGCAAAATAGTGTAATAACATTGTTACTATGATTTATATTATAACGTAATGGCGACTTCCCATTGCATTCTAAACAAGCAGCAACATACTGTTGCAATAAAACTGCATTTTGCAGTAAAACTTACAGCATTTATTTACACTACAAGCACCAAACTTCAAATTATTCATTATAATTAATCATCGTTAATTTATTATTAATTTAAATATACGTAATGAAATGTGTTTTTATTTTGTTATTAACTATACTTTTTGTCCTTTGAGGTGTTTACTTCCATTTCAAAAAAATCTATCAATATTACTGCGGTGCTGTAAATACTAACGTAAGAAAGATTACACGTTTTACTAAACGTGCCTAATAGTTAAAACGAAGTGATATACATTTTTTCCAAAAGCTCGTGCTGACAACGCTCACAAGTTTTAGCGCTTTGTTTAACAATATGTTTCGGTCGTGATGCCAACACCAGAGGGCGCGTGAGAGTCTAATATAGGGACAATCCGCTTAATGTAACCTTCTCTCCTATTTTGGACACCACTATTATCTTGTCCATCGTTGTAAATATTTGTTTTATTTCATCTTCTGATCTCATTATATTGTCGTTTTGAAGACAAACGTATATTGTGTAAAATATATTTATTATCAGAGAAAATCGGGAAATTGTCATTGGATTCTAAAGAAAATGCATACAATAGACTACATTCGTAGTACAGTGCTGTCCTTAGTTCACTTTAAACGGGTCTGATTTCTGCCTGTTCATTCAACCATTTCATCTCATACATTCAGATTATATTACCGCGTGCAGGCGCAGTTTAAAACGGTCATTATCTGCAATTATACGCTGTAATTGCGTTTTAGTTTGAACAGCAACAGCCCTGAAATGCGCCATCGATTTCGAATCGTGTTTTCACACTGTGTGCAACAGCAATTAATACAGATTTGTACATTTGCTGATAAAATAAAATTATTACCTCGAAAAATCTATAAAAGAAATATTTGCCACATTATTTAAACACAGAGAATACTGTACACGTATCAGTTTTGAGTGCACGAGTGTTTAGATGTGCTCAGAGAAATATGAAAAATAAAGCAGCACTTGCTCATAAAATTACAGTTGAAAATCAGTAGTTTTTAGTTTACACTTCTAAAGTTTGTATTATTGTTCATTTTTCTTTTCTTAATTGTACACAATTTATGAATGAAATAAGCAAAGCAAATTCAACAGGACACACAGGTCCGGGCTCCGAACAGCTGGTCGCATTTCAACAACCAATCGCTTTCGCAGACAGGTGACGTAATAGTTCTACGTCAGACCAATAGAGAGAGAGAGAGAAGAGCTGAAGCCGAGTTTGAGAGAGGGAGAGACAGATAGTGACAAGAGCGGCCCATCAATACCAAGCACAGGAGCTCCACACACCCCTAAGTCTAATCGCAAGCATCTCGGTTCCGGGAAGTCCTGCAACACCTCGAACTCTTCACCATTTTTTTTGCCACCTTCACGGCCATTACAGGCCTACAGTCCGATTTTAAAGTGGACCTTACACCGCCTTACTTTCTTGACATGGGAGACATGGGGGACCCACCAAAAAGTAAGTAACGAAATTTAATTGTTTTATATGCAAACGTCTTAGGATAGCCAGAAGACTAGGGTTTAGAAAAAAAGCGTTTTATTTACATGACGATCCAACGTTAATTGTGTTAATTGTTTACAACTCTGTGACGTTTTCTGCAAAGTTAGAAGTTTGGAAAATATTAAGACGGACTTTTTGGTTTTAAGTAATACAGACATTTGTAATTATTCATGTATTATTTATTTTTAATTATCGTTAATTTCTTTGTCTTTATTAAACAGGTTTATCAGGTGCATGTTGATTCTATTAGTGTACACATTATTGGAATATTTCGTTAACAATTTATCATTTTATCAGTATTTATATCAGCGTTATCAGTATTTCAGGATAGCATCTCCACATCCTCCGAACAATATATGTGAATAACAGTTTTTAACTTGCAATGTTAAATTATTAAAATTGTTAGTAAAAATTGGATGAATCAATTGGTAAATATAAGTATAATTATTGATAAGTATAATATTGAATAGCTTTTAAAATGCGGATTGTAATGTAATTTGACACTTTTCTTTCCTTTCCTCTTTTACCAGAAAAACGCCTAATCTCATTGTGTGTTGGATGTGGGAATCAAATCCATGACCAGTACATTCTGCGCGTGTCCCCGGACCTGGAGTGGCACGCTGCGTGTTTAAAATGTGCAGAATGTAATCAGTATCTCGACGAGTCTTGTACGTGTTTTGTTCGAGACGGAAAAACTTACTGTAAACGAGACTACATCAGGTAATGCCTTTCAAATTGGATGCTGTTTTAGTTTTGAAACAAGAATGACTGAATGACAGTAACCTCTCATTATTCATTGCACTATGGCATCATGCTGTCATTCATTTTTTTTTAACTCAACAGCACCTATATGCTAATCTCTAGTCTTTAACGAGTGTGCGTAAATGCCGTCCAATTACTCCGCCGTTATTGTCGATAAATATTCATATGCACGATACGCAAGACCTTCGAAGTGTTACTGCAGAATTTAAACGAATTTACCACAACAGATCTCTAAATAAAATAATTACTTGTTTAATGAAATGAAGGGAAGTTATTTAAAAGTATTTTCATGATTATTATTATTATTATTATTATTATTGTTGTTGTTGTTGTTATTGAAAATGTTATGATTCTTCTTATTATTATTGTTATTCTTCTTCTTCTTCTTCTTATTATTATTATTATTATTATTAATAAAATATGTATTCAAGTAAAAGAGAATAACCCGTACATTGTTGTTACGTTATTAAGTCTAGGTTTATTTTTTTATTTAAAATCATTTATTGTCATGAGGATTAGTAGTATCGTATTTTATTAATAGTCGCAATTGCATTTCATGTATAACTAAGGGCTGTTGTTTATAAAAAATACTGGCAGATGAAGCTTGAACTGTTGGTATAAAACGTGAAAATGTTATTATCATAAACAGAGAATAAAAGTTGATACGTTGAATCTCATATTTACTTTGTTTGTTTTAGGTTATACGGGATAAAATGTGCAAAATGCAACATCGGCTTCAGCAAGAACGACTTCGTGATGAGAGCCCGTTCGAAAGTTTATCATATCGAGTGTTTCAGATGTGTAGCGTGTAGTCGGCAGCTTATCCCGGGAGATGAGTTCGCTCTGCGGGAAGATGGGCTCTTTTGCAGAGCCGACCATGACGTTGTGGAGCGGGCAACAATGGGTGCTGGTGACCCATTAAGCCCATTACATCCGGCGAGACCATTACAAATGGCAGGTAGGCATAATATTCTAGTACACCTTAAAATTGCTGTTTATTCATCTCTGGTGTTCTGCATAGACATAACAACATGCCCAAGCAACATTTCGAAAGCGATGATAAACGGATGATTAACTCTTTCGCACATTCAAGATAAGCGTATTGGATTTAGTTCTATTAGTTTATTTGTATTTTCCATGGATTCACTAAACAGAAGGATAGACAATATAGGCTGTCCTTTTCAAAACTACACTCATTATTAATGTAATAATAATTTTAAATGCATACTATTATTATTATTATTAGTAGTTTTGTATTATTATTATTATTATTATTATTATAACATTTTTACTACACATTACCAAGCATGCACTCAATAATAAGGTTAAACACATTTTATGCATGTTTTGTTGGATTTGTCCACAGTGCTGTAATCACTTGATTTCAAACTCAATCCAATAAAACGTTTTATTGGAATTATGTTTCTTAGAGAAATACTTCGTCGTAAAAGTGTGTAACAATTTAAATATTATTTGGTATCAGTGTTTTCAGCACAAATGACTGTTCTGAATTTTAGAAATGCTTTTGCATGGTCTAAATGAGTGTCATCGGGAGGAATACAACGTCTGATATTCAAAATAATTTTACCTAATCTTCAAGCCAACGTACAGCAACAATGTTTTCCAAACACGTCACGGAATTAGTAAAAATAATATAATTAATAATTTGGGGTTAATTAACGGTTTGAGTTAATGGCACACAATACTTCATAAAACACCTCTGTAATTTGTATCTATCACTTTGGATAATTATTTTCTCCTGGTCCATTAATTGCAGCAGAACCCATTTCAGCGCGTCAGCCTGCACTTCGACCTCATGTGCACAAGCAGCCGGAGAAAACAACCCGCGTCCGGACAGTCCTCAATGAAAAGCAGCTCCATACCTTGAGGACTTGTTACAATGCCAACCCTCGACCCGACGCCCTCATGAAAGAGCAACTCGTTGAGATGACGGGTCTCAGCCCGAGAGTCATCAGGGTTTGGTTTCAAAACAAGCGCTGCAAGGACAAAAAGAGGAGCATCCTGATGAAACAACTCCAACAGCAGCAGCCCAATGACAAAACGGTAGATCTGTAACATCATCGAAATTGCTTTTATAGTCTGCAAAGTGTAAATTGCATTTTATAGTCAAACACAATTATATATAATTTATGATATTTTCCTTTATTTCATTATTTCAAGTTTTATCATTTTATTCTTCTGCGTCTTGTCAACCTTTGAATGTTCAACCGAATTCATTATTAGAATTGGCTTCTACAGAACATTCAAGGGATGACGGGGACTCCAATGGTGGCGACCAGTCCAGAGAGACACGACGGTGGTTTGCAGGCAAACCAAGTGGAAGTGCAGAGTTACCAACCGCCCTGGAAGGTCCTGAGCGACTTCGCGTTGCAGAGTGACATTGACCAGCCTGCTTTCCAACAACTGGTGAGGGCGGACTACAATGTGACATCACCGCCCAGGCTAATAGCATCGTTAATAACGGAACAATTGTTTTGCACATTTCAGGTGAATTTTTCCGAAGGAGGACCAGGCTCGAACTCCACAGGGAGCGAGGTCGCCTCGATGTCTTCTCAACTGCCAGATACACCAAACAGCATGGTAGCGAGTCCGATCGAGGCCTGAGCCAATGGATTATTAAAAATTCGGGGAAGGATATTTTGAAAAGACGAAAAAAAAACATCTCAGAGAGAGGCTTGTGAAGTTTCTTCCATCCCTATATCTTTTAAAGCCACTTCTGAACAATAATAACCGAAAACATTATTCTCCAGCTGCACGAGGCATTTATATAAAAAAAGACAACAACCATTGGTTGTATTTATACACTGTGATGACAATCATGGGATCTAAACACACTTCAACCGAGCAAGTCCAGCGAGAGATGCGAGGGAAAAAAAAAAACACTATTTAAATCGCAGACTCCAGTGAAGTGGACCCAGTCGGCGCACATTTCCACATATTCAATTCATCATCATCATTGCAGTGCTCCGCGGCCGAACGGACCTGGTCGGCTACACTTTTGCCAAAAAACCCAATTTTCCACTTTTTATGACAAATCAAAGGACCTCAAAGGATTCAAGACACAAAAGAACTAAGTCTAATATATATTGATATAGCCTACTTTGTGCGGAACGTGAGTAGCCTATATTGAAACACTGACTGTTTTTTAAAAGTAAGATCGACACGAGCTTGTTCAGTAAAAGACAGAATGGCAGTCGAGGTCTTCTGCAATCGCGATTTTGTTATGTGGTCTCTTTTCAAGCCCAATACTGAAGCATTGCAACAAGGTATACCTCTTTTTTGCCACAAGCTGTGTGGGAATTTCATGTGTTCGTGTCCGTCCGAGACTTTTTTTCTTTCCCAAAGATGTGTATAGATTTAATTTAAGTTATGACTGATTAGATATGAAGTTTCTTTTTTTTTGGTTCGTGTAATATAAAGTATTTTATTATTTATTGTCGAATGACATGCCACTTTTGTGTACTTGCTGAAGTAAAAAAAGACTACAAGAATCGACTCAGAATGATATATTATAATTTTCGTGTGGTATAATTTGATCAACATGTTTACACCAGGAATATCTGATCAATAAAAGCATAACTTATTTGCAAAAACAGTCAAACAACTAGACTCCTTAAAAACACAATTTTTGTGACTTGTTGAGCTTTGTGAGGAGGAAAAAAGATTCAGATATTTTTTTTTATGATTTTTATATTGGATTAGTACATGACTAGAGAATCAAGAACAGCAATAATAAACAAGTTTTACTAAAAGGAACAGTGATTATATCTGGTAGAAGGGAATCACATTTTACATACAGTATGGATCTCTTTACAGCTTTAAGAAATTCAAAATATTAAGGCAAAAAAACATTTATGCCAAATTGGTATTAAAAAACAGTTTGCTAATTGCATTTCGAACAATTTCTTTAGCATTATAATACATTTCTACATTTAAAAAGTCAATAAATAAACTAAATACTGCAAAGTAATGGTATTTCTAATTAGGTTGATCCTTCAACCAAATTACCAAATGTTTATTTTTTCTAACTATTAATTCTCTATTCTAAAGATTAAATACTCTAACTACTGAAATTCAAAATGTAAATTTGGTAGTCATTTTATATTAATTCAGCGTAATGATGACTTTACCGGCCTTTTTGAAAAGAAATTTCCAAGAAATGAAATATTTTAAATGCTTCAAGTCTAAGTATTTTAACTTCTTAAAAGCACAGAAATATTATACATAATGGTTTTTGATTGCAATTAGTAATCAGAAGACATACACACATCAGTCAGCTCAGATGCGTTTCAAATCAAAATTCTACTGGTTGACAACATCTCAGTGTCATCTGTTAATAGACCAAAACCAAAACAAAAAATATTATAATAAAATGTAAGTGCAAGTGATTTTTATATAGTAGATTTTACATGTATGCATTTATAATAAAATGCAAAACTCTTAAAGGCGTAGATGTTTGTTGTAAGCAAGTACAGTAGTATTGTTAATGTAGATCAGAGCCCAACATTTGAAAATGTAATCCTGTTCATCATGTCACTCTTCATGTTGATAAGTCGTTCCTTCAGTTTGACAGTCACATTTTAAGAATTCAAGCTTAGGCATTGATGAATTGTCACTACTCTGCCAGCCTGCTGGACCACACACACACACACACACACACGCACACGCACACACACACACACACACACACACACACGCACACACACACACACACACACCCACACACAGTAATTTAAATAATTTGTCATGCCATGCTTAGCATGAAATCAAACTACTATAAGACCGGAGTTTCTTTATGGAAAATGTCAGCTGTTTTCTCGCCCTCTCCAATTCTAGAAGAGAGCTAGCTAGAACTTTGAGAAGGCTTCACAAAGCTTTCTGATCAAATACTTCCCTCCGCTGTAGAGCCTCCCAGACTGCATTCAGCTTGCCTGACTTACTGGAACAAAAGCAGCACTGTACACGGAGGAGGCTCCATGGAACAATCATAGTCTCCTGGATGAGACCCGATTGCATTGTGAACCGGGCAAGCAATCCCTCCCCAAGGTCCAAAGTCTGACCACAGAGTCACAACACCAGGGAGACTGCTGAGATCAACCCACAATTGTTCTGCAGTGCCAACCAATGGCAGATGGTTTGTGGAACTTCACTGCACCTGTTGTTCAACCAGAAAAGTACAGCTAAAGGAATGGTGCATGGATCTTCTGTACTGTATAAGTGTAAGGAGAACATTCGAATGGACCTAAACTAGCAGAACATCATAGTCGCTGAATGTGGAATTGAATTGACCAGGTTCTTAGTCTCCAATAGTGTTTCAAGCATGGTGTCAGGAGATCTAGAGAGATGCTGGTTAAGCCCGAGCCTCTTCGGAATGTGTCGGTGAAGACGACAGTCCGAGTGTTACTTGTCAGCATAGCATGTGTGAAAAAAGAAATGCTAAGAGCTACAGGCCGAGCCTTGTAGATCCACAGGGAATCACGCTCTGGGCTGAAAAGAGCACACTCCAACTTTTCAGCTGGAGAAACGCCTGGGTCTCTTCACAGCAGCCCCCCTGGGCAGACCCCTCATTCCTCAGCAAGGCACAACCCTTGACAACTTCATCGGCAGAATGACGGCAAAAAGTGGCACTGACATATGGAGCATATAGGGACCTTGGAAGGAGAGTGAATGGATGTGAGGAGCCCGGTTTGCATTTCGTGAAAAAATTAAAAAGCTTTTAGGTCATAGTGATAGGTCAAGTTGTAAATTGTGATTGGTAATGTATACGCTCATTTTTTATTTTTATAAATGCAACCTCACTTTATTAGACATTCGAAGTCGTGGTTTTTCATTAAGCTTTTTTTTGTATTTTGACCATATTAACTTGTCTGTTTAATATGTTCAAACCATAACTGATTTATGTACCTGATTTACGTGCAGATGCTTAAAGCGATAGAACATACCTACATTTGCAGAAATGTTATTTTATTTACAGTATTCCATTCTTTTTCCTCAACTCCTTTTCCATTTCTGTGTCGTGGGGAGCCAATACCTGTAACTCTGGATCTTGAGGCAGGACATGCAACCTAGATTGATTATCCAATCACAGCAGACACACACATTCGCACTCTCTCACAACTGTGGACAATTGTCTAGACTCCCATTCTCCTGAACACATCTTTTTGTATGTGCTGAGAGAGGAAACCGGAGACCCAGAAGAAACCCACTCAAGCGCAAAGAAAACATGCAAACAACACACAGAAAGACCCCAATTGAGTCTTGAACTTGATCCTCGAACAAGTCCTTCTCATTGTGTGAAAACAACACTATTACACACATAATACTGTGATCTATCAAGTAAGTTTGTTTTGCGTTTCAACAAGCAAGTAAAATGTATAGAGTGTGTAGGAACTATATTTTCATGATTTTTTTTTTATATTTTAAAGTGCAGTCTTACAGTTTATTTAATTTCAGACTTTTTGTTAAATAATTAAATGCTTTTATTTATGCACAAAGCACATTTAGCAATTCAAATCGTGAGTAAAGTAAAAACAACCTTTGCAAAGACAACAAAGCATACAAATGAAAATAAAAAGTAAACAATGATTTCATTTGAAATATTAACCCTATGTCACAAAAAAATTCAACATTACGGTCTATAACCTCATAGCATGTTTTGTATCTGCAGAACAAACATTAATATTACATTTCATTGAAATGTGTGGTGACGCACAAGAAGTGTTTCTGCGGTGTCCGTTAAATGTTTCTTATCTGAAATGAGATCAGAACAGATTTAACCCAAAACTAAATGACATGCATCGCTTGTCATGGAAACTCAACTGCTGATTGAGCTTACAACATGTACCAGTCACAAACTGTTCAACGATAGCATCTTGGTAACCAAGGCAACACAAATCCTCTCTGGGCATCAACCAAGTCATCAAACAGCTGTAAAAACACCTAATTCTCTTCTGCATCAGCCCTGCATTTATGTTTTTATTTATATGTGTGCTGTAGCAAAACCTTTTAAAAGTCACCAATTATGTTTAATTTGAAATTGTGTCCATTATAACGTCACAGCTTCCAGAAGAGTTGCTAGTTTCTAACCCAGGGTATGTTGGACGTCCCGCCACATTTCTCAAGATTTAAATTAAATTAATCTGCCGAATGTTAGCCGTCGCACAATTTAAAGCAGTTGGATGTTAAATCATAAGATCAGAACGGGGGGGTTGGGGGGAGTCAAAGGCCTAAACAGGTGGCAGGGCAAAACCCTTCACATCCACAGAAAGATCACAGATAAAGTCCACAAAGACAAGAGTCACAAGGCTCCGGTGTCAGTCTCTTCAACAGGACAAAACACTACGCTTCCTTAGAAATCCAAAGCGATTGCTTTTCAATAAAACAGAAGAAAAATAATAAATCACATGAAAATTGGTGTCCCATAGGTCAACTATATAACATCTGCTTAAAAAGCAGTGGAAAGACCCAATTCGGCCCGGAGCAGCTTGGCTGATAACCAAAACAGATAGTGCTTATAAAATATGTATAAAGAGTACACCTTAATCATTTGTTCATGGAAGCAGTCGACTGGGACAGCCATGCACTAATGCTTTGCGATTCAATAGTCTCCCTTTTTTTTCTCACAGCCAATTTGCCTCTGATTATAATGCGTATAAAGATCAGGAGGCCCGGAGAAGGAGGGAGAAGGTCAGAACCGAGGAAGCTCACAGGTGAGGATGTCTGAAAACACACAGTCCGGCTTATCTCTTCAAGTCCTGTCCAGCTTCGACTTTTCTATCAATTCCGTCAATTGCTATCTCGTTTCAACGGTGGAAGAATAATCGCAATATGATTCATGAGCATCGTCCGATGGGGGCACACAGTGCGCAGCCGCAAGTTTTATGAAACTGAAATAATAGTGTCATATAATCTTACAAGTCTTTTCAGCGAGAGCATAATTTATATACAGTCGCAATGTATATTTAATGACACTTCTTTACAAAAGCAGCATTGTTGTCTTTTGGGACAAGCAATTAGAATGCTGAATATAAAGTTTGTGCCCTTTTGCTTTCATATGCAGCGATACATTGTTTGAGACCAGGATGAAAACGACTCCAATAAGTCAATCGTATTGAGATGAACAAGCTGAATTATATCCCAACACAAGACTTATAAACTCAAATGTTCATATAGCTGCGTCAATTCTGGAGATGGACTGCTTAATTTGAACTTGGAACCTTCTAGTTCCACAAACCATTGCTTTGTTTAAAAAAAAAAGTTTAAAATGGTAAAATGTTGTTAGTGGACGTAGATGACAAGAGTTCAGAGGAAGGAACACAATCTGTGCTGTAATTTTTCAGGAGGTAAAACATTTCCACGAGTCTTTAACAGCAGCATTATGTTGGAGACTGCAGAGAGAACAATCGTGCGACGTGCTCCATTATATTCAATTCAATCTTCCAGCTGATAAAATTGGATCAAAAATATTAGGCTACATGACAAAAGCGCAAAGGCTCACAGATTTTCCCCGGAAGATAATTGTCTACAGAGAAAGAAAATCTGGCTCGATAACAGAACATAACCCCTCATCTTCCTTGAGGATCCATGCGAATTATCTCAAATAATCGCACTATCAATATTTCTGTTGGCCAACAAAGAAATTGCTCAGATGGCAAGAACATACTTTGTAATAATAGATAATGAAAATAATAAAAAGAATAACCATATATTGCATATTCTATTGCAAAACCAGACTTAAATACCACACAATAAAAAAACGAATCTACATTTGAACTTACAAATACACAACAATGCTTAGTGCTTTATAAATAAAGTTGATAAGTCAGATCTTAGCTTAGCATAAGATAACTGTTGAACTTAAGTTAGGCGAGCAAACGAAACACATTACTGATTGGGAGAACACTCAGAAATAAACCACATAAATAAATAAATAATACAATCTATCCCACAATGACGCTACAAATAACCTACATCATAATCAGATCTTAGCTTAGCATAAGCGCACTGTTCAACTTAGTTTTGTAAACACTGCTACGTTTTGGCACTTGACATTAAAACCAAACATTTAACAAAGAAAAGTGAAACTCACAAAACATATCAGGACCACCAAGAATAGGCGAAGTGCAACAACATTGACCTACAAATGACAACCACAGATGACAACTTAAATTCATTTAACAAACAGCTGAGATCAATGAAACATGTGACTTCAATCACACAGGAAATGAACAAACAACAGGAATCTTGGGCTTTGTAGTCCGTGACAAACACATTACTAAATTCACCCAGGCGAGAAAACATCTATTGGGCAAAAGCAAACAGGTCACCACAATGAGGACATCCGAACAGAGCCAGAAATAATTAAACAGCTAATGGGACATGATTATGTGACATCTAATATTGACGGGGTGAATCTTCAAGAAGGCCCGATTCAAGGTCTTGTGTGGGAATACAGGCATGTCATGAGCGTCCTAGTATTTAACCTGTCCAACAATAAGCCGCTTTGCCTTGACTCCATCACACTGGCACTTTTACGAGAGCACATGAAAGAGATTAACGACTACGTCAGACGGGCATCTTGAATGCAAATGATTCACCTGCACATTCCCTGAGCGACGTGTTGCCATGCTGCAAATTATGGGACGTTATTTATTTGCTGTGCAGACGCCCACACAAAGGGCAACTTAACATCGCAAACAGCTTTACATATGGAGCATTTAGACAAAACCGTAAGACACCTCCTTTTAACCTACACCCCTCCACCGCACAATGACTCTGAATCATTTCAATGTTCCACTCCAGAAAACCGGCTTGGCAAACCGAGCTGTACAGCATGTTAAATTGGTTCAAAAATTATGAAAAAGGACTCTGTCTTCATTTTGTCCCTGTGAAGGTTTTCTTTGTCTGAAGGATCATTAATATTTACATATGATATATGTACAGAAAAAAGATATACTATAAAATATAATATAATATATAAAATATAAACAGTACAATGCGGTATCTACATGAATCCACATGTTATGATGTACACACACACACACACACACACACACACCTAAATATACTGTAAATAAATATGAACATATACCGTATACATGTGTACATTTTTTTTGTAAAGTTTTAAAGTATAAATACAAACATACAAACATGCATGCATATCACATACATTTTAATATACTGTAAACTCCGTGTTAAGATAATTTTCAGGTTAAAGCAACATTTTTACAACATTTCTGTGTTGCTACATTTGTATGAACTTACACATGTTTCTTGCGTATATACATATATGATTATATATATTCTCATATATATATATATATATATATATATATATATATATATATATATATATATATGTATACTCATAAATATATTAAAGACCGTTTCAAGCATCCAGTGGCAAAAATGTGAGTTTTTAACACCAATACACACACCCAGCAGAGCATTAATTTTCGATTTATATGTATCAAGGCTGCTCTTATAGACAATAAATAAACACACTTGGCCCAGCTGCACTTTAGCTAGATGGATTTAAAAAAAAAACATCTACAATTGCCATGTGTGATCAGTCGGTTTATGGTCAGAATTGCAGTCAAAACACTCTCCAAACATGCAGAAAAAAGCAACATGAGCCGGACTGAACAGCACTGAACAGGCACCTCTGCTATTATGCATATTATCCAGAGACACTGATTCCGGTCCTCTTCAGTTCATGTGATGGGAAGAGGCCAGTGGGTTCTCCAATAAGTACGGCTAAACAGAGAATCAGTCACTCATCATACTTATTCAGTTACATTTGTCACACAATCCTGACCAAAAGTAAACCCCCAGAAAGCTCCCAAATCAAAGGCAATGCTATTGACTTTAACAGCTTTGCTTAAATCTTCTGTTTAGCAGGTATTTTTGAGTTTGGAGAAGAGACAATGAAAAATTAATAAATGTAATGTCACTGGTAAAATTGCCAATTTTTCCTCAACCAGAAATAGATTTTATTGGTAAAAAAAAATAAACTCTTTCAAAGCCTTAAAAATCCATCCATTTTCTGAACTGCTTTGCAATTTCTAGGTCACCAGGAGCTGGAGCCAATTCTAACAACTCTCTGTGTGGAGGTGGGACACACCCTGGATTATCCAACCAATCATAGAGCAGGACACACACATGTTTACACTCTCACACCCATGGACAATTATCCATACTCTAATTCTCCTGACGCTCAGTATAGAAACCGGAGACCCGGAGGAAATCCATGTAAGAACAAAGAAAACATGCAGATTCCAGAACCCATTGTGTATCGCCACACACCAAAATATTTAAAAATATTTATTACACACAAAAGTAGAAATTCTGATTTAAGCAACTGAACGCAACATATTGTAATTAATAGTACAGTATAAACAATTAAAATATATGAATTACTTATGATCTATTATGACCTATTATTACCATGCCCTATTATTTTTATTAAACAAAAACTATATTTTTCATTTTAAAAAGCCAAGAAAATTTCAGATTCTTTTTCAAGACACACATCCAGCCTAAATTCAGTCTCTTGTTTGTTTACAATCAGCGACACAATAATTCCATCCAATTTGCGATTGCTGTAGAAGAACACAATATTAATTTCAGCGTACTCCAACCAGAAACATTGCATTTTCTGCGTAATAATTATTTATGATTATTGTACCTTATTTTTTCCACATCTTTGGTTGCTCATACTGAAAAATGGATGGCTCTTGTTTGTCAAAGGGGCTGAGAGCCTTGTCCATTTTGACATTCACATTCTAGCAGTAATGATCCTAAAAGCTGCAATTAAGCTGACTGTCACATCCCGGGGAGCAAGCGGGCACAGCACAAGGCCTCGCAGCCCAGCATCGCCACCACCGCCAATGCGCCTGGCCAGGGTTATTCTCACAACCCCCACTCGCCGCCTTCTTGTTTCGCCAGCCTTTTTGATTTTTTGATTTTGATTCAAATTTGATTTCCATACATGCACACTTTATAGGTTAGAACGATTTGAGGAAATTACTGACGTGTGATGCTAATGCGTAACACACAGTTTGGGATTTTTTTAATCAAACGAATCACAAAAAACAATTAAAACATAAACAATTTAAGAAAACCTGATTTGCTGGCAAAACACGGTTGGAATCATGCTGTCAGACTTTCAGACTTCCGCCTGAAAAATAAAATTCCAAAAAAAAAAAAAAAAAAAACAGACTTGGTGTGTGTGCTGGGTGTAGTATTGCTTTTAAAATGTTTACAGTGTGGGAATATTATGTTTTCAAGTAGAAAACAAATACATAGAAACCCTACTGAAAGATATAAAGAGATTAATTTGAAACAACTAAACCACAGAGCTACAATTAGCTTATCGTTCCACGCTGCTGCTGCTTAAAGGAGCCACGCAGCAATTTTAGTGGAGAGATCACTTGACGCAACAAGTTAAGCGACGTTAAAATGTCTGAAAAGGTGACATGACTTTTGAATGCGTGTGTGTTTGTTTCGAGTGTGACTTTTGTGTGTGTTTTGAGTGTGACCAAAAAATAGTGAGAGAGTAACCATGTGTGAGTGTCTAAGTGTGTTAAATGTGCCTGTGTGTCTGAGAAATAGTGTGGCAAGTGTTTGTGTGTGTGCGTGTCTGCCCATTTGTGTGAGAGAACAATTGTGTAATGAGAGTTTGAGTGTGAGTCAGTTTGTGTGTACATTTTTGTGGGTGTGTGAGCAAGAGTGTTTTGACTTTGTGACTGGGTGTATTTTCGCTTTTGTGTGTATTAGAAACTCATAGAAAAAAAGTGAGTGTGCGTGTGTCTTGCATGTGTGGCTGTATGTGTGTGTGTGTGTGTGTGTGTGAGAGAGAGAGAGAGAGAGAGAGAGAGA